>OX291548.1:20702372-21952372 GCA_946406115.1 Apoda limacodes | reverse complement strand
CGTGTTTCCTTTACAGGTTTAAATCATCAGTAATATCTGTGAAAGTAACGTACCTAGTACCTACTATAAAAGATATTTTTTTGTATTTCAAATAATCGATTGTTAAAAATCATCGTTGAATATTGTTTTCGTACTCTACGCTGTGACTGCGAAGGGAAGGAAACCTTTGTAATGCTCCCTAATTCTAAACTGGGTCAAGAACACTCGTACAAAACCTTCCTCATATTGTAGTCCTATAAAGTGTCCTGCTTATATTTTTATATACTATCGATCTGCTTTCTTTATAAAATATTTTGTACTCGCATATACATGATTTTCAACACACTAAAACATGCGGTCAGGTGTTTTTTTAAAATACAATCCCTATACACACTCACAAACATCAACTTCTGAACTACAACAATAAATAAGTTAGAAATTAAATTAAATAAAATTAGATATCTAATATAATATTATGAAGCTACCACTTAAACTATTGGAACTTGGATTATTTCGTAAATTTTCTGAGAGTATTATTAAACAAACTACATATTGCAATGTAATAAACGCATACATAGAACTGAGATCACTGAAGAGATCTTACTGTAACCCTACATATACAGGCTATTTCTAGTGTAGGGACAGAGACAGAGCCCCAATCAAGTGAAATACTTTTTAATGATAAGTTAAATGTAACAAACAGGTCATTAAGACCTACAACTTTAAATGCATTGTATTAGTATTAGCGATGCACAAATAAAGATTATTATTATTATTATATGGGTGCGAAAGGTGGTGACAAAATTTGTATGAGATGGGGGAGTTTGTATTGTATACAAAATAATAATTTACCGAAGACAGACGGAACTGAACGGAGGCAGTATACATATTTCATTGGGGTTAGAAACAAAGTGTACTGTTATAAATATTTTTTAGGTTCTATGAACTACTAAAATCTCCATTTCTAATCAAAATACTTCCTTTGCTCGTTTCAGTCGCTTGGAAGTTAAAGAAGTGTCCAAAGTTCACAAGCCTCTAGGTCTTTGAACTTGAATACATTTTTAGAGCAGGAAGTCTAATTAGGTATGTAGTCTTTCTATTTTTAAGCACTAAGATAAAATTGAGGTCTATGTTTCTGTTAATTGATGGAATCAATAAAAGCAAAGCTATCAAAAATAATTGTTGCGTGACAAAAAAAGTTTTTCCTTCTATTTTTATTGCGCATAGTGCTAGAAACAAAATGAAAGCTCAGTGGCTCAGCTCCAATAAGGTTTTTTATCAAGTTTTCTCAAACACATTTCCTATGATCTGGTTTAAGGTATTTTTTTTTCGTGCGCACCGAAACACCGTCTATTGACTCATAGTGTGAAATTTCTGTGAGGTATATTTTATAATATGTAGATCATTTTACTACTTATCCTAAAATACACAAAATAAAATTAAAAAAGCCTTTTCGCCTACTTTGCCTTTTACTCTAACTCATCGATTCTTAACTTGGGGATCGCGTTTATTTTGTTGAAGGGGGTCGAAATCTGTTCAACAAATAAGATCTGTATACAAAAAAATCGTTTACAGTCGGAATTAATTTTAAAGTAGGGTTATAGGTAATATTAAATATTAGTTAGTATCATCAAAAAAATTAAAAAAGAATTATTTTGACTCTTGGCTTTGTTTCTCACTTAAAAGTATTTCAAAACGTAGATCGTCTTTGCAAATACACACAAGTAAATATTTTCGAGAATAAATAAAACATGTAAATTTTAAAAATCGATATGAGGAATGCTTTTAACTGTTTAGACAGAAAAGCCATATTAGACCAAGTACTCACAAACCTAAAAGAAATATATCCGTATGTTTGGCAAAGTTATTCCACTTCTTCTAAATTATTTTATGAAAACGATATTATTGAATCTGCAGTCAGCGTCCAACAACGCGATCCTTTAGGTCGGGCTCTATTTAGCTAAGGAATTCACCCTATCATTAAACAATTAAAATCTAAATTTAATATCTGGTATTTAGATGACGGTACCCTTGGAGGTACAGTAGACAATGTAAAAAATGATCTTTTAGAAGTTATCGAAAAATTCCAAAGTATTAATCTTTCCCTAAATCTTCCTAAATGTGAGCTTTTTATTTTAGATAAATTTTTTAACAGCGAAAAACAATGTATTTCACAAGATTTCCAGACTATTGCTCAAAATTTAAAAGTTGTTAATAAAGAATCTCTGTACCTCCTAGGTGCTCCAATTTTTGATGAATGTATAGAACATTTTTTGGCAGATCAGTGTAATAAGTTCATTGAACATTTAGATAAATTAAATATTTTAAATTCACACATAGCATTCACATTATTAAAACATTGCCTTTTCGTTCCTAAATTTTTGTACCATCTCCGTTCAAGTCCAATTTGGAAATTCGCAAGCATTTTAGATCAATAAGATGCCAGTCTAAAAATTGCTTTAGAGAAAATTTTTAATCTATCCCTTTCGCAAACCGCATGGGATCAATCTTCTCTACCAATAAAATTTAGAGGTACTGGCATCAGAAAAATATCAAGTATTGCTCTACCTGCTTTCCTCTCTTCCGTATACAGTGTTAATGAACTTTGTAAAAAAAAATTATGTGATAATGACCCAAATATTCCATTTTTGATTGAGGCTACGGAAGAGTGGAAATCTATTTGTACTGGCGAAGATATTCCAAAGGAATTAAACCTTCAGAAACTTTGGGATACTCCGCTGGTCCAGATAGTTAAAAATAATATATTTCGAAATTGCATTAGTGTTCGTGACAAGGCTCGCCTGATAGCTGTCTCGGCAAAGGAATCCGGCTACTGGCTTCAAGCTATTCCATGCTCAAATCTTGGTACTCTGCTCGACAGTGAAAGCTTTAGAATAGCAATTGGACTACGCCTAGGAGTGGAGGTATGCCATCCCCATACTTGCCCGTGTGGTAGTTCCGTAGACGAATTCGGACTTCATGGACTTTCATGCAGAAAAAGTGCAGGCAGATTCTCCCGTCACAGCTCTCTTAAATTACACCATCAAAAGGGCTCTTGCCACCATCAACGTACCCTCCATTCTTGAACCTTTAGGGGTGTGCCGTGATGCTGGCAAGAGACCCGATTGTATGACGCTTGTTCCTTGGAGGCGGGGCCGAGTTTTACTGTGGGACGCAACATGCGTTGACACCGTGGCTCCGTCTCGCCTCAATAAAACGAGTGTCAGAGTTGCGGCGGGTGCCGAAGCTGCAGAGCTGCTCAAGCGGCGCAAATACAATAGTCTATTATCGAACTACGTGTTTGTGCCGTTTGCCGTGGAAACACTAGGCCCATGGGTTCCGTGTGCGCATAAGTTTATCAAAGAAATAGCCCCCAAAATAATAAATTAGTGCAGGTGACAAGAGAGCTGGCTCTTTCCTTGCTCAGAGAATCAGTATCTCAATTCAGCGAGGAAATGATGCCAGCGTTCTTGCCACCTTACCACGCGGGCAACAAATATTTGATTAATATATTTTTATTTTTAGATAGGTATTTTTTTTGTTTTAGGTTAATTTAGTTATATATTAATTTTAACTGTATTTAATTGTTTTTCGTGTGATAAAAGACGATTTCTGTAATTAGTTTTCAAAGCCACCATAGACGAGAAACCTTTTTCTCATAAGTAAGAAGTAGCGAAGGGTATCCAAAAAAAGGGTTTTTAAAGTTTTCGTTACTCGGCTACAGTACTCACGTCGTTGTGCAAGTCAAAAATTTTCTAAATCTTGAGATAGAAAATCCAATTGTAACGTTTTGTCAGCCGATATTTCAATGAGTTGATTGTGAGTCTCAACTGGTTACTTGGAAGCTCCGACAATAATTTCATCAAAAGGATTCAGAACCCATCTTTTCGAGGAATCATTGTTGTCATATCAAAAATATTCCAGTCATTGAATTTTGAATTCGGTTAAATACCTTTTCATGCTCTCAACAGGCGGTCAATAACAGAAGAATTTTTTTCAAGTCATTTAAATGTGAAAATCTGTCACTCTAGTAAGCCAGCAGTAATAAATTATCTTGTAAAAAATCTAAAAATGGACTATTTTTATCTGTGAAATAGCTTTTTAATCTCGCAATTCAAAAAGCCTTGTTAAAACTTTTACTCGCGAAAACTATCTTACTTCAGTGCTTTATTCAAACATGCGTGTAAAGAAACTAATATTATTGACAGCTGTATTGAAAATAATAAAAATAGTTTAGGTTATTTTGCCGCTAATTCGCCGTGTTCAAATGTCGATTTCTTTTTTATTTTTAAATTAATTTAATGGCTCATTCTGTTTGTTGTGCCAGTCCGAAATTTAAATAAAACTTGATGACTTATGAATTTTTGGTTATAAAATAATACATTGCGGGTCGCTCTCTGATACTATACTGCAAGTACGATTTATACCAGAGAAGCTTGTGCAAGATATGGTCGCATATCGTAGCATGTTTGAGAAAAGTGTTATTTATTATTCACATGTTATAACGGAACCCTAAAACAGACTGGTCGACTGTTTGTAGCTTTAAAAGTCATGTAACTAAACCTTCAAAGGGTTGGGTTGAGAGAGTATTTCGATACGTCCATGTTTGGGCGTCATTTTACCTGCTTCAGATGTTTCTGTAAATAGCTTACATCAACGAAAGGAAGGAATAAATTCTCAACATTTTTCAATTTTTAAAGCATTTTTCAACGGCTAAACAGTTTTTTATAAATTTTTGGGGGTGAAGCGATCGTTCTGAAAAATTTAAAGATTGAACTATTCATAAAAAGTTCGAAAGCGTTTATAAATCATTATAATTTCCTGATACTATTTAGCTTATTTATTCTTCAGAGGATGGATGGAGGAGGAGGAAAAAACCTTATCCACAATATAGGTAAATAATACAATGTTTTTCAACTGTTGCTGTTAAGCACAAAAAGCTTTGCGTAGCGGTATTGCCCGCGGAAATGTTTTCTCTGTGAACCCTCGATGAAGCGATAGTAGAATCCAGCAGGTACTTTAGATTGGGGTAAAAAGCATTCTTTATCCTTTTAATGCCCTCCAACAATGCCCGCGACAATAATTTAGTCACCTGATTGCTTAGTGACAACGTGAAGGAAGAGAATATTTTTTTTTTTATAAGTTGATTTACAAAACATTAATATTTCGACTAAAAACTAATCAAAACAATTTAGAACGTATGTTACTAAGGTATAATTTAGCTTTCTATTAGTTTAACATTCTTTAGAATCAGTTTTGTAGGTTAAAGATTACCCCTACATACAAACAATCTAACAAACAAACAAATTTTACCACTTAATATTACTATTACAGATTGATAACCAACAACACAAATATCTCAGAAAGTTTTCAAATTTATTTTTCCTTATCTTAAATTACCTTTATGCAACTTTAGCCTTTTAAACTTTAAAAATCAACTGAAAATTATTCAGCTGCCTGTTGCATACTCTCTTAGGATTACGATTAACAACCGTATTTGCATCACTTTAGGTTTAAAATACAATGCTTGAGTATAAATTTGCTGACTGCTTATCTAGTAGCTTTCAGAGCTTTTCACATCTCACAGCTTTTGTTTTTTAATGAATAGAACAAAAGACCCCATTAAATTTTAAGATCGTATTTCTATTTAAAAGCTATTCTAGTTTATGATAGATTTTATCATATTACTTTTAATTTTTTAGCTTCACAAAGATTTTATGAATTAGGTAGGTGGGTACTTATATTTCTTTGTAATATATTTTTCTTGGTTTTGTGGTCAAAGGGAAGAATAGAGCCTAATTATAATTATTGCTGCTATCTATGTCCGTCAGAGTAAGTCGTGGGTCTCTAGGTTGTAAAATTAACGAGTTACAGACCTGAAAATTAGATGTTTTTGTGTAAAATTGGAAATTGATTTAGAAATCAAGCTATTAACCACACACATTTTTAATGTTCCTTTTAGAACGGAATCCTCGGTGTGCTAATTCAACTCGCATATAATTGGTTTTTATCTCTTCAGATTTTTCTAAACTTGTAAAAATTACTTTAGACACACCGCGATTGAATAGTAAAGTATATCAAATAACGTTTAGCACTGGTATCACCAGGTAAAAAATCAGTCATGTGCGACTGTGGGTTCCATTTTAACGTAATTTATGAAAACAAACAAAAACAAAAAGTGTGCCTCTAAACGGTCACCCATCCAATGTTTGATCAAGCTTAAAATTGCTTGAAACTTTTAATATCGTTAACAATAAACAAACGTGTAACTGTTTCTTTTAATAACTATTTTCGATAGATGGTTGATTTGTTGATTGATTCGGTCTAGAAGAAAAAGCCCTTTAATGGTCGGACAGACTGGCACACAGCGGAGCCTTAGTAATAAGGCTCCGTGGGCACCCTTTGGGTGCGGAACCCTAAAAAGAATTCTTGACAGACCGAAAGACAGGCGCACAACGAAGTGATCTAACAAGGGTTTCGTTTATTCCTTTTCTGTTACGGAACCCTAAAAAAATTAAGCAAGTATACAAAATATTATCTTATATCGAGATTCTACGAGAGATATCTAAATTACATTAACACACCAGTGAAAGGCTGTAAACGTTATTTCTAGACTCTATGAGCACGCATTACTCATTTAATCGTCATAAACAGTTTACCGCTCTAGGGCAATTTACTGACTGCTAAGTATTACTCTTCAATCTAAGAGTTAAAGTCATCACTCCAATTACGGAGTTGATTTACGTGCTTATTGCTAGAATATCACTTGATCACGGATGTGAGTTGAGAAATATATAAAGTTACACGTAAAGATTTGTTATTAAAGTAAAATAGACTCTATTGAACCTACTTATATCAATAACAAGTATTTTTTCAGAAACTTAGACGCAGTCTAGGATACCTAATAAGGTAATATTATCATAGGAAGGTATCTATATAACTTGATTTTTGAAAATTGAATTGCTGAGATTTATTTAGGTATATTTTTGAATTTACTGCTGACCTTTTATAGGTGTAGTACATTGTGTATTCAGTTCTAGATAATGTTAACAACTGGCTATCTAAAGTTGTCCACTGGTTCAATATGAATAATTTGCTTTTAAACAGTAAGAAAACCAAATGTATTAAATTGTTAACACCAAATGTTAGTCAAGTAAGAACCAGTGTACTTATAAATGGGGAGCAATTAGATGTTGTAGATAGCGCTGTATTCTTAGGCATTACTAAAGATGCAAAACTTCAATGGGGCCCACACATATTTGGATTAGCGAATAGACTTAGTTCTGCAGCTTTTGCGGTTAAAAAGATTCGTCAACTTACAGACGAAGCCACAGCCCGGCTAGTATATTTTAGTTACTTTCATAGCGTGATGTCCTATGGTATCTTATTATGGGGACACGCAGCTGATATACAGACAATTTTTGTACTGCAGAAGAGGTCTATTCGAGCAATATACAATTTATCTAACAGATAAGGAATAAATTTAAAGAGATCAATATACTAACTTTACCTGGTCAATATATATTTGATAATTTAATGTATGTTCATAAGAATATTAATCTTTTTAAAAAAAATAGTGATGCCCATAATCTAAATACAAGAAATAGACACAAACTAGCTCTGATCCACACAAGGCTTGTAAAAATTGATAAATCATTTAAAGGACAATGTGTCCGTTTTTACTGAACTAAAACTGAATTTAAAAATTGCTTGAAAAAAATTTTGTTAAACAAAAACTTGTCAAAAAAGCTTATTATTCAGTTAAAGACTATCTTATAGATAAAAACGCATGGGAATAACTAAAATGTTGTTATCGTAGTACTTATATTTTGGAAATGTACCAATCGTTATATAATTAAAATTGAATAGAGCGACAGCTGGAGAGTTTCTTTCACCGTTTCTTCTCCCCAGAACGCCATCTTGATTCCGTAACGGTGGTAGTTTATAAATTCCTTGCATATTACACTGACGTCAAAAAAGTGATATTGTATCCTATTTTTGAGAAATAAACCATTTGAATTTGAAAATTTAAGGTGTAACGCGTCCGCTAGATATCTCTTTAGATTATATATTTATGAATCAAAAAGGTTTTGGCTGAAGTTAAAACTTGTAATTGCTCGCTTGGCACGTAGTTTTTAAATCTTGAACCACAGATGGCGCTTTTATACATATTTGATAGAATAGATAGTACGTATAGAGCGCGCGCGGTGCGTTGCTATGCATGTTGATATGTCATTATCGCCCGCCTGTGGGTTCTATAACTTGTAACTTGCCTTGAGGACAGTAAAATTTACAAAGGAAAAGCTTTGTGGAGAGGTCTTAGCACCCGTTTTACTGGCATGCAATGACCCTGTTTACGATTAAGTGTGATAAAAAACAATTAAACTTTATCTCACTTTTCTGCTCACCACACTGCACATATTAGTTTTTTTATAAAAATATAATATGTAAGTACACGAATAAGATGCCAATCGTTACTATTCTAAAGGGGAGCTTAAGGGTGTTTGATTGCTTCTGCACAGCGAAGTGTGGGTGCAAATCCGGATGCAGAAATAGAGGGGAAATAGTGCACTACCCTTATTGAAGATGCAGGTCATTCACCTTACTTGACCCGATTAAGTTCATCAGTTTTGTTTTTAAGATCAATAAATAACAAAAGTGCAAAACATGCATCGTAATATTGAATCAGTTATTGGCTAGCCTTTTTCCGCAACTTCGTCCGCGTATAATTCCTAAAGAATGTTTTACAATTTTACATAGGAACCACTATTCTGGTAGAAAATGATTTTTTTTTTCAAAAATGGAGAAATACGTCATGGATTACAAACATATAAGAACTCTCTTGCAGACTATCATCCCCATTTTACCCTCTAAATATTTTTTTATAAGCGATTAAACTGATCATCCTTATTTTATAACCAATTAAAATATTAGGGGCATTTTCCACGATGCAAATTTGCAAATTATAATAAGTACATAGAGTGCAAAATGAACAATTGACATCGTTCTCCTATCTACTATTTGAGACTTCAAAAGATAATTGGAATAGAGAACTGATTGAAGAGTAAGATTTGCTGAGTGAGGAGTTTGCAAAGAGCTTCGTGGAAATAGGCCAGATTTTTATGCAAGTGAAAATTATTTTTCAACTCCCCATTTACCCCATAATGTGATGAATTTTCTAATGAAAATTCTTTTTTCGTGGTGTGCAGCTAATCTAAAGGAATTTAGGTAGGTATTTATACTAGTTGGTTAATAGATGAAATGGTATTCAATATTATGGGGCATTGTAAAACTTTCAGTGGATTGCAATAATGGAAAACTATCAACACTACATACACACATAAATTTGTAGTCAGTACTCTATCAGTGAACATGTCATTCTTAACAATTGGTTACAGACATAATATGTACAAGAACAACGGTACTAAATCCTATGGCGTTGTTCCTACATGAGTTCGAGAAAAAAGAATTGAGGAAAAAAGGTGGGTTCCCACTAATTTCGTAAATAAAAATGTTGCTTACCAGTAGAGGGCAGGGTTTCACATGTGTATATTTATGTTTTATAAAACATCATTTCCATACAATAGTCTCAATTCTGAATGCAAGAAAAATGTAGATTTCACAAAATTTTTTTATAAGTTGAAGTTTACAAAGAAGATACATGGCGAACTTCAAATTGTTTGGACAAGGTGTTGTTCAGTTAGGTAGTCAGAAAACACTTTATATGTACTTTTACACTCTTCAGAAGATCTAAATTTATATTTAAACTAATAGGCACTCGATTTTATCTCAAAAACTGTGTAATAAAAAGATGAAATTCGATTTAAATCATAATTATATATTTTCACCCGGTGATCTCATTAAATCGTATCCATGGCCATTGAAACTGGACTATAATGTATATTTCTGGGACGTGACATTATTTCTTGACATGATTTAGGTTAACCCACAACATTAATTTCAAGTAATAATCTAAATACAGCTCCAGAAAATGTAGGTCACAATTATCATAAAAGCTATAAATATATCTCTGCGATTAGAAAATATATGAAACTTATTAATAATAAAACTATTATTGAAGGTTTCGTTTTTGTAATACTTAAAAGAAATGGCATTACTTTTAATTCCTTTACTCGCATAAGGACCAATACGCAAAAAGACCAATTTTTCTGTCTGGCCATATATAAACTACTTAATGGTAAATTGTGACCGTGTCAGTTTGAGAGAAGAAGAAAAGCATGTTTTGATTTTGTTAACAAGTTTACTAAGTGACAGTTGTCATCAATCAAGAAGAAAGTAGAGTAAGCTCTGTGACTTTCTCAATTGGGTGGATTTTTGTTTGCACTGAAGAGGGTCACCAACCTTTTGACACTGAAATTCAGACACGGTGGTAGTGTTGCTACTGTCGTCGTCGGTCGATTCTGAGAAGGTAACACCGCGAGCGCGGCGCGTTGCGGCGCCGGCATGCGCCAGGGCGCAAGCGTCGCGGAACTCGCGAGCGATTTTCGGCGCGCGGCCGGGGACGCACGCTAGCGGAGACTGTTGAGCGATTCGCGCGTTTTCCCTCCCGCGCTTTCCCAACGGCGTGCGCACATAAAGCCTGCTTTGTTCTGCAAATAGCGACTGAGCGGGGCATCCGCTATTCACCCGAGATGATACGCTGGACTGTTGCTCGTCCCGAACTCGAACTGAGTACTGGCAGCTTCAGTGTAGTGTTGCACATGAAAAGTGCAGTTTCGCTCATTGCACAATCTCACGGTTTGCTTAGGGATGTGCCGTTTGGAAATGATGTTGACACGATAACAAAGTGCGGTATACAATTTTAAAATATTTTTTAAATAATAAGAAAATTCCAAAAAAAAACTGTTTTGTAACACTTAAAAAAGGAATTTCATAGCAGTATATTGGTTTCAGTAAAGTCAGTTCTTTTGTGCCTTTTGCCAGAATGAAATATGAAAAAAAAACCTATAAGGATGATATGTGTCTCTCACATAGCAATGTCAAATATATATGGCACATTCAGTGCCATAGGTTCTCACAAGTATAACATTTTAAAAAAATTACAAAACCATATTATTATATAAGCGTTATTATTGCACAGAGACTAATAAATAATAAAGATAGTAAAATTAACAGTATAATCAAAATATGTAGATATATAAATAATATACATATATTCTGTCTTCTGTTTATTAAACACTTGAAACTGCAGTAGAGTCACATCTTAAGTTTGTGGTCTTAGATGAAGTATTTTTGCACAAATAGATTTAAACCTCTTTGGTTGTTTTATTAAAAAATGCATATGTCTGTCTTTCGGTTCCATCCCAACGCCCTTGTCTTAAGCAAGATAATGGTCTTGTTAAAGATTCTAGGCTTTTCAATTACCTAAACCACAAAATCGTCAGTAAAATCACAAAACGGTCTTCCTGCAACTGATTGCATCATTCAATCAGTAATGAGGTTATGTGAAGCTATTTATGGCTGGCAAAGGGTCCCACACAATTGCCGTAAGCATTCAACATCAACCAACATGTCGGTCGCCATAAAAGTCAATCTATATGTTGATCGTCGACAAACAATTGACTTTCCGCGTAATGTTCAATTCGTGCTCCGGGCTTCGTGGCCCAATTGCATGCAGTTCCCTATGTACCTACTTAGGGTGTATACGGGTATCGGTGGTGGCATAGTGGTTTGGAAGCCTGCCTCGCGTTCTGAGACGGGCGGGCGTTTGAGCCTTACACTTTTTTTAGTTTTTTACCTTGTTAGTACTTACATTTAGGCAATCCAACCTAACTCTTATAAATCAGACAATACTTTACTTGAGTAGTTGTCAAATTTTTTACTTTTTTTGACCTATTTTCGCTCTCCGCGCGTAGCTTTAGAAAGCTCCTTTGTTTTTGTTAAACGTCCCTTAAACTAATTAGAAATCTCGATTTTATAAGGCTCTTAAATTTTTATTACTGTCAGAACTAACACGCATCCTCTACATCACGACTATCCAAGCATTAATAGCTCAGTCAGGGGCCAACATAAAATATAAGAACACTTGGCGGGCTGCGGACTTTATTACCTTATGTTTCATAATGACATGATGATCTAATGATACTTTTCATTTTTTTTTATCAATATTTCTGGACATTAAACACACAGCGCCGTCTGGCCGCAAAGTAAACAAAGCTTGTGTTATGGATACCAGACAACGGATACAAATACATATAATTTACTTGTTTTTTGTCAATACATACATAAATACACCCAGACTCAAGACAAACTCATAATATGCTTATCACATAAATGTTTGTCCAGTGCGGGAATCAAACCCACACCCTATGGACAGCACCTGTCCACACTATCAACTAAGCTGCGACGGTTTATTTGTTTGTTACAGAAAAATAATAATTAGAGCAATTCGTATATATGTGTATATGTATATACTTCACGGTTTTTATTAACCGAAGGGGTTAACTAATGACTGGAAATACACCCACATATTGTAGGGGTCAGACTCTTTTCACCAACCACTTTAATCGCAATTGTACTTAATCGCACAATTTAATGTGATCCCATCGCCGCTGCAACGCTGCTTCTAATAGCAGTGTGTCTGGACTAAGTTGGCTTTATATATGTCCCATAAGTCATAAATACTAGCTTCATAATGATACAGATAAAACCCATCACATAATGTCTTTTACATTACTATGAAATGTTTTTATTAATGTCTTTAGTAATTTATACCAGAATGGCGCCTTGTAACTTTAAAATTTTTGTATGAAGTTTAATGTTTTTACCGTTTTGTAGTCACATTTTTTTTTTATTTTTGCTATACTTTTTGGTCAATGCTCTAGATAACAGCCAATTTTTAATTATTTAATCGACTGTTATTACAACCAAATGTAAAACACGCTTAAAAAATTTGAACAAGTGTTAAAACAATGGTCACTTCGAGATTTTCGCCTATGTTTCTCAGAGAGAGTGTAGCTTTCTATAAGTTCCAGCATAAAGTTAGGTGTAGAGATTACCTACCTGCTTGATAGAAACAGATCAGATTTTTGGAACTAAGTAATTTTTAGTGCATCTCTTTGAAGCTGGTTGTTTTTTCTGTTAAAAAGGTTTTATTTTTTAATTTTGAATGACGAATTGCCTTTTTTTTTTTTTGTGTCAAAAAGTTTTTGTTTTAAATCTTTCAAGAAAGTAAGTACAGTGCGGTAAGAGAATTAAGAGAAGGATAAATAATTAAACTGGTATTAACAACTCAACATGGCTGAGGGCCCTTAAATAGCCTAAGGCAATTAGTCCTGTGCTATCTGGTCTCCAGCCAACCTACATCCTAAGTAAATGCCTGGCATCGACCCAAATTACTTCAGTTTCAGATAGCAAAGATTTAGATAGCACACATACCTCACTATTTTTGTAACTAAATTATCTGATAAGTATACATATATACACTAGCATTTTCCCGCGATTTATTCCGCGTAGACTTTTGAAAAAGGCAAGATTATAACTGTTTTTGGTTTTCAAATTTTTATCCCCTGTTTTGCACCCTAGGGAATATTTTTTTAAAACACATCTATCTAAATTTTCAATCTAAAGGCTAAAAACAAATTTTTATGCATTTAGCTTCAAATTTTCAAACCACATTTAAACCTAAACGGTTGATGATTTTTTTTAAATCTTCTCTTGGTGGACATAGTACAAGCTTTGGTTAGTTTGGGATCAGATGGCGCTGTGTTTAATGTTCAAAAATAATTCTTTTATTACATATATAATTATTTATGAATTTACGTGTTCTTTATTGTAACAAATTTATCGACTGCAAAAAAGGAATAAATAAATAAGTAATTAATAACCCAAAACATACAAAATTTTTATTTATTAATTTTTATTTACAGGTTTTTAGTTTTTATTTTTAAGCTTTTGCATAGCTTTTATCGCGGGCTCCGAGCGCGGCGACCGAATCAAGAAATTTCGTAAACTTGACTGTACGGAAAAGTCGAAACACGATTGAATAAACTTGACTCGATACAATAAAATCACAAAAATTCCTCTAAATCTTCATTTTTAGAGAGATACTTCTACGGGGAAAACAGTTTTATTTGCTAGTTATTTAACTTTTTTCGATGAAACGTCTAAGTGCTCCATAATAAATACTTTAGACGATTATGGTTTCGTTTGATTGCGAAAGAGTGTTATTTTGTAGCAAAAAAAAAAACATTTCATAACTAACGTCGCGTGGGCCGGCCATTACGCGGCTCTCGCCTTCCATCAGTCGGCCGCAGCGCCTCGTCGAGAGCACCTGCGTACAACATTGGTGCGCCCACCCTGCTGCCACCGACGAAATTTTTTTAAACGATATTAACTTCTCATTTATTCAATAAAAGAAAAAAAATGTTCGTGCGATCACCACGCTCAAAAAGTGTAACTTGAATTAATATCAAAGAAAACTTGAATTAATATCAAAGAAAAAAAAAAAAAACTGCAAAAATAATAAATAAATAATTATAATTGCATAAGTTGATAAAAAATGCTATGCAATAGCTTTACTGCGGCAGGCTCCGAGTGCCACTGTTGTTTTTTTTTACTTTTTTCGACTCGCGCTTGACTATTTTATGTATTCTATAAAACTTGGGAGATGAATATCTTTTATTTGAGACCTCATTTATCAAAATCGGTCCAGCCGTTAGGAGGTCACAATGGTACAAACTTACCCACAAACAAACATTCGCGCGAAAATACTTCTGGGTCAGTCGGGTAAAAAAAACCCAGATAAACTAGTGTAGTACACACATTAAGTTAGTGTTCCGTAGAATGATAATTATGTTGGAAATCTGAAAAACTAAAAGAAAAAAGTTTAAATATTGGTTTTTGGTTTAAATGACTCTAGTTAGGATCTTTAATTATAATTTTTTAATTTTTAATAAATGCGTTTTAAAAATGGGGATGTCTCTATACACTAAGGCTAGATGGGATCGCTCCCTGCCCTCACTCTGTATGTAATTCTTACTCTGTGGTAAAAGTGTGTTGTGATATAATCGTAAAAATTTTCATCGACAGTAACTAACCTAAATTTTTTTTCAATATTTTTTTATTTTTAACGTTTTACTTTTTGATTTTTTTCATAAAATTTGGCCTAAAACAGCAATGATTCTTTTGTGAATCTGCTACAATTTAAGATATCCATTTCACATCTACGCTGGATAGGTGCATCGGCTTCGTGAAGGTATGATCGGCTTCGCGGCTCAGTGGATAATGATCCGACTGCTGAATCGAGAGAATCGTCGATTCAATTCCAGCACAAGACAAACATTTACGTGATGAATAATTATGTTTGTCTTGAGACTTGGTGTTTTCTATATATAAAATGTATATATAACATAAAAAGTTTATGTTAGAAAATATTAAATATTATATATGAGTACTAGCTGACCGGGCAAACGTTGTCCTGCATGATACCGACTGCAGCGCCATCTGCCGGGCTGATTTGTGAATCTAAACCATCCAGGGCGCCACCCAAACGCATACAAATCGGTCTGGCCGTTTAGGAGGAGTACAGTGACATACACGTGTGTACAGTAGAATTATATATATAAAGATATGTATGTATTTGTATCCGTTGTCTATTATCCATAGGTAGTACAACTTTTGCTTTATATTGGACCAGATAGCGCTGTGTGTAAGGTCGAAAAAATATTTAATAAAAAAAAAAAATTTGAAAAACTAAGAGAGATAGTAATATTTTGTTTCTTATGTTGTAAATTAATAGCATGAACTATTTTACCCACACTTATAGTTAAATATATAAAAAATCAAAAGTTTGGTTAACCCTTACTTATTAAAGCTTTCTCTTGGCATTATATTCTGTTATTCGTATTAAGAAACTCTGCATAAATCAAAAAAAAACACCGACTTCAAAGCCTTTTTCTTCTTTTTTCACTTTTTGCTGGGGTTCTGAAGTCGGTGTAATTTTTATTTTCAGTTGATTATTTGTGTTTTAATTCATTTATCATCATTAGTTAACTAATATTGGCTCACATTCAGCAAAGATATTGCGCATACAAACCAAAAAAGCTACTCGGACAACTAAACATATATCTAAACATATGTAATGTAATCTTACAAGCTCATTTTTTTACCTCTTATCATTTAATCCTTCTTAAATTAATATGGGACTAACGAAGGCTTAAGTTCTATTAAATTACGGTTATCTTATTCAAATTGATTATTCACTCGTAGTTGTCGAGATATCAGTAAACATATCTACGTAGAAAAAAAAACTTACGCGTCGAACATAGAAGCTCCTTGTTTGTTGAAGTCAATTAAAAAGTTGACAAAATAGCATTCTTAATTGCAACACATTCAATCACACAAACCTGTTTAGTAATATTTATAAGATATAAATATTTTCTCAAGTTACAACAAAGTAAAATTTATTGCAGTTAAAATTTACTTTATTTATCGTAAATAGTTTTTTAAAACGAAACGAAAAAGCAACGAACTAAATTCTAACTAATTAACCATTCAAAAATCATCTCAACATTATTCAAAGTAAACAATTATTCAAGTTACAAGAAAATGACATTCCAATGCAGTTAAAACTCACATTATTTCACGTTGTTTTAAACAACAAATCGGCAACACAGTTCTGTTTATATTATTGAGTCTGTACCACGTAAGTTGTGAGGTTATTGGCTACACCAAGCAACCGGCAGAGTTCCGTAAATTATTTCAATAACACTAGGTTCTTTACACAAATAAATCACTACATTGTTAATAAGACTTAATAACACGGTTGGTTTAAATAGAGAAAGCTCTAAATACGTTCGCTACACGTTCCGACGCACAATGCACGAAGCTTGACTATATTGAAAGCGTAAAATGAAAGCACGGGGCTCTGAGAAGCTACAACACCGTGTTTTTGTTGGATAGAAAGAGACAGAAATAAAAAACAACCATGGCTTTCGGTAGAGTTCGGGCGTTTCCGGAAAGCCGTCAATTGAGTCCAAATGTTAGGCTAGTATGGAATAGACTATAGCCGCAAATCAAAAAACTAAACTGAGGTTAGTGACGTCTAATGTCGATTAATTTAGTCACTAGTAGACTACACTAAAATAGTAGACAAGTATAATTAAAGTTAAATTATTATACATTATTTCTTGTATTTCCTTTAAACTCAGTGGTAGAGCACTTAAACGGAATGTAAGGGTCGCAGGTTTAAGTCCTGGCTCGAGGTTAATCTTTTGACAGCATCTCTGCTATGCAAGTATTTATTTATATTGATGATATCCATAGATATGGCATGTATAATATATTCATTATTAAGAGTCTAACCTTCAGGGAGTCATAAACGAAGAAAGATTATGACTATGTATGTACGTGTATATTTATTTATATTGTATTTCTTACTTCTATGAAGATTTTGTGTGTTTATAAGATTTATGTACTAGGACTTTATAAGTCACTAGCAGTTGTATTATTAAAACAAAACTATTTGTTTATTAATAAACAGTAGGTGTTAAAAAAAGGTAACAAAGCCTATTAATCTTTATACACAAAGATTTTTTTTTCATTTAAAAACTTTTATTTGCATTCATAAGAATGCGTTTTGTGTTATACTTTCGTTTACAAAGAGCCTGTTAATTAACATGATTTGAATGCAATAAATAGATGGACTATTTTAAACAAATCTGGTTAAGTGCTAATACAAAAGCTCAAAACTATAAATACTGACTATTGCATGATCCATATTATTCTTTAGTTACTGAGACGTTGAATAACTTCATAGGAAACAGATGGGGGCGGCAAATGTAGGGTTCAAACTGTCTCATGCTGCCGCGACATTTCACACTATTGACAGCGGCTCTTCAAAAGCTGCGTTCATGGAATGCACTACGCGGATGATGTCAACATTGGTTTCATCACTTTCCTTCTCAACGTTAAGCTCAATGTGAGGTCTTGTATTCTGCTTACTCATATTCCAGATGTGATTTCAATGTCTATCGTTATTTTTTTTATTAATTCTCGTATTATATTTCCTTTAGTTGGTGCCGACAGAAAACAATGCGGCATTAAAATTCTACTATTTTACATTATAAACATTAGTATAAGTAGGTTCTGTGGTTTGCATGAAAGTTTGCCTATTATCTATTTATATAGAATCCTTTTATCTGTGAATAGAATTAAAATAGATGAGAGTAATGGACTATGTCTATGTTTGTCCTTTTAAGATTCGATGTAGTCAAACTCCTTTCAAATGGCGTTAGCTAACTGAAAAGATAGCTTAATATATATATATAAATAGGCAGAAGTCCGAATTTCGCATAAGTAACTTTTCTTTGTTATCGAATAATTCTGGCAAAAGGTGTAATATTTATGAAAAACTAACTAATTTGATTTCTCATAAAGGGAAGTCTATTAAGATGTCGATAAAGCAAATCGGTCAATTAGTTCTCAAGATATCCTAAAACAAGCTCTCTAAAAAAAAGTTTAAATGGTGCATTTTTTGCAAAAAAGCAATTTCGATTTTAGAACCCATTGTAACTTCATAAAGTAGGCATAAAAATTTAACACAAATAGGGTGCCAACGGAATTCTTTTATCTACTTAGCCTATTTATGTCTGTCTATCCAAACTTTGGAGGATTTATTAGCTGTCGGTCCAATACGCAGTTCGTCCAATTGGTTTATAGATCCTCATTTCGTCCAGTACGCATTTCGTCCAACACGCGTTTCGTCCAACACGCGTTTCGTCCAACACGCGTTTTGAACACATATTTTTAGTCTAACACGCATTAGATCAAATACGTATTTTGTTGAACCATCGATTTCAAATAAAATAACCTATAGATACACTATTGCCTACAAATGAAACCGCCAATATGCGAGTCAGACTCGCACAAGAAGGGTTTTATACTACCGTACAATCAACTTTAAACACATAGTACTTAGTATAGTAAACTTTAAAACATAGTACTCTCTTTAACCATCCCCATGCCAAATCTCAGCTCAGTTAGATGATCTGTTGCGTTGTGAAGAATAGCGAAAAAAAACCCGTGGGAACTCTTGATCGGGATAAAATATGTGTATGCAGTTTCATGTTCTTCCAGCATGCCGTTTAAAAATGAGAACCAAACTACGTTTGTATGAAGCAACGACTATGCTGGCGACTCTTAAAATTTACAATGATAAACATGTTCTTATTTTGCTCTGTGGTTTTTATTTAATTAAATATTCTGCTAAATTGATTCGATTTCGTTATATCTGGCTTTATCAACTTTTAAAGTAGGTCTAACTTTTTTTCGACATGTTTCACAAATTATATTATTTTAGAAAAACTATATTTGCAAACGGCGCGGCTTACACATTTGTTAATCAGACAATTAAACTAACGTTTAAAAATATTTGATCTAAAATATGTCAGACCATTTATACTACATGACTGGCCTTACTTGACTTTTCCCTCTGCCTAACTGCGAAATGACGAATCGCGAAATGGACGAAACATATTATGGACGAACTGCGTATTGGACCGACGGCTAATAAATCCTTTGAAGGGCTTTATATTTAAAATTGTAATGGAGTCATCACGTTGGATATATTAACAAATAATAAAAAACAGATCGTTAATATTTAAATGAAAATGTAATATCAGACACTGAGTTACAATTGCTACGTAGGTATATCACATAAATCACCAAGCACCAAAAGTCAAGTCAAGTCTAAGTTATATGTTGTCGAGAACATTAAAGAAGTATACCTACAGCTTCCGAGAACACATCTGACACCTCTAGAGCCTGGTATGTCGGTAGATTTGACACAGAAGTTGACTGATATCACTGATTTTATTGCGCACGTTTGTTCTGTTTACGTGACTACCAGCTGTAATAACAGTAGCTTTTGTAATGTGACCACTTACGTACGTATGATAATCATTATGATAGCGATTTTTTTTTAAGATTTTCCTTTAAGTTTCTCTCTTCTCTCCTTCTCTTTATATCAGTAAAATATTTATTTACTATTGCTATTCGTAACACTACTTTATCTTCACTGATTAGCGTGGAAAAAATAAAGTTAAACCATCATTTTGCAGGTTATTCTATTAGGTTATCTAGACAGGTAATAATATTGTTCTGTACTTTTACTATATCCCGTTGATCAATAATTTGTATTTGAAGCCTCGACTAATCAACAAAAAAACTTAATTAAAATTTAACTCATTTCACAAGTAAACAAAGAAAAAACAAAAAGGCATGAATATGCACTGTTAACATACCTAACCACAAATTCTCATAAAAATGACGAGTGACGATGGTGATTTAACTCGGAAGTCCATTAAATCCGAAACCGTTTACAAGCACTGCCAGTAAAGTCAAAAAAATAAAACAAGGATATCTAAGAAGGCAAAAAGTCTGTATTCGAATCAGTGCTTTTAGTCTATTTCCATCATTTACAAAGATGTCGTCTAGTTAGCTTTTTATAAATGACTATATGTTTTCTCCGGGTTCGCCCATGATTTCGCCCATCGGATTTCTAATATACAGTCTATTTCCATGCAGCCTTAAGGTCCGTTCTATCCGTTGGTGAAAGTATTTTTGAAATCGGATGTGAGGTTTTACATTTAGATATTACGTCTAAACTCACAAACTTTACCTGTTTATAATATTAGTGTAGATAAATGCTGGGAATAGACGAAATTATTCGCATTTTAAATATAAATCAGGTAATAAAATAAAATTTTAATTTTCACTTTGTTTATTACTCTCATAAAATACTTTGTTATGTTATAACTGTCATAAAATACTTTGTTACATTATAGCGCTAATAAATTTTGTGGTAGTATTGCTTTGTAGGATTCTGTACCAGAAGCCCTATACTAAACCTACGCTGTCTGTCTGTGCGATCATTAGTCAGTCAGTTAGAAGCCTGAAATTTTTACAGAGTATTTGTTATATTGGCGGATTATTTTACATTATTAATTTTATTGATAAAGGTAATCATGGCATGGGTTGGCCGCTTACCGGCACACTTTTTGTGTTTTGTTAATGTTCGTAATTTAGGTAAATGGTGGTACGAGACCCACGGTACACGAGTCTGACTCGCACTTGACCGTTTTTAATAGTCTAGCGGGTATAAAGATGGTTTCATCTTAGCCGACTTTTAATCCATTGTTCCACTTTAGATTCTAGTCTTAAGAGAATACGATTCGCGGATTTTTGCAGTTTTCTACATAGAAACAAATTTCCCACTTATTTTTGACATTTACTAATCAAATACTGTAAAATATAGTAGACATGATCTCAAGCCGAATATAAATGTTGTGTTTTTCCAAAATAAGTGGGAAATTCGTTTGTATGAAGCACGCTGCGTGGCGACGCAAATCGTATCCTCTTAACTCTCTTGCTTATATCTAGGTCACATTCTCTCATTTCAATACAAATCTAATAAATATTAAATAGATATCAATGAGTGAGTACCAAGGGCACGTTCATCCGATAATGGACCGGAAACCAGTTCATTGGCCGTTTAATATCATCATAATTCAAGTCGTCTTGAGTCTATTTGTACTGTTTTTTTTATTGTGGTAATAAAACTAGTATCTATATGGATGCATAAAAAATAGAGTAATTATAGTAAGTATACATATATATATATATATATTATAAGCACTCTTGCCAATTTTCCACACAGGCAGATACTTTTTTGATATATTCGGTTTTGAATACTTTAATTATAAATTCGTTTCCGTTAAGTCACTATGTGACATGTTACAGTGCAACAAACTTTACTAACCCAGTGGTCAAAATTCAAAACTACAGTCACCATATTTGTTGTAAACTTACTTATATTCTACTAGCGACCAAACAATGGGTCAAAAAAGTTTGTTTCGATGTACCTACTCTACGTAAATGGCTATTTTTTTCCGTTCAGATACGTAAAAGAATAATAAACACCTCCCGATGAATACTTACCGCGTTAAAATTTGCTATGGGAAAATTCGTTTACCATTCAATGAAAAACGATCAAATACAAGTCAAACTAGAGTCTGCTCCATAACCACAACCAACATAATAAAAACAATTTAATAATATATACGAAATAGTAATAAAAAGATGTGTTAGAAAGCTAATGTTGAACAGTATTAACTTTATTTAATAATACTAGCTTTTGTCCGCGGATTTGCCCGCGCAAAATACGGTCATCGCCCCGTGATTCCTTTAATTTAACCCGTGAAAAAATTATCTTCATGAGAACTCTTGCCCCGATTCAAGAGTATTCTATGTACTTTTCCGTCCCCCAGCTATTCCTCTGCCAAAAATTAGATATATACTTCGTTGGGACCTGAAGGAATAGTTGCCCGCAGTATCATCCTTGCTAAAATCTTAGGACCTTTCGATCGAAGTACAAAGTATTCCACATATATCATAATGAATAAAACTTCATTATCATCCACATTAATTTAGATTTAGAGAAATAAAGGTGTTCGTACAAAAAAGATAACTTCTTGAAACCCATGTATTATAAGTACGCAAAACTGCAATAAAGCTTATTCCTCGGTTGTGCTTTTTCACTTCATTTATCATTAACCCAATCATTATGCAATTCTTTCATAACATAAGAACACCGAATGCGCCGGATATTACGTGCAGTAGTACCAATTTATCTGCGAGTCAAAGATGGCGCTACTATGTTTGATGCAAAACGTAAGTCGATTCTACCAAATCAATATGACATTGTTTATTTAGTTCCACGTTTCTCCGTTTCGTAAATGAGTTGGTTGTATTGGACGTAGCTGACGCCCACTTAACTATACCTGTCTGCTGTCTGCCCACCTTGTCTTCCATATTCATAAAAAAGCCTCGTTCTAATGACAAAACGTGACAAAGCATTTTTTCCCCTTTTCTATACTTAATGTGGAGTGGTCATTTGGATAGCAGGTTTTGTATTTTTTACACTCCTTTTAATGTAGATAAAATGTTTATTATCCAATTTCATTTGCAATGTCAAGTCTAAACTTTATGTAAGTGGCAATCTTAAGTCGTTTTTAGGGTTCCGTACCCAAAGGGTAAAAAACGGGCCCCTTTACTAAGACTCCGCGGTCCGTCCGTCCGTCCGTCTGTCTGTCACCAGGCCGTGTGATAGTTAGACAGTTGAAATTTTTACAGAAGATGTATTTCTGTTGCCGCTATAACAACAAATACTAAAAAAAAAAAAAATTTAAGGGGGCTCCTATACAACAAACGTGATTTTAATTTTGCTTGATATTGATAACGGCAACAGGTAGACGCTTGAAATATTCACAGAATATTTAGTTATTTATTCGCTTTCAAAATAAATAATTAAATTAAAATAAAACAAATATTTAAGGGGGGCTCCAATATAACAATCGTGATTTTTTTGCCGTTTTTATAGATAATGGTACGGAACCCTTCGTGCGCGAGTCCGACTCGCAATTGGCCGATTTTTTTTAACGGGAGTTTCATAACTCTTCCTATTTAATACTATGAATGTTTTATCTGTAACACAATTATATAATGCCCTATCAGCGATTCTGAGGTAGAAGACATGCACAGATTATATCGCTATCGCTAACTGATATATAGCTAATAAATTATAATTACATAATAATACTTATGCTGTGATAATACATTGAATGTTTCTTAAATGCATTTGACATTCTAAACAGATTTTCCTCTTATATGTGTATTTTGCTAGTTGTTGGCTTCCAGGGTTAAACATTTTTGTCCTCCCCCTCTAACTTTTATGCCGCGTGTTCGAAAAATCTGAAAAAATTACGGTGATAGAGCTTTATAAATACTTTAAAAAAAATGTTTTGGACAAAATTGGTTTACTAGGTTTTAAGATATTCGCAATAATTTCTACTACGGAACCCTAACTTAGTGCATATACGACACGCACTTGGCTGGTTTTGTTTTATTTAAATGAACTTTTGGGGGATCCGTAGTTCTGTTGGTAGAAGTGCTGGCTTCCGATCTGAAGGGCGCGGATTCCGGTAGAGATAGTTTGTTCAATAAAGATCCGGCAAAAAACTCAGTAAAAACTGTTTTTTAAAGATTTTTAATAAAATATTTGAAAACATTAGCACCTGCTTACTTTGAATATTAAATTTTCAGCTTATTGATTTGTCTTATATAAATATATCATGATGTCATTCATTGTGTTAGATGGAAGTGGAGAAAACAAAAACGGATTTGTGTCACAGCTGTTGCTGACGTCATCTGATAGACTCGTTGGAATTTGTCAGATTTATGTGTGTGATTTTTGAATACGGAGGCTTGTAGAATATAAAAGCAATCTGCAATTCTTGATTAAACAAAGAATGCTTTTAGGGTTCCGCCCCAAAATGGTAAAAAGGAACCCTCATAGGGAGACTTTGGTGTGTAAAATTCCTTTTTTTAGCAAATCAGAATTTGTGTTTTTCTCTAGCAATTCGTACGCACTGAATATCACACGTCTCCCTTTCTATCTTAAAAACTACTGAACCGATTTGAATGAAAATTACACTGTTAAACTAAGGGAACTTACTAAACTGCGATTACTAGTCTCTGAGAAATACTTGGGCAAACATACATAAATATACGCATATGAAATTTAGATTTGGAATGCTAAATGCTAAATAGACTATATATATATATGACTTTAACGCAATTATAACAATATAACACATACAGGTCGAATTAATAACTGTGTTCTAGAACTTTCTAGGGAAATTTCATTATAAAAAATCAACGACATTCATTTGTTATGATAGCGCCGAAAAAATAATTTTGGTTTCGTCATATGTTAAGGGCTCTATCGTAACTACCTAGCGCCGTCATTAGATATTATTTACTTTCTCTTAGTACAAAGCATAATTCAAAAATGTACTACAAAGAAATTATTACATTACTCATAAGCTAAATTTAGAATGTTTTGTATTGTTTTTGGAAAACATATTAGTTAAAATTTGCAGATATGCTAAATAAAACTTACATATTTATTTCAGGAACAACAAAAAACGTATTTTAAATAGCTTATGACTTGTTTTATAACTTCTATTTCGTACATTTCTGAATTTTGAAATAAGATTTGTAAGAAAATAAAATACATGATTTTTAATGGCGGTGCAAGTTAGTTGCTAGGCGACTCAAATTTAAAAGCCAGTTTGTAACAGTTTCCTTGCATTCTTTACAGGACATGTTATTTGTTTATAGTAAGTAATTTATCTGCTATATTGTACAAATACCGCCATTTTAACTGTAGAATTTTTAGGCAAAGGAAGTCCTAGTAGGGTTTTACTGCAGATATCAAAGAATTACGTCTTTTGGGGGCGTTCTCATAATTTACAACGCAAGTTGTTCTGTGCATGTCTTCTACCTCAGAATCGCTGATAGGGCATTATATAATTGTGTTACAGATAAAACATTCATAGTATTAAATAGGAAGAGTTATGAAACTCCCGTTAAAAAAAATCGGCCAATTGCGAGTCGGACTCGCGCACGAAGGGTTCCGTACCATTATCTATAAAAACGGCAAAAAAATCACGATTGTTATATTGGAGCCCCCCTTAAATATTTGTTTTATTTTAATTTAATTATTTATTTTGAAAGCGAATAAATAACTAAATATTCTGTGAATATTTCAAGCGTCTACCTGTTGCCGTTATCAATATCAAGCAAAATTAAAATCACGTTTGTTGTATAGGAGCCCCCTTAAATTTTTTTTTTTTTTAGTATTTGTTGTTATAGCGGCAACAGAAATACATCTTCTGTAAAAATTTCAACTGTCTAACTATCACACGGCCTGGTGACAGACAGACGGACGGACGGACGGACCGCGGAGTCTTAGTAAAGGGGCCCGTTTTTTACCCTTTGGCAACTATTTTACACCGTTACCTACTATGTTTTCTGTGACTCGGGGCTAGCGGTTTTTATCAAATCGGTGCGCCAAAAAAATCTCTTATATGGTGCACAATATAAAAACTAATTTTGTAGTAAGTTTCATTAACTATTTAGTAGTAAGTGTAGGTAATAACAATCCTATTAAAGTCAGTTTTGGCTGTGGTTGGTATAATTGAGGTCTATGAGTATTTAAACTTAAAGCATGCGCAGTTCAATGCACTTAAATTTTAAATTGACCTCGCATTGAGCCTTAAACGAAATATGATATTCAATTCAACTGCCAAATTGGACGTATAATAGGTATAGTACGTATAAAAGTCTTACTAAATCTAGGCCAAAGAACTTACAATGAAAAAAAAACCTTTATTACTATATTATTGTAAGATGGTAACGTAACAATCATTGGTCATTGCTGTAACACAATTAGGTATATCTATAACTATGTATCTAGGTACACAAACATGTAGGACGAGCTAAACAACAAATCTAAGCAGCACGTATAAAATTGTGAAAAATTTTACCTTATAACGAAGCGTAGTTTGTATTATTCAATAAGTATATTTTTATCCCTGGTTATTATGCAGACTTAGCGAAAATTATAAAAAAAAAAGTATCGTGTGATTTACTTACAAGAAACTTTCTTAATTTTTTTTAAAAATTGTTATATTTGCTGTTTATGCCAATCCAATGTTGTCCAACATGTGTTGACTGTTGACTTTATTTATAATTATAGTTCGCAGCGATATTAAAAGATTGTTGATTGTTCGTAAAAACAAGTCAGAAAGGACAGTGTTATGTTGTGACCATAACCATTGTTTACAATACAAACATGTACTTAGGTAATAAGCTAGTAATGTAGATTCGTAATAGACTAATTGTAAATGTTATAGCAGTTAAGTAATTATCTAATTGTCTAATGTCTCATCCCTTAACATTATTTGCCTTTCTCATTCCTTAATATTGTTTATGCTTCTCATAGTCGTGAACCTTGTACCATTAGAAATAAGCTACCTCATTAGTAAATATGTAAACATCCCATTTTGTTCCTTTATATACCACTCCTCTCTCCAGAGCTCAGTCACTTCTCAACTCTCGTCTCGATCACTAGTTCCTTAGAATATTTCTATATCTGTAATACTTTATAATAAATTGTGTGTTCAATAAAATTAGTTTTTAAAAATACAAGTTTTGTTCTCACTGCGTAACAATTTGGCGCAGTCGGTAGGATAGATTAGGGATTCGCGTAAATCCAAAAGACGAAGTACAACACGTTGTATCGTGGACAAGCATCGCCTGAAGATCAACGTGGTAGCTGAAGGCTTTTAAACGACTTCGCCGGACCATGCGACCCATCATTGTATTGTTATTGTGGTGAGTTGCTTAACTTGTTTGCTCATTTTTATACCCTGTGTCTCCTAAACCTTTCTATATCCTTATACATATCTATTATTTTACTTATTTTCGTGTGTGCAAATTTAAATATTGTGTTAACCAAAATTTTTCAATGTCTTTAGAAATTAAAACATCGCCTAAAGAAACCAGTATGTCTCTCGAACTTAATACACTTTTACAGCTTATTCCAAACTTTGACACTAATGAAAAAGATCAAATATATAGATTTATTAGATCGTGTGATTCAGCATTTAGCCTAGCGTCAGAAAATCAACAATCTATAATATTAATATACGCTTTGAATAAAATAACAGGAGTAGGTGCATCCGATGTTCACAGTAGACAATATTCTGATTGGCATAACCTCAAAAATTATTTAATTCAAAAATTCTCAAATATAAAAACAATTTCACATTTAATGTTAGAATTACAGTCAATGTTCCAAAAACCACAAGAATCTCTCATTGATTATTTTCATCGCGTGGATTTGTGTCGCAGCAAAATCATTGAAAAATTAATTGCAGAAATCTCAGACAACACGTTCTTAGGTAGGAAAGCAACTACCGAAGAAACAGCACTAAGTGTGTTCATAAATGGCCTAAACTCAGAAATAGGGACTATGCTTAGAACTAAAGAGTTCACAAATCTGTCAGATGCTGGCAACTTCGCTATACAAGAAGACAAAATAAAGCGAATGAATGCAGCGAGACAATCATTATATAAAAATACATTTAATAACACTGTTAGTAGCAATCGTCGTCCACCATCGCATTCAGGTGTTCCAAAGCCATTTCAGTCGAATTTATATAGAAATAACCCAATAAACCAAAGTAATAGAATTTTTACTCCACAAACCACAAGTAAGTTTTGCAATTATTGCAAAAATCCCGGTCATCTGATTTCAGAGTGTCGTAAGAGAGCATATAATAATAACCTACGAAACTCTTTAACAACGAACAATCAAAATCCACGTGCCTTACTAAACATCCCAACCAATAACATCAATAATTTAAACTCGCAAGCGACCGAAGAGTTGGGCATCTCTCCGGAAATCGCTTCAGCCCATTACTCGAATCAGATCGAGTCATTAACCCACGATGTGGAAATAGTCCAACTCGACTCTTAAATAGAAGTATGAATAATAAGTCACAATCTAATCCAGTCCATCGGGGACAAACGCAAACATTACATAATTCGCTAACTCAAAGTGTGCAACCTCTAACTACACCAGTCTATCGGAGACAATATAGAGATGCATGCACACAAACAGACTCTTCTACTTCTAACCAAATCAATCTCACTGAATCAATTCCTAAATCAAAAAGAAAAACGAAATCTACTAAATCAAAATATCAAAATTCAAAATCAATTCAAAATCCACAATCAATTCAGAATCCAAAAACAAAATCAAACTCTTTTACTAAGTTCAACAACTCAGAATCAAATAAAACAACACCAAAATCTACTACATCAATGAAATCATTTACTATATCTTCCCTAAACGATGTCCCTCCTGAAAACTTGTTACATTGTACTTTCCATATCGAAGGCAAACCCGTCACGCTCTTAGTCGACACGGGTGCAGGATGTTCAGTAATTAGACGTGACAAGATAGGTACATCACTAGTAAACGAATCAGACGTCGTCTCAATCGTAGGCGTCTCGAGTACTCAATCCCCAACTAAAACTTACGGAACCTCCGAAATCTGTCTCGATAATTTTCCAAAGTTTAAATTCCATATTGCCAACCTAAATATCAAAGCAGACGGTATTCTAGGAAATGATTTTATGGCTAAATTTAACGCTCATATCTATATCCAATCTAAAACAATGCGAGTTCACAATAAAACCTATAGACTCTATTTCCTTGGAGAACAAAATTCTCATATCGAAAATAACAAGCAATTACTTAATAGCCGTTCAGAAACCATTATCACATGTAACACAAATACAATTATTTCCGGTGACGCTATCGTAGAAAAACAAACCATCGGAAATGGTATCATTATCCCACGCGCATTAGTTAACGTTAAAAATAACTCATTTGTAATTACTTGTATAAACACTAACGATACCGATATGCTAATTACCACTCCTTGTATCACTGTCTGCGCATATAATATTAAAGACATTCAAATAAACAACTTTAATTATCAAAATAACGATAACAACAATGACAACTCATTAGACCGACAAAACAAAGTATTCGACCTTATCAGAAAAGAACATTTAAATGACGAAGAAACAGAATCCTTACTCAAAATTACTTCTGACTTTTCAGATATATTTTATATAGAAGGTGACGCACTAACTTTTACAAATCACACAAAACATACAATTCCGACAACTACAGAATCTCCAATACATACCAAAACTTATCGTTTCCCACAAGTTCATGAGAAAGAAGTAAAAACACAAGTGCAAAAAATGTTAGAACAAGATATAATCGAACCCAGCGCCTCTCCATGGAGCAGCCCAATATGGGTCGTACCAAAAAAAATGGACGCGTCTGGTAAACAAAAGTGGCGACTTGTTATCGACTACAGAAAACTTAATGACGTAACTATTGGAGACAGCTATCCACTTCCAAACATAACAGACATCTTAGACAAACTTGGTCATTCTCAATATTTCACAACTTTAGATTTAGCGTCTGGTTTTCACCAACTTGAAGTAGATCCTAAAGATACCCCAAAGACAGCTTTCAATACACCCTATGGGCACTATCAGTTTAAAAGAATGCCTTTTGGCCTGAAAAATGCTCCTGCAACTTTTCAGCGCGTAATGGACTCTGTTTTATACGGTTTACAAGGTGAAAGATGCTTTGTATACCTTGATGACATCGTTGTCTTTGCATCAAGTATTCAAGAACACGAACAAAAACTCAGAGAAGTATTTTCAAGACTCAAACAATTCCACTTAAAAATACAGCCCGATAAGTGTGAATTCCTTCGCCGTGAAGTAGCCTACTTAGGACACATTATTTCAAACGAAGGCGTTAAGCCTAATCCTGAAAAAATCCAAGCTGTTGAAAATTTCCCAATTCCAAAATGTTGTAAAGACATTAAAGCATTTCTAGGCCTTACCGGCTACTATCGTCGATTCATCTCCAATTTCAGTAAAATCACTAAACCTCTCACAAGCCTTTTAAAAAAAGACACACCCTTTATATGGGGTGAATCTCAACAAAAATCTTTCGACGAATGTAAACGTCTTCTCACAAACCCACCGATTCTCCAATATCCCGATTTTCATAAAGAGTTTATCTTAACAACCGACGCTTCTATCCACGCCATTGGTGCTGTTCTATCACAAGGTGAAATAGGTAAAGATTTGCCAATCGCCTACGCATCTCGGACTTTAAACAAAGCCGAGACAAACTATTCCACAATTGAACGCGAATTACTAGCGATCGTTTGGGCGGTAAAACATTTCAGACCTTATTTGTTTGGCCGCAAATTCAAAATCGTAACCGACCACAAACCTTTAACTTGGCTTTTTTCTATCAAAGACCCAGGTAGTCGTTTAGTCCGCTGGAGACTAAAATTAGAGGAATTCGAATATGAAATTATTTATAAAGCTGGAAAAAATAACACAAACGCTGACGCACTCTCACGACCTCCTGTCATGAACACAAACCTTATCGACTTGACAAATAACGATAACTCTATTCAACAGCACTCTGACGATTATTTACAACTTAACTTTGAACATTTCTCTACGAACCCTGATTACAGTTTCGACACTTCAAATCTTGAAATTTCAACAGACCGTCTTTTAGACCCACGTCATAAAAACATATTTATACCCATGTCATGCGACCTTTCTGACAAAAACGATCTTTTCAACGAAGCTATCGGCTTGTGTTCCCAAACTAACCCATACTTAGAAAAACCCAAAGCACTTTATGACACTGACTTATTAGTTTCTTATAAAAAACAAAATATCGTTTTCGCCTGCTCGCGTCCCACACACTTTGACCCTTGGGACTCTGAGAGTTATTTTAAAACACTTTTATCTACTCTACAAAGTAATGACTTTAAAACTCTTCACATTCCCGACCTTAAACAAGATAAAACTTGCAAGTTGAAAGGAAACGAACAGCTACACATTACAGCCTATTTAGCCGACGCATACAATTGCAAAATAACTATTTGTGAAAATAAAGTTACTTATCCTACATCAGACGAAATTCCTAACATACTTAAAATACACCATGACGAACCCCTATCCGGACATAGAGGCATCGTAGAGACAACTCGCAAAATCCGAGACAGTTACTTTTGGAAAGGTATGACTGACGACATAAAAAATTACATAGAAAACTGCCAAACCTGTCAACAAAACAAAATACAAAGAAAAACTTATAAAGCTCCTATGGTCATTACATCCTCTGCTACAGAACCCTTCGAACGAGTTACTATTGACTTAGTATCATACTCTGACATAACAGGTGACTTTAACAAATACATTTTGACTTTACAAGATGACCTGACTAGATTTGTCCAAGCATACCCAATTCCAGATAAACAAGCTTTAACTATCGCCAAGACACTTCTAATATTTTGCCAACATTTCGGAATTCCTAAGCGATTCCATTCCGACCAAGGAGGTGAATTCGTAAATAATATAATTAAACAATTAATGAAATTACTTGGTTCAAGTCACACTCTAAGCACTTCATATCATCCTCAAACTAATGGCTCGCTAGAGAGATTCCACGCTTGTCTACGAGACCACATACGCATGTATCATAAGCGTAATAACTCTAACTGGGATCAAATTGTACCACTCGCAATTATGTGTCATAACACGTCGTTAAATCAGTCCACTGGTTTTACACCTCATGAACTACTATTCGGATACAAACCTCGTTCACTGTATAGCTTTAAAGAAAATAACGACTATACGACCAATGACTACCTTAATGACTTAAACGAAAGACTCAAAATCTCGCGTGATGTCGCTCAACGTAACGTTCAAGCCATGAAAGAGAAAGCAAAAGTTCGCTATGACGATCACATTAAAAACGTTGCAAAATTTAACTTAGGAGATAAAGTAATGTTACGCATCCCGAATCCAAATAATTTAGATAGTAAATGGGAGGGTCCCTTCAATATTGTAAGGATTGGTTTTAACGAAAACTATATAATTAAAAAATCAGGAAGAAACCATTTAGTTCATGCAAACCGTCTTAGACCGGTCAATGACACAAACTCTACTTCAACATCTAAATAACATATATATATTTTTCAGCATATTTCGTGGAACTATGGCCTATCCCAATTCCTCTGAAAGCCCTGAACGTGTATATAATTTTTATAAAATAATTAATAATCCTTATCTTAGTTTTATCGTTTGTTCCATTATTAAAATAATAATCTATATAATAGTCTATAAGATTTATATAAAAATGAGAAAATACTTTAGGAATAAGTCAAACTCTCGCGAAATCACAAATCAAGTGATATAGTTCTTTCTTCATTCCAGGTACTCCGCAACCATTGTTGCTGGGGATACCCTTACCCAACCTCTTCCTTCTAAATCCGGACTCTACTTTCAAGAAGAAGGCGAGCTCGTTGTATCTGATTCCTCTTGGAAACTAGTAATATACAAAAACTTAGAACCGTTATTTTTATCTCGCGACTCTCTTAAACGATTAGCTAATAACTATAAAACTTTAATTAATAGTAAACAATACAATACTCACAACACTAAAACAACTAGTTCTTTTCTTAACATAAACATTAATCGTATAGACTCTCGGTTAGCAGAGCTCTCCTACTACACTTCTAATAACAGACGTATGAAACGTGAATTAATAGATGGTCTCAGTTCCGTACTTAAATGGCTAATAGGCACACCTGACGCGAAAGACGCTTCACGTTATGATAAGTGTATAGAGCTTTTAGAAAAACAAGAATTAGAAACCTCAGAAATTCTAAAACAACAATTACAAATAATTTCGTCTACTGTGACAAATTTTAATGAAACTATCATAAAAATATCATACGATGAACACATTATTAATGAAAATATTAACCGACTTAGTACTTATCTAAACAATACGAATAAACTCATTTTCGATTTAAAAGTTAGTGAAGAATTATCTACAATTTCTATTCAAATCCTAGAATCCATAATGTCATTAGAACAAGAAATTGATGACATTTTAACAAGCATTCTATTTATTAAATCAGGTGCTATACACCCATCAGTGATTTCATCAGAAAAAGTTTATAAAGAATTATTAGCATCTAATCACGTAAGAAACGATAAAAATCTTGTAGCGCCTATAACAATATCTAATATACACATAATCTTAGAATCCGCAACTCTAACATCTTATATTTATATGAATAAACTAGTTTATATTTTAGATTTTCCACTTATTAAAAATGATAAATTTTATAAATATCATATATATTCTATTCCTATACCGCATTCCAACTCCTCTATTTACTCCACTATCCTTCCTGAGCAAACATACCTAGCGACTAGTTCCACTCGTCAACAATATGTGATGTTCAGCACAATGGAGACCTGTAAAACATATGCGCCGGAGAAAGCAGTCTGTAAAAAACTACCCGTCTACAACTTCAACACGCGTCCAACATGCGAAATGGCCGTTTTACTAAGTACAACTAAAGAAATACCCAATATCTGCGAAATAACTACATTTGCTGCATATATCAACACATTCCAACCCATCAGAAACAACAAATGGATATACATCTTAAACCGTAAGACACCAGGTGTTCTGCAATGTGGAGATACTACCAGTCATCATCAATTACATGGCACCGGTATATTAAGTATTAATAAAGGTTGCAAATTATATACTGGATTTGTAACACTGTCAGCAACAGAAGATATAACAACAAATATTACCCATCCTATAATCACAGTGGATATCGACGAAAACTGCATCGAATTCACTAAAAACGAAGAACCACCAGAACTCATACATATTAAAATGAACGATCTTCCTCTCGACTCACTTCACACAATGAAACAAGAGATCAAAGAATACGCTCAGCGCCTGAAAGACAACGAAAAATCTTTTATGCAAAAACACAGCAATAAATTTTCTGCTTTTAGTTATGTCATGGGTTTAATCATGCTCAGCTTCATATTATACAAATGCTTCCCATGGCATTACCTTATACGCCAGTTTCGACAACGACATCCGGACGAACATAGAAATGGTTGCATACAAATATTCAACAACTGCTTTGGCCGATCAAATAGAAGACATCATGTATCAATACCGTTAGAAGCAATCCCGCAAAATAACTCATCGTGCATATCAGAAGACGAAGAAGAAGCCAGAGTTACTTATAACTCAATTAATCAAAGATCGGGTAGACAACCCCAATCTTTATTCTAAGGGGGGAGGTGTTATGTTGTGACCATAACCATTGTTTACAATACAAACATGTACTTAGGTAATAAGCTAGTAATGTAGATTCGTAATAGACTAATTGTAAATGTTATAGCAGTTAAGTAATTATCTAATTGTCTAATGTCTCATCCCTTAACATTATTTGCCTTTCTCATTCCTTAATATTGTTTATGCTTCTCATAGTCGTGAACCTTGTACCATTAGAAATAAGCTACCTCATTAGTAAATATGTAAACATCCCATTTTGTTCCTTTATATACCACTCCTCTCTCCAGAGCTCAGTCACTTCTCAACTCTCGTCTCGATCACTAGTTCCTTAGAATATTTCTATATCTGTAATACTTTATAATAAATTGTGTGTTCAATAAAATTAGTTTTTAAAAATACAAGTTTTGTTCTCACTGCGTAACAACAGCATCGAATAATAAATACGTCCTTGATGTGTAGACATATAGATACTCTGTGACCGCAAAGTTCTAGACCCAGATACACATGTAATTTTATTCTAGTTACCTGGGCAGGTATTTAACTGCAAAAAAAACTAGACCACACAACTAAAAAACTAAGAAATTCATTCAAATTACATTTATTACTGACAAAATATTTATTTAGAGCGCGACTTATAAGTTATATGTGTACAATGTTAAGACTCGAGTTCTAAAGAAACCATAACAATGTAAAGAAAACAACAAAGACGCTTACGTTCTCATTTTCTCGTGAAGAAAATTTACTGGCAGAGAAGTTCCATTGTATTCTGTAATATCTTATTGTTTGGACACACACTCACTGTCTCCTCACAAAAATAAACGTTCCAAAACTACAACTTCAACAACAGTTTACAGTTTACGGCACATTTGAACTCAAAAATAACTGGCCAGTATCATGTACACTTTAAATATTTACTCACAGTTGAATAAAAAAAAAAGCTTTAGATTTTTAAGGCTGGCGTAGCGCGCGATCGAGTCAGTAGCGCAAAGCCAACTCGCAGACGAGAAGGGAGACGGTAGACCATTGCATATAGCCATAACTACGTAACACGGGGTCTATTGTAAGGTACCCCTGTGCCCCTGCCGCCAGACATGCAAAGTAATCCCTCTTTCGCCTTAATTACATCCTATCCACCATAGAATGTAAACATACATTATACAGCTCTGCATTTCTGCGCAGGGATGTACCTTTGTAATATATAAAAATTCTTTTTTTTACGGGAAAAGATAAATAGCAACATACAATATTATTATAAAAATGTCAGATTTTTTTGCCCCCAAACTTTAGAGTAGTGGTATTTGTACAGTTGTAAAAAAAAAGCAAATACTCTAACCCCTGGGAACTCTCAATCGGGATAAAAAGTAGCCCATAAACTATCTTTGTACAAATAATCTTGTCGATTCCTAGATCTCATGCTGAGATATCGAAGGGGAAACTAACAAACGTACAAACGCACTTTCGCGTTTATAATAATAGTATGGATTCTTTAAATAACACTACCTTATTCCAACCCTAGTTATTACTTATCAATTTGATTAATAAATTAACATTTACTTTAACTCAATTATTGTGACTCTTAGCGAGTATAAGCTTGACTCCGTAAATAGGATATGGAACGCGCGGGGGGTTGTGTACCCCAGTCTTTAATGTCTTAAATCGTCTAATAAGATATAAGCCATCACTATGCCAAGCTTCATCGAAATCAGCGAGTAGTAGTTTCGCGGAATGTGTGCACATACAGATTTTTTACCGTTCCACTATATGAGAAATAATAGTTAAATAAAAAAAATGGGCCGCCGCAACTCTACCGCGCGAACCACGTTTGCCTTGATGTCAGAAAATGTTTTTGGAGCAAAATGCGTGCCATATAGATAGTTGATAATATGTATAAAAAAAATAGACCAATTGACTGATATATCAACACAAAGGTTCCACTAGGTCTAGAAACTTTTTTAGCATGTGGGTTCCGTATGTTATGTAAAGCTCCAGTAAAAAAGGCTTTTGCAAAATTCATCGTCTAAGAGGGTAAAATGGGGGTTGTAAGTTTGTATGGAAATCCGTATTTTTGAAGCTTGATGCATTAAAATGTATGTATGTAATGGTATTTGGCCTTTAGGTTGAACATTAAGTTATAAATAAGATTAACATCAACATCAATTTTGGAAAATCATAAAAATTTGTATGAGAGCCGCGATATTTTACCTTAAGCTTTTAACTATTTAATCTTCTTAATATATATAAATCTCGTGTCACAATGTTTGTCCTCAATGGACTCCTAAACTACTGAACCGATTTTGATCAAATTTCGTAAATATCGGTTATTTGATCCAACTTAAAAGATAGGATAGTTTTTATCTCGATATGTCAAGTGCGAGCCGGACTCGGGCACTATAGGTAAAAACCAACTTTCGCCGGGTACAGAGGGACGGCAGCGGAACAACGTTCGCCGGGACAGCTAGTTACCTATAAAAATAACGGGATTCTCATACAAATTTAATATTTGATTTTTATACAAATTGTATACAAAGTCATGCTCGTCATATTGTTGTCATCACAATGCATTAAAATTTTACTTCTTGATACGATTATGTCACCATAAATAACACAATTAACGTGGGCGCTTACGTAGGTTTGTTAAATAAGTGCTGTCGGACGTGGGCCAAGAGCATTTTCTAAATTATTGTATATTGAATTTTGTAATAGAATATGATACCATTCTAGCACAACAGTCTTAGCGACTCTTACCCAACTTTATTGGTAATAGAACGTAGAAGGAAATTACGACGAAACGCCGTTTCTTAACAATCACAAACAAAATTCTGTAGAAGAATATAGGTATATCAAGTAAAAATACCTGCATAATAAGAAGGTTTTATACATTACGCGGGAAATTTTACATTATAACAATAATATTAATAAACGCACTATTACATTATGCTCTAGCCTCTGACTAAGTAACCCTGTACCTATATACCTTCTGAAGACGATATTTTGGAACTACCAATTTATCCTTATTCCTTGTATTAACACTGTGGAGGTCACTATTTTTAGCAAATAAGTGACAATTTTGCCGTACATACATTATACAAGCGAAGATATATTGGCAAGGAACAGTTAAAATATCAATTTCCCTAAATAGTTCCCTAAGAGAAATTCGATGTCCTAATTTATTTATTGACCATACTGCTCTCTTTTGCAAAATAAAGACTGGACCAATATCAGCTGCCTTACCCCAAAGCAAAACCAGTGGCAGAAAAACAAATTCATCGTATTCGTTACGACCGGAAGTTGTCCACTCCTGAACTTAGGCCTCCAAACAACAAAGGCTCTGAATAGATAACGGAGAGTCCAATCATATTGTTTTTTTTGGATTTTATATAAAGCCCAGATATTGAATTTCCCTAACCCGCCATTTCGTAATCGTCAACTCATTACAAAGAAGCCGCTAAGTGGGAGTTTTGTTCGACGTGACCCTGCACTTTCGTCTAGGAAGACGACGGTTGGCACAGAAAATAACCCGATAATTGGGTTGTTTTTGAGCTGATATAGCCCGAATGACATGGAGAGACACCCTGCAGGTAGGCCCCCGCCGGGGAGAAAAGTGCATCTTCCACCTGCGCTCGATTCCAGACCACATATAGCTACTAGGCCAAGCACAAAGCAAGGAATACTAGGCGCTGGCGCTACTCGGCTACCATGGTTCAGAGCTCTGTGATGCCAAGTTTGCTATAGTTGTCGTATAATTTAAGGATGATGGATTTATTTTTGGAATAGACTTTTGACCTGCTCATAGAAAAAATTGAGTATTTTGAGAATTAATTAATTAATAAAATAATCAGAATATCATCTTTCAAAATTAAACATGACTATAACACTAAATAAAAAATATTATATTAGAGCCCTGATGTCCTAGAATATGAAAAATTTATTATAATAACATTTCCGAAGTAAAAATGTTTAAAAATAAAAATTTCGATTAGCGTTGCGGTACTGATTTCATTATGCTAAATTTCGACAGAGTTGGAAATACTCTTAAACTATAGAGAATAGGTTGAATTTTTTTATCCGAATTTATAAATATTCACTTTTATACACAAAAAAAAAATAGTTATTATATTTGAATGTAATATATTTACAAATAAACTAATAGAGCAAGTTAAAAAGTTAAAAAAAGGGTTTTTCTAAATGATAATTTAATAGTTAAGTAATTAAAATTAATACTCATTGACAAGTCTCTCCACAACTGCAAAGCTCTGTACACTTCAAGACAACTGACAGCTTCTCTTTAAGCGGCAAAAGAAGATGTCCCACCCAAGACTTATTCCCCACAGTCGCGTCCACAACAAGTGCTACCTTAGTCGACGATAGGTTTTAGCGAAATTTCTATGGACCTATTTTAAACACTTCTTGATACTTTGCCTTTCCCACTTCGAGGGTGTACGACTCTCGGGTATTTTGTTCTGGCAAGTCAAACAAAACGTTTAAGGTGATATGCCTCATCCTACTGTATTGTTTTTAAGATCTAATAAACCTAAAGTAAATAATTTTCGTGTCGCACGTTTCGTAATATAAATCTACGTCTGAGCCGTTTCATCAAATTCACGTTAAAAGACATATTATCTGTACAAAAACTAGAGGTTCGGCCCCCTCAGTGGCGTTGAACTTACAAGGGATAAGTATTAGACCGGTGGCGACCTTTGTGATCTCTGCATCTGCAATGCCTTGTGTTGTGAGGAACAACCCAGGGTGTATGGTGTACCAATGATGAATCTTTAATACATATTTCTTTTACAAAAATGACTTTTCCGTAAAGTAAAACATTGTAAGTAAACCTGCAAACGTCACGTCTACAATTCGTATTGGACCCGCGTGGGCGCGTAATACACTACGGCTAAAATCGCTTTTATTGCTATACGTCGTCCCTTATATATAATCTTTGCTATAGTTTTCAATTGCCCTCGATGGTTATACGTTGTCATTAAAAGCATCAAACCTTGGCGGTGAATAGTGTCTGGTAATACAAAGGTAGTACGTGAGCTCATGAATGTATCTTAGGTCAATGTAATGTATTCTATCAATTCTGTAAGCCCTAATATTTATGCGGGCCATGTCAATACAAAAAATTATGGTCGATTTCCTATGTAAATTTGAGGGTTGGCTTGTTGAGAAAAAATCTGATTCTTCTGTAAATTTCATCTTTTTGTACATCTTAAGGTGGGTCTTTATTCTAATAGGTTTAGTAAAAACTGTGCAAGCTTGGTAAAAATACAAAATTTTTAAAGGGAATAAAGAAGCTTTCTTTTCTTGCCATTTTTCATTGTCATTTATTGTTATTTTTTATTAAAACCTTTTTCGGCGGCTTCGCCCGCCTTGAATTTGATCATCGCCGTAGAATTTAGGAATTGATTATTTGGTGATGCCCTGAGGTAAAAATAATTTAATGTTATTATATTATATTATATTGTCTCTCGCTGAAAATCTATTTTCGTGGGGCATATACAAATACCTAGTAGCATACCTTCAGTCAACAAAGTATCGGGAATGGATGATTTGTTTATGGTTCCAAATTCAAATTTTTGTTTTTTTTGTTGTTGTTAGATTGGCACAACTGTTTTCTATTTTGGCGCGGAGTTTGAGTTGCATCTGTTATTTATATTAAATACAGTGCTGTTTTTAGTTATATCATATCTAGTGTGTATTGCGAATTTCATAATGGACAAAAACATTGAACAAAGAGTTTGTCTTAAATTTTGCATCGCCAATGGAATTTCGTGTTCGGAGTCACTGAAAATGTTACAGAAGGCTTACGGTGATTCGACTTTATCAAAAACACGTGTTTATGAGTGGTACAAAGCGTTCAAAAGCGGTCGAGATGTGATGGAAGATTTGCCTCGCTCTGGTAGGCCATCAACGTCAGCAACTGAAGTTAACATCGCAAAAGTGAAGGAAATAGTGACTGAAAATCCTCATTCAACTTTGAGAGAGATAGCCGCCGAACTTTCTGTATCTCACGAGTCGATCCGTACTATTTTAACTAATCATTTGGGTATGAAACATGTTACCGCTCGGCTAGTCCCAAAAGACCTGAATTTTCTCCAAAAACTCAATCGCATGAGAGTCGCTGAGGACATGCTAGAACGAGTCAATTCCGACCCAACATTCATGAAACGCATTGTTACTGGTGACGAGACGTGGGTTTACGAGTTTGACATGCAAACTAGTCAACAAGCTTCGGAGTGGCGCCTTCCAACTGAACCGAAACCGAAGAAACCACGCCAAAGTCGATCAAAAGTCAAAGTCATGTTGACTGTTTTCTTTGACTATCGCGGTGTTGTGCACTCGGAATTCTTGCCGGAAGGTCAAACGGTAAATAAAGAATATTATTTGAGCGTTATGCGGCATTTAAGAGAGCAAATTCGACGAAAAAGGCCAGATTTGTGGAATGAAAATTCTTGGATTTTGCACCACGATAATGCGCCTTCGCACAAGGCCATCATTGTGAAAGAATTTTTGACCAAACACTCAACAAATACCATCGAGCAACCACCATATTCACCAGATATGGCTCCTGCCGACTTCTTTCTTTTTCCTAAACTCAAATTACCACTTCGTGGCACCCGTTTTCAATCGGTAGAAGACATAAAGGAGAATTCGCGCCGAGAACTGAATTCAATTCCGGAAACAGCGTTTAAAAAATGTTTTGATGATTGGATTATTCGTTGGCGTAAGTGTATCGTTTCTGAAGGAGCATACTTTGAAGGTGATAAAATAAATTTGGATGATTAACAAACAGTTTGTGTATTATTGATCTTTTCCCGGTACTTTCTTGACAGAGTAGTATGTCCTTTTAAGCCCCTTGATAGAGATAGCTTATCTTAGGAAAGGACATAGCTACTTTAAAAGAAACGTCGGATTTATAAACTGATAAATAAAAATAAAACAAATATTTAAGGGGGCTGCCATACAACAAACGTGGTTTTTTGCCGTTTGTGCGCGAGTCCGACCCGCACGTGGCCGTTTTTTTTAATAATTAATTTTATTTTAAACTTTTTTGTTTATTTTATTTTTTTAACACTTAATTCTTTTTCTTATCCCACAAGTATGAATGAGTAAAGTTTTCCCGCTGTACCTATATATTTTTTTTGCTTTAGCGTTTTTTTTTTGTAGAGGTTACGACCTCTTGTTGAATGTAAAGGAAGTAAATAGGCTAGCGAACGTTTTTACGCAGCAAATACTTCGTAGTGGTTTTAAGGAAACATAATAGATGGTGTCAGTGCGTTTTTAAATAAAAACAATCGGAATTTCGAGCTTGTCATTATTTTGTTATTAATTGACATTCAAGTGAAAAATATAGATCGGACAAGTCTATATAAATTTGGAGGGTCGATTCCTGTCTATATCAGGGAGCCCTAGAATTGGTAGAATGGCTTTACATTGCCAATGGACTTAAAGTAAGATACTCCAGTATCCAAAATATTCCAAGCATCGTCACCATCGCGATTTAATGTCCTAATGTATATTTTATCCAATGTATCGACACGACGACCCGAGGCCTATTGAAGGATGGCCTAATCGAAGAAGATGTACTGCAGATAAGTTTAATATTGTATAATAATTCTCCTAGGTAGTAGATGAATCTATGTATGTCTTGTGGCGATAGAAAAGAACATCTGAATACAGAAAAGAGCTCCCGATGTTGTTTTTTTATTAGCAGAGATCCCGATACCTAAATCAGAAATAGGTAGAAGCAGCATATTTACGCCCCCGCACGCTGCATATGGTGGAGTACGCCGTTGTCTGCTAAATCAGGTGACAAAGGGATAGAAAAAGGTAAAAATATTTAGTAATAATGTCTCTAAATGTCCAAGAGTTATCTACGAGAATGTCAGGTGATGGGTCAGAGGTATTAAAAGCCCTCAACGATATTGAGGCGCATATTATTTTAACGGGGTTAGATAAAGAAACAAAGGGTCGGCAGGTTCTGTAATTGTTATTGCCAGATCACTGGCGCAATTATCTCTCCGTACATAAAAAATTAGATACATATGAAGAGATCATACAGTGCATTAAGGCAAAAGTATCCCCAGGTGACCCCACCCAATATTTTTATACAATGCAATAGAGTGAGAGAGAAGGTATAGAGCCTTACCTATATCGTGTTTTAAGTCAAGCTGCTAAATGTAACATTAAAGATGAGTGCATCATAATAAAGCGGTTTGAAGATAGTGTTTCCTTGCCATGGAAGAGGAGAATCGAAATGCTTTGCATACTTTCGTTGGAGCAATTGACAAAAAGCGTTGAGAAGTTAGCAGGGAAGACTTCTGATAGGCAGGTAGAAAATAATTTGTAAAATAATGTGCAAAAGGTAATACCTACTTCTTTTTATAGCCACCCGCGAAGCGCTGGTGATGGAGCGAGAGATGTACCACGACGCTCACCATACAATATGCGACGCAGAAATTTGTGAAGCGAATATAGTGCATGCGGTGAAGAAATTTTATATAGTAGACAGCAACCACAGGAGGATTCCAGTAAGTCGAATTTTAATTTTTATAATGGGAATACACAGAGTATGCTAGCGAGTTTCCTGTAGTAAAGGATGTAGAATATGCGTGGTCATATACACAACCAGCAGGGGGCTTATGTAGTAGTATTGAACAGGATAGGTATTTGGAAGGCGAATGGGAAAGCCAAGATAATTATATTCAGCATGAGAATGATGAAAATAGGGAAGAATATGCAGTCAATTATAATTTAATTAGGGAAAAACCTAATTTATTAAGGGTTCCTATTGTGTTACGAGGAGAGAAGTTATCCTGTATTGTGGACACAGGACCCGAGGTATCTATTTTACCTATAGGAATATTTCAAAAGCTGTTCTCGGATAGGAGAAGGCGGCAAGAAGAAGGAATATGTATGGTATCCGCCAATGGAGCCACATTCCAAGGATATAGATTGCGTGGCATCTATATCAAAATCGCCGAAGAAGCATTTGAAGTTGATTTTGTTGTGGCAGAGGATTGCCAATTTCCCATTTTAGGTTTAGATTTCCTGTATAAATATGACTGTTCAGTCAATTTAAAAGGACAAAGTATGTCCATTGGAAATAAGGTATTTGTATCTTTCCCTAGGTTAAAGGCATATGTCATGAAGCCAGTGCCAAAAGATGTATATAGTGTATTGTCAACAAAGGTGGTAAAGTGTGATTCGCATGATGTAGGTATTTTAGGGCATAAGGTAGAATTTAATATCTCTAAAGAGTTAAATAGAGTAGAAAGGGATAGTTTGTATTCTATTTTATCGAATAACAAAGATAGGTTTGCATTCGACAAGCTTAGGTTAGGTAGGTGTAATCTTGTACCGATTACTATGCAAATGATGGATGATACCCCGGTGTATCAACCACCTTACCGAGTCTTTAGGGCTCAACAAGATATAATGACGAGCAAATTCGTAAAATGGTAAAAATGGGGGTAATACGAGAGTCGCAAAGTGAATATGCGAGTCCCGTAGTGTTAGTTAAAAAGGAGGATAATACGTGGCGGTTTTGTATAAATTAACGTAGGTTGAATAAAAAAATAAAAGATGTACGATTTCCTATCCCGAGAATTGAGGATATATTACAAAGTTTGCAGGGAGCTAGGTATTACTGTGAATTAGATCTGAATTCGGGATATTTTCAGTTATTGTTAGAAGAGGAAGAAAAACATAAAACCAGTTTCATTTGGGGGTTTAAGAAATGGGAATGGAACGTGTTACCATTCGGAATGAAAAATAGCCAAGCGTTTTTCCAAAAGACAATGAATCTTGCGTTAAAAGATTTGTTAGGGAAAGGTGTATTGGTATATGTTGATAATATAATTATTTATCACGAGAATTTAGTAGGGTTAGGTCAATTGTTAGAAGTTACTCTTCAGAAGCTTCGCGAAGCTAACTTAACGTTGAAACCGTCCAAATGTACGTTTGGTTTTACACAATTGAAATTATTAGGACATGTTGTATCAAGTGAGGGAATATTGCCTGATCGAATAAAGTTAGGTAGGTTAGATAGTATAAAAACGCCGAAAAATATAAGGGAAGTTAGGTCGCTAGTAGGTTTTTTATCATACTATAGGAAATTTATAGCTAACTTCGCTAAAATCGCGTTACCGTTAACTGATTTAACGCGTAAGAATCGTAAATTCTCTTGGGGGGAGCGGCAAGAAGAAGCGCTGCGAGAGTTAATTAAAGAAATACAGAAACCTCCATTATTGCGGTATTTTTCGGAAGAGGAAGGCATTATAACGAAAATTGCAACCGATGCGAGCGATTTGTGTCTAGGAGCAATCCTTATGCAAGGAAAGTCGGAAATAGAGATGCTACCCGTGATGTTTGCATCCAGAAAATTATCGGCAGCTGAGCGAAATTACTCAATTACCGAAAAGGAATGAGTGTGGGCACTAAATTTTTTCAGAAGTTATATTTGGGGTAAAGCGATTCAGGTGGATACAGACCACAAGGCATTGTGTTGGTTGGCAACCAATCGTAATAAAACTGGCAGAATTGCTAGATGGGTATTAGCTTTGCCAGAATTTGATTTTTCAGTTAATTTTGTGCAAGGAAAAAGCAACTTAGCGGATTATTTATCCAGGTATCCATTAGAAGGAGAGGATTCAGGAGAATCACCAAAAGATTTTGAAGATAACTTAGTGGTATTAGCCATCCATCAAAATCAATTGCTAGAAGGGCAAAATAGGGATGATTTTTGTGTAGGTGTACGTCAACGTTTGGTGAATCGCGGAACAAATCGTTATAAAGGATTTTTAGTTCGCGACGGCATGCTAATGCATTTACGCAAATTTTTAGATAGAGATGTGTATAGGCATGTAATACCTAAAGATCTTGTGTATGAGATTTTAAAGAAAATACATGATGATTCGTTGACAGGCGGTCATTTAGGGTTATTTAAATGTTTGGGGAAATTTCAAGAACGATTTTTCTATCCAAATGCAAGACAAGTTATTGAAAATTATATAACAACTTGCATAGTATGTCAGAAAAGGAAAAGATGTAGACAAAAGGAATGTTTGGAGCCGATAATACCTAGGTCAGTGGGAGAAAAGTATCACGTAGATATACTAGGACCATTGAAAGTAACAGCGCGAAGGAATTGATATGTAATAGTAGCAATTGATTCATTTTCTAAATTCATGATAGCCAGGGCTATCACAATTTGCAATACTGAAAATGTATTGAGATTTTTAGAAGAAGATGTATTTCTAACCAATGGTACATGTGTAGAAATATGCACCGATAGAGCTTCAGTGTTTCGATCCAGATTAATGAACATGAACTTAGACTTACACGGGGTTCGTCATATTAAAAGTAGTATAACTCACCCTATGTCAAATGGTTTAGCTGAAGTAGGTATAAAAACGATCACGTTTATGTTGTCAAAATACGATAGTGAGAGACAAGATAGCTGGGATTTAATTTTACGCAAGGTCGTACATGCGTATAATATCTCTCCGCATCATACAATTGGTTTCTCACCTTTTGAAGTGTTTCTAGGAAGAAGTCCGAAAATTGAAACGGATAATAATTTAGGGAATCGAGGTAGAATACCTTTACAATCGAGAGAAACACGAGATGTAGTCCTACGTCAAATAGTAGAAAAAGTTAGGCATAGGATAATGTGAGTTCAGCAGCAACAAAAAGTTGTATTTGATCGTCAGGCGAAACCGAAAAATTTGGTTGTAGGAGATGTAGTATTGTTATATTTTGATAAACGACGAACAGGGTTCTCATATAAATTAAAGAAGATTTATAAGGGTCCTTATGAGATTGTTAGGTTAGTTAGGCATAACAATGCGTTGTTGAGAAATGTACGTACGGATAGACAGGTAGGTCCTGTACATTTAAATAGGTTAAAAGTATTCCGTCCGAGATTATCCTTATAAATAGGTTAATTCAACTAATTTACTTGGTAAAATAAATAAACGGACAGACCGATTTATTTATATATAGATAATGAAGTCAGGGTATAAAGCTAGTCAGGCTAGTTTTAGTCAATTTTTTTTGACTAGACGGAAAATTTTTTTTCAAAATTCAGAAGGTCTAGTAATGGACAATGTTAATATTTGATTGGTAATTTTAGGTATTTTAGACGGATTAGGTTGAATTTTTCAAAATGTAGAAAGTCTAATAGCGGATATTGGTAATATTCGTGTTGTAATTTAGGCATATAGATTATTTAGGTATGTGTAGGTTTGCTAAACTATACTAGGTAAGTAGGAAATACTTGAGAGAAATAGGTAATTTCTTAAAAGTTTAGAAGTTTGAAAGTCAAACTCAGGTAATGTCGAGTGATAATGAAATGTCATTGTAGAATATCAGGAAAAGTTATCCGATAAAATACAATAGGTGAAGAGCGTATGATATTTATTGAAGTTGTCATAGCAATAAAGGTTTGCTAAAGCAAAGATTGGATGAGTGAGTCATGTTATTCTAGTTGTAATGGTAACGTAAAATAATAGGGTATTTTCATTTTGGTTGTATTATTATGGTTGTGGTTGTACTACATATATATAGATAAAAGTTAATGTAAATGAAATAGGATAGAAGAAGGCTGTAGCCTAGCCGTAAAGTGGGTCATAGAAATGAGTAAAGCAGGAAGAGAAGGTCACCAAGTCATGTGAAACTTGAACCTTGTACTAAGTACACGTTGGAGGTTAGTAAATATTGTAGGAGCATAGATTGAGGTAAAAAGAGTTCATAGGAAACGAGGGTTTGGTAAGTTGATAGTTGTAGGAAGTAGTGATACTAGTAGGATTTAGTAGAGAATGATGAGAATTTTTAGTAGGTGTAGGTTATTTTGTTGAAAAGTTCAGTAGGGTTTGATATATGAGATTTTGTTAGAAAATACAAAGTCTTCATATGAAAATAGGTCAAGTATAGAGAAGTTTGAAGTTAGATAAGGTTCCGTAGGGAATATCTTATTGTGAGATGTGTTTAGGATGACAGTAGTTAGTATAGGACGAGCGAATTCAGAGGACAAGGTTATATTTGTCAATAGATAGGGCTAAGACAGATTGATGTTAGTCAGTAGTAGGGTTTCGTAAGGTGATTCATTTTATTGAATTTAATTATTATATTAAAAGATAGGAAATCTTAAGATAGGGTTCCTTAAGATTAGTAAGTTAAGTATGGATAGTTTCCACTAGGAAAAGGGTTAGATGCAGTCAAGAGGAGTTTTAGTTTATTTAAGTAAGGTTCCGTAGATTTTTATAATAAAATTAAATAAATAAATAAAAAGGTATTGTAAAGAGTGAATTGATTTGAGGATATATAGGGTTCTGTAGATAGGTTTTTGCATCTTATAAATATATAATGATATAAATATTGTCAAGGGTGAATAGGTATAATGTGTAGGGATCCGTAGGTAAATAATCTAACGATAGATTTATGTGTAAAATAGGTTAGAGCCAAGTGCGAACCATTGATATTTTAAAGGTATTATAATGAGATATATGGTTGAAAGTTGTTTAGGTCAAGGGTGATCTGTGTCAAGCGTGATTCGGACCAATGGTATTGGAATAGTAATTATGGTCGAGTGAGATTTAGGTCAAGGGTGACCTAAGTCATTAGGATTAGGATCCAAGTAGGATTAGGGCCAAGTAGGAGCCGTAGGTGTATAGTATTTTTTTTCAGGTAGGATAGCAATTCCTATCCAGGTAGTTAAGTGTGAAACTTGGAAAAAATAAATATAATATGTCAAAGGTGAACCTTGAAAAAAAAAAATATTTTTTTTATTCGTTTTCGAATCGAAAATGAAATAGGGTTAAACTTCGAGATTATATGATTAGTATTAGGTATTAGGGTTAAGTATGAGTAGGAATGAGAATTCATTGGAAGTAATTTACGCGACGTTTGTTATTTTTTTTAATGCGAACATGACATATGACTTTAATGAAAAAGGATATAAAGGTAATGGTTGTTAATACTATATTGTATTAATAAGTTAGGGTAATTAAAGGAAATGACTCCATTCTTAATTGTTATTGTGGTTAATGAATTTTATTATTAGTTAATAAGGGAAAAGAAAAGTGGTAAATGGAATGGAATATGTAAATGATGTTATTTTCTTCATTTTCTTATGAAGGTATTAAATTTAAAGTAATTTACCATAAACCAGTACCAGTAAAATTTACCATCTCAAAAGACTTATCAATAAAACTTCATTGCGATCTTATGAAGGTTTATTTGTTTGTAAACATTAATCATTCAAGTAGACAATCATAAAACTATTTTCTCCTAAACAAATAAATAGCTCACAATAAAGTACAATAAAATAAAAACTTTATAACTATTTTTAATCTAATATCACTATTATTTTACAAAGGACTAAGCCACGTTAAACATTTTAATAAAAAAAGCATTATAACGAGTATCTTGCTAATACTGAACATAACAATAAAAATTAAAAAAAAAACTTTTAAAACTAAATTGTAAGTTTAAAATGAATTTTATGATATACGGAAATTAGTCACAAGCGCAAGAAATGTGTGCTCTCGAGCGATATAAAAATTATACCCTCGAGCGATTTAAAAAGTCTGCTTTCAAGCAACATAAAATATCTGCTCTCTAGCAATATAAAATACTGTATAATGTTCAATATATTTTAAAAGAACCTGAGAGTCAAGTTTCGTTTTTAAAACATTAGACTAATTAATAAACAAAAAACATAATTTCAATGCCTATTTTTCATACCATTCGAATGGAATCCAATGTATGGAAGGCTAAATTAAAAAAAAATATTAACAAACACTAAACAAAGCGGTACCTATATAGTGTTTATTTTAAAGCTTTATACAGCAAGAATAAGGTATGATGATAGTTACACAACACCTAAAAATTAACAAACAATTATTAATATTGAACATGTTATGATTAAACAATAAGGTGAATTTCGTAAGCTTAATTTTACGGCCATCCGACGAATGTAATTAAAAATATTACACACATTACATCAGGTCTAAAACTAAGCAAGGCTCCTTACTATGGGTTAATACCATACAATAGATACAAATATTTAAACTCTATATATTGTAAATACATAAATATTATATATAGAAAACACACCTGACTCAAGACAAACATATGTTGATCACATACATTTTTTTCCTGTGCGGGGATCAAACTTGCGCCTCCACACACTATACAAGTATTCGCAAAATTCATAGCGAAAATGGTTACACGGTGGATTTTGTGATTTCAGTGGCATACGAGCCAAATAATTCCTGACTTCCTGATATTCATAGTGCAAATAAACAAAAATCAACAATTTATATTTACAATAGATCTGTCACAGCGAAAAACTCAAATCAAATACAAGGAAAATCTGCTGTGGTAGAGCGGTGAATTCAAGCAAGCGAAGTTAAGCAACAGAGATATTCTGCACTTTTGAAGAATTAGAGAGAAAAGAGAGTCCAGTGAAATAGTCGGTTAACTAAAAATAATCTGGAAGGCATTATTTTTGGGTACTGTATTTGTTAGATCTTATTACGTTGTTGCATAAGTTAACGACAATATTAATGGGAAAGGTACCAACAGTATACTTAAGGTCCATTTTCAAATATTTATAATTTTGTGGTACAATCTAGTTAATATAGTACCAGCAATCACGTTGCAGATGCACTCAGTAAAATAGCAACAATTATGACAGAAAACCTTTAAAAATCTGCCGGACGACGGAAAAATAATGCTTACCTACACATGATTCTGCCGGTCATTTTTTAACAGGCAGGCGTTACAAAATTCTATCAATATAAATACATAGGCATTTCTCCTATTTACAGTATCTGAGTAAAATATAGAAATATCTTACTAAGACTAACAGTAACCTTAAACTATGAACAAAAACAGTTACCTTCTGGTTTTTACGAAATCCGAAAGTTGAACACAACGATTAAAATATATCTTTAAACAAACACAATGATAATTACTTATATACTATTATTGTACACTAACATACAACATGGCCTAAGGTATATTATATTATGAACCTGAAAATGGCAATGTTTCTTGAGCAATAAAGATTTTTTGCAAACTATTCAATACTAAATTTAAAATCAGGATGTTGGACAATCATGCAATATTAAGCTGGACGAACCATTTTCACTTAAATAAATCATCTAGATACCACTGTAATGTATTAATCTATTTTTATATATTGTACTGTACCTACTTTTTCTTTACCCCACTACACTTCTCAATAATTTATTTTGTACTTTTACTGTTTTCTATTACTATTTCTCGTTCATTTCCCATTCATAACTTTACTATATTCTATATCAATTTGTCGGTCATGTAATGTTTTATTGTAGCATTGCAACAATTCTGCCAAGATTTTCGAACTACCTATTGTATTTCTACTATTTTCTATTTCTCAGTCATGTACTTAATCTTATATTTTGTCACTATTTCTTAATAGGTAATGTACTACTTTCTACGACAATTTCAAAATCACATTACTTGGACAATATCAGTAATAAAAATAAGCTCCAGTATTCTACGAGTATTACAAACTTTGGTGTTTCATTTTCCTTAGGTACTACTAGTTCCACTTGTACAGCTACATTAATAAATTTATCCAAAATACTGACCCTACAATTTATTCGCAAAAATAGCGCTACAAAAATTGTAAAAAAATGTTTAGACTATGTTATATTAAAATGTTTTTGATCCTTTTACTTGTAATCCAAAATTCGTTTTGTATTAAAAAAATCATGAAATTGTTCCCAAGACTTCATCATTGAATTACGAAAAGAATGAATGCAAAAGATTTCCGTAACAAAATGTAACCTATTGGAAGACATTACCTTGAGTTTAATAAATGCAAAAATCTATTTCATACCATGCCTTAGATTATTCGTTTGAATTGGAATGTAAATACAGACTACGAATATGTAATACAAGTCTATGATTCTATTCATAACATATCTAATACATACATATATTAACAGTAAAATACGTATAGTTTTGAAAAAAATATTAAAATATTTTTGATTCATACAAAACAACAACGCAGATTAAACGCTACTAATGCCTTAATTTAAAATTATTAATCAACCCGTCCAAATAATGAATACTGTAAAACTTCTACAAAAGCTAAAGAATTTATAAAGCTAGAAATAAATAACACATTAAAATATTTTTAGATACAATAACTTAACATAAAAGCAGTCAACTTTGAAACATACATCTAATAAGTGAGAACCGGATTCCTGAAGCGAAAAATATTATATTTTCTGAAACTAAGAAAATACGCTCTAAACGCGATCTTAAATTTGAAACTTTTTAACAACCGGCTAACACAAAAATCTATTTAGTCTATGGCACTAAGACGCAAGTACACTCATATAGGTTTAGATTTTGGAGTACTATAGTTTATTAGAACACAAACGTACTAATATTTACGCATTCGTCGCTACATGTAAGCAGGTTTCATCTTATATGCCCTTTTCCAAATTTCGCACAAGCAAACAGTTGAGTGAAACCTATAGAATATCGCCAGAGGCATTGATACGTGTGTTATAATAGTCCAAGCCCATAAACCGTAGAAATGTAATTGAACCGGATGAGATTCTGCCCGAGATTTCTCTAGAGTATTTATTGCCCACATGGCAAGATTTGTCACAAGGAGAAATGTTACTATCTCCCTCCCAGGTTTCTTCCGTAACTGTTCTGCAGTTTTAGCCGATCTTCGACTAGCGTCCAAAATGAACATTGTTTGGCATGTAGTTTGTATGAGTGATGATAAAGCAGTAATTAATATCAAAATTGTATTTTTTTCGATAGTAAAATGTCCACCAATTATGGTAAATGTGCCATAAATGAACATTCCAGTTTGGGCTCCAACGAGTAATATATTATCCAGTTCGAGATTTCTATTGCCATCGTATTTTAGGTTCCTTACACAAAACATACCAGCTAGACTAGCAAGTGTTGTCATTGCATATAATCCCAATTCACATACATTAACTTCTACTACAGCTAGAGTTGCGTAGTCCTTCTTTGAAACGAGCACAAAGAACAGTATTAATGATATAATGGTCAACACCAAGACTAATATTCCGAAGAACAGTCCCTTATGAGCCCTAGCGCAATCAACGCTATATAAATGTGGTGATTTCTTATATGCCAAGCCTTCGAGTATTCGAGCTTTGGCTATAGCCTCTGCTACATCTTTTGAAGGGTATTTCGATATATTTTTCCACATAACATACAAAATTGCAGCGCATATTAACGAATACTCAATTGTACAGGGAAATAGAAACGGGGAAGCGTCTTGAACTAGTGAACCCATTATATTCGTTCGACGACATTCGAAGATATGGTGAGGGCCCTTCAATCCACGTGGAACTCGGAGATGAGCTGCTGCTGGATGTGATGAGGGAACTTCTGATGAAAATGAAGCAAACGCCTTTTGAAAAGCTGAAAGAATAAACGAGGTTTAAATTTAAAATTGTATGAAATGCGTCTTGTTATCTAAATATAGGAATACATTTGGTTGCAATTCTTAAAAAATTTAAAGACAAATTTGGTATACATTTTAAACGATAGGTAAGCAGACACCTCTATAGATGAGAATTTATCGATCTTTAAGAAAAGTTAAAACTTTGGATTCGATTTATTGTATATTAATTGGTCCGGTCCAAAGTTTTTCGGAGTCGTTCTATTCACGATAGGAACGTAATGAATATACCTCACCGGGGCTTCTGTATTTGACATCTATGAAATAGAATTAAGAAATAACATTGTATTTAGAAAATGTAGCTTTATACGTTTAGTTTCATTTATAATCTGACGAGGGTTTGTTACGAGATTAAAGGATAGGGTAGATGTACGATACAAAATTATGCGGGCTTGGTCAGGGTATGTCGTCAGAAAGATGTTCATAGCAGCTTAAACATATTTTTATTTAGTCTTCACTAATATTATAAAAAGGTTAAGTTTGTATGTAGGAAGTATTCTTTAAACTCGCTCTTCTTTTTTCAAAACCTTTCACTAATATTTAAAACGGACTTTGAGGACTGGACAAAGGCTTTAATATTAGATCACACGGCGATAACCCAATTCGGCGCGGGCGAAGTAGCGGGAAAAAGATAGTTAATAGTAAATAGAGTTATTTTAATGAAAAGTTATATTTTTACTTTAACCTCTAATTCTAATTAGTATCTAAGATTTTTAAATATGACGCCCTGAAAATGTTTGGGTAGGTAGCACTTGTCAGCTGAAATTTAAAATACACTTTAATTTGAAAGCAAAATTGAATAGACACTTCGTCCTAGTTAAGTTCTCCAATTCAAATCTTGAAGACTTGCTTTTTCATAATCTTTCATTCCACAATTCTATTTTATTCTCTATCATAATAAAAACATTTTTCAATGCAGTTGCTCGCAAAGTCTTCTTTATTATGTGTAAAAGTTATGCGGAAAGATTGAAATCCATAATTTCCGTGTGCAATTGCTAGATAATAAACACCAAACGACATAATTTAATATTAAATTCTTGAATATGTCATTTAAAAATTACTTGTTTTAAAATGTATATTTTTCTATTCTTTCTTTAAAGCCGTGTCTCCTGCTAGTTGTTTTTGTTAAATTCTAACAAAACATCTAACTTAACATGTTAACATTAACACTTTTCTTTAACAAACTGTCTCCTCGTCATTTTTTCGTATTGTTTTTGTTTTGTTAGTTTCTCAGTGTGCAAGATGAGCTCCGACAAGGAAGATGTGTTAGCAGTTGTAGCTATCTTGGTTTTAGTCCAGAGGCGAAGTGTTAGACAAAAATGTAGAATCTACAAATGTAAAATTTTACAAAATCCAAAGCACAGCAAAGAGAATATACCTAATTAACTTAAATAAAGAAGCACAGATTTGCATTAGTAGCAAGCTAATGCAAAGATGGCGGGCGAGCGCGCAAAGCGAACCACAGATCAGACAACACGCAACGAATACTTAACACAAAATGAATGAATCACCCCCCCTGCAGGCGAACGCGGGTGATGTTTTCCATCCGCCTCGGATAACGTGTTAACATGTTTTTTTAACTTTAAATGTCAAAATCATTAACATTTCTGTTAGAGGTTAGGTGTTAGATGTAAAATTTAACAAAAACAACTAGCAGGAGACACGGCTTAATTATCGCAAACAGAAATATATATTGAACATTATTTGGCTGTACGCTTGTGAAAAAAAAAACCTGCAAAATGCGCTCCATTTCATTGCAAAACTGATTTGTATTAAGTAAATAATTAGTAAAAAAACCGACCAAGTGCGAGTCTGGCTCGGGTTCCGTGCAAACTTATTATATGTTGTTGTATATTATTAAAAATATTTTTATTATGTGATGTTACTAAAAATTAACGGTTTTCGCAATTTTTCCTTTATGTACTATAAGACGTTGCTTCGTACCAAATTTCAAGATTCTGAGTTCACGGAGTACCCTGAAGGTTTTGATTCCCTTGCGAGTTTCGAAAATTTGCGGCTTAAATGGCTGTATCTTTTGATTGCGTTGGCTTAGAAGTTTGATTTTATCACAGATCCAAGGGACAGTAGACTTGAGTATTTGATATACCTACATTTTAGCTTGATACCTCTACGCCTTCCTGAGAGAAAAGGGCCTTGACAGACGGACAGCCGGACGGACAATAAAGTGATCCTATTAGGGTTCCGTTTTTTCCTTTTGAGGTACGGAACCATAAAAATGAGTCATATATTTATGTCTAACCTTTACTTCCTCGAAAAATGCATTGAAAAACGTTGTAGGTATGATACGTGAGCGTAAAGGGTTGTTCCGAATGGTGCTTTTAAAAACACTCGCTGCTTAAAATATGAATTTTATATTAGGCACTTATACGTAATAATCATAAATAATTATTACGGACAATTTCGTGTATTTTTAGAATTAAAAATAACCACTTGGCGCTGGCAGGGAGTTTATTCTCACATATATAATATCTTAAACATATACACACACCTACGGACGGACGAACTACATGAAAGGGTTCTTAGAGATGGGAATGGTTAAATTTTTGCAAGCTACATACAAATATTCCTTTGGTGCTAAAAACGTCCACATAACGAACACTGCTTAACATTAGGTGGGTGGGCCATAGGTATTCTGTTTAGCTACCTTCTCAGTTACATCAAATAATTGAAAACAATGAACATAATAAGAAAAAAGTTCAATGAAGCTTATTAGTATATTATTATTCAATTCATCACTAATTTAATTAAACGTTTAAAAAATGGGTGTGCTTAAAATTTATAAAGATGACCAAAGAGATATAAATCGAATAGATATGGTAAACTACACGGTTGCGCCTGTGGCATAAAGTGAAGTGCAACCATTGTGTTACGTATTCTGTGGAAAATACTAGGTTGCAAGAATCTGTCTATATCGCTAATGACTTACCCAATCTATGTGATAATCCAATAGTCTTGTTTTCTGGATCATAAAAAGTAAGGATCTCATGCTTGGTCTCCTGCACCAAGACGTTTAGCCAAACGCTTAGGTTAGTGCCCACCATATGCATCAAGCCAAACCTGGCCACAATCTTATGCTTATAAACTTTCATCTGAAAACAATATGGTAATGGTATAAATAAATATTTATTCCTTACTAACTGCTTTCAGTGGTTTCAACCGCTCCTCTCAAATTTATAAATTTAATATGTTTCATCTCGCCAACCTGAGAAACTACCAATCCAGATTAAAAAAAAATAGTAGTTCATTGATTACGGTTACAGGCTATGTATAGAACACCTACCTATAGCCTACAATCCTTCTCAATAAACGCAAAAAAAACGGACTGGTATTTAGTAAGATTAGGGCGTTGAAAAAAAACTTTGAAGTTTAGAATATAGACTTGCCTAGTATTTTACAACATATTATTAAATGCATTAATATTTTATTTTCTCTTTATATTTACTTTTCAGCCTATTATTTCTTAACTTTAGTTTAGTTTCATTAATGACAATAATTAGGATGACTATAATAAAAGTTAATTTTTGAGACAATATTAAATAAAATATATTTGGTCCATGATAATCCAAATAACTTTTTATGCACTCTACGTGATTTGGGGAAAAAATATTTTGCGACGTTTTGATATACTAGTCATGTAGCATCAAAAAAGTTTCTCATTTAAAACCTATTTTATTTCCTTGCCCAATCCTGACTTAGTATAGTTCGCTAAGACGACAGCTTTAATTTTCTATTTTACCATTTACAACTTATAAGCTGGTGATTTATGACTTATAAGGACATAATATAAAGCCACCTTAGTCCATATACACCATATCAATAGCAGTGTTGCGGCGATATGGGTCTACCACCTGTCACGCAGGCTTGCGTTCGAAATCTTTGTGTTACAACATTATAGTGTAGCTACGCTAACCTAAAAATATCCGAACGATAACCGGTGTTCGAACTATCATTATGACCAGAGCAAAATTGCAACACAAATGATTCTTTTTGCATTATACTATGAGAAGTCTCATTTTAATATACTCAAAATCCCGATTAATCCCAGAAAATCCAAGATGGCGGCTGAATTTTGTATTTTTCTTTTAAAAATGTATATTTGTTGTTTATGATGTTATGTTATTTATGATGTAATTTCAATGAAATTTGGCAGAAATAAAAAAATAACTATTAAATTAACTTCATTTTTTTCAAAATGGCGGCCATTCTGGAAAATAATGAGAACCCAAGATAGATTATATAAAGCACGCCATTCACATTGTACTTTTGCATTACCTTCATTCGAATCGTTAAATATATTTTTATAATTATATATATTTTACATTTCGTTATACATTATTATTGCTTATTTAGCTACAGGTATAGTTGCGTACATAGAAGGTGATATGACTTGTATAATTTGTTAGAAAGATTCTTACGGAATACACAGTGCAGTGTAACAAGCAAAAGGAGTAAGTAATATCGACCTAAGCAGTCAAACCAGATGATGCAATTGCTCCAGTTGTTAAGGCGCATATAGCGGCTAACTAGCGCCGCCATTAGATATCCTCAATTTTCTCTTCGTAGAAAACGAATTTCTAAATTCCAAATGTCGCAAATATAAAGCTAGTCATAAAAATAGCTTATGACTAGCTTTATATTTGAGACATTTGGACTAGTGGGCTGTAAGAGGGCCCTTAAGAGGACCAGACGCTTAACCACACGAACTTATGATCCTAAAATCCACTCCGTGTTTGCAAAACAATTGATACCTAATGTTTATTTTATGGGCGTGCTAATTTCGGTTTCTTTTTAGATATTTCTTGCATGTATTGTTCAAGCATTCTTCTCCCGGTACGGAAATGGACGCTACATGGTACACATAATCAACTAAGTGGAAATCAGCTATGAAATATTTTATGCGATCACTGACTGAAAATTCCCATACATCTGATCAGTCTCTACTGCACCGTTTGATAGTTTCATCAAAATCTGTTGTTCTAACTTTTTAATATTCATGTAGGGGACCATTTTTATTAGTAAAATCTACAATTATTACATTTATTACACAAAAGTGGCAATGAATTTTAGGATCAAAGGTTTTTGTGGTCAAGGGACTGCTCCTCTTAACACCAGAAGCATTTGCAACATCTAATTCTGCATTGCATTTTATCTTGTCAGTAAACCTTTTACGACAGACTATGTGTTCTCTACACCCTTTGACTGCAACAAAATAGCCCTCCTCTGGTTTGACTGCGTATGTTGATAGCACTTGCAGCTGTTGTAACACTGTCTGTTCCGTAAATGACTTACTTGCAAATTACACAAGTCGTATCACCTGTCGTTCCATGGTCGGTAACTATATATCGGAAAACAATATGTTTAACGAAATGTAAAATATATTAAATTATAAAAATATATTTAACGGTTCGTATGAAGGTAATGCAAAAGTACAATTTTAATGGCATACATTATTTACTAAACATATTATGACATATTTTGAGTGAACATTTTTTCCAAAATGTCGGCAATTGAAATATTTTAAAAACAAAATAGCTATATATGCAAATGGCCGTTATTTTGAATTAAAAAAATTATGCTTTTATCTTGGTATTTTAATATCTGCCAAATTTCATTAACATTACATCATAAATAACAAAGTTAATTTTTTTCAATAAAAAGTACAAAACTCAGCCGCCATCTTGAAATTTGACTGATTTTCTGGGCCGGGATTATGGGGATTTTAGTATATTTAAATAGACACTTTTCACAATAAGATGCAACAAGAATCAGTTGTGTTGCAATTTTGCTCAGGTTAAAAAAAATTTAACACCATTTTCACTGTACTATACAGACAAACGTCACTTTGACATTTGTGATTAAAACACTATTAACCCTACTTAAGGTTGGCGTCGCGAAACTAGAGTTTCTGAACGGCTTAAGTGTTGTCACCCGGGGTTAATTCCGAACAACATAGTGTTAACACACTAACATCGGAGTTAAAAACGTACAGCCCCTTGTTCCTCACATTATGATGTGAGTGAATATCCAGCCACTGGTTGTCTCCTTCTAGGGATCGCAACCGTGAAGATATTCATAAATACATATATATTTTATTTCATCAAGTGAGTTATTTTTCTAATTCTTGCATAATCTAAGTTTTTAGAAACATTTTCGAAATTTTAAATCCGGACAGTTAAACAAACTAACCTCATTGTTAAGAAAGATAAAATACATCTGTATAAAGATGAAGGCCATCCTGGTTGCTGGGGTGAGAGCCAGCAGCACATTGTGACAGTTGGTATTCCGTTCCAGCTCCCAGTATTGCCCAAATTCCAAACCGGAGTAGATCATCGATCCTATGCCGAATGCTGAAAAATTATACATCCTGAATTAAAGTCAAATAGTCTTTTAAACAACACTTCTGAATCGACAGTTTAATAATTAATTTTATAAAATTTACTATCGGTTCAGAATGATTTACTACCGAAAAGAACTTACAAGAAACTCAGTAGTTAATAATCTTTTATATTTCTTTCAACTTCATATAAAAAAAAATATAGCCTTACACTAGGTAATAACATAATGTACATTGTTTTAATTAAAAAATATAACAAATCACCGATGCCAATACAAATTAATTAAGTTCTAATTCATCCAAGCAATTTAATCATTAATGTGTTCATCAAGTTTGTAATAGCTTTTTTTCATTAACCTATCTCAACATATATTTTAAATTTATTAAATTTATTTAGAGGTAAATAAATCACATGTTCTGATACGGTAAAACTATGTGTAGGATTGTTTTTCAACATATATTTTCTACGTTCAAAACTGTATGACCCAAACCAAGATTTTACAACCATTAAGTAAGTAATATACTATTTTTCTGTATATTTTTCGGGTTTAAAATGTGTTCGCACAAGACTTCCAAAAGTTGGACTTTCGCGATTACTTTTTACCCATGTAAAATACTATTGATTTTATCTAACATTATTATTATTTTAAGTGATTCCATGTTTTTATACACTCAAGTAAGAAGTAGTTTTTATCATCAAGGGAAAAGGACATTCACGTTTTAGGTGTAAATTTTTGAACCAAAAGTCGGAACTGTCGGCCAACGTTAAAAAAGATATTTTTCATCTCTTATACTCTGAAAGTAGATCATATATTATAATAAAATAAAAAGCAGGTGGGTAGTAGTCAATATCGGCCCTAGGGCCGAAAAGTAAACAAAGAAAAATTCAGTAACATTGGGCAAAGTATAACCTATACAGCCACACTTCGGATAATACTAGGTATATTTTATCTTTAATATTTTTTGTCTGTGATGTTATAACTCAATGTTAATGGTCTTCATTATAAGCAGTAAAACACTTTTTTTTATACCACTTAGATGGCAGACACGCTCACGGTCCGCCTGATGATAAGCGGTCAAGGAAGTCTATGATATTTTGTGATCTTTTAAAATTCAACTTTGAAGGGAATCAAAATGTTTATCTGGGATAAAATATTTCTATCGTCAGTTGACTTGAAATGTGGATAAATATGATTTTTAAGACAGTTAAAAAGCGGTGTATTTCTGGGTTTTCTAAATATGTAGGGTAAGTATGGGGAGAAAAAGGGTAGCAAAGCTTGGTGTTTATGTTCTTTAAAACAATTGATGACACGTAATGCAATTCATGGACATTAAAACTATAACCCTAAGGAGAGTAAAGGATGACAAACTTAGTGTGCAAAATAGTATGTTTTTTTTTTTTAATGTTAAAATTGACTTAAAATCCGGTTTTAGTAGATATCCAACACAATTAATTATTTCGGGGTTTTTAAAAGTCATTCCTTAAGGGGAAAACGTGTCCAAAGCAGTGAAAGTTTTTGTGCAAAACAAAATTCTAAGGATAAAAATAAATAAATTTTAAACTTCTCAGTTTGTTGATTAAAAAACTTAACAAATCTTAAAGTATATGCGATCGAAACCGCAGGCTAAAACTACCTAATAAAATGAGTTCATGAAGCGATTCTGAAATGAATTTGGCTTGTGTTTACTTTCCTCATATTCCAAATGAAAAGTAAAGTGTTTAATTCGGGTAAAGGGCCGATTTAATCCCTTACTTTACAATTTACATATTCTACACAACTTAAGTACTATTTGGATCGTTGTATAACGTGTATTTGTTTTAAGGCCGATAAAGACTAGATTGGTACTTTGCTAACCAACTAAAAATAACTTATCCTGCTGGAATGTGATGTTTTGATTATTTTATGTTATATTAGCTAAGCTGTTCAACGTATAAGTTGGTACGCAGGAATCAAAATGTGTGTTTTTCCTATTTACTCGTGCAATATAACTTTTTACTAAAACTTACGTATAGTTTAGCTATCATAACATGGAATGATCAAAACATGGCAATCCAATCGATTATGTTATTTTTAGTTGGTTTTGTAGTGTAGTTGGTTTTGAAGTACTGTATTGTAGTATCATTCGGTATAAATAACGAAAACACAATTTTTCAATCTCAAATACAAACTATGGTCGCGCCACTCGCTATGTTATTGGTTTTACAGCTTGGCTACAGCAGCAAAAAATAAAACCTGACAATTTACATTTTTTGGTATTTTGCGAATTTACAAAAATAAAGTGTAACTATTATTTATTTTAATTACTTGTGTGTCAAAAATTCGTAGCATACAAAGCTAGGGTAAAGTTTTTCCAACAATTTTCCTAGCAACGGTATTCTATTCAAGTGAAAACAAGTAAGAGGATAACTTTCGTAGATCTCGGAGGCAACTCTCGTAGCAGAGGCCTTGTTCGAAACTAATCCTTAGAGCTGTTGAGAAACTTTGAGAGAATGTAGTTTACGGTAGTTACAAATTGAATAAAGACGATTTGTTTTTGTTTTACTAAATTTTAACTATCACAACTACTAGTGTAGTGCAACAGACTTTTCTAAAAATGAAAATTACAGTCGCCATATTGAAATGACACTAGCGACCAAACATCCAGGGTCAGAAGGTCAGAAAATTGCACTGTATGGAAGTCAAAAATGAATAAACCACTGTCATGTTTATATCTAACATTTTTTTTGCTCTAGTTCTTTACACGGCACCTAAAACAGAACTCGACACTGTGTGTGTTTTTGAACCAGAAATTAAAAATATACTGTATGTGTCTGATTTGGCTTTTGAATACGTTATGAAAATCTTCTAGCGTTGTAAATATAGGTATGTAAAAAATTTTATTTTCACTTTCTGATTAATAACTAATTTGATTAAAAATAACAAGTAGCAAATAATCAGTATTCCAAATATTTACAGAAGTACCAACGTCAATGTTCATAATTGATACGAAACTGTTAGTGTGGATGGAAGGTAAGGAATAATTAAGTTCATCAGAATATATAATGACCAAACCCTGACTCTTCCCAATTTGTGTTGATGTTTGTTTAATTATGCAAGAAGTTGATTCTCCTAAATTGTATTTTGAATTCTCAAAATGTATTCCACAACTCATAACATATACTTTGACAATAAACAAGAAAATTTCAACGAATACTTCAGAAACCAAAGGTTTTATTAGATGTTTTGTTTCTTTCTTTTACATCTTGTAAGTAATGGTAATGTTGTTTACAGAAATGTACAAACAAATTATTAGATAATGATAAGCGTCATTATTCAGTCAAATCGACTTCGAATTACGTTGAATTATAAATTTGATGGAAGTATAAATGCGTGCTAGTTGTAAATACGAGTACGCCTTGTTGCCCAATAATGTGCTCACTCATCAAATATTGGGTTATTATGGTTTTTTTAGATGCTGATTTAAAATTTTGTGTTATTTTATTGAATTTAAGGTGGCAGATTTTTTTTGGAAATTCCGTCAATTTCGAAAGCAAGATGACGTAAATAATATATGTTGGATATAGATCTATCCCCTATTCCACAGTGCCGACCGGTATCAGCACTTTTTAAACTGCAGGAAGATTGATATATACAAGCGTAAATATATACAAAAAGGTAAAAAATAATTTGATGTTTGCTTACCAACTGCACCCATTCTGAGGTAAAAGCTGCCATAGTGATGTGTTTTCGTGGATAGCGCGAAGCCGAGAGACAGACGTTTAGCGGCGAGATGTGGCGGTATGTGTGCAGTGGTCGCGATGCTGCGCTCTGTCCGAGATGAGCAGGAGTCAGACTCCGACGGAGACGAGCTCGATTCGGACTCTTAAAAATTACATTTAGAAATATAACCGGGCCAATTTAGCTAATTCAAATCGTAAAAAAACTTTGTATCCCCATTAACAGTTTACGGTTCTGAAGAGGATATTCTCCGCCGCGTGCAAGTACTAAAAGTAGTTTATTTCTTTTTCCGTAGTAGATTATAGATTTTATTGATTTTTTTATAGACATACACATAGACAGATGATCTGCGAATAAATCTTCTGTTCTGAAGTGAAATCTTCTTCTTTCTAGCTAGTTTTATTTAATTTTATAGGCTAAAATAATTCTGGTTTTGCATACAATTGGACTCAAATAGCAAACTAAATATGCAGATATTCTGCTTTTTATATTGTCTACAAAATTTAATGATGTTTGATTGGTAAACATCAAAAACTAATTTGAATAAATATAGCGTTATACGTGAAGCCAGAGGGAATATCTTCTTAACCGGGAACAAACAAAAAGGTCTAATCAAAACTTTATTCGTGAATTACTACACTTACTAGCGACGACGGTGGTATCTGCCTCAGAGTGCCTCCTGTCTCTGACCAGGGCCGCATACATGTATAACAGGAACACCATGCTGCCGATGTACAGGTACAAGTAAAATCCCTGGTGTCATCAAAAACATTTATTGACTTTTTTGTTAGTCGCCTCTATAAGTAAACTCATTCGCTAAGCAATCGCTAATGGAATCCTAAGTCAAAGAATACAGAAGACTAACGAACCAAACGCATAGCTCAGCATGGCTCATCGTTCACAAAAAACATTTTCATATATATTTCATTTTGACTTGTACTATTGAGCAATTTGTTGGATTTCTATATGGCAGCAAAGTGTTTTTCTTTGAGGCCCTAAAATACGCTAACTAGCCATTACATGTTTTTATATGATGTCTTGCATACAAAACGCTCTAAAAATCTTTACTTCACTTTTTAACTATTAAGCACTTTTTTGAAATACTGAGGACAAGTCAAAGACATGTTATGGAGCCACCATTACTAGTTGGCGTATCTTAAGTTAAGCAGCAATGAAGCTCATAATCATCTCGAAATTAATAGTCACAAATTTCACTACGTAAAAAAATTTATCACAGAAACAATATAATTTAAACGACGTCCCTCAGGCCTTTTACGTCCTCGCAATACATTACGAAACAATTGAAACTATATCTTAAATCACACAAATATTTCAGGAGACTAAAGTTGTACTAGACAAATCATATATAATAAAGGACAGTTGCATTCTCTATGAAAGAAAAGAACAGCGAAAGAAACAAAAAGGATACTCAAATCAAGTCAAGAGTTAACTATTCAACTTTAACAAAGGGTAACTATCCCAGAGTGCGTCCCCATTTTTCAGACATAATTCAACATACTAGCTTTACCCACGACACTTTTCTTTTTCTTTTCGGCAAAATATTTTTGATTTAATGAATTTCTAATTTAGTTTTTAACATCGTTAAAATAGATACAAAAATAAACTATCAGGATGTTAAGTTTATGCTACCAAACAAGATTACCTCATAAAAAGAAGGCGGAATGTAAGTAGAGATAACTTCGGCCATCGGAAAAGCGACTCCCATAACTACGAGCAGCTTCCCATACAGCGCCGACAGAGTAGTCGCTAGTGCATCGCCCCTGTCAAAAATTTATACATAGATATAATCTACGGATTGCTGACGACTAAGCAATATTCATTCTATGAAGCATCTCAATTCAAAGAGTGAATAGAAGCAGTTTTATAACCTAAGCATTTCTTTTTGTTAGTTAACTTTTTTATTTTGTAAAATACTGTTTTGAAATGTCAACAATCATTACTACTAGCTACTAGTGTCTACCAGATGTAATCAAAGGGCTAAAAGCGCGCTCAGCCAATTGTTTTTTTAACACATTTTTTATATTTATAAAACCTACGTCTGACGCTCATAGACATCAAACCCAACAAAAAATATTTTTATCTCTCTTTAGTTTTCCTACCTTTACGGGAAACGTAAAATGTTATGTTAATGTACTCTCTTATAGAAATGTAAATTCTAATCATCTTCATGTTAACACAAGTATTCATCTTAAAAAAAATTCTTAAATATTGCAAGCTTTGAAAAAAAAAAACTGTAGGTATATGAATTTATTTAGCATTAACTTGCAATCTGTCGCGTTTGTGCTATATGTTTTTTAATAACAATAGTAGGATAAATATGGGTAACTTCACTTTTGAAATGGCAAAGGCGTTAGAAAACTCAAAATTTTCGCCTTTTTTAACTAACTTCAGGAGACTACTATCTGAAAATTACAGCGAGGCATTCATGAGTGTTGCACAGTAAAATGCAATAATGATCTCAACTGCTTTAGACGCAAAGCTAAATATTTGTTGCCAAAAAATGTAAATCGGAAGCGGAAAATTGATCTAATTAATTTATTAAAAATTAACGGTAACCAATATCAATATTTCCAACTGTTGAAATTTAGATAGGTATTGTTGTAAACTACATAATTAAGCTTTATAATAGAAGAAAGATAATAGCCTTAACGTTACAAAAATAATCTCAATTTTAATAATGTTGAAGACGTGATCTATACTAATAATATAAAGAGGAAAGATTTGATTGTTTGTTTGTTTGTATTGAATAGGCTCCGAAACTACTGGAGCGATTTGAAAAACTCTTTTACCATTGGAAGCCGACATTATCCCTAATGAACATAGGCTACTTTTTACCGTGGGAAAATGCTTAATTCCTACGTGAAACGGGTAATAGGACAACGGGTACTAAGAATTATCCTTCCGTACTTATCTTTTTCACATAACTTCTAAACGGCTGAACCGATTGGGTTGAAATTTTCTATGGGTATTTCGATGATCTCCTGAATGATTTAAAAATACAATTGGACCCGGTAGGTGGCGCTGCAGTCGGTATGCCAACTACGAAACGGATTAACCGATTGGGTTGAAATTTTGTATGTGTATTTCCATGGTTTCACAGACACTATTACAGACAGACACAGAATGTATTATGCCATTAAAGAGGAAAGATTTGATTGTTTTTTTTTTTCTATAATTGAGGAGTTGCCGTAAGAATCTATACCGATAACGAAATTTAGGTCGGGCGAAGCCGCTGGCAGAAGCTAGTTTTAAATAAAAGAACAATCGACCCAAAATCATCAAATCATGTTTCTGAGCTGACAAAATCACGAAAAGGTCTAAAAATACATGACCCATAGTTTAAAATCCGTAGCTTTTTCTGTTGATTTGTATTCTTAAACAAAAAAGTACACTATTTTCAATGCCTCGTCTTAATATATGGCCCAGCAGCAATCCTTAGTAAAGTGAATAAAATAAAATTTCCGATGCTGACAAATTACAAAGTCCCTCCTGTCAAAATCAGGGATATATCAAACTTAATTCATGTCAACCATAATCTCTCTAATACAGTGTTGACATAAAGTCGCCTAGTCGTCTACAAGAACGCATTTTGTCGTATATCAGACAGAAACAACAATACACCAATTTATAAAACTCATCAAACATTTCAAGAACTTCGAAACTTTGCCACACCACAGCAATTTTCGGGAGTTATTAAAGAAATCTTAAAGCGAAGGTGTCTTACTTGACTGGATTTCTAAAAGGGAATGTCTCCCTTTGCGGCAGGGGAAGGGACCCTTCTCGGGCACGCGAGGTTGCCATGACAACCGCGTGTTATTGGCTCCCCACATTCATCCGAATGATAGGTACCCACTTGGTGTTGTAACAAAACGTTTCTTACAATGATATACACAACTTCAATGCTCGATCTATGTTTAGATTATTACAGGAAAATTTAAAGGTGCTTCAACTATTCGTGATCATTATGACATTCTTTACTTGGTCCATTTTTAGACTTATTGTTATGTTATGGACACATGGTTATTATTGACACTAAAGTATTAAGTAGAGACTAATTGCAGGTTAAAATAGGATATACAAAGTATGAATTAGGTCCCAGCAGACTTTGGAAAAAAACTTTATATTGGAAAAGGTTTTGGAAAATAAAAATGTTTGAATCAGGATATTGAGTACTTTACGCTAAGGGACCGTTTGTGCTAGATTTTTGTTTTAAGTGTAAACCATGTGAGCCGTGGTTTACATACATTATTAGAATGTCAAAACGTCCAAGAAAAAAGGGTTTGCTCACGTATCGAATTAAAAGCTTTTATTTGTATTATTATTATCTTTAAAAAAATTTATTATATTAATATTATATATTTTTATGTGAAAAGAAAAACCAGATGTTAGAAATATATTTATATATACTTTTACGTATTTCTGATATGTAATGTCACTTGATGTCAGTGGCCACAGTGGTTACAGTGTCTCTTTCACGTTCTGAAGTACCAAGGTTCGAGCACGGCATATACCAATGACACAAGACTTTTTCTTAATTTCTCAAGTACATTGAATATCCACACCAGTGGCTTTCGATGAAAGAGAACATCAGTAGGAAACATGTATACGTCAAAAGACGTATGTGAAGACCACAATCCGCACGAGCCGTGGCGGCTGCCATCAGGCGGCCCGTTAGCTTGTTTGCCACCTTAGTGGTATAAAAACAAAGACCATATTGCCCTTCCCAAGTAGGAGGGTAGACCGTTCCCAAACAATGGTATCATATGACGCTACGAAGCATGAAAAAAGTCTCTTAGTCCTATTTGAGATAGCAGAAAACAATTAAACAAGTACTTATTACTCTTATAGCAGCTTAGTAAAAACAACAAGTCTATTTAATGTAACGTAAGAAAGCCCAACCGTTTCTATATTCACCGCACGTGTGGTTTATTCCCGACATGACCTGCTTTCAGACACTGCTAACGTCAAGTTCCCACTTCTCATTTACCATATTTACCCAATAAGTCGGTTTCACTTAGACAGGCTTATTTCATGAATAATTGAACGTTGGGAAATCCAAGATGGTTTCGTCTTTGATCGCAAGTAAGACGCTTTAGCAACTTGAACAAACTTTCGTAGAGTACAAATTAGGAAATGCGCTTGAAAATGAATAAACTTTCGGCATTCCGCCCAACTTATTTTAGTGGGCGTTTACTTTACTTTGTAGACGTTAGCACTTTGATGCAGGTGTCTCGACCGCAACTTAGCACGCAATGGCACGCATTAGTGTAATATTAGCTTAATGTTCTTATCTATTCTGTTATACAGTTGATCTATACTATTATACAGTTGATCTATACTATTATACAGTTGATCTATACTATTATACAGTTGATCTATACTTTTATACAGTTGATATAGATCCAGAAACAAATTTATTCATAAGAATGTTATAGCTTATATGTATAGGTCGTTACAAAATAATTCAATATAAAATATGGTATGTCCAAATATTTAATTTATGTAAAATCATGCTATAGAAATTATAATAAACTTTTAAACCAAAATCAAAATAAAAATTATAAAATAAATTTTAGTAGACTAATTTAGAATCGCTCTGAATTCACAGTGAAAGCTCCATGAATTCTTTGGAATCATAGAACTGCGTCTCCATAAGCCAGGTCCTTAGTCTACCTTAATAACACCTTCTCAATAACATTTTATTGTGTTTTAAGTCACGAAGCATGCATAGAAATAAACAAAAAAATGTGATTCTACAGGGGCTTCATGAGATTAAGAGACAAAATACAAAGAAAGGCATTTAAAATATTATATTAATCGATAGACACAGGTAGAAGATTAGTGAATCAAATTTTTTTGGTTGTACTGTGTTGCCATGGCTAAAATCTCAATGACAGTGTTAAGTCTCAAAAAATACGATAGTTAAGAAGAAATTACGGTAACTGAGCCAACAAAATAACGGTGTTCAATTACGGTAAAGTATATGCTTTTGAAATAAGCCGCAGATCCACTGCCAACCAAGCGTCACCATTAGATATTTCGTTTGATTTCCTTTCAACAAAAATTACAATCAATTTTCACACATCAATACTAACAATGCTAAACATTCGAAAAACAACGTTATAGTAGTTTTATTTTTGAAATGCGAGTACGCTTTGTACGCTTTGTACGAAAAAGAAAGTTAAAAATATTTGATTGGGGGCGCTAGTGGACCAGTAAAAGGCATCTTAAAATTCATTAATTGATAGGAGAAACATTGAAATGGTGCAGTGGTAGTTAGCTATATTGCTGAGTTAAAAATTATGGGTTCGATTCCCGGTAGGGGCAATATAAAAATTACAATTTACTTGATTAAAAAGTAGTTAGAAGTCTGGTTTGTGTCCGAAACGATAAAATAAGGCTTTAATGTTTGTTATGGAATATCTACCATCAGTGGAGGTTGATACTACCTGCATTATTAACTGCTGCAACCCCTGCAACAGTTGACGTAATATATCTGACCAGCCCTTCGGGAATTCATATCATCACGTTACTTTATTTTTAACTTTAACGTAAAAATACTTTAAAAAACTCTATATCAGATCCAAAACACCACCTATTATAATACTTGTGAAGAAATCTATAGAACCAAAACACGATTAAGCTCTACCTTTCGGCTTCATCATCAGCTTATAGCACCTATGATTATAGTATTTAGTATATACGAGACCGAATGTAACAGTATTGTCTTGTTTGGTTGAATAGTTCCTATTGCCACAGGCTCTGAATACCATTTAGGTCTGTAGTACTAGGGATTCGAATCTAACTAGCCCAAATACGACGGGGTTTTGTTGCGTGACTGATTATTTCCTATAGCCACCTTCGGGCTCCATCATCAGGCCAACTCTATGGTATTATATTATTGCAGTCACCGTGATTATATAGCGATGCAAAATTTCAGTTCAACAGGATACCAGCAAGATCTTGAAAAACGGATTATCTATTAGTTTTGAATATCTCGGACATACAAACAAAGCAAGTTAATATGAAGCAATTAAAAATATGTAAGGAAAATTTGCAATATTTTTATGTGAAAACCATTGTTATCAAAAAGAAGCTGGCCCCGCGAACGTTGTTTCGCTGTTTTAAAAAAACTGGCGCGCCACTTATTCTAAAAGGGTTGTACTAATTCAAAAACCTTCCCCGGCGTGTGCACAACAACTTACCAAAATTATATTACCAGCGGGGTGCCCTTAGTGCGCGATTCAGACTCGCACTTGACCCTTTTTATCTTTCATAAAAACATTGCCCTAACAAGCACGGACGCAACAAAACCAATTTGGTGCAGTCGTGCGGAAGTTACGGCGTGACCAAGGAAAACAGGGATTCATTTTAATATAAATAGATAAGCCTGATTCTGGATTACCTTTAGTGTTACACGGGTTCTTAGTTTTTTATTGAGTTTTTTTGTTGGAAATTGACTTGGCTGAATACATGTTCACATTCAACACTGGAGTAAAATTCTGAAACTAATCGATCGAAAAAAAATCTATTTTCTTAATTTACGGTTTGCTTCAAATAGTCTATTGACAAAATATTGCGCTTTGTTTCACCAGGAATCTAATTTTGAAAGCGATTAATTTTTACATTTTTGTTTAAACCATTTTGTTTGTATGTATGAAACCCGAAAACGGCCGCCCTACTGTTTGTAGGTGGCAGATTTTTGCTGTGTATGGTGTATATAACGTAATGAGTGCACATGGCAACACGGTCGCGAAGTTTCTTCTACTGCTAGATTACTTTTGCTAACTCCTACAGTAAAAGTGCAAACTTACAAAAAATCATGCCACAAAAATTAAATTTAATCAACTTCATACTACCTCAAATTAATTTCTATGTCACTTTTGATCGAACCACGAACGAAATATTCTAACGCTTGTGTTTTATTTATATATGATATATAAGTTTAATATATATTTTTATAATATATATTATAAACACAGCAAGCCACGAGTATTATATAAAACTTTAGATGTCAACTCATCAGAGTTCGATTTTCCTTATATAGGACGACATTTGCCAGTGGCCCGCCCTAAATTCGGTTATCGACGTGAAATTTTACTGTTATACTAATGAAGTTTGCTATAGCAAGCTATAGATGTAGCTATAGTTCATTTAAGCTCGGTTATAGTTATTCCCGCGGAAACTTTTGAATTTTTAGGGATAAGATGTAGACTATAAATATGTCCTATTCCAGGCTCTAACCTATATGTGTGCCAAGTTTTATCTCGATCCGTTCCGTGATTGTAGCGTGAGTAACAAACATCCAAACTCTCACATTTATAATATTAGTAGGATTGAGAATCAGTATATTTTTGTCGTCAAGCCATTTGAAACTTACTGGAGTAAAGATTAAATAGCCTACCATCGCACCGTAAAACCGCAATGTTTAACTGTTTGTTTAACTCTGCTTTACAACTTATACAGAACCATGAGAGCAATTGCCCGGGTCGCTGAATACATTATGTCTGACTGAAATCTGAATAGCTTCAGAAAATTATGGAAATTTACCACACAATAGTCTACCAACACTGGTTGTGGTTCTTGCTGATTAAATTTTACGCAAAGGGACCGTTTGTGCTTAGAATTAAGTGCGAGTTGTTAATTTAATTCAACAATTTTTATTTATGTAGGTCAACATTTGTCGTTGATGAAGATTCAGTTAACAAAACAGTCTGAGGATTTTATGTGTATTATACATATTATGATATAAGGGGGCGTAAAAGTTTGTACTAAAAAGTTTAATTGTGCAGATAACACAGTGGAGTATATCAGTAGTGCAAGTAGCATAGAGAGTTCTTTTGCGTAATAATTAATTATGAAAACTACTGGAACAATAAATTTTAAAAATCCTCTCATAATAATATAAGGTACTTGCGGCAAACAAGGGCCACCTTAATTTAAAGCTAAATATTTTCAATATTTAAACAATAAGAATTAAAAAAAGGATGATGTACAAATATTTTGTTCATTAATTGTTCGAAAAAATACAATTTTTTGACTTTCTATCATAACTTGACTCTACAGATAAGATTTATTTATAACCCGTTCTATGGCCTTTAATTAACCAATGTAACTTAATAAGGACCGCATAAAATCATTTTTTTAGCTTTACCGTTATGAACACGATTTTTTCTTATTCCCGTTTATTTCAATTATAATTTTAATAACGAGTCACGCTTTCGACAAATCTTAATTCAGAAGAAAAAACATCGATGAGCCTTATTAAACTAACGAAACAAAAATCTGTATTATAAAGTGATAACTAAATTAATATACAGAAAACAACATCATTAATGTTAATCAATTTGTTCGTAACAATATTTAAATCTTTACCAAAAGCAAAGAAAATTAAAATATATTTTTTATACATAAATTTCATGGCCCTTATTAGACTTAAGAGATCTGCACGAACGGCACGTTGTGATATCTCAATCTGCCTTGAAAAGCAACCATTGTAACTTGTTAATGCTGCAGTAATTTAATTCATTGGTATTTTAAGCATATGGTTTTATAACTAGTTAAGTATTTTGAAGAAGAAAATGGGATTAATTTTGAGAGCAAATGCAAAATAATTTAACATATAATACAAAATGTTATAAGTGCATAATACTGAAAACATTTAAAAATGAATGAGTGCGAATTATTTACAAAATATGCGTATGTTAGAAATACTATAGTCAAGCCGTAGGTTTAATAAGGACCGGTCCTATAAAACGACCTCGTGAGTTGTCCTTATTAGACATTTTATGATTTTAAATGTAAAAATGTAAAATATGAATATAGCGACTGAATTTACCTTGATTAGTCAACATATTTTGCTTATTTTAAAAAGATCACAGAGAAAATTATAAACAGCAGGCTATTTTAGGCATAATTTATTCGTTTTGTGGAGCCATTTTTACTATAGAGTGACACAGACTAAGTGCCCAGACGGATTTGCGCCTACTGACAAGATAGCGGATCGTATGATCACGCGACCCCGAATATGAAAATAAAATTTCTATTCGTCCTTTAAATGTGTGCGAGATGATGAAAAAATATGTTAGAAGTGTATTTTTCTAGTAGTAGCCCTTGTAAAACACCGGCTCCTATTACCCGCAGGTACCTTAGGGAACAGCGTCTTTACACCATACATTTTAGTCCAGCCTGTGTGAAAGATAGTAGCCCCGTCGCTGCAACACTGCTTCTGATACTTCTGTGTTTGGACTCAAGTATGTTTTAGCTTTATACCTATATAAGCTATGAAATAACCATCTTTTATAAGTAACAAGTAGTAATACTAAAGACTTGGGACGGGATAATTAACTTTTACCATGTTTTGACGAACTATAAACAGTAGGTGATTGGGCAGAGGGATACATTATTTTAAAGTTCATTGTGTTGTGTTAAATTGTCCTTTTTTAAAAAATGGATTATAAGAATAAAGACGAAGACAGCCTTTAATAATCTCTGAATCTATAATATCTATAAGGTATAAAACTGTAACGATTGGTAACGGGGATTGTCTGGAGTTGTGGATTTAAAAAAACTAAAGTGAATGGACGATTTTTTTTTTATTTGTGTCCGTCTATATGTTTGTAATGACATCTACAAAAAAAATGATTTCGTTGTTTGATGGCTTGTTCAAATTAAAAATTTAAATTTAAATCCGTTAAATTTAAATCGCAGATATGGTGCAAAGTGTGATCTACGCGTACCTACTGTTATAAAACTTCACAAATAGCTGTGAATTTACATATAAATTAAACACATAGGACCCATAGTGGTTTGTACCTGGTACAATAGTTATTTAGGCCGTAAATACTATTAATCTTGTATACTTATAAAATAAAACTATTTGTTTTAATAAATACCTACTATAGTTAAGTCTTAAGTCTATACTTGTCAACTATTTAGTTTTCATACACAAACAAAGCTATTGTCGGCGCCGCTGTTTCCTACAACACAAATGGAAGTAAACAAAAATAGTCTCCAAGATGGCGCCACATAACCCCAAGAGCGCTGTTAATTTTAAAGCACATAGAGTACACAGTGACACCGCTCCGAGGGCTTTTCATTAGAGTGCACATTCACTGGAGAAAATGCAATTTCCTTTTCGAGTGCGGATAGTGTTGGATTAGTGTGGAAAACTTCAGGTATCGGCAAAACGAAATTAACCGAATTATACAATATAAAAACTGGTTATATTTGCTTTGATACGATTATGAAATTAAGACGGGAAAATTCTATCGAAAGTAGGAATATAGATTTGTAATTTTAAGAGAAATTCTCGTTTTTTCTCCTCTTTATTTGTGCTTGGAGGAGATCTATAAGATTCTTATGTAAAATAAAAAGTGCCCTATAAGTTATGATAAGTAAGTCAGTATCAGAGAATTTTCCTATAACATCTGTGAATTTGACTCACAAAGACACACAAAGCTGGTGAATTATAGACATAAATGCCGACTAAACCTCACAGATATTATGTTCTTACAATACTAAACGTGTTAAAATATTTATATTTTTACAAAAATAGGCCTAAAAAGAGTGAAGTGGTGGAGCTACTTGTCACCTACAATCCCCTTAGCATGACTCACACGAAACAAACCAAAAATAACTATGAATAATAAAACTCCGAAAGTCGATTAGATTAAATTTTTCCCAGCACTCGGTGACACTCGTGAGAAGAGGGGAGCGTGCCCAGAACACTCCGTGTTGTAACCGTAGATACTTGGTACGTAGTACGTAGGTGTCTACTCTAGTAATTTATTACAGCGCTGTCTAGGTACTGAATGGGCTCATTTTTCTTTTTTGCCAATTATTAGCCTTAGTATATTTAACCCCAGCCCAAAAACATAGGGGAGGCATTTGCGACCACACGAGGACGTTGGATGGCCTGAAAAGATTAGGTAGTTTAATTGAAACCAGATGAAACATATTTGCTTTGATTTAGAGTAATTTAGACTAAAATAAGTGTTAGTTGACCATGGGATGACATTAACATTGCTTTTCAAAATGTTATGCTTGTTATTTTAGAGCATAGAATAGAACTATAGACGAAGAGAAGTTCGAATCAGAGATCCGATCATTTTCGAGATAAATGGGATTTATTGTAAAAAAACCCGCAAAGGGCGTGCCGGACAACGAGCATGTGGTGGGTTTCGTAGTCACAATGTTTTGTAAGACGATCTGTGATTCCGTTATATATATTACTGCCTCTATTTTGCTCACATATTCCAAAATAACCATTTAGTTAAAATGGAGAATCACTCAACTACAACAAAAATTATAATTTTAAAGCTTACCATGTCGCTAACGGATCCTTAAATCAGAAAATAGTGTTCACACACCTGCAATATTTTTGAACGACCAAATCAACGACAGCCTACACCATAGGTCTTTAAAAAAAAAATTAGCCCCACTTACCCCCCACTTCTCTCTTAGCTAACTAACCCTTACCTGCCTGTTGACAACAGGGCAATCATTCGATGCATTCTTCTTTCCGTACGAACTTAGTTCTTTACATTTAATAAAATATGGTTAAAAAACTTTTGTGTATACAATAAAACCTACGCAACGCCACAAAGCCTTCAGTAAAATATGGCGACAAATAAAATAAAAGTTTACTATTTTAAATGGGACACACCAATTACGTATGATGAGCGAGGTACGCCAAAGTCGCCGCCTAAAGCATTAAAATGCAAGAATTGTGGACCATAAAATTATATCGTAAATTGCGTTTACTGTTAGTACATTATGTTTGTTACCATCTGCGGTAAAAGGTCTGTAAAATGGAGTATCCACAAAAAATTGATGAAAGGATTTTTCTAATCTTATGTTATTTAAGATTGTGCTAATGCATGACTGAGAAAACGAGATAAATTAATACAGAATCCAATGCCAAGAAACAGTAAGATAACAAGAGTAATGGGAAAACATTAAACAATAATTGTTCTAAAATATTAGCAAACATTTTCATAAAGATCTCTGCGTCATGACCTCAACTGACGTCTTAACTATGTTTTTCAATAATATTTTTTTTGTAAAACCTGCTTAATTAACTTTATAGAGCACTTTTCAAAAAAATTAGTATCCAGTAATCATGTTTTGGGCTCCGTTATAATCTCCAGTATATAAGTACTCTAATTTAAAGTGTGTTTTTTCAGACAATTACGTTAAATAGCTTTAGGAAAATGCCTGCTAAAAACAGATTTCTAGCATACCTATAATACACCCCCTTTATTATACTGTCTACTGGTTGCTGGCCGCAGATGGCCTTTGCAATTATAGGTACACGCTGACTTTTGCGGCGGTGCTGCTTGCACTCTGCTGCGAAAAGTAAAGGCAGTTTGCCCAAATGTGTCCTGGATACAAACCTCGGCTTGGGCAACCGCTTAAAAACTAAATCTGGCAAAAATTTACTGCCGTTTCAAAAAAGCGCCCAGGATGTAACTCGTATACCTGGTATATCGCGCTTGAGTGATATGCCTAAAGCTCTGTCGCCGTCGGCAGTGACGTATTCTGTCTCACTAATTTATATACCTACCTAAAACCGACTGCAAAGAGAATGCGATTGCTACACTATCTTAATTAATTCTTTATCTACACTAATATTATAAAGAGGAAAGATTTGATTGTTTGTTTGTTTGTTTATTTTAAATAGGCTCCGAAACTACAGGACCGATTTGAAAAATTCTTTTGCCATTAGAAGCCGACATTATCCCTGATGAACATAGGCTACTTCTTACCGCGGGAAAATGCTTCATTCCTACGGGAAAACGGGTAATTTGACAACGGGTAGTAAGAATTATCCTTCCGTACTTATCTTTTTCACATAACTTCTAAACGGCTGAACCGATTGGGATGAAATTTTATGTGGGTATTTCGATTGTTTCCTGGATGATTTAAAAATACCGGACCCGGTAGGTAGCGCTACTGTCGGTATGTCAACTACTAAAAGGTTTGACCGATTGTGTTGAAATTTTGTATGTGTATTTCCATGGTTTCACAGGCACGAATGTATTATGCCTACCTAATCTATCTTTCTATATACACTAATATAATAATGAGGAAAGATTTGATTGTTTGTTTTTTTTTCTATAATAGAGGAGTTGCCGTAAGAATCCTACGCCGATAACCAAATTTAGGGTGGGCAAAGCCGCTGGCAGAAACTAGTAGTTTTATAAAGTCAAGTTTTGTTTTGTATAAAATTAATGTAATAATAAATACTCACGCGCTTATGACGTGTATGTGTTGTATACCGGCCGAGGGTCTGGAAGGATGTCTGATGGGGGGAAGCGGTGCGTGTGCTGACCCGCCACCTGCCGGACCGTATAACACGGGCTGCAGGGAAAGCGATCCACCCAGCGACAACGATGGTGGACTTGATAACCTGGATAAACGACAAAGTTAAGAAGACACACCAAAAAGTAGGAAGTCGGCAGCCTAGTGGCACAGTGTACGTAACAGCACAAGTGGTTGAAACATCTGTCTCTTAGGCATGCTTAAAAAAAAGGTTAGACAGTGTGATCATCTAGGCAAGTTATATGTTGATTTTGGACTAATGTTTTTCTGTATGTGGATATTTTTTGATATGTGATATTTGATATATATCGATTTATGTTTCAGAACGATGGACGCTAAAAGCGAACGAACCAGCCACCCTCTTAAGGTCATCGGCCCATCGAGCTGGGGGGCGTTTCACGCTACGCTTTCCAATATGCGGTCTCTACTCTCAGACATGTCTGCTCCAACGGCTGTCGGTCCTTCAAAAGACGAGGCCAGTCCACTGCCACTTTAGCTTGCTGATTTTTCGAGATATGTCTGTGAATGTAGTTCTCTTCCAGATGTCTTTGTTTCGGATCAGATCCCTTAGAACAACTTTAAGCATAGCTGGTTCCATTGCGCGCTGAGCTACTTCAAGATTGTCGACTAGCTCAGCTGTAAGTGTCCACGTTTGGGCAATGTAAGTTATGTCATGAAGGACGCACTGGTCAAAGACCTTTGTCCTAGACTCGGTATAGGTGACAAGAAGACTTTACGCAGCTTGCGAAGTGCCGCCCACCCTAGCAGAAACCTTCTATTGCCTTCTTTCTCGAAGTTGTTCTGGACAATTTAGATTGTCTGTCCTAGGCAAACATAATCCTGGACAACCTGCAGTAAGGTACTAGCGACGTATACTGGCTTTGGAAGCGGTTGAACATGACTTGTCTCGAATCGTCTTGCTGGGAGGCTTAACGAAATCCAGCCATAAGAACAGTGTGAGTTTCACAAAGACTTTTACCGTGGACCACACCATTTTGTTTGACAGATCATACAAAGATAAAGAAGTGTAATGTTATTACATTCAACGGCACTGCTCGCTATCGTACATGTACCTACATGTACATAGACGAAGTTAACGACCGGAAGTTATATCACAATTAAATGTACGGGAAACTTCTAGAACAAAAGCGGCGAAGTGAATGATACTAAGACGTGTGGACCAATCAAATTCTCCTCTCTCAAAAAATTTTGAAGAACGGCTTGACCAATCGGCGAACTCGAAATTGCAAGCGGCCATTGATTGGTCAACCAAATACGCGTCACATAGTGGAAGTAGTGACTGACACACACGTAGAAGCGAGCCCTCCTATAAAAATCATTGCAGGCTCAGCGCTAGCGCAGTATTTTTGAAATCGTCGTCGGAGAACAGAAATAGAAGAAAGGGGCCTCACTCTGCCTAAATGATTTATCAGAGGTCAACAAACTTGGAAGGATCAGCTGGCCGTACAGGACAGTGACCCGATACTTCGTACCTAAGCAATATCAGCTGGCGGCGAAGGACAGCGACCCCGAGTTCCAGGCTTGCTATGTTAGCAAGGGCCATGGGCTCGGACATCCACGTTGCCTAGGTGGCAATTCTCCGATTCGTCACGACGTGATATTAGTCAATCCTAGGCTGACCTAAATCTTCAACATAAAGTGCCTTTAGCTATACAGTGCCATTAGGTAGTGAATAGAAAAAAAAGGTAATAAACCATTATAAAGTGTTAAGTTAATCTAGGTCTTATAAAAGAATTATATTTTAGATAAATTTGTTATTAGGAAAACATTTAATAAATATTATTGTACCTAAAGAATATATTTATAAAGTGTCTGTTCCAAAATACTAGCAACTTGAATATAGGCGAGAATCGAACTCACTATTATTTCATTCCTATATTCAAATTTGACGGCCAAGGGGTTGAGCCATGCTAACTAAGTGATAGCTAGCCGAGGCTTGGGTTCGAATCCCAAACTGAACCATTACATATATTACATATATATATTACATATATCTTCAAAACATTGGAGTAGACTGGTCGTGGTACAAACGTAAACAACAAGTACATCACACACCTTAGGTTCACCGACGACACCGTCATCTTGGCAAGAGTCTCTGGAAACACTGAACGGAATGTTGCATGCCACCCGAGATGAATTTGATGAAATCACCCTAATTTTACAATATAATAAAACAGAAAGGTATACAATAGAATAACATAAGACAACAGAAGAACACGAACAGTAAAACATTAATTCTTGAAAGAAAATTGTTCGACACTTTAATAAAAAATAGATCCTCCTAAGTGTCTGTCAATCGCTTTATTATAAAATCAAGGAACTTGAAGTTAGAAAGGTGTTACCATGACTTACCTCTAACAAAGCGTGAATTAAATATTGTGTTACGATTTACTTAGGTACGTGATTTTTATTGTTAATATCGTATACCTGGAACACCAAGTTTCGCTCGTTTTTTTTAACAACGCCATCTATTGTCAAGTAGCTTAAGTGTTGCTTAAGAACGCCATTTATTGTCAAGTAGTTTTAGTGTTGCTGTGTCGGTAAAAATAAAAGTATTACTACTCGCCAATAGACGTCAATAACAGTCATATTTTTCAGTTTATCATTGCCTGAAAACACGAATAAAACGATGAAACCTAGAGACATCGATTTATCGCCTCCAAAACCCCCTGCATACTAAATTTCATGAAAAATGTTGGAGCCGTTTCCGAAATTCAGATTATATATATACATATCTATATACGAAAATTGCTCGTTTAAAGGTATTAGATAAACTACGCATTACTTTTACCTTAATTTTATACAAGTACACCTATATACCTATACACTAGTGTCTAGTACACCTATGTATACTAATAAATGTTAATTACGGCTTTAAATAACTAAACGTGAAATTTCACCGCAGGACCTGCCACCGCCTTAGTACCTTTCATGATGGTAATTAATTTGGAAGGCAAACACCTAATTAAAAGCAAAAAACCCGTATTAAGCGTAACATAAAAACTGTTTTAATTTAAGCGAATAAAGTATATATAGAAATTAAGAAGGAACTTAAACATATAACTATTTTAACCGACGGAAGAGAAAGTTTTCAATTCGACTGTATATTTTTGATTTTTCAATTGGACGACGCGATTATGGATACAGAAGGCAGTGAAACTCTTTAACAGTTTGTAAGCAAACACATTTCATAAATCTTGAAAAGAACTTTGGACCAAGTTATTAGATTCTTCTATATGGGTATCGTTTATTTTCTGCAGGCCAAACGACACACAAAATATTAAAAACATTTTAACAAAAAAATCTTTGTTTTTACGCGCTTAGTTTTTCATCGGTTTGATTTTTTGTTAAAATAGATTTTTATAATTTAGTCAAATCATTTTAATAGCCAGCATTAAAACTTGTACCAAAAATTGTTTTAATTTCAACGAAAGCATTCAATTTTGTTATCAGTGCTATTTTAGATGTATAAGAAATAAAATAGGTACATATTAACCTCTTGACCTTTATAAATTAGTCGGAACATTTTTGAAAGCGAATACTTAAAAGCAAAAATTTGTTTTAATTCCAACGAATAATTCTCTACTTACTCGTCTCTAAAACCTTTAAACGAGCAATTCCTGTATAAATATTTATATATAATTTGAATCTCTGAAACGGCTTTAACGATTTTTATAAAATTTAGTATGCTGGGTGTTTTGGGGGCTATAAATCGATCTAGCTAGGTTTCATTTTTAACTTCTCTTGAGAAGTTATTGGAATAGGTCCGAAAATTGAAATCGAAAATTTTGTGTTTTCTTAACGCTTCAAGACTTGGAGAATCATATGCAATCATTTTTAGAGTGATGTCTGTGTGTGTGTGTGTACGTATGTATGTATGTATGTAGACATATTTTGGCTTTCGATTCCTCAATAACTACTGGACCGAATCGCTCTGATGACATATCAATCGATACGACACGTCATGACTTATATCTGAAAGGAGTCTGAAATAAATGGTTCAGTGGTTCATTTTTTATCCGTAAAAAACTGACTTTTTTATGCACGCAACATAAATTTTATGTATCGAGGGGTAGTAAAGGGTTTTCGAGGGTGCTGATTTCGAATTTTTCATCAGTTTTTTAAAATTCAAAATGGCGGATCCAATATGACGTAATTTTTTTTTCATAAAAGAATTTTTCTCAAGAGAAGTTGCATGTACGGTACTTGCTGCCGAACCAATTTTTAGGGAACGTCGTTTTATCCGTGTTTTCAGGCAATGATAAACTGAAAAATATGACTCTTCCTGACATCTATTGGGGAGTAGTAATACTATTATTTTTACGGACACAGCAACACTAAAGCTACTTGACAATATATGGCGTTGTTAAAAAAACGAGCAAAGCTCGATCTTCCAGGTACTTTCTATAAACCCACTAATATTATAAAGGCGAAACTTGGTGAGTGTGTTTCTATGTTTGTGACTGCAGAACGCTCAAACTGCCGACGGCTTAGTATGGAGGTAGCTGACACCCTGGATTAACAAATTTTATCCCGAAAAATTCAAAAGTTTCCACGGGAGTAACTATAATCTAACTTAAACGAACTTAAGTCCCATCTATAGCAAACTTCATTAGTATAATTAGGGAGTTCCACGCCGATAAGCGAATTTATGGCGGGCGAAGCCACTGACAAAATCTAGTATACAACAAAAGTAATAAGTAACTTTTTCAAAATTAACAATACACAGAACCACAGTATAATTTTTATTAACACTGAAGTTATTGTATGTATTTTTATAGCCAATTAAACCATAAAAAATCAAGATTAAATCAATTACTCTTCAAGTGGGGACTACTGTGCTATGTCAGGCGTTTGTTCATGTCATTTTCGGCACCTTTAAAAGAAAAAAAACACCTTGTCATTTTAGGCATGTTGACTGTTGACTATAAGTACAGCTACAATTTATAATTCGATAAATAGACTAAGCCTAGATTGAGCGAGCAACGCATCATAATGTAGTCCTAAAATTTCGTGACATAAAATAGAAAATAAATTTTGCGTCTTAACAGGAAACATAATTAACGAAGTTTCGCAGCTTTGTGATCACGCAAGGCAGGACCAAACAACAGTTAATTCCGTAATTACGTCCCTACAAAACTGCTAGCAACACAAACATACTATTTATGAGGTAGTATCCAGGCTATTCTTAATTATTAAAAAAAAATATAGTGTATTTAAATAATATTTTTTCTGCTAGTTTAGTATTAAGTAGCTCAACGTTCACTTTCCATTCCGTTAAATTTTTTTCGAAAACACCTGACAATATCTAGGTCCCAGGTTAAAATAACAAATTGTAGATGTTTTTTCCGAAGAATGTACAAAGAAAAACATTTTAGAAAATCAGGAAAGTAAATAAAAAAACCTATAAATATTTCGAATAGTATTGTATAGTCACAGACAATAAAATGATAAAAGAAAGCTATAAAAACATGTTTTTGCGAAACGAAATAAGGTAATAACTTAAGGAATATTTTTTTTCATTGACTCAAGATCAAATGCATATCACTTTATTCCTGCCACGCAAAATAATGAGCATTTATTATTGATTTGTTTTGTAATAGTAAGTATTTGAACGCCCTGTTACAAGATGACCCGAGGTAACCCTTCATTAAAACACTACGTAATACTTTTCACTGATTATTTTTTCCTTTATACCACTAAGATGGCAAACAAGCTTACGGTCCGCCTGATGGTAAGCGGTCATCGTAGCCTATGAGCGCTTGTAACACCAGGGTATCACTCGCGCGTTGTCGACCCTCAAAAAATCCAATAACTTCTTTCTTAAAGAACCCCATACTGTATATTCAGTTGACAAAGGCCCTTGCGTAAATTGAGTAGCTACTTTCTACCATTGCACCGCTCACCATCGGCAGGGAATTCATTCACACAGTTTAGAACCGAAATGGTTGCGTACAGTCCGGTTTCAAAGAAACTTCCTCCCGCGAACGCTTGGGTTGTGAATTGAGCTCCCCGCCAAGGTTTTCTTTAAGGACTACAGTATGGGGTTCTACAAGAAAGAAGTTATTAGATTTCTGAAGGGGTCGGCAATCATAGGATACGGTGACCGCTTATCATCAGGCGGACCGTAAGCTTGTAAGTGGTATAAAAATAAAATAACATAGGTACCATTGAATCAAGGGTCATATGACTTTACTAATGCTTGATGACCTTTACACACTTCCTGGTCACAGACGGGTAAAGTTTTTACAGTGCATTAAGTTTACCAACTCTTTGCGTCATTTCTGTTCCTGTACTCTGTCAACTGATATAAAACTATAAAATTAATGGGTTTTTCCTGACCTTAATGGTGATTCCATGTGTACTCGATGGGAGGAGCAGGAAGGTGCAGGCTGGTGTAGCGTTGGGTGCGCTGGCAGAGGCGGCGGGCTACTGTGTCGGCTAAGGGTCTCCGGCGAAACTAATGCGGCCCCCGCCGATGCCGGGCTGGGAAGAGGCGGCGCGCTTCCCATGGACATTTCGGAGTCTCCACCACACGTACCCCTCGACACGTGGGATCCCCCTGACATGTTGTTCGCCGGAATTGAGTAGCAGCTGAGGACAAAAACAATACTAAAGAACTATGGCCATTCTTCATAATAATAATAATAATAATAAAATTCTTTATTGCACTAGGTTTGTACATAGGCGAACTTAATGCCTTTAGGCATTTTCTACCTGTTAACCTTTGGTAATGTAGACATAAATAAAAGGTAAATTTGCGTTTTCTTTACGTTTTGAGACCGAGGGAATCGTTTGCCATAATTTTTAGAGTGATGTCTGTGTGTGTGTGTGTGTGTGTGTGCATGTATGTATGTAGGTTAGCTTTTTTCTGCTTCTCTATGTATCAAGAACCAACATACCAATTTGTCTCGAGACCATATTAAACTATGCGCCACGTCATGACTTAGATCTGAAAAGAGTTTGAGCAAAATCGGTCCAGCGGTTTGTTTTTTTATCGCTAAAAAATTGATTTTTTTTAAAGACGTAAAAAATATTCTGAATAGAAGTTGCTCGTGCCGTACTTGCTACCGAACTAATTTTTTTTTATTATTTTGGTATCTTAGTGAATAAAAAAACTTAGATCAACAATCTATTCTTCAGAAAGAATAAAGATTCAGAAATAATAAACAAAAGAGTCAATGAATTGGAAGGTAAATATTAACTGGTATTTAAATGTACATTTTCGAAATTGTTTCTTATTTTATTCCAAATATCCCTAAACCTAGTTATCCTAACTTAAAAAAAAAGCTAATGCTCAAAAATTTTTTTATTGTAACAAACTCTTTCTGAAGAACGTGAAGAAAATAGTAGACTGGTCAATATGAGGTAATGTAATTTCAATAAAACTCAATTCTTTTTTTGCACACTGCAAAACACTACTTTTCTAAATTAGAGCTAGAGCAAATCAAAACTACAGTTGCCATATTGAAATGATGTACAACGACACTAGCGCATAAACACCCAAGCTCAAAAAAAATTTTTGCACTGTATGCGTGTATGTTAACATTTATTATTATTTTAATAAGTACGTAATACTTTGGCTTTAACATATAACTACATTTATTGTAGGTAAATGGCAACACAAATTACCACAGAAAATAATGCGTTTGCTTAAAATGTTTTTTAAACTTGCACCCTGCTATAACATGATATGTTCGTTTTACGCTACCATTTGCCGACCGAATTTCATGGTTTTCACGATCTACGTAAGTGTTTGAAATGGGAAGAGAGCGGTGCGGCACTAATTCATTTTTATGCCCTTTTACCCGTTTCGTTTCGTAGCCAAGTAGGTATAAAACAGATATTATTTGATGTCATAATTCATTCCTCTTTTTTTCTCGCGTGTATTTTTTAAGAACAAATATCGGAATCGTCTTTTTACAGTTACACTAAATAAGTCCTTAGGTGGAGCTCATAAAGTTGGTTAAGGCTAAGATAAAGGGTACATAGGCGTATATACGCCGTTTTTTTTGCAAATTTTCGGAAATCTGAAGGACTGAATAAAATATATAATATTAAAACTTGCTCTTATCTATTGTTTTTTATATATTTTAGATAATGCTAAAAATAATATGGAATTGACCATTATTTCAACAATTGTGCAAATTTTTAAAGCGCAGAATGCATTTGTTTGTCATGAAAGTCAATTAAATAATTTTATTAGAATCGGTTGTTATCTAGTGCATTGACTATATGTTGGAGCAAAAATCAAAAAATGTAACTACCAAACGTTATACGTAAAATTCCACACAAAAAATAAAAAGTTTCAAGGCGTCATTATGATGATACCATATTACTTGAGAAGTATATAAAAAATACATGTCATAGTAATTTATATGATACAGTGTAATGATTTTTAGTATATTAAGATAGACATCGTTAGTATTACAGAAATTAGCTTTCTTTATATATATGTATTTATGTAGCCTATATATCGCCCTCTTAAGCTAACTACGGAGACTTAGTTTATTATAAATATATATTAGTAAAATCATATGTTTTTTCGTTAATTATTATTGTGTTCGATGCGTTTTAGCAATCCGCGATCATATGATGCCTTATTAAATCTATAATGGCGTATTTAGAAGATTACAAAAAGTCCAGTGTAGAAAAGTCCTCTGAAACCGCACAATGAATGACTATTTCGGTTCTACAGAGTATGAGAATGATATAAGAAGAGAATGATATAGGAAAGACTTCTTGGCAGATACCGGGTTTGAACACCGACCCGTCAAAACGCGAGGCCTACCGACTTGAATGTAAAGTATATTTTCTAATTATTTAGTGATATATACTGATAGTGTGACCTAGGACACGAAGAGCAGTTAAGAAGTCCATTTTCAAGAAAAAGTTAAATCAAGTCTAAGTTAAAAAATAAGTTCCTTGTGATATCGATAGAGAGGCTATCTGCTGACCCTTATGTGATAGACATCTGTGTATGACCTAAGTCTAGGTAACGCGGTAACATTTGTTGGAAGCTAGAGCTAGAGCTAGAGCGCTATTACTTCTATTTTACTTAGGGTTTTTTGTGACTTTTTCTTTTCGCTTGGCTCCTAAGCGTCGTAGCGTGATGTTCAACAGCCTATAACCTGCCTAAATAATTCAGGTAGCTTTTCAATGTGACTTCTAGTTCCAAAGATTAGCGCGTTCAAACAAAAAACACTCTAGCTTTGTTATATTAGTATAGATAATGTCTATGAAAAATATCCAGATGTTTAGTATCGATTGCAAGTAAGTACATAGCGTAGTTAATGAAAATTTTGCATAGTGATAGTGGGTTTTTGATACTCTTTCATCTTCATTAATTTATCAATGTAAAATAATTATTTTTATTTGCTATGAAAATTTAAAAATTAACCTCAAGCCAGAACTTGAACCTGCAACAATTAATTGGATAATTTTTCGACTGCATCATTGCTATGAAAATATTTATTTACATTGATGATGTAGCCATAGATATGGCAGGTATGATATATTTTCGTCAAAGTCTACCTTTAGGGAGTTATAAACGAAAAAAGATTATTCCTATGTTAGTATATTTATAAATATTTTCGTTAAAGTCTACAAGGGAGACATAAAAGAAGAAAGATTATTCCTATGTTAGTATATTTATAATGTATTTCTAAATTCTATGAATATTTGTGTATTTGTAAGATTGATAAACTAGGACTTTATAAGTCACTAGGAGTTCTTTGAGATCTTCATTAATTAAAATCCCATCAACAATAGTTTAATTTTTGTGTATATATAACAGTTAGAAATATGTTGAAAAAAATACAAATAAACAATCTATACATCTACTACCTAAAACTGTCGAGTACACCAACACTCAGTTCTAGGGATCATTTGTTAAGAGACCCATACGTAGGAGGGTAATTTAAGAACTCCGGACTTTCCTTGTAAAACCTATTTAAAAATCTCTCAGTCAGCATGACTGTCCGGGAAACTGACGTGATAGACCTATAAATTTTCCCGGTTCGATTGGCACCCCCTCGTTTGTAGGTTGATAAATTTGGGATTCGGGTGCATATTTCAAATCCACCCATCGTCTTCGTCCACAAGTCATGCTGAGGGAATTCTTTTATTGCCCCACATTATCATATTATTACTCGGGCTAGTAGGGACTCTTATAGGGACAGTACATAAATATTTATTGATAAATATATTATGCATCTTTTTTGTTGAGAAAACTCCACTCTCAACTTCCTTTTGCAGAGTTTGTATTGCGTTTTCCAACAAATGTTACCGCGTTACCTAGACTTAGGTCATACACAAATGTCTATCACATAAGGGTCAGCAGATAGCCTCTCTATCGATATCACAAGGAACTTATTTTTTAACATAGACTTGATTTAACTTTTTCTTGAAAATGGACTTCTTAACTGCTCTTCGTGTCCTAGGTCACACTATCAGTATAAATCACTAAATAATTAGAAAATATACTTTACATTCAAGTCGGTAGGCCTCGCGTTTTGACGGGTCGGTGTTCAAACCCGGTATCTGCCAAGAAGTCTTTCCTATATCATTCTCTTCTTATATCATTCTCATACTCTGTAGAACCGAAATAGTCATTCATTGTGCGGTTTCAGAGGACTTTTCTACACTGGACTTTTTGTAATCTTCTAAATACGCCATTATAGATTTGATGAGGCATCATATGATCGCGGATTACTAAAACGCATCGAACACATTAATAATTAACGAAAAAACATATGATTTTACTAATATATATTTATAATAAACTAAGTCTCCGTAGTTAGCTTAAGAGGGCGATATATAGGCTACATAAATACATATATATAAAGAAAGCTAATTTCTGTAATACTGATGATGTCTATCTTAATATACCTACTAAAAATCATTACACTGATAATTTTCATTAACTACGCTATGTACTTACTTACAATCGATACTAAACATCTGGATATTTTCCATAGACATTATCTATACTAATATAACAAAGCTAGAGTGTTTTTTGTTTGAACGCGCTAATCTTTGGAACTAGAAGTCACATTGAAAAGCTACCTGAATTATTTAGGCAGGATATAGGCTGTTGAACATCACGCTACGACGCTTAGAAGCCAAGCAAAAAGAAAAAGTCACAAAAAACCCTAAGTAAAATAGAAGTAATAGCGCTCTAGCTCTAGCTCTAGCTTCCAACAAATGTTACCGCGTTACCTAGACTTAGGTCATACACAGATGTCTATCACATAAGGGTCAGCAGATAGCCTCTCTATCGATATCACAAGGAACTTATTTTTTAACTTAGACTTGATTTAACTTTTTCTTGAAAATGGACTTCTTAACTGCTCTTCGTGTCCTAGGTCACACTATCAGTATATATCACTAAATAATTAGAAAATATACTTTACATTCAAGTCGGTAGGCCTCGCGTCTTGACGGGTCGGTGTTCAAACCCGGTATCTGCCAAGAAGTCTTTCCTATATCATTCTCTTCTTATATCATTCTCATACTCTGTAGAACCGAAATAGTCATTCATTGTGCGGTTTCAGAGGACTTTTCTACACTGGACTTTTTGTAATCTTCTAAATACGCCATTATAGATTTAATAAGGCATCATATGATCGCGGATAGCGCTATTTTGTTTATTTGTGCGCTGATTTTTTGCTCCCCAAGGCGAGGAAACAAAGATATGGCAAGTTTTAAGCGTGAAATTTGAATTGAAAATACTTCAATTTTTGACGCTTTGACGGCAAAATATTTTTTATAATAATTTAAAGCAAAAAGACAAGATACTCCTCCATAAACACAGTATAATGATGTTGCGCCGACAGCGACGTATCACGAGCACTGTTTTTCAACTTTAAAGCGCTATAGATTTTTTTCATTGACAGCTCATCGACAGAGGTCGCAAATTTGGTTTTAGACTATGGGTGCGCAAATCTACCACCCAGTTTTTGATTTATCCCTAGGCCCAAAATTGGGTCCAAGGCAGGCTCAAACGCATTTTGATCAATATCTCCAGTTCTAGAGAAGATAAAATAAATCGTCTGGTGGCAAAAGTTTGGCCGTGGCCTAGTCTAACAACGTGGAAATTAGGCCAACCTTTAAAGAATACTAAACTCAAAAATTTACCACTTTTTCGGGGCCCGATTTTTTCGATGTTAGCTCAGAAGTCGGAGTATTGACCAAAACTACAATGGATGGTAGGTTTAGGTTATATTGACCTCAATCTACAAGTCCTATTATAATTTTTTTCAATAACTTTATTATACGGCCAAAAAACTCAATTTTACGATTTTCCGGAAATGGTTGATTTTGGCGCCGGAAGTGGCGATAGGCAAAAAAAACGAGGTATAACAACATAAAAATCACTATCTTTCCCGGTATACATATTATTTAAAGTCAACTACTATTCGAAAAACATCAATCAAAAAAAAGGTAAAAATGGGCATAATGGACCATATCTGGGGCCCATGACCTTTAAATGCCCTTTGGTTGGCGGCAATTGGTGCTTATGTAGTCTAGCTACAACTTTGTTTGAAAACTTTTTGATCTGACTCCTTTGTTCAAAGCTGGACTAAAAAAAACCGATGTTTGATGTTCAATAAAATTTCGCGATTAAAAATGGCCCTATCTTTTATTTCCGTCACTTCGGCAAGTAAAATGACCCAAAAATTCGTGATCAGCGTACAAAATAACCTCTTAGACCTTGCAACCCCTATAGGGCTCGATTTTGACTCCCGTGGGACTGGACTAAAACGCAGACAACGTCTACCAGTTCAACTAGTCGTATATGTATATATACTGCAACAACAACACTACAACACTGCAGGCGGAGCCGCGGAAATTAGCTAGTATAGACAAAAGTAATCAACATTTAATTCCTCACTATAATTGCGAGGGTCAGCTTTTCATAGTCCTTAATTTCCCTTGGGAAAGAAGTGTAAAACTTACTTTAATCTACGCTGGCAAAACAATAAATATGCAATTTAGATTAGAACTTGCTTTTGTTAAAAAACATGGTACTTTTCGAAATATGCTATCATAAAGTTGTGTGATGCGCGCCGTTGATTGAAGATGCTTAGAAGATTTTTTGTTGTTAGTGTGTTTGGGCGTCACAAAAAACTTCTTATTAGTGCAATTTTGTAAATCAGATAGCCACCTTTTACCCTACTGCAACTAAATATGGTTTTTCATATCGTATAATAGAGGTGCACCATGTGTTGCTAGGTGTACCGATTTGCGCGGGGTCCCGATTTGCGCGGGGTCCTGATTTCCGAGGGGTCCCGATTGCCGGGGGACTAGTCGAAGTCAAACTCAAACTTTTTTATTCAAATAGACTTTTAAACAGCACTTTTGAAATATCAGTTTAATTATTAATCAATAAAATTACCACCGGTTCGGAATGATTTACTACCGAGAAGAACCGGCCGTTCTAGGAAGGAACACATCAGGATAAACTATTCAACGGAGCTCCTAATGTCCCGGTTATTGTTTATGTTATATTATTAACGGATCTTATGCTGTAAACTTTGTTTTGCAAATAATAGTGCACGATATCACGCTATACCTCTATTACCAACTCAAAAGCCAAAAGTTAGCAAATTTTAACATGCTTCAAATTATGTTTTGCAAATAAAATTATACACAATATTAATAATTCATGAGAATTGGTCAAAACAGCTCAGACCCGTTCCATTGTCATGTAAACACACAAATCTGATTTTCAGCTTTGATTTTACGTAAAGAAAAACAAAAAACTAATTTATATTTAGGGCTACATTTTCAGGACACGCTGTTGTCGATGGCACATCATCTGTCTCATTTATGTCACTCGATGAAGAGAGGGTCTGAATTATTAAAAGCTCTACATGTTCTAACATAATTGGATTTTTTCCAGTAGGATTATAATGAAACGTAAATTTGTTTAGGAAAATGCGCTTTAAGAATTCAAAAGCGCGTCAAATATTTAAAACAGGATAAAATTTCAGATACCTACATCAAAACGATGCCGTTTAATATTTTTGCATGAATTATAATAATAAACCCACACATAAATCATATTATAACCATGATCCGAAAAAACAACAGCATATAGGTATTGAAATAGCCAAAGAGTTAAAAAAAGGAAAAATCTCGATTAGGGCATTATATCCGGATATCCGATAATTTTCATAACCGGATAATGCTTATATATTGCACATAAGTTTAGCTGCATACGCACCTAAAAAGACAAAAAATCAAAATTGACGAATTTAATACGGTAAAAACAACTTAAGCCGTGATTTCTTGTGGTCGTGGTAACGGACCGCTACGATAATAGTACCTACGAACCTTAAAAGTGTTATCTATGAGGCAAGCAACCTTTAGGTATAGTAATTGTGAAAGGAAGAGCAGGAAATAGTTTAACATTATAGTAGAAGACTTTAAATAATACCGCCTATTCACCAATCAAATGTACCCAACAGAACAACCATAACTGATTTATGTCTACATCGAAGCAAAGCTGATTTATTAATGTTAGTATTTGAATGATTTATACCATTTCAAGAATTTAAGTGTATGATTAAATTGTGAATAAATTTATTATTGAGTAACAGTACGAAAAAGGATTATTCTATTCAATTTCAATTCAATTTTTTTATTTGCTGCAGTATAGGTACAAAATGATCTTAAATAAAAACATGTTTCCTTACTATACGCTACTTTCTTTTTTTTTTTATACCACTAAGGTGGCAAACAAGCTTACGGCCCGCCTGATGGTAAGCGGTCACCGTAGCCTATGGACGCTTGCAACACCAGGGGTATCACTTGCGCGTTGCCGACCCTTCAGAAATCTAATAACTTCTTTCTTGAAGAACTCCATACTGTAGTCCTTGCAGAAAACCTTGGCAGGGAGCTCATTCCACAACTTAAGCGTTCGCGGGAGGAAGTTTCTCTGAAACCGCACTGTACGCGACCATTTAGGTTCTTTCGGGCATGCAAATGTTATTTGTAGATAAACAAAGCAGATATAGTAAAATTAAAACTTAACTAATTAGCATTTAAAATCGATTTAAACAAGCAGTTATTGAAAATAAAAACATAGCTAATTAAATTTGCAGATTTATTTATAATATACTAACTAGAAATCAACTAAAACTTGAACCTAATGGTACCTTCATAAATTCTGTGAGTTATTTATTGGAAAATAACCTAATAATATTTTTAGGGCTTTTTACTTACTCAAGATTTGTACTAACAGGCACGCTGGTCGCTGATATCCTATAAATATTATAAATGTGAAAATTTGTCCGTCTGTCTGTTTGTCCATACTAATAATATAATTGCGAAAGTAACTCTGTTTGGCTGTATGTCTGTTACCTCTTCACGCTTAAACCACTGTACGGATTAAGATGAAATTTGGCATGGAGATATGTAGAGGGAGTCCCAGTGCGAGATCCAGCGCTGTTTTGCAAGATTAATCTCACATCTCGCGGGATCCCGCCCTATGTACAAGATTTCATTTAATTTAATATGATGTAGAATTAATTGCGCGAGATCTCGCCTATTGTAACATACTTTGTTTTTATTTTAGTGCCATCTTACACTATTATTACTTGAAATGATAGTTTGCGACAACCGCGTTGCTACATGCCTACACCGATTCAAAAACGTCTTCATTAAAGTACAATTTTACACAATAATGACACATTATTATTCTAGATCGGGAGTCCTCAATCCTGCCTCATAATTAACGTCACACACTTTCTTTGATACCTACCCTTGTGTTTTTTTTAATATTTTTTTTTGTTATTATAACGCGTATTATAAGTGAATTGTACTTTTTTTTTTTACCTATGCCATAAAAATTATAGCATAGTAAAAATAACAGGTGAAATCTTGCAAGATCGGTGTTTTGTTCAGAAAAGATCTCGTACTGATTGATCTCGCATCTTCTTAATCTTGCGAAATCTCGCTAAGCCGATCTCGCTGCGAGGTCATATTCCCTAAGTGTGAGTCGTTTTTTTATAATTGAGGAGTTGCCGTTGAAATACTACACCTATAACCGAAGTCAGGGCGGTAGAACGGCGGTAAATTTTGCATTTAAATAGTTTCAGTGCCGGGGAAGGACATAGGACAAATAAGCTACTTGTAAACGTCAAGTGTGAGTCTGTTTTTTTTTTATAATTGAGAAGTTACCGTTAAAATCCTAAACCGATAGATTTTATCCAGAAAAATTTAGAAGTTCCCGCGGAAATAACTAAGCGAAATGAAACGAACTATAGGTTAGTATAATTAAATTCCACGATAACCGAATTAAGGGCGGGTGGGGTCGCTGTCAAAATTCATGAATTACCAGCTATCCTTAATTACTCGCTATCCCATTAATATTATAAATGCGAGAATTTGGATTTTTAGTTGTTTGTTACTCAATCACGCTTTAACCACTGGAAGTGTGCAAGAATTTAAATACTAGATTTAGTGGTATTTATTGATATGTCTAAAACATTTGATTTTGTTTAACATGATTTATTGTTATCAAAAATGGAATGAGACGTTATGCTTTAAATTGGATATCAACATTCCTCAAAGATAGGAAACAATATGTAAGAAATATTAGCCATCAATGACAAAAATTAGCTACATCTGAAATGCGTCGGAAATAAATTTTAACAAATTTGGTGGACCACTGGGCAGCATTTAAGGCCCATTATTGATTTTAATTTATATAAATGACACAATCAACGTAAGTCATAATAAAATAACTTTATTTGCTGACAAAATTTCAATAATTGTGATATGTAATACTACAACTTAATACAATTAATTCAATTATGAAATGCCTTGAAAATAAAAATTTAAATGTAAACCTAAACAAAACAAATTTAATACAATTCCGTAATTATGGTGCGAAAAAATATGACCTGAATATAATATAAGGGCCGGACACTAAAACAAGTAGACAGTTCTAATTTTCTTGACTTGGATTGATCAAAAATTGCAATTGGAAAGGTCACATTGATAAAAAAAATTATAAATTTGTATATGTACTGCGTAAACTTCGAAAAACGGCTACCCGAGAAAGTGTATTGGCCGCTTATTACGGTTTTGTGGCTTCCACATTAAAATACAGTATACTTATTTGGGGAAACTCTCCGGACCAAACTAAAAGCTTTATTGTACAAAAAAAAATGCATGTATGTATATACTTGAAGCTGCTTTTTTTGTTGAATGTAATTCACACATCTTTAAAAAAGCTTGCGACGTATACAACAGACATAGTCGATATCCAGACAAATTGGCTCTTGATGTTCGCACAAATACGTCCTCATTCTTAAGGCAAGCATATCCAATGTGCATAGCGATTTACAACGCTCTTTCTAAAGAAATAAAATCTGCACGATGAAGCAATTCCAAAAAAATGAAAATTTTTAAAATTAAAGGTTGACTGGTAAGACTGTAGTGTTGTGTGGAAGTAATTGTTTGTTCCTGTAATTTAAATATTCTTTTCTTGTTATTCTTGTTAATAATTATAAGAATGATTATTTATTATGTTTGCTTTAATATTACTTTGCACACCATTGGTAATGGTTAATCACAGTTCTAAAGAAAATATGTACCATCATCTGTATTTATCTGTGTTTGAAGCAAATAAAGAATCTGATTCTAATCCTAAATCTGGATCGGGATGATAATTGGTGCAAACATTCAGGTTAGGTCCTGGAATAGGACATAGGTGTTTTTTTTCCTCCCGGAAAATTTAGAAGTTCCCGCGGGAATAAGTATAACCGAGCTTAAAAGACATATAGCTTGCAATAGCAAATTCATTCATTGGTATAATTAAGGAGTTGCCGTTATAATCGCACGCCGATAATCAAACTAAGGGCGGGCAGAGCCGCGGGCAACAGCTAGTTTATAAATACATGTTGATATACATAGAACATTAGGTACCAAAGTCCAGATTTTTTTTTTTATTACATTGAACATTAATTACCATAATTAAGAATCAGATTTCTTTATTAAATAGAACATTAATTACCAAGAATCAGATAATTTATTCGTAAGACGTTAGACGTTTTTTGTTTATAAGAAATAAATTGGGCTTGTTATTTGTGATTGTTTCTTAGTTTAATCCTTAAGGCTAAAAACATAAAACCCTGAAAGGTTATTAAAAGGGAAGATATTGAAATGTCAAGGCCGGAGGTAAAGTAACTTATATTAGCTTCGTAATTATACCTAATAATCTTGTAGGAGTCAATTTTAGCTTCAGACTATAAAGAAGTAACAAAGTTTGTTCCCCTCTAAACCTAGTCCGATTTGTACAATTTTCAAAAATGTTGCAGATATTATGGCAAACTAGGTAAGATGTGCGTTTTCCATTAAAAGAAATACTTGAATACTATTCAAAATATTTGCATAATAACATTAATCAAAAGGTTGATCTGCAAATAGTTTTAATTGTATACAATATTTCTTACAAAAATATCTTCAGCTACATTTTAAAAAATCGTAAAAATCGAACTAGATATAGGTATGTATGGCATTTTGTATAAAAACGTGTAGATTACGAACTTATACCATGATAGCTGTTACAACACCAGTCTACAAGTTGCTAACATGGAGAGAGAGAACACATGGTCCATATTTAGCAAATACATAAAAAAAATACTATACATTGTTAATAACATGCATATGAGTGAAATAAATAAATTCGGTGTAATAAAGGCTTTTAACAAATAATGTAACTGAGCAAGTCATCAGACGGCACGCGCCATTTCCACTTCCAATATGGCAGCGTTCGATATCCGGTTTCGTCCCCGATCACCGTAAACAGCTTATGTCGGATCACTGCATGCCACGTTTATTTTAATCAAACCATCGTAAAGGTACAGGGACACGGACTGTAGATTAATTAGTATCAACTGGGAGCTTAACTTGTATTGATATCACTACTATGATGTTTTGTAAAATTAAAGGTGAAACAATAGTGAAGTTCTTTTTTGATATATTGTGGCCTAGGGATTTCGATTTCACATTGCGTCCTGAGTGGCGAAGGTCCGAGACCCGGGTGTACCAATGAGTCTTTTTCTTAATTTCTCAAGTACATTGATTATTTAGCTTATTTGCTTAGCGGTGTAGGAAAACATCGTGAGGAAACCTGCATATGTCAAAAAATAGACATATGTGAAGTCCACAATCCGCACTGTGCCTGCGTGTGGACTACGGCCCTGATTACCCTCGGTGAGGGTAGGCTGTGCCCCAATAGTAGGGTTGTATGAGGCTGATAAGGATAAGACAGGTGATGAGTTCATTTTAACACCTTAGAAGCTACACTGCAATCAGAGTCGGCACAGTTTTAAAACACTTAGGTTGTGGGATGTGGTCTCTGTCGAGATTGTAATCATTTTTTTAGAATCGACAAAGCGTAGGTAACTAATAAATATTTTATGCATCCATATAACCGCTTACTTAAACTTGTGTTGTTGTGGTACAAAAAGTTAAGTGGTTCTTAACCACTTACTTGTGGTTAAGTGGTTCTACACGTTTATGATATCAGTAAGTTTTTTTAAATTTTTTGTAAAATTCTAATGTCAACCTGAAGCCAAAAATAAAATTATTGTGTGCACAAATTACACAAGATGCCCTTTAAATTATTCTTTACCTAAAACCCAAATATGACACTCCGACCACATGGCCAGCTAAATACGTTTAGTGGCTTAGTTTTTAAACCCATTTTCTATTTCTATGGACGAATGCAGTAACGATGGAGCAGGTCCTAGAGTAATTATGAAGTCCCTTTTCCTCTCAATATTATTCCCTATCAAATATGTTGGGAACTAATCCATATACTTACATACAAATATTATAAATGCAAAAGTGTTTCTGTCTGTTTGTTACTCAATTACGCGGTATCGGGGCATGCAATTCAGGGGCAAAAAATTTGGCACGGAGATAGCTAAAGAGACGGAGAAGGACATAGGCTTTATCCCAGAAAATTCAAAAGTTCCCACGAGCATAACTATAATTAGATTTCACTTAAAAAAGTTATAGCAATAGCTTGCTATGAAAAAAAACTTTAGTATAATAACGGAGTGGCCGAAGGAATCCCACGTCGATAACCAAATTTAGCCACTAGCAGAATCTACACTGAAAAAAAAGAATAACAAACCTGGTTTAGCTTTTCGAAATTTGGTAATAACCAAACTTTTGTTTTAATTAAACAACTGATTTGCTGCACACAACTCAACACATTATCTACTATTAGCAATTTAGTTTAGCAGACCCCCAGCTATGTTACGAGTAGATAAAATTTGTGCTATTGTAAGCTAATCTTTTTTTTTCAGTGTAAGTTAATATGAAATAATTAGGAGGTCTTAGTCCTGCAATAAGAACTTTAACAGATATTCTATACTCGTATGTTAAATCAACTAATGTGGATGAAAGTATAATGGTCTATGAAATATCAATTTTACCACCAAAACTAATTCTGACTTATTTATAATAATTCGACAAGAACTGGCAAAAAAGAACATCTAATTATTCTGCCACCGGTCTTACATTTTACTACTAACCTACACGTAAAGCCAATGGCATACTACTTATGGGACATATAAAAAGACACCTGAGTCCAGATACACTATTTCATAAGCAGTGTTGCAGCGACAGGCTCACCACCTGTCACGCTGAACTCAAGAAAATATGGATCCTATAATCAATTCTATATAAAAAACTGATATGTATGTCGACTACAAAAATATACAATAATTATTATTTCTAAAATACAGCTAGATAATGCTAAAGTCACCGTTCTCGCTAAATTTCCAATGAGTGGCTCTATTCATACAAATTTTCTCTTCCTGCTTTTGCACTTAAGCTGCCATTAATCGCCCTCGCAATCGTTATAATTTTCAATTCATTGCATTTGTAGAACTGCGGAATAATAAACTTTCTTCTTCTTCCCTTTATTAAAAGCTAAAGCTTGCAAAGGTTAAAGGTTAAAGATTTTATTGATGTAGAAATAGATAGACTTTGATATATCCGCGACAATTACTTTGTCGATACACAAGTTCTTTCATGGACATTGAAAATTAAATTTTTTGCTAATTTTTTTGCAATTTTTTTTAAGGGTTTAAAGACTCTGCAATTTAATTTTATTTGAGAAAAACAGGATTTGGAGTTAAAATCCATGAGAAAGCTTGTTTAATTATAAAAGTTGAAGTTTAGGCTGGGTCTTTACTATTCACATGCACATATTTACTTAGTATATAGTATAATATGTATATACTTAGAAAAACGAAATATTAGGCAATTCGAATCAAAATTGAAGAATTTTTGCCAAAAAATGTACGCTATTTTGTATCAGCTATCTTGAATTTCAAATGACTAATAAAAGAAATTAATTTTACAACCTTGAAAAGCTAACAGAACTTAGTTTCATCATAAGCAAAGAAGCTTTGCTGAAAAAATTAAAAAAAAATTTTTTTGATAAACAACAAACCGCAGATTTAATATATCTGAAAAACTAATCAGTTCGATTCCAGGTCGAAGGGTATTCGATTCAGATGTCGATAAAGCAAATCGGTCTACAATTTTCAAGGTATACGATCCCAGTAAAGATCACGTATGATATATACACACAGACACAAACAATAATCGCACATGAAAAATTATTCCCCAGATTTTAAAACGCAAATTATAGTAACTTCTTATCTCAAAGAGAAGTTAAAAATGATTTGCTAAAAAAACAGAACAATAAAAGCTCCTTTTGTTACAACGATCATAAAGGCTTCCCCAGTGAATTTAGAGAAAGTTTATTCGTAGTACTAGCGCAGGTAGGAACTGGAATCGTAAATCGTGTAGGATTTGTGAATTCGCTTTCGTTTCAGTACGACGGGCCAGTCCGCCGCCCACCGCGCCGCCACCCGCCCTGTCTCTACGACTTCGTTCCGCGCCCATCCCATCCCGCTCCCATGATCAATGGGCAACTGCATGGTACGCTCTCTATATATACCTATTCTCTCTATACCTATGCCACTGATATTAATGTAAATCATAGGTAGACATTCAAATTAACATCCAGAGCACAGCTTTGGTTTTTTGGCAAATGTGAAATGAAATTTTTGCGCGTATTGACAAAGTGGTAAGCAAAGACGACTTAAGTACTCGTATTGGTGGTAAGTTTCGTGGTAAAACATAAAGTTTTATCATGTTCGGATACTACAACTGTCCGTTTTTTGTCACAGCTCACAGACATTTTTTACGAAAAGCGAGGGTTCTGTACTTAATAGAATTCTTAGAAGTTTTTTAATTACCCAAAAATGACTATTTTCCAATATTTCAAAAAAAATTAAATTAAGTTTTTTTTTTGCAATGTTGGTCTCAGTAATTTAAGATAAAAGGGTAGAATATTTTTTGTCAGGCTTCTTATTAAACTTTAAAATTAGTTATTTTAAAATTATTAAAAAAAATTGTAGACCCTCACAACGATTCCTTTCACTTAATATACGCTACAGTTTGCAATCTCTTAATTTCGTAAGTAGACTATCTACGCCCTATATGGACCATGGACGGATGAATGGCGATTTCCCTGTAATCTATAAGTTAAGAACTATTTTCTGTTTTAAAAAAAAAATAGGTTTAGTAGTAGGCAGATGGTCAATATTATTTAACTTTTCATTTTTAAATCATGAAAAAAAAATTAAGTTTCCCACAATATTTTCTTTCGTAGCTGGTAACGAAATATAGTTATGAATGTTGATGAAAGCAATAAGCCGTTCCATTTGATATGTCATACGGAACAGTTTCAAAACCTTTTGTTTTTTAGTTATACAAGTAACCCCAAAAATTCTAAATTTATTTATTTTTGTTACATGTCCATAATCTGGTTACATGGTCACAACTTAATTGGTCCGGTAGATTTAGAGCAAAATGACTGCTATAGACCCACGAGTCAACCTATAAGGGTTCAACCGTTTTCATTCGGGAGTACAACATCATCATCGTATCCGCTCATAGTGGTCCTCTGCTGGACATAAGCCTCCTCTATGGTGCGATTTCCCCCAGTATTTTTGCCTTCCGCATCCAGCCACCACCAGCCACCTATTTAATGTTATCGGTCCACCGGGCTGGAGGGCGCCCAACACTTCGTCTAGCCATACGCGGTCTCCACTCTAGAACACGTTTGCTCCATCGGCCATCGGTCCTCCGACAGACGTGGCCAGCCCACTGCCACTTCAGCTTGCTAATTCTGCGAGCTATGTCGGTAACTTTGGTTCTCTTCCGGATGTCCTCATTTCGGATTCGATCTCTTAGAGACACTCCGAGCATAGCTCGCTCCATTGCGCGCTGTGCGACCTTGAAAGCAGCACCTCAACGCGCAGCGACTGCGGTATAGGTATAGTATTTTCATTCGAGAGTACGGAACCCTAAAACCCCATTTATGTATTAACCACCAGCGTTTCATAGTACTTATATAATAAATTTTCCCGTCGCGACGGTCAGTCTGTGCGCAACTTTTTTCTTAAAAACAACGGATTTTAATTGGGTTTTCAATTATGAGAAAAGTGTAAAAGGAAGGTAGGTAATTATGCACATTTTTCAAGTGTATGCTATAATGAGCCAATATTCGCCGGGTTCACTATTAAGCATATAAAATGAACTGAACAATGAAAATTACCACAAACAACGCGAGTCTTACAGTTCACTTATATCAAAGTCGAACAATTTATTGTGTAGTAATTTCGCGATGGTCGCATATTTTTTATTTATTTGCAATTTAAAAGATTGGAATTGCAATGGATCTATGCGTTTGTGTGCATTCATAGGGAAGAAGTACTAGTTATCGAATCTCCTAAGTTTAGTGGAATAGAGAAAACTATGTTACAGTTTACATAGTAATATTTTTTTGACCTTGCTTTAAGATAACTAAATTGTTTACACTTTAGTGTGCTGATTTGCACCTATATTATTTACTTGTCTGTTTTTCTATTAGACGACAAGTGATTATTAATAATTGTCTAATGTAATATAAAAATCAAAAAAAAGTTCTTTTTTGTGTAAAATCAATCTGACAGTAACAATTCGTAGTTTACATTTTGGTAGGAAAATGTTTTATAATAAAATTAGGCTATGTGATGTCACACTAATTTCAATGTGGCGGCCTCTAAAATCCTGTAAAAGTATTCATTATTTTAACTTCATTATTCTTATGCCTATATGGAGCTTATAACACAAAATCGCGGGTAACAGCTAGTATTCAACGTAACGAATAAAACTTTATAAACCGCTAATACCTAAATAATTATAAGCTGTGTTAAACAAAATGTAATAAAAGAAAATCACAAATTTCAAAACAAATCCATAATCTTCACATGAAGTTTATTTTTCAGTCTAGCACTGACGTCAAAACAAATCCCAATGTACACGTTTTTATTCGTGCCTTTGCAAAGCTCAAGTCGAGACGCATTTCCACCGCGACAATGCTTTGCACATTCTAGTGTTTCTTTAAGATTTTTCTCTCCTTTCTTTTCGTTAAGGTGCTGCTTTCTGTTTATCATAAAGACTCTACAAAGCTTGACATAATGAGAAAAAAAAAGTTATCTTTCTTTATGGTTGGTATTTCACTTGTAATTTATTTATATGTAAATAAATGCTGTGGATTTTAAGGGTTTCGTTACCAAAGGTTCAACAGACCCATATAGCCGTTGCTCTGATCTCTTTGTGTCCGTTCGAATGCCATGTCGACTTGGATCACTCACTAGCTACCAAACAAAATGAGTTACAAACCAGAAATTGTGCCATTTTGTGTAGAAGGTTGACTCAGAATTAAAATTATTTTTTATCACATTCAAAAAGAGCTGCTAGGTTCCTGGTAAACAGGGATTTACTTTTGTAATTTGAATCCCTAGGGACGCAAAGTGATTTCAATTTGGAATGTGATTTATAGAAATCGATCAAAATCATTGTATGAACAAGTAACAAGCTGTATCTAAAATAAAATTGGCTGGCCGTGCGCGGACTAAATAAAAAAAATTTGTAAAAAAGTAAATACATGTAAAAGGAGTCCTAGAAAAATTTGTTAGCTAAAGCTAACAGAGTAAAATATGTATGATTATTAATTTTTTTTGGGGATTTTTAGACCATTTCTGATTGATTTTTTGCTATTTAAAAGCACATTTTTGGAAGATTGTTTTTAATAATGTTTGCTTAAAGTCGCTTTACCTGTTTTCGTAGAGTCAGGAGTTTCGATTTTTTCATTAATTCTACCAATAGAAATTCCAGGAAATTTCAATTTTCAAGTTGTTTGTAGTACTCGTATTGTGGGCCTGTCGTACGTTATTTAAGTAAGATTAACTTAAGTCTACATACAAAATTGCAGTATAATTAAAATTGCAGGGAATATATACTTTGACAATCGACACGGCTTTACAGAATCTATCTATCTACCTTTACACTACCACACATATTAAAATACTTAGTTTATTATAAATAATAATAATATAGACACTGTAATAGATTAGACACATATATCAAAAACCAGAAGCCCTATATAATTATAATAATAAATTTATTCAGTTATCCCACAGTACAATTTACTTACAACTATTACAGGTACAGCACTAATATTTTAAAATACAATTTTACTGTGGGAGACAGAAGCCTGACCATCACACTTCCAGTTAGGTAACAGCAATTGATCATAATAAATAAAAACGTCGCCACGCTCTTTATTTGTTCAAGCACACCGCACCTTTCATTTAACTTTTCACGCTTCGCCATAAAATGTCGCGTGCAAACTGGCATTTTGTTACTTTTAAAAATTAATCGCCGGCTACCCTTGTCAAGTCTCGGTAGCGAAGTAACGGTCAACGACCTCGAATAAACAATTTAGGACGACCCGGTATTTACAACAATAGAAAAGAAGCAGAGTGTCAAATAATAGCAGGGTCTTTGATAACAATAATTAATTATCCGTCACGTTTGCGTGAATAAATCACGTAATAATTTTAGCAACAAGTTGTACGGCTCCTGTTGGTGAAACTTGCCAAATACTTAGTAACTTGACAGATACTGTGATACATCAAGATCTTACAGCACATTAGCATTTGGGGTACTGTGTAGGTAACAATTTAAATTATTGTACTATCTGGTGTCTACCAATATTAAAATGCAAATGTTTGCGGAGATCTTTAGGATATTTATTATTCAGTCATGCAAGAACGGCTGAACACTATGAAGTTTTAAAGTCATTCAAGCAATCTAGCATTGTGTCAGATTTCATTAAATTATATAGAATACGATTCGCGAGTCATCTTTGCGCGCCGCCTTATATAGCGAGTATGAACACAAACAGAAAAACGAATTCTGTACAAATATAGGTACCTACAGGATTCCTTCCATGCAAAGGGTCCAAGTCAATACAGATTTTTTTTACGATATGTAACCACCAATTTATGATATGCATGAATTTGTTTGTATTTTGTTTGTGTTCATACACGCTACATAAAGCGCCGCGCAAAGATGACTCGCGGATCGTATTCTATCGTATTCTATTCACTTAAATAACTTTAACTTTATTCATTGTAACTTCCCGTAAATTAAGTTTAGAATACAATAGAATAGACGTATTTTCCTTGTTAAACTCGTTTTAATAAATCACCAACATTTTACACTTCAGGAACCTTATTAGGAACAGTCTCGAGCTATTCGAACTCTGGAATTCGAGATAAAAATGTATGCAAGTACATTCACGGGTTTCTAAAGGTAAGCCAGACTTTCATACATTTTTGTCTCGAATTCCAGAGTCCGAATAGCTCCTTACTGTTCCCAATAAGGTCCCTCATCCATTTTTTCGTTTTCTCTCTTTAATCTTGAATGAAGATATTTTAGAATAAATATAAATATACATATTTAATTATATTATCATTGCACCATACATATATAAATGAAAATACCTACCCATCATGATGGGCCACTTCTTCGTTTGCACTTCCCACTGGTTCTGTAACTCTCATGATTAAATCCACAAAATTCACGCCATATCACAATGAAAAAAATTCTGCGCAGTGCAGTTTGCAAATCACACAGAAGGCGAAACGGACGCACTAGCGGCACTGAATCAGCGCCTGCGCATACAGGAGGCAGTGGATACAAGGGGATATAGCACATCTCCTTGTCTGAATAGCAACAATTTATTGGTGCAAACATGGGGGGCGGGTACAGAAGACTGGATATGGCCAATTAGCCCTTTACCTTGCAGTTTGAGCGTGCGACAAAAAATGGCCCGGCCATTACTAAATATTCTTATTGGCACATATTAGATTAGAGAGATTAAGATGTGAATTTCAAATACTTGGAAAAGGAAATCGCATTTTTTTTATATTTTGTTATATATTATTGCTTACGAAAACCTTTAATTTAAGTATTTGGTATTTGAAGTTTACGTAATTCAGTGTGCGCAAAGACTATTGTCGATAAACTGTTTTGCTGTTTGGCAGATTTTAACTTTTATAAAGGTATATTTTTATGAAATATATAGATCAAAAAAAACTTATGAAATAAATTTATGTTTTCTTATAATTACCTATATTATGTACTTTGGAGATAAAAAACCAGTGTCGTGGACTACGGCCCGTTGATACCGCCTTTATACGTAATAGTAGTTTATGGATTTATTTCTAAAGTGAGTAGGTACATTGGACAAATTGCGTGCAATAGCATATACTGCTTTTTATGAGACCAGCGAAATAATATAATAATAGATTTTAATGTAGCAAAAAATTTAATTTTATCAAAATAAGTATTTACTTATTATAGTTTTTGTTACTTATATTATTGATATCAGAGTTATTAAAATGAATCACAGGGGGGAGGGTACTACTAGTTAGGGGCGGATCCAGCGGGGGGCTGGAAATATATAACTTTTATAACATACAAATTACATGTAAAAAATACTTGGGGTTACTTGGGTTTGTACATTTGATTATTCAAAAACTGCACGAGCTGGGTCGATTACATTTGCAGTTTCAAAGTTCAAAAAATACCTTCAGATCTTATGATCTAGCGGAAGCGTGCTGCATCTGTGGTTCTTATTCTTTGTTATGTGGCGTACAATTCACTTATGTTCGTGCTTTAATGTTACAAGAACATACTTTATGCAACGAGTTGGTGTAAAGACTGCCTACTCATATGATACGAGTTTAGATTTCATAATTTCAAAATTAAAGTACAGTAGTATAAAGAGTATATTTCTGCAATGGAATATTTCTGCTACTTTAAACGTTAGGCAAATGCATTTTCTTTATTTGTATTTATTTTCAGATATTTTAAATTTGATGTAGTAGATGAAAATAAATTATATTTTTAGGTGCCCAAACGAACATGGTAAAACGAGCTCTTGCCAACGAAATGTGCACATGGAAGATCCTGGTTGTCGTCAATAAAGACTTTAAATCAAAGACATTAAGACAAAATCGCATCACTAAATTAAACCGTGCTGAATGAAAATATACGGACAAGGGAAGTAAATGGACACGTATCAGGAAGATTTAAATGCCTGCTGATTTATTTAGGCTGATAAATTTGTAACTAAATCAGTTATTTTTCCTTAATATTAACCGAAAATCGCTTTGATTCCAGAAGTACATTCGGGGACTAGAATTCTTAAATCTCATTTCCAGTAGCTCGGTATTATCGGCTAACAGTACGTTAGTAAACATATTACAATATTAAACACACAATATATATAAGTAACTTATAGATTTTAGTGTATAGAATCTAAATGGTCGCGTACAGTGCGGCTTCAGAGAAATTTCCTCCCGCGAACGCTTAAGTTGTTGAATGAGCTCCCTGCCAAGGTTTACTGCAAGGACTACAGTATGAAGTTCTTCAAGAAAGAAGTTATTAGATTTCTGAAGGGTCGGCAACGCGCAAGTGGTACCCCTGGTGTTGCAAGCGTCCATAGGCTATGGTGACCGCTTACCATCAGGCGCACCGTAAGCTTGTTTGCCAACTTAGTGGTATAAAAAAAAAAATCCTCTAAGGCAGACAATTCCTGTTGATGACACCTTTAGTGGTTCATGCAGCCAAGTGCACGATGAGGGGAGAGGATTCATTAAAGGAATGAGAGGATATTGTCTCTTTTATAGATTGCGACAAGTATCAGGTCCTTTAGCCACACTTTGAATCGATGTATTTTAATAGTATTTGCAATTCCATTACTGCATGTCTAAGCAATGCTTAAATTTCGCAGTATAATAGTAGTAGGACGATTCGTATGATAGACATATATTCACTGTCTCTAATGTACTCCTAATATACAATACGACCAGCATATCTTCGTACTCTCAACTTACACGATCTGTCATCGTTATGTCAAATATGTAATGTAATGTGTCCTAACTTCTAATCATAAACTACGACTTCACCAAATTGTGTATTGGTATACGTTTAGTGCATGAATGTGCATTCTACGCACGTTGATTGATTGCATATTCTTAACAATTAGCAAATAAAACACTAAATGAAAATATAAACATATCTACATACATAAAATAACGCCTGTTTTCCAAAGAGGTAGGCAGAGACTTCCTCTAACTACGATCTTTGCACATTTCTTTTGCTTCATTCATACCTAATAATACTTTTAGACGCTCTTAAATTCGCCTTTTATGAAAACGCACTCGATTTGATCGAGCTACGTTCTCCAAGGTCTATGTCTAGTGACCCTTTCATTTTCTTTTGCCTCATAAATTTGTTTCATGCATCTTCTTTTGTACATCATCTCAAAATGCCCAAACCTACGTTTACTACTACTACCTTTGTCACTATATTTTCCTTAACAACGCAACGCAACAAAAATTTGCAGCAAATATATATAAGCCATTTTTTGGTATTCGACATGAAAGAGAAGAAAACACTTAGCTCAAAGTTCCATGTGCATACGTTAGGTTTTTGTTTTACTTATAAGAAGGGGTTTTGAAAGCGGTGTAATTTTTCTATTAAAATGTTATTTTTAACTTTTTAATTACTTGAAGCTTTCTGATATGTCTGTACGGAATCAGATTTATAAATTGAAAAGGTAGTCGTTACAGTTTTAAAGGGGCCGGCAAAGCATCTATAGACTACGGCGACCGCTTAACAACAGGCGGGCCGTGTGCCTGTTGCCACCTTAGTGATAGTAAAAAAAAGAAATTGACTTACAATTGTCGAAGATATCGCATAACATTCACACACACAATGAGTTTCACGTAAAAAAGACGTTAAACCGACGAGACGGCGAGTTCGTAAAATCCTAACTTAACTAACACTTAGCAGTCCATATCTGAAAAACTACCCAAAACTCAGTGGGTCATGGACCTACCTGCTGAACTGAGGGGCATGGGTTCAATTTCCGCACAAGTCAAACTTTTATGTGATGAACATTAATGTAAATCATAAAAAGTAACAATTTGTCATTGCTATTAAACAATTTAAATCGTTTATTTGCAATTCAGTAGCCTGTGTAATAGCCATTTTTAGTAATAACCATTTGGCATCAACAAGGCATAGATCATCAAATTCTAGCATGTCTCTACTGAAATACTGTTCCAGGTTTCCTGAAACTTGTCGTACAGCTGATTTTTGGACCTGAACGCCGAATAGCAACTTTCTTCTTCGCTTCAAACCACATGTGCTCTATCAAGTTGAGGTCAGGGCTGTCAGGAGGCCAGTCAAGTACTGATACCGACTCCTTTATTAGGAATGCTTTGACGGACTGTGCTGTAGACTTAGGGTCATTACCATGTTGAAGCGTCCAAACAACGGGTAGATTCTCTTCAGCATAAGGCAGCATGGTTTTGTTTAGAATTTGTTGGTTTATAGATATTGATCTAAAGTACCTTTAATTTTTCTTACAGGTCCTACGCTAAGTTCCGAAAACATCCCCATATTTTAATATTACCGCCTCCATGTTTCACTTGCTTTTTATTTTAGTGTACTTTGCGTTCATTGCTGCATCTGTGAGACGCCGCGGCGTACCATTAAATGAAATAAATTTTATTTTTGTCTCGTCAGAAATAATACAAATCTCCATTGAGCGTAGGACTAGTGTCCGTATTTTCTAGCAAACGCTAATCGCGCCGCTCTATGTTCATTCTTAAATAAATGAACTCTTCGAGCAACTCTTCGAAACCACTGTCCTCAATTGAACGTCGTCAAATTGTCATTGATGAAATGTGGTTATCAGGATCAGCGCCAAAGACTTCACTTTTTATAAAGTCGAATCTTTAAACAGTACTTTCTTGGCTAACACGACTGTCCTACGATCTTCTTGGGATGTGATTTTCTTTGGTATTTTCTTTCTAGGAAGATTTTTAGTTGTCTTATGCATTTTGTGGTATTTGACTGCCTTGTAAACCATTTTATCATTATAGCATTGAATCTTCCAATATGACCATTGGCGTTCATAGAATTCCACCATAATTTTTCTCGCTGTCGCGTCACAGCTTTTGTTTTTGTCCATATTCTTTCCAAAAATACTAAAATATTAATCTTGACAAAATGTACAATTTCTGAAATGGCGCTAAAATAAAGCAGTGAGAAAAAAACAAATCTTTTTTTTTAATTTTGAACGTAGAACAGAATCTTATTTCGTCCCTAATTAGATGGCCATGCGTAAAAATGCAGTATTTCGATGCAAAGAGCTTTTATTTCCATTTCATTCACCTAAATAGACTTAATTTAATAAAAAAAACAAATCACAAAAAATAATACTTAGTGAACTTGTTGTTCATAATTGAACATAATTAGTTTGTTAATTATTGCTTAATTTTCATTTTTACCATAAATTAAAAAGTACATGTTATACTGAATACTATGTGTCTCTAATTAGTTGACCACCACTTATATATGTTTGTATCCACTATCTGGTATACATAGTATAAACTTTGCTTAGTTTGAGAACACATAGCGCTGTGTGTACATAATATCCAAAATATTTATTATTATTTACTTATCCGACTGTAAGGAACTTGCGCTGTTCCTAAGATGAACGGTACTTATTAAATCAAAAAAATGAATAAGATATCTAGTTTCTGGGAAAAACGCGGACAAATACACTTATGAAATTTGGGAAATCTGTTTAAAATCCCACACAAAAAACATATTGTGCAATTCCAACAATATTGCATATAAGTACATACGGGTCGAATTGATAACCTCCTTTTTTAAGGTCAGTTAGAAAACGAATAACCTTTCTGTGATGAATTGATTTGAACTGTTACCACGTGATCAACACTACACAATGGTTGCATGAAGTTATCAATGGTCCCCTCAATGGACCAGTCTGCTCGAGCTGCTATTACTGTCAATTCATATTTATGGTGACATCCTGGAGTTTAGGAACCCCTCCACTTTATTGCACCGGTACATACCACTTCAGTTATTAATTCAGCTGAATAAATCGCTGGTAGTAAGTACATATTAATTTTGCTGTTTTTTAAATTAATAATAGGGTAATGAAGGCAATTATCTCGTATTAATTACAGTACCTGGGCGACCGAACTTTGCTTTTTATTTTAAAAAAAATCGTGTTTCTACAAAAAAATATAGCTTTATCGGTAAACTTAAATACCAAAACCCTATCTAAATTAAAATTTCATCCAAATCGTTCGAGCCGTTTCCGAGATACGCAAATATATGTATAAGAATTGCTCGTTTAAATATACATGATTCTTAGACTAGCCTGGAAATTCTTATAGTAGTCAAAATATTCTTAGACTAGTCAGAAAATATATATAAACTAGCTGACCGGGCAGACTGCAGCGCCATCTGCCGGGCTGATTTGTGAATCTAAAACATCCAGGGCGCCACCCAAACACATACAAAAAAAATATTTAAATCGGCCCAGCCGTTTACGAGGAGTACAGTGACATACACACGTACAGTAGAATTAATTAATAAATTAACAATAATAGAGACACACATACGCATACATACATTTCTTAGGCCCCAAACCAGGTAATACTGAATTACATTAAACAATGAATTAAAAAGAATAAAAATTTAAGTACATAAGTTCTAAATCTAACAAAAAAAATTACGAACACCCACACATACAACCACGGTTTATCTGCCCACACTGACAAATTATATATTTAACATTTGGTTAGCATTAGCGCAAGACAAAGTGTTATTTTGTCTTTTTAACGGACAAAGGGTAAGTTTATAATCTGTAATGATTCGAACGTACTTCTTTTATTAGAACAAGAAAACAAGAACTCTTTCGCCTTCCCAAGGACAAAAAGAAATATAAAAGTAACACCTTAAGAAGAAGAAGCATGATTCTAAATTTATTTTTCTCTAAGATTTATATTTTGCATATAATTCTAAAGGTATAAATATTTTTTGACTGTCAGTCTGGTCAGTGTCGTTATCGTCTGTTGTAAAAAGTGCCATTATAAACGCGCTCTCTGCCTACGACATATGAACAAGAAAATCACGTATGTAGTGTACAAGCAGCATTTGTGATTTTCTATATCGTTTCTATTACGCCCGTCGTAAACCAGGAAATTAATCGAATAAGAATCAGTGCACAAGCACAGGACAAGGAAGAAACCACAAAATGTGACAACGTTTAACCAGTTTTACAGTATCTAATCCAATATAAATGAATATGTGATGACTGAAGGCGCTACCATCGCACCGCTTCGTTATCGAAATTCATCATGCATTCGTTCCCATTAGGTTGTGGAATGAGCTTCTTGCTTATGTTTTCTCTAGAAACTACAGGATGGGTGCTTCTTCGCCATGGTATTAATAATAATACATTAATGACAATATAATGACAATATAGTAATAGTACAAAAACAGACTTGTCATGTCTTTCATAAAGGATATTGTGTAAGTAAGGCAGTTCACTACTTTGAGGCATTAACCAAAAGGCGACACGCTGTCTTGGTGGACATAACCTCCTCTATCTTGGCAAATTTTAAGCCTTAATTCTTATAACATAAGGACGATATTACCACCACATACACAAGTTTCGTAATATTGCCATGCATAAATCGCGTCATAATGGAAGCTTAAGTAGACGGATACATTCGTTAAAACAGTAAATGGCTATTTGCATTAGGTATATTATCCGACTGAACAACTTCCTTGCTATTTATAGGTCTTTTTATTTGTGTGACTATTATTCTGGACCTCTATTCTCTATCTGTATCTATTAGTTATCCATGTAAACATGCGATTTTCTATATCGATGTTTTAATTCCGCAACAAAGTCGACCCCCTTCTTAGAATTCTTTAGTTCCTATTATAGCGTTATATAGTTAGTATTACATACACGTCTTTATACTGTGTGTAACTGTTACCATAAGAATAAAAAAATATCCATGTTATTTCTAATACTATGATATATCTAAAGAATATATATCGGTGCATTACGATAGATAACGTCGTAAGTTTAATTTATTCTTACAAATGACGTCACATTTTACGTCATTCCTACCACCAAAATTATTGCTTGGTTAGTGTGCCAAGTCATTATTATCGTGTACGTAGATTGTAGACAAAAAATAATTAACTAGAATTTTATTTTTGACGTTAAAAAGTAAAGTAATAGGTCTTTGGTACTTTGGTCTATTTTCTTATCTAATTAATGTAGATCTTTCATTGTCATGTATAGATTGGTTATGGTTGCCATAGCTATATCATCCAAGTGCGTTGTTAATACCTAGGAACTTGTTATATTGTTTAATTATTTTTTTTTTATTTTATCCAATACGTACCTATGTTATAAAAGTTATGGACGGTCATTATCATTATCAAAGTCCAGATAAATTACTGATCATATCTTTGGGAGTAATAGTTAAACACTCAAAGTACGAAAGGCATGACCATTACAATTACGGTTTTGAGCTTTTACGTTTAATTATTTGATTTTAATTTTAGAATCCAATTTAAGAGACTATTAAGTCTGAAAATTATAAATATTTAACAACAAAATAATTGCCTCTTTATCTCTCACACTCTGAAAGTAGTACCAAATATTATCTAAAAAGCAAGTGCAAGTGGGAAGTCGTAAATGTAGTTGTAAATCTAGAGCCGAAAAGAAAACAAAGAAAAATTCACACATTGGGCAAAGTTGTCAGGTCACCTATACAGCCACTCTTCGATTAATACTACTATTATTTAAGATACCTGGTTATACCAGATATGTGGTTTAATACTACCGGACAACCGCATTTAAATTAAATTAGGTAGATCATGACAAAATTAAAATAATTTATAATAGTAAGTTCTTTTTATCTATTTTAGAAAGATAGTTATCTTAAAAATACTGGCTGGCATTATAGCGCTTGAAAAATGTTGCAAGTAAAAAACAAAAAGGCGGGAAAGCGTGATAAGTGCACATTCGGAGTTTTGGCGCGCATCTTAACAAGGAGTGGTGTTTTTTGTCTGTTTAATTTTTCTAAATTCATTATCTATGCTTCGATTTATATATTTTAGCAGTGTTTAACGGAATCGTGTTAAGAATTGTGCAGCGAAGGCGCATGCATAGCGAATTATGAAGTCCGATTTTAAAAAGAATTTATATTTATCCGATTATGCCTTTAGAATGCTACATTATCCTTGAGTAACATAGGCTATATTTATGACTAGAGAAAATTAGGGATCTCTACTAGAACTTCAAAAATGAAATTAAAAAACTATGTGTGATAAGAAGTGATACTTATGATGAATAATCAATAGTTAAGACGGTGGTCTTCACGCAAGCTACTTAATAATCTCTACAATCTTAACTCTTTCAATAAATTGACAAGATTGCGATATTTACCGTCGTATAATTCGGAGTAAAAAGTGTCAAATAAATAATAAATAAAACTGAAAAGACAAAAATACGTCCAGTAATGATAATTTCTAATGCGGAACATTACTGAGATTTGAGCCGGTCTAGATTTTTAATGGGGTTACCTTTTTTATATTTGGCTTGTGTTTACTTTACTCATATTCGAAATGAATGTTCTTTTTCATATTTGGCTTGTGTTTACTTTCCTCATATTCGAAATAAAAAGTAGAGCGTTCAATTCGGGTGGAAGGACCATTTCAGACTCGAACTATTGCGGCAAAAATATCTCGTCAGAAATGGGTGCCTTTCATCCCTTTTTTAACAATCTACTATTGGACACAAAAGTATTGCATCTAACTTTGGTTATATAGGTAGGTGCGTGCCTGAGGTAGTAGTCTGGTCAACATGTACCTTTTTGGGTGAAATTTTTGTATAGTCTCCGAAAATTACGATCAAGGTGTCATTCGATTCGGAATATTATGTAGAAAGTTTAAGAAAAAGTTCCAAAAGGGGCCGATGAAAATTGCAAAAGTTATAAACAATTTAAAAAAAAAAAAGTAGGGATTTGTTTTTTTTTGAATATCTCAAAAACCATCAAAGATATTCAAAATTTGAAAAAAGATCTAAAAAGAGGAGGAAATTTCCTAAAAAAAAGTCCTGCCTCCTGGAACTGTATCTTTAAAATTTATAATTTTTACGGAGCCCTGAAAATAGCGCTAAAAGCGGGTAGTCTGGCTTCCGCTCGCGATTTGTCATTCGGACACGGTAACAATAAAAATCATTTTAATATATTAAATATGAATATTAAGGAATAAAAAAAATTTAGTACTATTGGGATATATAAATGAACAATAATCCGTAGGCGAAAAATTTTTATCCCCATTTTTCCATTAGTTATGCATTAGTTAATTAACTACTTTTTCTGAATAGAATGTTAACAGAAAAAACCTGATTATTATTAAACTACAACCCTAGGATTTTTTTCACTTCGTGGAGTTATTCTTAAAAGGCATTAAAATAGATCCCCGTTGGAAAAATTGAAAAATGTTAATTTTCCACTTTTTTATTAACAATCGAAATCATTAAAAAATTAAAAACTGCATAAAAGTTATTAAAAAAATTTTGTTTTTCAAATATTTCAAATTTTATGATTTCTAACGGTTAAAAGTAACATGAAAATTTTTTTTTTTAATTTTTTACCGCGATTGTTTAAATAATTGTTATAAACAAATGCATTGTTTATAAGATAATCAACAAATTTTTTTTCCTAATCTACTTGTTGATATAAATTATGATTTTTAAGAAAAAAATTATTCCTTAAAAAAAATTATTTATTGCTATAAAATGCATTTCTTAATTAACAATCGTTTTTTACCACTAAATATAAATATTAAGGAACCATTTTTTCTCTAAAAATCATAAATTCTATTGTTCTTAAATATTCTAGAAAAAAAAATTTTTTTTTTTCATTTTTTATTTGTTTATTAAATAAACAATTTGTTATAAACAAATGGATTTTCTTACTTTATTTTTTTTTTAATTCGTAATTTCATTATAAAAACAGCTATGTATTATTTTTTATGAAAAAATTTTTTTATCTATTTTTTATATAACTTCTAATATTTTTATGTCCTAAAATTTGCCTTTTTATCTCGCTCTTTTTCTTTTATAATTGGTATAACTTTTAAACTATTATATATACGACAATTATACTTCAAGTCGTTTTTATTCACTATAAATTAATGAACAATTTAAGCTTTTAACTTCAGCTCTAGCTCTATTATTTATGTTATTAATGACAATTGTTTATAAAAAATAAACCGAAAAAATTCTAAAGTAATTTTAAGAATCTTAGTTTGGAAAGATTGATAAAAGAACACTCGTTAAAATGTAATTAACATAATGGAAAAGTTTTAAAATTTTTCGGGAAAAGTCTATGCAAATACGATTGTAATCAATTTTTAATAACAGCAAATTAGTAACATGCAAGTCATCAAAGGCTCATAATTATAAATTTATGAACATTTAACCACGTTTTGGAATAGAAAAACAAGAAAAAAAAAATTTCGGTTTATTTTTTATAAACAATTGTTAATAATTATCATAAATAATAGAGCTAGAGCTGAAGTTAAAAGCTTAATTTGTTCATTAATTTATAGTGAATAAAAACGACTTGAAGTATAATTGTCGTATATATAATAGTTTAAAAGTTATACCAATTATAAAAGAAAAAGAGCGAGATAAAAAGGCAAATTTTAGGACATAAAAATATTAAAAGTTATATAAAAAATAGATAAAAAAAATTTTTCATAAAAAATAATACATAGCTGTTTTTATAATGAAATTACGAATTAAAAAAAAAATAAAGTAAGAAAATCCATTTGTTTATAACAAATTGTTTATTTAATAAACAAATAAAAAATGAAAAAAAAAAATTTTTTTTTCCAGAATATTTAAGAACAATAGAATTTATGATTTTTAGAGAAAAAATGGTTCCTTAATATTTATATTTAGTGGTAAAAAACGATTGTTAATTAAGAAATGCATTTTATAGCAATAAATAATTTTTTTTAAGGAATAATTTTTTTCTTAAAAATCATAATTTATATCAACAAGTAGATTAGGAAAAAAAATTTGTTGATTATCTTATAAACAATGCATTTGTTTATAACAATTATTTAAACAATCGCGGTAAAAAATTAAAAAAAAAAATTTTCATGTAACTTTTAACCGTTAGAAATCATAAAATTTGAAATATTTGAAAAACAAAATTTTTTTAATAACTTTTATGCAGTTTTTAATTTTTTTAATGATTTCGATTGTTAATAAAAAAGTGGAAAATTAACATTTTTCAATTTTTCCAACGGGGATCTATTTTAATGCCTTTTAAGAATAACTCCACGAAGTGAAAAAAATCCTAGGGTTGTAGTTTAATAATAATCAGGTTTTTTCTGTTAACATTCTATTCAGAAAAAGTAGTTAATTAACTAATGCATAACTAATGGAAAAATGGGGATAAAAATTTTTCGCCTACGGATTATTGTTCATTTATATATCCCAATAGTACTAAATTTTTTTTATTCCTTAATATTCATATTTAATATATTAAAATGATTTTTATTGTTACCGTGTCCGAATGACAAATCGCGAGCGGAAGCCAGACTACCCGCTTTTAGCGCTATTTTCAGGGCCCCGTAAAAATTATAAATATTAAAGATACAGTTCCGGGAGGCAGGACTTTTTTTTAGGAAATTTCCTCCTCTTTTCAGATCTTTTTTCAAATTTCGAATATCTTTGATAGTTTTTGAGATATTAAAAAAAAAACAAACCCCTACTTTTTTTTTTTTTAAATTGTTTATAACTTTTGCAATTTTCATCGGCCCCTTTTGGAACTTTTTCTTAAACTTTCTACATAATATTCCGAATCGAATGACACCTTGATCGTAATTTTCGGAGACTATACAAAAATTTCACCCAAAAAGGTACATGTTGACCAGACTATAGGTGCCGGCCAAGGAGCAACAAGACTTGTCGTGTTGCTCAGTGGTGCCGACCTTATTCACTTTACAATAGTAGGAATGTGCATGACTATGAAAATAAAATCACGCAGCTACATATTTTAGGACACATTTTAACACTAAATTAGTATTTCAAATAAAATACAAATGCGGAACAAAAATAACTCGAAATTCAGACTTAGATAAGCTAAATCACCCCTGTAGGTATGACATGCATGCACGTAACAAACGAGTAGACGCTATTTAGCGTTAGCATAAAACCCTGCAATGCTCGTGTGGGCGGCAATACACGTCAAGTGGTGGCTCAGACATCCTGACTGCTTTCACCTCACTTCACACAATAGCCCGCCAGGTTTCCTGCCTTAGCCGCGTGCAACCGCTAACATCCTGGGTAGGCTAATTATACCCACCCTCGCGATTAGATAGCGCATCGTTGCAAAAAAGCCTATAGAAATTCTTATAAAACTGTACGTGCTTAAGTGTCCCTTTAAAAAATCCAGCTTATCTGAACGATTCTAGTTTGTACAGAAAACATTGCATTTTTTACCCGTCACTTAAAACTAGAGACGGTAAACTTAGTGTCAACTTTCAAGCTTTGGTGCTATGAATTGGTACAGAAGTATTTTACACGGCAAATTAGTATTTTTTTTTACCTATGATAAATCAACGTGATGAACTACCTATTAGGTGTGTACGTAAAAGTTTCAAAATGGTTTGATTTTGATGAAATCCTACTAATATTTTAAATGTGAAAGTATGTTTGGATGGATGGATGAGTGTTTTTTACTCAATCACGCTTCATCCACTGGACGGATCGGCATGAAACTTGGCACTCATAAAGGTTAGGTCCTGGAATAGGATCCCGAAAAATTCAAAAGTTTTTGCTTACAGCTATAGCTTGCTATAAAAACTTCATTAGTATAATTAAGGAACGAATAAAAGAGGTCTACGCCGATAACCGAATTTAAAGCGGGCGGAGCCGCGGTCACAATCTAGTTAAAGAATAAATTATTAAGCTAGCGTACCAGAAAGACTTTGTCCTGCCTGAACGATGGCTTGTTTGCTTTTACTGGGTTCACCAGATTTTTTTCGATATTCAATACATATCGAAAAAAATCTTTGTCCTCCCTGAACGATAGCTTGTTTGCTATTACTGGTTACTCCAGATTTTTTTATTACTTTAAAATATATATATATTACTTTAAATTAGCTTGAATACCTTGTAAAATAGATTAGTCAGGAATTTGGCCTCAGTTTCACTTGCGATAAAATTACACCAATTAATTGTGACCTGCTCTTTGCAAAGTCGGCGGTGGTCCAGGGGTTTCGATTTCACCTTGCGTCCTAAGTGGTGGAGGTTCGAGCCCAGCGTGTACAAATAAGTCTTTTTCTTAATATCTCAAGTACATTGATTATTCCCGCCACCGGCTTTACCGGTAAAGGAAAACATCGTGAGAAAACCTACATATGTCAAAAAAACTGACATATGAAGTCTATGGCCACGTGTAGACTATAGCCCTAATCACTAGGCCGTGCCACAACAGTGGGGACACAGAAATGAGACTGGTAAGGAGGACTCTTTGCAATCCTTTCGCTTAAGATTCCTGAGACAGTCTACAGAGAGTGAAACATTATAGCCCGTAAAAAATATTTATAGGTAAGTTTTAGAATCCTAAAATAACGTAGATGAATCACTAATGTTTTCTTTGCAGCGTTCAATTTGTTACAATGCTCAAACAATTCTTTAACTTCCGAGATAAAATCTTCAGGAGCTCAAAATAATCATTTTTACACATAGGTACATTTACTTGAGAAATAAAATATGTTCACACATCGCGTTTCACACTCCATTAGCACTTATCTCCCTTACACATTTCCCTATCCAACATCTTCCAACAAAATGACGCGTCAACTTCAAGCTTTTAAACATCTGTGCCCAATCAATCAGGCCTAGAAAGGAAGCAATAAAATCCTCACCAAATTTACGAATGTAGCTTCAAACTATTTGACCAACTGTGTCAATTTCAAATCCCTACATAGGCACTTAAAACTAAAATAGAAGTCACACCAACTACTAATCTTGTGATGCTAAGCTAAACATTTATGTCCAATAAACAGAGTCCCAACAAAAACATATTGTAAAAAACGTGTTAAGTCTCGATTGAGATTATTTGGGTATAAAAAGTAGTGCACAATCTCATATAAAACCAATTCTAAGAGGTGGATACCTATAAAAAAAGGAATTTTAGTTATTACTACGTACCTACTCGATGTTTTGTTACTACGTAGTAAATAATTTCTGCAAAGTAAAAATAACCTAATGTGTTAAACCCTATAAGAGATTTTCATTTACGAGAAAATTAATAAGCAGATCGACCCACTTATTAATTTCTCGCAAAAAAAAGGACATATCTACCTGTATAGTGCTCAATCTCCATCAATTCTATTCTGTAATCTAATAAAAATATTTGGTCATGTGCGAGTCGCACTCGCGCACCATGAGTTCCGTACCACCATTTACGAACACAAACAATAACAAAAAGAGTGCCGCTAAGCGGTCACCCATCCAATGAATGACACAGCCCGATGTTGCTGTACCTGTTGGATTGATGCTTTTAAAGGTCCGGCATATGGACAGCGTAGGCTTAGTAATAGGTTCCCGTTGAGGTACGTAACCTTAAAATGAAAAAAAAATAACTACAGAAATTACAATATTAAAGAAACCGAATTTGATATTGTCATAAATCATATAATTCGTGGGACGTTAACCTACCTAACTAGCATCGCCAAAAAATATTTTTTATTTCCTCTTTGTACAAAGCACATTTCAAAACTGTTACAAACCAACGTCGTTTACAGAATTTACCCGTGAGTTGTAGATAGTGTTTTTGCTAAAAGTTGCCGTTTTTATCAGAAACGCTATCTTCAAACTCACAGATATATTCCCGATATATATCATAACCTTCTAAAAATAGCTATAACTAGTTTTAAATGACTGGTTTGTAACATTTGTGAAATGTCTTTTGTACAAAGGGGAAAAAAGAATATCCCTGGCGGCGCTAATTAGGTAGTCACTCCGTCTTAAATCTTGATCTGATATGCCAAAAAAAAGCAGTCCCGGGAATTATTGTGGATATCTAAAAAACCTATGAACCTATTTCGTCCAAAACAATTTTTGTTGATAGCGATTACAAAGCCCTTTTATCGTGATTTTTTTCAGATTTTTAAAGCAAGCGGTTTGAAGTCGAAAACCAATAACTTACAAATATAAATATCTGAGACAAAGTTAGTAATGAACCTCAATGCAAATTCAAAGCCCTATGCAATGAGAACTCACATGATGAGGTGCGCAAACATTTTTCTTTATCTTTTGGTTCAATGTATGGAGAGCTACCACAAAAAAATCTTAATTTTTATAACACACTTGAATCTTTTCTATGGCGGTTCCCAAATTACGTATTTCTCTAAAATTTCATTAGAATCTAGAATTACAGCGGAATTGTAAGGCTGCCACGGACGCTATTGCCATTTACCTACAGAACCCTTAAAAGTAAGAAAACGTACCAGTCATTCCCACTTAGCAAAAAAAATAGGTAAACAAAAATATACTTAAAATTTAAGGCCAATCTTTTTCCCAATCCATAAAACACTACCCCTAAATTGCAAAAAGCAATGTGGGCATTTTCGTAGCTAGGAAAACAATGTGGCTACAAATTTATGGAACGACTTAGTTTCCAGTACATAAACTCCACGAGAGGGCGACGTCATCGATCCTTTCACTGCCCAAGCTCAGTAGGTACGTAGGGGAAAGTAGTAAGATTTGATTCCCTGGGGTAAGATGATCCTTCGCGATTGTGCTGAAACCACTAACACCATTTAGTTGATTTCACTGGTAATACATAGCACCGGACACCTCCCCGCCAAAGTCAAATCGTAATGGCGGCGTGAACGATACATCGATTTTGACGAGAAAAAATAAAAATTGTGTACGGCTGATCTAAGGTAGGGATGACTTTGAGCTTATGTTACTTTCATTCAAATAATGTTAAATGTAAATACTGTTGATTTGAGGCTTTCTATTATGCTTAATTTTAATATTTTGGCCACGTGAACATAGCCGCGTGCTTGTAGGTTATGTTAGCAAACATTGAATGAAAAAGTGGGACTTGGGTCAAGATGATTCCTTTCTATATGTACGAGATGATCCCTAGGGATCATCTTGTACCATATTTTTGTTTAATTTTAAATATCGAATATTAGCGATACCAAGGGTGAAGGATGGATAAAATGTTGTGCATGTGGAAAATGGGGCCATGAAGCATGTGCTGGGATAGAGGATGATGACGCTGGTGAATTTATTTGTGATATATGCAATGCAGCACCTGCCAAAAAGCGTTTAAATTTATAAGGAGGTAGAATAAGTTATTTTCGTTATTCATTCGTAAATGTTTTTTTTGCTACTTTTGAACGATTTGTCCGCTTAATTAGGTATTCAGAAAGGAATACGATATTTAGATTGATCTCATTATGAATAATGTAACTGGTACAAATTAATAACTAACTAAGAAGAGTGGTTTATTTTCGTTTTTATTTTTTGTGACTTTTAAAGTCATCTGACTGTTGATTTTGTTAATTTTATTACCTTACTTAATATGAAAATAGTCATACATATTAATGTATGACTATTTTAAATAAATAATATGTTTCATTATTGCATTTTTTTTTTTTAACATTTTTCCTCATAAAAATATTTGTTTACTCGGAATGGGGGTAAGATGATCATACGGATCATCTTAACCCGACCTGGGTGATCATCTTACCCACAGGGGTGTACAAGATGATTACTTTGTAAGGTTTTAAAAATTTTTTAATGAAACCCCAATTAATTTCTGGTTTCGAATATTAGGAAAGTTGGATAGATATATATACTAGTAGTAATCGCCTATATTTTTGGTTTACCTTGAAAAATATGTATTTTACAGCGATTCCCGCTTAAGGTGATCATCTCGTACTACTTTCCCCTACATACATATTATAGGTACATTAAATCCACTGATTAGAAACAATATATAGTCCTTGTGACAATTGAGAGCCATTTTACACAAACTTATTCAAGTTAAACTAGATACTACAAATTATTTATTAATGCCAATAGGATCAGACAGTAATAGTAATACGAAAGCTAAAGAAAAAAAAACCAAATTAATATTGTAAATAGAATTAATTTGTATATGCAATGATTCGGTATTTACATGTTGTTTTTTTGCTTTGATAAAGTTTATATCGTAAAATTAATATAGTTTATCATGTGTTACCTATGAAGATGAAAAAAAAACACATTTCTAGCTTCATCCTAAAAAGGACCTGTGTGAACTTTGTACCGGACTTTGAAACTATTGTTCTTTTTTCAGTTTGTTAGAAAGATTTCGTTAGGTAGCGAATTGTAGTGACGCTAACTTCGCTATATAGCCAACAAAAAAATGACATTCCCCGAAATTGAAAAAAATACTTTTTTCGGTTGTTTCTAATAGGAAAACATTGGTAGTGGATGGATGGATGGATGGATGGATGGATGGATGGATGGAAGGTTATAGTTAAGATAAGAGTATCTAAAAACTGCCTTTTTGATACACGCACTCCCTCATAAAACCCATAGGAAGCTTAGCTGCCCATTAAGTTTAAACGTAAAATGTGACATAGAGGGATAGATGGGGGACTTATAAAAAAGCGACCAGATGCTTACGTTTTACCCGACCTAAGAGTTATAAGTAGTGATTTCTATTTTTGAGATTCAGAGAATATCAGAGACACTATGAACCAGTAATTGCGCAGTTAGCGTTGCAGAAGAGTTTATTTAGGATCATTGGAAGCATAGGTAATCTAATCTTATCATTAAAAATTTAAATTACGCCAAATTTGACATACAATAAATATTTGAAAGCCAAATATTACATTTAGGAATGAATGCAGTCGCGAATCGTTACAAAAGGATGAAATTTCATTAGGGAAAACCAATAACATCCGAAGTCTCTTATTTTGCCTTTTCGCAAATTTGCGGGGCGGAAGACGTTTTGAGAAAGCAATTTGTTAAAGCGGATCCAGTAACCTGGTTATCCTCAATGTTGCTACATTATTTAATATCCAACAACAAAATATCATAGAATTGTGCTAATACATTTTGTTTATTAATTTCGTGCTGAAACAAAAAGTTTCAAAACGACACAAAACAATTTTACCTTTCAGCTTACTTATTACTTATTTTAAAACAAGATATATATAAAAAAATGTTTGTACCCACAAGCTTGCATCATACCCTGGCAATCTATACTAATATTATAAAGCTGAATTGGTTGTTTGTTTGTTTGTTTGTTTGCTTGCTTGAACGCACTGTTCTCAAGAACTACTGTTCCGATTTGAAAAATTCTTTCAGTGTTAGATAGCACATTTATCTAGGAAGGCTATAGGCTATTTCATCACGCTAAGACCAATAGGAGCGGAGCACCAATTAAGAATGTTTCTAAATCGGGGTTTTTTTTTTCCTTTCGGGAGCTTCCGCTGCGTAAACGGTTAAAGTTTCGCAAAAATCATGTATGACAGAATCTTTCCTCTCTAAAAGCTATAAAAAAAGTCCCCGACAGTATATCTCTACTTTTTAAGGTTAGCTCACTATAACTTTTTTATGCTTACCAAATTTGTTCTAAAATAATGCATTATTTGCAAAGGTGTTTTGATAAACATGATATTAATCCTTATCCAAAGATCGCGAGGTTAATCCATTAGTAAAATAATTTTTAGTAGTTAATTACTTATTATTTTTGAGAAAGAGAAACAGAGAGAGCGAGAGAGAGAACGTCAAGTGCCAGTAGGTTTTTTTTCTTTAATTGAGGAGTTGCCGTAAGAAGTCTACGCCGATAACCAAATTTAGGGCGGGCGAAGCCTAAAAGCTATTTGTTGTACCTATATACATACTGTTTGGCGCAAAAGTGTTACAACTGTTATTCATGTAAAACCTAAATGTAATGTTAATGGAATAGCAAAATTATTATTTTCTTTGTTTGTTAAAAGACATCCTTAAATAAATAAATAAAATAAAAAAAAATTGGCAAGATATAGCGCCACTACTTACTACAATAGTTTATATGCTTTGCTGCAGACATAAGAATGGCTTATGCATTAATAAAAGTGCAAAACAAATGTATTTGAGTCATTACAGGAGCTTAATACTACTTCAATTAATGTGATGCAAGTTGAGTGCCAACCTCCGATGTTCATAATAATAAATGAAAAGGGTTTAAATATTCCTTACAATAAGATATGTGTATTTTATTGTATGTGTAACCCAAGGTAATCTTTATACCTAAGAGAGTTCACAGCAGTTACAATGACATACCATTGCCTTTGAACTAAGGCCATACACAATGCAGAAACCTGCAACACATTCAGGCAATATGCAGCGTGATACAGAGTCGACGACATCCTGTCAACGGTACAAATAATGAGCTCATTTTATGCTAAATACTGGGGATGGTTGAGCTGTTTGCATAATTTTACCTGTTTGTAGGAATAACTGAACTAAATCAATGTTCACGTTCAATAAATGATTAAATGATTGTAATTTTTATGTACTTAAGTTAAAGTTTCATTAGAAACGAAAAGACACATACTTACAAAAGGTACTAGTCATTTTTTTTGGAAGATATTTATAATGCATATTTGTTTGATAAAAACTATTGTACTTCATCTATGATATAAATATTACATATACTTTAGTGGTACGGACGAAAAACATGGATGACGCGATATTTAACTGGGCGTGCGTTAGTGCAGCTACATTTCATTTCACTAAGATTTTTATCGGAACACAGGAATAGTTTTTAGGGTTCCGTAGCCAAATGGCAAGAAACGGAACCCTTATAGATTCGTCATGTTTGTCGGTCTGTCTGTCCGTCCGTATGTCACAGCCACTGTTTTTCCTGAAACCCATACGTGTGGGGTATCTACGTATCTAATATCATTTTGGACGACATAGTTTGCGCGAGACATAGAATGTGCCCCCCCCCCCCCCCTGTAAAATAAGTGAATGATAAAACTAAAAAAAATATATGATGTACATTAACATGCAAACTTCCACCGAAAATTGGTTTGAACGAGATCTAGTAAGTAGTTTTTTTGTAATACGTCATAAATCGTAAACCGCAATTTACCTATCATTCAATCAACTCTAATATAAAAATAAAAAACATTTAATTTTTTATAGATGGTATGGATCCCTTCGTGCGCGAGTCCGACTCGAACTTGGCCGATTTTTTTATACATGATTGTTATCAAAAAAAACTTTTTGTATAGTTTTTAAAACACTGTCCCGGCTATGCTTTGGCAAAGTTGTAATCTAAAACAACTTAGAACTAGAAAGATTTCTTTGTCAAAACATTTAAAAAAGGGTAGAAAATAACTACACAAAGGAAAAACAAGTAGTTATAATTCGCACCGAGGTTAATACACAATACATAAGTCACCTATATGTCATAGCTTTTTCTTTCAACGTAGCTCGCCTCGCCTTTCTACTATTTCCTCGTAACAACTTAACGTGCTGCATAAATAAGAAAAATTCTTAACAAAGAAATTCGAGACCAATTTACACTGTGTTTCTGACAAACAAATCCTAATTTATGGTGCTGTAAATGCGCTCTACGCTTTATCCAGATCCGCATTTTATTTTTAACTCACGTTTTTACTTATTTCATCACTTAAAAGCTTTAACTTACTTAAGATGCTTTCCCTCCTCACCAAAAATACACTAAAAGAAATATGCTATAATCAGTCAGGAAAAACGGTTAATTTTGATATTAGAGCTTTTATAAAAAGTGATACTTATACACTCACTCGTATAACCTCTAAGAAAATTCATGTGTCAAATTGTAGTCTAGTCTACTCTTTTATCTGTGATTTTATTATATTATATAATGTTATATTATATTATATTATATTATATTATATTATATTATATTATATTATATTATATTATATTATATTATATTATATTATATTATATTATATTATATTATATTATATTATATTATATTATATTATATTATATTATATTATATTATATTATATTATATTATATTATATTATATTATATTATATTATATTATATTATATTATATTATATTATATTATATTATATTATATTATATTATATTATATTATATTATATTATATTATGTAGTTAGTTATGAATTATAATAAATATTATCTGCTTGGTTGGGACGACCATAAAAAAAAACAATACATGATTATTTATTTATTCTTATCCTACTGTAGGTTCACTGTATTACCTACGACTTATAAATGTAAAAATTAATGAGGATGTTTGTTCATTTCTCAGTATCGAATACATATTTAATATAAAATTATTACTATTTTTAGTTCAAGTGGTTCTTACGAGACTTTTACGAGATTTTTGTAAAATACAGGATTGCCCAAAATAACGTTGACAAATGGTTTTACAAAATGTTTTATTTAATAATATAAAAAATTAAATTAAGTTAAAAAATAAAACCTTTACCCTACAAGATTCTCGACTTGTCTTAAAAATAACCTCCTTTAGCACGTATAGAGAAAGAGACTTCAGCTAGTAATATTTTTACAATTTTCAGCACTTCCTCTTCTGATATTTTGCTACACTCCCGTGTAAGAGAAAACTAGCTCATCAACACTTGCGACGCTTAGCACTGGCCCTTGTCTCCAAGATAGACCATAAACTATTGGTACCTAATAGGTTACCCATTGCATTAAAACCAGGTAAGTACTGATGTACTGAGACTAATGGTGGACACTCTTTTAAGCTCATAAAACCTGGGAAATTGTCTTTGCATAACTTAACTCAAGGCCCTGTGAGCTGGTTGACGTCTTGTTGACTATCCATGGACGGTTACTGAGGTACTTGACTCCAAGAATCTCTCATCTGTGATCTTCTTGGTTCATTTTGTTACCCTTTCTTATAAAAACTTAGCTTATCTTAGTTTTGCTAGTGGCGCAAATCGCACTAACTGTTTCTGCGTTTAGGCGATGTGGAACAAGCGCAGTAGTTTCAGGACGAATTAAAGTCGAGTCGAGAACCTGTCATTATGGTGATTTGGGACTTGTTTAATTTAAATAATTTTTACGTCGGAGAGTGAGACAAAGTATTTGTGATAGAGATGTAAAAAGATTGTAGAAAATTTATCCAACTTCTATCACTATATATATGATCTAAAAAGGTTGTTTTGAGGTCGAGTCAAGAATATTGTAGGAAATAAGTTATATTTTTAGATTTTGTGACTCAATTTAATGTATATATATATTTATCAGTATGAAAAACAATTTCTCAACGTTATTTTAGCCCATCCTGTAGGCATAGTTATCACAGCATTTATGATAATAAACGGCAAAACGATTTTCTTAGTAGGCATGAATTGTTAAATCAACGTGAGTGCAAAATTTAAGGTTAGGGAAATACTTCAATAATAAATAAGCCAAATGCTATTTATCGTACTTGTTAAACGCACATTAACTTACATGCTATACTTAACAAGTAAGCAACATAGCTTACACATCAGTCCCCTAACACGTAATTGCATCAAAATTTCAGCCTAGTACAAATTGACTTAGCTCAAGTTTCCGGAAACAATTGAAAGCATCCCGATTTGTCCATTCTTAGAAGCTGAATACTGACACGATGAGTTACGACTGAAACTATTAATGAAGTTACCGCTAGACGAAGGCAGGCCGCAAATAGTAACAAGCCGCAAACGAAACCAACTTGCTGGGAGGCCAAACATAAAATAGTTCCGACAAGTAAAGCCACACGTTGCATGGCGCCCAAACAGTTCGCAAGCAGTCACTGACTGATAGACAAAGTAATATCTAGACACGGACGGTAAAAGATTGATACATACAAAATTTACTGTTAAGATAAGTAACACAAATGCCTTTTTATTTATCTAATGCTATTCGTAATGAAGCAATGACTTGCTTTTAGTGATGAAGAAAATAATTTCGTAAAGAACCCCACGAAATGGTGGAGCGAAATTTATCACGAGCTCAGGGGTATTATATTTTGATACAGAGGCAATATATCCTTAGAAGAAGATCTTCTTTGTGTAAAAATAGCATAGAATGTTATACAATACAACTTATGCAACCAAAAGCGTTTCTAAGTACAAGTAACATACGAGTAGGTATATTTATCGGAAAAACCCAATAAAAAGAACCCATAATTATTTTGAGGGTAAAAATGTTACACCGTTGTGATATTACAAAACACGTGGAGATCAGCTGGCAATATCACTGGGTAGAAAATGTGCAATAAAATAAATACATACTGAAGTAGTTTACATAAAAGAGGTTTAGCAAAAACAAATTAGTTCTACCGATTTCTCTAATTAATATTTTTTACAACTGCATAACTATAAAAAAAACAGTCAATACCATACTCGTATGAACATTCTAAAAAGTAATGGAAATGGACACTCGACGACTGCGACATGTCGCATTCATTCATAATTCTATACAATAAACCTGACAGGCATAACCACGATGCAATGTCATGTCTCATGTCAGCCCTTTCCCAGCTCCAATAGAACAGACATCGCCTCCGAAACGTAATCGATCAACAAGGATAACAAACATACAATACTTTCAGAGAGAGTGACCTGAAAGTTCCATTTTTGTATGTCAACGCTTTTTTTTTTTTGTTTTGTTTTTTTTTTAATTTTCTACTAATTTTCCCTTGCATTGGTCTGCACTAACAATATTAAACCTTACGTTTTAATAAAAATTAACACAACAACAAGTACATGCTAAAATGTTATATCCAGGTTGTATGTTTTCACTTCTGCCGGCACTCCCGGAGTGCGTGAGTTTTTTTATTTAGACTACAGTCTCATGAAATACAGTAAAAGGGTACCAAGGAAGGTCTAGTCTATATCCTTAATTACAAAAAGACGCGGACGCGTGCTCTATGGAAAATGCCATAGGCCATTTTATACTGTAAATTTTTTTTTTAATCTCGAAATTGACCACCAAATTCCGTTCTCTGCATTCAAGAGTATCAATCCTGCTGTGCTGTGTATTATCCATGGACCTACTCGTTATATTTCCGACACTCGAAACCTAATTTTTTAATTAATACACAGTCACGTCCCCAATCGATTCCAATAATGGCAAAAGCCCGAAAAAACGGGCCAGACGACAAATGTATGTCAGCCGGTATGCACCCGTCAAACGGGTTCGATATCTGTTCTAGTGGGCTTTCTCTCCGTAGCGAGCTAACCCGGGTCAGGTAACAGAGGCCACGTGGCGTGTGGTCACTGGCACACACTTCCACAATATAGTACTATCAAATAGGCACTTTTCGCATCGGGGTGCAACGAAACTCTCTATGGAATGACAAAAAAGCATTTGTAATGTGTATGTTGACTTTTTAATTCATCCTCCACCGGAAAGAGGTTGTCGAGTGCACTTTTAGGATTTATTTATTGATTTCCTATGTGTCATACTACATAATAACTGTTTTAACCGTTTACTGCAAAATTTTAACAATTTTAAGTTAAATTTGCAGCCTTTTTACCGGACTGCGGGATGCAAAGGAATGGTAATGTGTTTATCAGCCTATGTATGTATGTTTGTTCCTTTGTGGCGCTCTACAGACCAAACGTATGGACCGATTTGATTCTTACGTCAATTGATGTGTATTAATCGATCGAGTATCACTAAAGAAATGACAGAAATCAAAATTTAATTTGGCGATAGCCAAACGTCATATTGTGAAAAAGGAAAAATTAAAGTCGACGAACTATGTCAAGGGGGTATCATTGAATAGGTACTTTAAAATCATCTTTAGGTAACCCTGATAATTTTTAATATGAATGACCATTTAGAATGTATAACAATTTAAAGTTGGTTAGCAACCATTCTCACTAGAATTTTCATACTTATGATGAGTAGTCAATAGTTTAGACCACAGCAAGCTACTTAATAATCTCCACAAAATTAACTTCTTTAATAAATTAACAAGGTTACGATATTTACCGTCGTATGATTCTGACTAAAAAGTGCCAAAAAAAATATAATTAAAAAAATTAAAAAACCCATCTGCGTAAAAATTAACTATAAATAAAAACTGAAAAGAGAAAAATAAGTCCAGTAATGATAAATTCTAATGTGGAACATAGCTACTTCAACAGTTGAAACCCATTAAAAATCTAGAACGGCCCAAATCTTAATAATGGGTCCCAAAGGTTGGAAGTCGCCATGTCCCGCATTGGAATGTATCATTACTGGACTTATTTTTCTCTTTTCAGTTTTTAATATATGGTTCATTTTTACGCACTTGGGTTTTTTACCAAGGGATGAGGGACTTTTCGAAACCCACTAAAAGAGCTAAGCGCCCTTTTATAAGGAACGCTAGTATCATTACCGATTTCTTATATCGAGCCGGTGACGCTGTATTTAAGGGGCAATTCCTCATGTAAATCACCTAGAGATTAAAACTTTTTCCTTTACGGGGGCAACTCCGCGCCACCCACTTTGCCCAAACTCAATTAACCACTGTTTAAGTCTTGGTGCCTTCCAATTGAAAGTAATCAGAGAAATATAGCATTAATGGTTATTTTTTTCTTATTAATTTACTTAATCAATTATAATAGATGCCTAAAATGCAATTTTATTCTCAATTTCATTCTAGTTATAGCTAATTAATTATTGTCATCTATTTTCTGACGTCCATCTGTCTGTCTGTGTCTGTCCGACAATTAAAGAGCTGTATATTTTAGACCGAAGTTAGTAGCAAGTTAGTAGCAAGTTCTGGTAGAACTCGCTTTTAAGCGATAAGACCGCCTAATTGTATACTTTTGTCTACTTTTATTCTCTTAATGTAAATGAAAACATGTTGGTGTTTAATAAAGTATTTATCTATCTATGTTATAAAGGCGGACCTAACCGATCATAAAAAAATTAAAAAGGAAAAATTTAAGGGGGTCCTCATACAAGAAACACGTTTTTGCTGTTTTTGCTTAATCGTAAAAACAGTAATAAATACAAGCTTCAAACTTGCAGATATTATAGTGTGAGCTCTAAAGTATAACAACAAATCATAAAAACGGGCCCGAGCCCTTACTATCTTAAATTACCGTATCAGAGCCCTATAGCGAAAGTAGTCAAGGTAATTGAGAGAAACACATTGCTATATTTGAAGATATTCAAAGTTCAGCAACGTCGGACTTATTTGGTCATTGGATGGCTAAACTTTTTATTTTTGTTTGTGTTCGTAAATTATGAAAATGGAGGTACGGGAGGTCGGTGGTTGCCGAGATATCGATTTTACCTTGCTTCTTGAGTAGCGGAGGTTCACGCTCCGCTCCGCGTGTACCAATGACTATTTTTCTTACGTACCTACATTATTCACTCCACTGGCTTTTCGGTGAAGGCAAACATCATGAGGAAACCTGCATACGTTAAAACGGGCCCAAACAGTGGGGACATATGAGGCTGATAAGGAAAAAAGGTTGTACGGAACCCACAATGCGCAGTTTCGTCTCGCACTTGATCGATTTTTGTTAATTTTATTATTTGTTTACCACCAGACCACTAACATTTTTTATATATATATGCTTCTACCTACTTCGGTCCAACACAGTCCAACATTACAGGCAGCGTAGGCTTAGTGATGGGCTCCGTTGGCACCCTTTAGGTACGGAGCCCTAAAAATGGGTAGGTAGCACTACATATACCTACCATCATAAAAACCGTAATACATCTAACAGTTTATTCCTAGAATAGCTACTTTGCTACAGCTAAAATCTTCGTAGGCGAGTGACTAATCCATAGAGCTTGGCTACGATGATTCAATCTAACGAAAAATGTGGATAGGTACGTATCTAATTGTGTGGATACACGTGCGATTAGTTTTTTTTTCTATTACTATTTTTTTTATTTTTAATCTAATATATAATATAACGTCGCATAAGACATTATTTATAAATGTTATGCCACAAACGTTTATTTAATTCATACAGTCGGCCATCGCCTTTGATGTTGATAGAAATCCAACTACGTCTAAACATTCCGCGACAACCAATCGTAGTAATCGTACTGACTGGCTGGCTGGACAACTCCCGAATGACCTTGAGCGCGTTCGTTCTGGGATGCAGAATCATTATTTTCATTACTTTTGCCACCTGTCATCCGTTCGTTTAGCATTGGTAGCAAAAGTATTAAAATTTTAGTATCATCTGTGACAAACTGTCATGCGTTCGTTTACGATATTTTTGTTATTTTTGTCACTTTTGCCACCGAAAAATGAAACTTTAGACCCATGTCTGGAGGTGGGGTTTTTGTGTTAATCTGTCAAACTGCCTATACATATTCATTGTTTATGGTAGTGTGTGTGTGTTTTATTGTAGTGTGTGTACGTCAAGCGTTCGTTTTGCAGGTTTTGTAACCAAAAATTTTGTTAGTAACGTTGCAAAGCTAAACGAACGGTAGGTGTCAGTGGCAAAACTGTCGTTATCAAAAGTGTGAAAAGTATCATTCGTGGGAACTCTTAATCCCAGAACGAACGCGCCCCTTATGTGATGACAATAGGGACTATTCGGCAGCTCTCGCCCCGTCTCGCTCGCCGCGCACCGCACTTTACTTCGATGGCTCTGTCTAGATGCCTTGGATGGTCGACTGTATGAATGAAATGTATATTTAGGCTATATGGTAATGCCAACAGTCAGATTTTTTTTTGTTCGACACGACGGTAAGACATGTTACTCTTTATTTGTGCAACCACAGTCACCAAAACGGACAAGTTTTAGAATGACTACATAACTAGATCTATATTTTTTGTCCGGCCTCTGCAATCTACTCACCATTGCGGCAAATCCTTATCATCAAGTCCTGACGGTGTGCTGAGTGTGTCCGCATCACCCTCGTTCCTCCCCCCAGGATGTTCAGGAATGGCTCGTTCGATCGTCGTAACCTCTTCGATGTCAGAGTCGATACCTTGAGCGAAGTCCATGTAGAACGACTCCCGGGAATCGCTCGACCCTCGTCGCAATTTGAGCGACAAATCAGGAGAACTGTCATCCATTTTAGGGCACTATATTGATGCACTACAATAATTATCGGCTTTCACCTTTCTGTTAGTCTCCATCGTGACTTTTATGAGTTCGAATAAAAAGCTTTAGGCTAACCCATGTTGTTGATTCTGCTTTTGCGGCTTTGGATTCATGGAACGTGTTTATTCATGGGCATTATACAAGAGCCCTATCAATTTAGTCATGCGCATTAGGCATTATACGAGGGACCCTTTCGATTTAATAATAATAATAATAATAAAAGTAATAATATACTTTATTACATCAACATAATAATTTTACAATAAAAAACATATTTACAAATAGAGAAAAACAAAAGGCGGTCATATTGCTTTAAAGCGATCTCTTCCAGACAACCTTACAGTATAGGAGTGTGTAAGAGTGAGAGTTATAGGAATAAGGCATTATACGAGGTATCCTTTTTATTTAGTCATGAGCATTGAGCATTATACCTACAAGGGCGCTTTCGGTTTAGTCATGGGCATTAGGCATTATACGAGGTACCCTTTCAATTTAGCTATAGAAATTAGGCAGTGTACGAGGGACATGGATTCTATTTTTAGTCATGGAGAATATAGGGATACACGAACAACTATTCCCATTCAGTCATGGACATAAGGTATTACACAAGGACAGGAGGAGGGAAACCCTTTCTAGAAAAACTTAAGAGATACGGACAGACACCAAAGTCTTACCCATAAGAGTTCCTTATTACTATTCTGGAACGAAACCCTGCACAATAAATCAAGATTGTTCAACTTAATTACAATTAAAGTTAATTTACGAAACTAATTTAACAGATGTTTTCTCCCAGTGATTTATATGAGACATCTAAATTACAAACGAGCAAAAAGACGCAAGAGCCCTAACAAAAGTTCTTCCCGCAACTTCGTCTGCGTGGACTTTTGAAAAAAAAAGAAAAAGCTGTTAACTGTTTGTAGTTACACCTACAAAGATTTCGGAATGCCCATAATGATTTTACAAAAACGGTGTAGCACATTAATACTTATTTTTAACTTAAATGCTAAATACAATTGTTATGTATTTAACGTTGAAAATGGCGCATTTCCATTCAAACTTTCAACCTCCATTTTCCCTTAGGGGATGAATTTTGCAAAATATATTTTCAGGGCTCGCCTGTTATACCCCAATTTTATTTCCTCAGGAAGTGAGTTTTGCAAAATCCTTTCTTAGTGGCTGCCTAGGTTATAACAATAACCTGTGTGCAAAATGTCAAGTCTCTAGAGTCTAGATCCAGTAGTTTGAGCTGTGAGGTCATAAATCAACCAGCCAGTTAGTTTATTATTTTATATACGTATATAGATTATAAGTATCATGGCACAGATATGTGTTTCGACGTAAAAAGAACAATGACCTGTGAATGGTTCCTATCCTAACCTTCCCTAAAATCGACACCGCACCGCCCACCCGCCGCGCGCCATCTCGCTTCCTGTGGCGTTAGGATATTTGGCTATGGATTAGTCATTTCTTATAATATCTATCGAACGGCTGACGAGATGATAGAATAGAAAGATAGAAAACTATAGGAAATTAAGTCACGTAGGTATGTAAGTTATATTGAATAACAAGTATTGTCACCATCTAAAGATTTCGTGAAGCCGATAATTGAGTACCTTTATAAATAATCCCTATAGAGTGCAGGATAATTAGTACCTAGTTACCTATTTGATTCGCAATACCTAATTAAAAATATAACAGTATGAATCTATAGTATGTCTGTTAAGAATAGACAGAAAATTATATAAATAAACTAGATAATCACTGCCTATATTATTTCAAAAAATTTAAGTGAAGAACCAACTCTTAGTAACTTATAAAGTCCTAAAATAGTAGGTACATTAATCTTATAAAAATCTTCATTGTTTTAAGAAATACATTAAGTATAAATATGCATACCTACATACAAATACCTGGAGGAACGAGCATGCTCGGTTTTTTTTAAACAGCGCCATCTATTGTCAAGTAGCTTAAGCGTTGCTTAATAACGCCACCTATTGTCAAATAGCTTTAGTGTTGCTTATTACTACTCGCCACTAGATGTTTGGAAGAGTCATACTTTTCAGTTTATCACTGCCTGAAAACACGGATTAAACGACGTTTTCTAAAAATGAAACCTAGCTAGGTCGATTTATCGTCCCCGAAACCCTCTGCATACTAAATTTCATGAAAATCGTCGGAGCCGTTTCCGAGATTCAGTTTTTATATATATATATATATATATATGCATATATACAAGAATTGCTCGTTTAAAGGTACTAGATAATCGTTTTTCGTTTAAGAGACCCTGAAGGTTAGTCTTCGAAAATATATCATTAATGCTATATCTAAGGCTACATCATCAATATAAATAAACATTGTTTATTAAGTTGTACCTTGATAGCTCAATTAGTAGAGCACTCACACGAACTGTAAGGATTATTGTAGGTTCAAGTCCTGGATTATTCTTTTGACTGCATCTTTACTATGAAAATATTTATTTACATTGATTATAGAAAAAGCATTGATTCAAGGGATGTTCTATATATTGAGAAAATGATGCCAGCGCATGAGTTTTTATATGAACATACTTTTTAACAAAAACTTTACTTACTGTACTTTACTTTTCTAACTATTACTTTTTTTCGTTTAAAAGTTTTTATTTTTTGCTTTTAAGTGACGGATTAATTTTTTTTCTCGTACACTAAAAACATCCATACTCGTAAAATTTTTTAATATTAAAGATTTTAATACAATCATCAACATAAAAGGCGCGTTTCACCAGTTTCAAATTAACATCAATAATTTTTTTCCTCCAAAAGTTTCAGTTTTAAATCCACTACATTAATATGGGATCATCTCAGGAGCGTACTCTTTCGAATAAAAAAGATTTTTTGAAATCAGCCCATAATTGTCATAGTTAATTTCAACAAAAAAGCCACTAGGGTTGTGCCAACGAGGTAAGTACGTAAAATGTTTTACTATGACACATTTTTTTTATTTGTTTTGGACCAATAGGTAGCTTAAGCCCAATATTAGAGAATATACAACCTACATTATTAATCATCTAAAAAGTTTTTTATCATTTTAACTTTATTTAAAAACGTAATTAAATTTTTGCTTTGAAACTTATTGTTATATTTTTTATTCAATAGGTACTTTTACATAAATCTTATGTACCCAATAGGTACACATATGATAAACGAAAATGCCAACAGTTTTGAATAAGGACATTGCCAAAAACCCAACGACTAGCCCGAAAAATATTAACAGGCTGCTCAAACGAAGCAACAAGACCTGTCCATTCAATGAGCTACAGTCCCCAAACCGAATTAAAAACAAATACCTCATCCATAGGCGATAAAAATTTCCTGTCCCTTACCAACTACATAATACAATAATGCCCAAGAACAAACATATTCATTTACACATGAAAGACAATCTAATAATTTGGATTCACATCACGGACCGCACCGGCGAAGGCGTATCGACAATCGACACGATTTCACTCACACACGTGTAGTAATCGTAGTAAACGGAAGCACGTGCGTGTTTCGGAACACGCTACGATGTGGCGCCCTTTCACGACAGAGGCCGGCGCGCGATTGCCGCGGGAACTACCTACGAGCGCGGCGTAAAGGGCGGGGGTGCCATCCCTATGGAGAAACGGGATCAATTCGGCGGTTCACGTGTTTGAGGAAGCGGACACGGGCCGTTTGTAGGTACACATTTAGGATAATGCGGTTAGCGAGAAACAACGGCTTATCCTTCTTCGTCTGAGAACCGTATTGCAAGCGTATAAATATAAGATTTATTTAGTGAAAAAAATACAATAATTAACACGCTTTTATTTGTATTCTAATTTAATTTAGAGAAACGAAGGTAAAATCTTAAATTCATCCCCTTTCTTCCTTAAAACCATGGTACTTCTATATCTTTTATCAAAACACAATAAAAATTTATGTAAGTAAGTGCCTCCAAGCAATAAAGAATAATTTTGTCTGCGTATTTTTTTTTTTTATTATGTTTTAAACAAAATATTTTATTTGGAGCGCCATGTTTAAGTGCGGGTCAAAGAAAATAACTCTGAATCTTTGGCGAGTCTTTATGAACATGAGATGACTAATACAAAAATTAAGTAGATTAAAAGAAGAAATCGAATATAATATGGATACATAATTACGGACTTGCTTTATGAATTAGTGTTTTTATTTTTGATTTTTGGAAAGTATGCTGATTCATCATTGCTTAGCATCGCAAAGGAGGGGCAAAGGCCGGGTTTCACCAACTAACTTAACCAGGCGCCGAAAATGGGAGATTATATGGAAATTCATATCGTCAGCTATCTTAAAAGTTAACCAGCTAGTAGTTTGCTGAACTTTGACTGGCCGATTAAGATAAAAAATAGCACGACTATGCTACAATCTCCCATTATTGACGGCTAGTTAACGTCAAAGTTAGTTGGCGCAACCCAGCCAAATTGTACTAATTTTAGGCACAGAGAGAGATAGTTGGTGAGACGGAGACTTAATATATGGAATATTTTATCCTGATGCAGAGTAGCTACTGGAACATTTTTTTTCCGCAGCTCGAGGCACGAGGCACTCCATGTCCTAACGGAGCATCCAACTGGCTAAATTTACATAGAGATAGCGGGGATTTCCCCACAGAAAGAGGACAAAGGAAGGATATTAATCCGATAGAAAGTTCCCACACGAATCCATCCATATGTCTTGGCACAGAGATAGTTGGAGAGATGGAAAGCAAAGAATACGTTACGTTTTAATCAAGAGTTCCCACGAGAATCAATTTTATTACAATGCACTATATCTAGCTACTCGTTACACGTCGCAACAGAACATCCAATTAAGGTACCTAAGTATTTAATTTTGTTTGGGTTCTTTTCTTTTCCTGCAGGTTGTCATTGTCACCCATTGCGTTGCACTATTGCTCCGTGTCGCAAAAGAAAAATCAGTTGAATTGAATTATGACTTTTTGACAAAATGTACTTTTCATCCTTCCTATTAAAAAGGATTTACTACGCGTTAAATCCACGGGGCAGTAGGTACCTATTTCTTCGATGCAGTGACTTTAAAATAAAGTGACTTCATTTTCGCAAAAGAATAGCAAGCAAGCAAGCTGCTTAGGCATAGAATGACAATTAATAATTTTTATTTCGGTTAAAAGAATTTGCTGTTGATTTTCCCATTCATTTTCGCAGGCAAAGCCGCAAATAATGCACTTAATTTCTATTGCAGCTATAAGTAGACTTATTTTTTGTCATACCACTAAGGTGGCAAACAAACTTACGGTCGAACTTATGGTAAGCGGTCCCGTAGCCTACGGCTGCTTGAAACACCTGGGGCATCACTCGTGCATTGTCTTAGAGAAAACCCTGGCAGGAAGCTCATTTCACAACCCAAGAGGAAGTTTCTCTGAAACTGTAACTATACGCGACCATTGACTGGGATTTAAAGATCCGTTACCTTTTTCTAATGTCACTCCTCATTTTTAATGTTTAAAATGTCTAGAGGAAAATTTTAGCCGTTTCGATAAAGTTGTGCTTTTCTATATGCAACTTATTGTTATGTTGTGACGATAACGTAAAGTCAAAACAAACTCAATAAGTCGGTTTTCTAATCAACCATTTTTTAAATAAAACCGTTTGAAACCGTAATTGGTGATTTAAAATGGTTGTCAACTAGTTTTTTTTTATAATAACCAATTGTTGAATACGTCAATGAATTCTCGATCTCATGCTGCAGCTAAATGAGATATGTCAGTTTTTTTTTATCATTAATACCAACCGTATTCACATTACCTATGTATATACACAATAAGTGATCTCACTCGATTATTTCTAAACTATACACGATATCGAAATACTGATTATTGATCATAAAAGTGCTTCACGAGCTATAACGAGTTTGAACTATAACATATTTTTTTGCAAGTCAAAAAGTGTACTCAGGACTGCAACAAAATTAATCAATGTTTTGCAATCTTAACTCATTTGGGTATGCCATTACCTTAAAACAAAACAGCTAACCCAACTGCGTTAAAAATATTAACTAAAAAGTGAATAAGAGTTTAACCGGTTTAAAACATTACATTCCTAACTCCTAAGACTACCTAAAATTCGTTATATTAATATTGCTGACAACAGTCATAGCCATGCACCTCGAGTGACCACTGGCTCGACAGTCTAGGCTATGGCCTAAGCTTCCTTTTAAATAAAAGGCCTGTGCACCTCCAGAACTATGGATTACTTATTTATAAGTTTTCAACTAAGTAGAAATATTTTTAATCATTCAAGGCTCAATCACTAGGTTTTGGGCAATCCCTGCTAAAGTACTACTGCTACGGGTGAATTTACGGAGCAAATTTATTAAGGCTACGTCACGATCTGCAGTATTTACTCTTATATACTATTTAATTTTTTGGGCAAAAACTTTTAGATTTAAAAAAATACATGCTATAAAACAGATTTCTTACATATGCTTAACTTGGCTGCAAGTTTTGGTCAAATGTACCTATTTATGCTTTGAGTAAAATATTAAAACAGTGGTAAATATTATGTACACTTTAATAGATAACTCCATTACACTTATAAAATACAAATTGATATCACAATATTATCCGCCGATAGTTATGCAGATATTTATTTTTTTTTATTTGCTACAAACTATTAATTCAATGGAATATTAGGTATCAATATTTATAAACTAAAATACAAAGTTCAATATAAAAAGGATAGTAAAATATAGTTATAGTTTAACAATGTATTAAAGAAGTCATGGGATAACTGATATTTATTTTAAATTATAGTTAATAATAATAAGGCATTAAATAAATTTCTTTGATATAGAAACAAATGGATACATATACATGGTGATACTATTATGCCGAAAGTATGTAATTTTTTTTTTCTTAGTTTACTACGAACTATTTATTTTATAGAATATTAGATATCAATATTTATAAACTAAAATACCAAGTATATTCAAAATTATATCAATATTTATAAACTAAAATACAAAGTTCAATATAAAAAGGATAGTAAAATATAGTTATAGTTTAACAATGTATTAAAGAAGTCATGGGATAACTGATATTTATTTTAAATTATAGTTAATAATAATAAGGCATTAAATAAATTTCTTTGATATAGAAACAAATGGATACATATACATGGTGATACTATTATGCCGAAAGTATGTAATTTTTTCTTTCTTAGTTTACTACGAACTATTTATTTTATAGAATATTAGATATCAATATTTATAAACTAAAATACCAAGTATATTCAAAATTATATCAATATTTATAAACTAAAATACAAAGTTCAATATAAAAAGGATAGTAAAATATAGTTATAGTTTAACAATGTATTAAAGAAGTCATGGGATAACTGATATTTATTTTAAATTATAGTTAATAATAATAAGGCATTAAATAAATTTCTTTAATATAGAAACAAATGGATACATATACATGGTGATACTATTATGCCGAAAGTAAGTAATTTTTTCTTTCTTAGTTTACTACGAACTATTTATTTTATAGAATATTAGATATCAATATTTATAAACTAAAATACCAAGTATATTCAAAATTATAAAAGTTTAACAATTGTTTAAAAGAATAGTCATCGGATAACTGATATTTAATTTAAATTATAGATAATAATAATAAAGAATGAAATAAATTTCTTTGACTTACAAAAATTGGATACTAATACATGCGTGATATTATTTTTCTGCTTTTTCCACGTAATAGATTCAGTTTCACCAGTTATAGAGTTCGCAAACCAGACACTTAATTATCTTTAACTGATTCGTTTAGATCATCAGTCAAGATAACACTGACCTCTTAACTCATTCATAGCATCCAAACGTCTGAATGTTCCTCCTATAAGTAAATATGTATGTTTCTAGGTTATATGGTAACGTTCCAAAACACAATAAGTACCTACTCTGCCAATGTCGCGTTAGGATATTTTTTGATTGTTCCAAAAGTATCATTATCGTAACATATATCGTAGTCATATATTTATGTATCGATTTTTTTTTTACTGTAATTCAGATCATATTTTTTGATAAAATTAATTGTTTTTATCTTTTTAGTGCATCTTTTTGAAGCCAGTCGTACATTTTAAACATTGCATGAATTTCGGCGGTATGCGTTTGCTCTTGAAGTGCTTGACAGCCTACGGAGCCTTATTACTAAGCCGACGCTGTTTATCTGTATATGTGTATGTCTGTCCAAAATTTAAACGGCTCTATCTTGTTAACCGTAGTTACAGGTAGAAAATGTATAATAGCTCAAGCAAGCAACTGTACCTATTATTATACACGGAAAAAAAAGAGTTTCCAAGTTCTATTCCACCAAAATAATTTGCATTCAGTCAAGAAATCCAACTATTTTGGACATATTATCACAGAAGGCAATATTATTTCCCAGAAAAAAAATCATTTTATCAATCGTACTTGATAAACTTCTTTTCGTATTAACAAATATTTTTTTTACCAAATAAATGTACGTTTTAGATCAACCAAACTTAAATTAATTACCCTAAGACAGTTAATGTTCTTGTATAACATAAATACATTTTTATATGCAACATTTTATTTTTCTTCGTTTGAAACAAAAAATAATTTTGCTTTGATATAATTTATTTTGCGCCAAAATCATGGTTTTCTTAAATCTGCGACGTCACTTATTAAAAACTATATCTTTCGATGAAAATAATTGTATTTTAAATCAAAGCCAGTGAAATGTTCAGTTAAGATAATATTGTTTTGAATAGAGAAAATAATAATTTTAACGGAATTTGTTAGATTCTTGACTCAAAATCTGATAGTTTAAGCTGAAACTCTTGTTTTAGTCGATACAAATAAAATACCTGCTTTAAAATATTAAACATTTTCGTTGAAATTAATCCGCTAGTATCGCTTTGAACGAATTTTCTTTTCGTTTAAGTAAATACCTGCATTTTTAAAATTGAATGAACCTCATCACTGTCCTTCATAGGATTTCGTGTTGGCTTTTAATTTTAAATAATTGTTTATTGTAGGGTTTAGTGCGTCAAATTAGTATCAGTTTATGCGAGAAACCTACAGTTAATTATTTTCTGAGAATTGAAAAGCTCGTGGCCCAGTCGCATTCGTCTATCTGAAACGATAAGCGAAGTTAAGCAACTTCGACCGTGGTCAGTACTTGGTTGGGTGACCGCTTTTTCTTCCATGTTTAAGAAGGATCGTTAAATAGTGCATCTTTTTGAAGCCAGTCGTACATTTTAAACATTGCATGAATTTCGGCGGTATGCGTTTGCTCTTGAAGTGCTTGACAGCCTACGGAGCCTTATTACTAAGCCGACGCTGTTTATCTGTATATGTGTATGTCTGTCCAAAATTTAAACGGCTCTATCTTGTTAACCGTAGTTACAGGTAGAAAATGTATAATAGCTCAAGCAAGCAACTGTACCTATTATTATACACGGAAAAAAAAGAGTTTCCAAGTTCTATTCCACCAAAATAATTTGCATTCAGTCAAGAAATCCAACTATTTTGGACATATTATCACAGAAGGCAATATTATTTCCCAGAAAAAAAATCATTTTATCAATCGTACTTGATAAACTTCTTTTCGTATTAACAAATATTTTTTTTACCAAATAAATGTACGTTTTAGATCAACCAAACTTAAATTAATTACCCTAAGACAGTTAATGTTCTTGTATAACATAAATACATTTTTATATGCAACATTTTATTTTTCTTCGTTTGGAACAAAAAATAATTTTGCTTTGATATAATTTATTTTGCGCCAAAATCATGGTTTTCTTAAATCTGCGACGTCACTTATTAAAAACTATATCTTTCGATGAAAATAATTGTATTTTAAATCAAAGCCAGTGAAATGTTCAGTTAAGATAATATTGTTTTGAATAGAGAAAATAATAATTTTAACGGAATTTGTTAGATTCTTGACTCAAAATCTGATATTTTAAGCTGAAACTCTTGTTTTAGTCGATACAAATAAAATACCTGCTTTAAAATATTAAACATTTTCGTTGAAATTAATCCGCTAGTATCGCTTTGAACGAATTTTCTTTTCGTTTAAGTAAATACCTGCATTTTTAAAATTGAATGAACCTCATCACTGTCCTTCATAGGATTTCGTGTTGGCTTTTAATTTTAAATAATTGTTTATTGTAGGGTTTAGTGCGTCAAATTAGTATCAGTTTATGCGAGAAACCTACAGTTAATTATTTTCTGAGAATTAAAAACCTCGTGGCCCAGTCGCATTCGTCTATCTGAAACGATAAGCGAAGTTAAGGAACTTCGACCGTGGTCAGTACTTGGTTGGGTGACCGCTTTTTCTTCCATGTTTAAGAAGGATCGTTAAATAGTCATAATTATTATAATTAAGCATAACGCTGTATAATCAGCTAAAGGCGAGAATAGCTGCTAAGCTCGACAAAGTCCAAATAAAGGAAGTGACTGACTATATGGCCCAAGCGTCCAGAAAAGAGGCCTGTGCCTCTGCAGTAGGGCACTACTAGCTCGACAAACGTCTGCTAAGACACACACTAAGTCAGTGCGGTAGACTGACTCTATATGGCCCAAGCCTCCAGAAAAGAGGCTTTTTAAAAAACTTTATTTAATCTTGACGGATAACTATGTCATTTTGGACCGAAACATTTTTTATTTTAAACTAAAATATAATGTTATTAATTTAAGAGCTGATGTAGTCAAGTTAAGAGCACTTTTCTCTTGTGTGAACTAGACATTTCTTCCGTGCAGTAACACACGAAGTTCTACGCCCAAGAAAACTAAGTGTTTCAAATAAAGAAGCATATTTTTCTTCAATGAATTAAATATTGTTTCAAACTGATAGAGTTTTATTTACTGGTTCAAAGAAATTTGATCTTGTGTTAACTTCATATTATTTTAAATATTTAAGAGATATAATATCTTAGATGAAGTAAATATTCGTTGATGCATATATGAAACGATATTCTCTTGGCTCAACTAATTCTTTTTTACCTTGTACGACTAAATAATTAAAAACCAAAAATAAAAAAAATTATGTTTTTTATGTTTTTCGTTTTGGCTCTACCTACTATAGAAACAGTAATACATACACGTTTTAAACTTGCTGTAGTTGTAAAACAGACTCTGACGTAGAATAACAAATACTAACAGATGCCTTTAAAATACCTTGAACTCGGATGTAGGTGACGTATGCGTACAAGGGAATGATTTAAGAGTGAATATTCTAATATTTTCTGCGCCGCTACTGTACTGATATTAAATCTCCGAAAAACCAATCAAAAAGTCAGTGACATTCAAATTTTTATATAGTTTTGTCAGCGACGTGATTTGATTTGAAGAACGACCGATAGTAAAGATAAGCATTAAAGCAAGTCTTTTTTTTGCTCATTTTTGTCTCTTACAAAATAACAAAGGTCAGACAGGCTATTTTATTGTTATTTGTAACACAGCATTGCACTTCATACAAAAATACTAATGATATTTGATTGTGGTATATTATGAATGCGGTTACATTATGCGGCCTCAGTTGTAAAGTTGGCATAATCTTTAATAACAAATAATCGCAAGGTCAATAACATTTATAACGAGACGGCAATGACTTTATTTGATAAGATTCGAAGAATTGTCGATATTTAGCCATCTTTTGTTATAAACCCAAAAATGTATATACAGTATATGCAATCTTAGAATAAAAAAGCCTTGACTGTTAACATTATTATTAGTTTACCATTGACTATCGAGATAATATTAAAATTTCTTTTTTAACCGTTCGGAATTTTTTCTCTTTTAGGAGCACTTTTTTCTAGAAGAGGTTGATGAGTTTTTTTAAAGACAACAAATGTTGAAAAAATTTATTTAAAATTGGCAACACTATATTTTACAAAATTGAGTTCTAAAAAAAATTAAAATATTTTAATCTGAAAATTACTAAAGAAAACCGGCCAAGTGCGAGTCTGGTTCGCGCACCGAGGGTTCCGTGCAGACTTATTATATGTTGTTGTATTTTATTAAAAATATTTTTATTATATGATGTAACTAAAAATTTACGGATTTCGCAATTTTTCCTTTATCCGTGCTATAAGACGTTGCTTCGTACCAAATTTTAAGATGCTAATTTCACGGGAAGTACCCTATAGGTTTTGATTCCCTTGCGAGTTTCGAAAATTTGCGGCATAAACGACTGTATCTCTTGGCTTAGAAGTTTGATTTTTGCACAGTTCCAAGGGACAGTAAACCTGAGTATTTGAAATAAATTTTAGCTTGTTACCTCCACGCGTTCCTGAGAAAAAGGGTCTTGACAGACGGAGAGACGGACGGACAACAAAGTGATCCTATAAGGGTTCCGTTATTTCCTTTCGAAGTACGGAACCCTAATTAGGTAGTCAGCTAAAAAAAACCGGCCAAGAGCGAGTCGAACTCGCGCACGAAAGGTTCCGTACCATTATCTATAAAAACGACAAAAATAATCACGTTTGTTGTATGGGAGCCCACCTTAATTTTTTGTTTTATTTTTAATTAAATTATTTATTTTTAAAGTAAATATATAACTTAATAGTCTGTGAATATTTCAAGCGTCTACCTGTTGCCGTTATCAATATCGAGCAAAAGCGAGCAAAAAATTACGTTTATTGTATGGGAGCCCCTTAATTATTTATTTTATTCTGTGTTTTAGTATTTATTGTTATAGCGGCAACAGAAATACATCTTCTGTGGAAATTTTAACTGTCTAACGATCACGTTTCATGAGAAACAGCCTTCAGACAGACGGACGGACGGACGGACGGACAGCGGAGTCTTAGTAATAGGGTATCGTTTTTTAACCTTGTAGTATGGAAACCTAAAAACGATAACCAATAAGACTCAAAAAGTTAAAAGAGGCATTAAGTTTTAAAAAAAAAATCTGCTTTCTCTGAGTTAACTTTTTCAAACTCAGACAGTTATCACCGACAATTATTTTATTGAGCTGTCCGAACAAATAATAGATTAAATTGATATAGGTGCATTAAATCTAAGTTTTTGTTGGATTAAAATCTTGTAATCATAGAGAATATAATCACTACGTTTTTAGAATATTGCACAATTTTAATTTAAATAATGTTTCTTTCAATAATATGTTATGATCATTTTCTATTATGTATTTAAATTTAGAATTAAATACGAAACAATTAAATAACATATCAAATACAAAAATAACTGTATAACTGGGTCATTCTGTTGTTTATTTTTTAAAATAAGTTTAGTAGAATGACAACAAATTTCAGCATTGTCTGCGAAGACCATTTACAGTTATGCAACGAAGACTTACAGAAGATGAATAAAGTTGCGAACAATAATCAAGTAACAAATTGTAAAATTGACACCTAATCTCCCACACCCACCATTGTAAATTTGTACCACGAGAGCAATGGCGTCATCTTAGGCGTCATTACAAGATTTTCGAAAGAAATGTGATTATATTAGATTGAAACATTGAATTATAATTTTCTTGACCCTAGGAAATGCAAGAAAAGTGCAAACCCATTATATAAATAATAAACTACCGCTCGAGCAACTTCTCTTGTTCTTGATGTCGAAGATTTTTTGCGAAAAACATATGGACGCCATATAAGATCCGCCATCTTGAATTTTTAAAAAATTATAGAATATTTGAATTAAACCCCCTCAAAAACCTTATAGAACTTAGTTTCGTCAACATCAAAGATTTTTGCTAAAAAGGAGCGCCATATTGGATCCGCCATTCTGAATTTTGAAAAAATTCAAAAAACTTGAATTCAACACCCTCGAAACCTAACAGAAATCAGTTTTAATCGATCGAAGGTATTTTGATGCAAAAAGTTACAAAAAAAAGTATTTTAAGATAAAAATCAAACTCTGGTTCAATATTTATAGATAATTAATCAGTCCTATTCCGTGTAAAAAGTAATCGATTGAGATGTCGATGAAACAATTCGAACATTAGTTTTCAAGATATTCTATCCCAACAAGTTCACGTATATTCCTACACACAAGATATCACTCTAAAATTGTCGCAAATTATTCCCCACGTCTTAAAACACAAATACAGCCATTATTGGAACCATCAAAGAGAATATCTTACAGAGAAGTTAATAAAAAATATTGGTGGGCATTGGGCACATTTTTTACGTTTGGATTGGTGACAATCTTTATACAAAATTAACGACATAGTAACTAACACATCTCGTAAAAATGGACTGTATTTGATGTTTTAATTTATTTAAATAATACGAATAACAAAGTTGACTTCATAGTGTAAACTAGGTATTAGAGAAGTCTCAAGACCGAATTAAGTATTCTTTTTAAACCTATGAGCATTATTTAAAAAAAATAAAAAATCTCTAACAGTTTTTCAAAAGAATTGAATTTAGTAATTCAAAATTCGGTATAAAAGTAACTTTAATATTTTAATATGCAACAAAATTTTTGTATTATTTAGAATATACTAGAACATTAATTGCTTTCATCCAATTAACTGAATTTTTAATAATAAACATTGTTTACTGTTTGAGATTATGATTATTGATTATTTTTTTACGGAAAAATTGGGTAAAAATTTTCTATTTCTCCATACCATACAAATTTACTATGTTGCCTTTTTCATGCAAACGTGAATAACGAAGATGTTGGCCAATAAAAGTAGAATCTCATCCAAATCCATGAAGAAGTTGTCCAATTCAAGAACAACAAACTAATAGTCATACCAATACAAGAATGTTTTAATAAGTACTTCAGTGGTATCGATATTTCTGTTCGATTGTATAATAAGTTTATTTTATTGAGCTTGGTTATAGTGATTCATTTTTGACGAAATATTTAGATAATTTCTATTTACAATCATAGCATGCAAAACATTATACATCTATTATGATTTCAACATTACGATATATCTAATGATCAACTAATACATTCAATTATAAAGGAATAATGCCTAAAAAACTTAATCGAAATAATATTTGTAGTATGTAACAGTGAATATAGTTAGTATATTTAACCAACACACGTTTTCCACGCCAAACCGCCACAAGCCATTGCTCCGATCAAATATACCGCCAGCGCAGCAACTCCTACCAGTATTACGTACATTTTGATGTTTTTCCAAAATAAGGAGCGTTGCAAGGTTCTTGCATTGGTGCGATATGTGACCGACTGGAAAGAAAATACAAACAAAATTTAAACATTTGTCTTATAAAACTCTTAAAACAGAATAATTTACGACCGCGGTTTTTTATAGTAGTTACTAATTATGTTTTGTATACAAGTAACAATTTTTATATATTTCACATTTTATTATTATTTATTTATTTTCACAATTTGTGTATTTTTATCAATGACTAAAGACACTAAAAATAAAAATTTCAGCATTATTTTATTGTCTTTTTTTTATTTCTACTTCGTTCTGTGGCTTTGAACAGTGTTATTATTGCGCTTATAACACACCAAAGGAACGCTTATTGGATAAATATCCCCTATGACCTTTGGAAGGTCATAGTAAATTTGGCTTTTGTGACAAACACTAAAATTCATCAAAACCATCTACAAAAGTATTATTATTCCAAAAAAAATAATTAAATAAATGTAATTAACAGAAATATTTTTCCTTTTATTTTATAAATTCTTTCCACAATGAGCTGTAACATGTCATCAGACTTGTTTTAATTGCGTGTTCATTATGTGTACTTTTTTTACGCCTTATAAACTGATAAACTGTATAGTGCTACTGAGTCGGTGGAGGCCTAATTGTTTCTGCTCTGCCTCGCTTTCTAAGGAGTGGGTTTCTTAAGTACGTCCGTGCCTAAACGTATATCATTCGAGTAATTTCCAAAATATTTCAAATAAATTACAAAACTGGCAGTATCTGTATATCTAAATCTAGTCCATAAGCTACGATGACCGCTTAGCATCAGACGGGCTTGTTTACTACCTTAGTAATATAAAAAAGTCTAAACATTCACCACTCATTTAATTCGTTGAAGGAAAACATCTACGAACTATAAACCAAATCGCCTCGAACGGTATTCTCTCTCTATAACTCGCCTATGAGGATTGGTAACATATGCCACTGTCGGCAGGAAATAAACATAAAACCTTATAATATGGTCAAATAATTACTCCGACTTGTAATGGAATTATTCTTATATACTGTGCCATCATACAAAGTAAATAAACCATTAAGTAATCAATCAATTTCTTAATAACTCACGCTAGTTGCTAAATTATCAGCCTTGTTGACCAGTAACTCTAACTTCTCACCGCGCATCGCCATACTATCTGTAAAAATAAATAAATAAATGTGATTAGGAATGTATGTCATAAACTAATGATTTATCAGCGAATTTAGTCATGTTTAAATACAATCAAATAGACGGTAACGATCTAACAAGATCTAACAACCGAAACTGAACTGATAATCAGCTAAACTGAATACTCTTTAGCTGTTTATCAAAGTATTGTATTATTACTTTGAATAAAACTTCTTGCCACCTCTTTTTAGCAGAAATCAACATTGTTTACATTATATTGACAATTCAAAAGTGTTCTTAGCTACCTATTTGAATAAATATTGTTTGATTTGATTTGATTTGAAGCCTGTTTTGAGGCTAATGACAAATTGTACTATAAAAATAGTACCTAAAACCGTATGACCGCTAAAATCGTTGTATCGCCCTTGAATAATAAAATCAAATTCTATCAAAAACAAGGTTTTTTTCTATGCTAGCTGACGTACTTTTCAGCACAACTTAGTTTAACATAACACAATTAAAAAAGCTTGTATGTCTATCTGTCATGACCCCTTTACTTAAGAACGCGTGGGAGGTATCAAGTTGAAATTAAAATCAAATAGTAAAGTCTACGGGCACTTGATGTAAAAAAATTCAAGCTTCTAAGTCAATGTTTAAAAAAAACCGGCCAAGTGCGAGTTGGACTCGCGCACCGAGGGTTCCGTACTTACCACCATTTATATAATCTACAGACACAAACAAAAATATTTTTATATTTAAGTTGATTGAATGATAGGTAAAATGCGGTTTACGATTTATGACGTATTAAAAAATTCTTACTAGATCTCGTTCAAACCAATTTTCGATGGAAGTTTGCATAGTAATGTATATCATATACTTCTTTTAGTTTTATCATTCTCTTATTTTAGAAGTTACACACATTTTACCACTTTGAAAGTGTCTCTCGCGCAAACTTGGTATTCAGTTTAGAAAAAAATGATATTAGAAACCTCAATATCATTTTTGAAGACCTATCCATAGATACCCCACAAGTATGGGTTTGATGAAAAAAAAATTTTTGAGTTTCAGTTCTAAGTATGGGGAACCCCAAAAATTTATTGTTTTTTTTTTTCTATTTTTGTGAGAAAATCTTAATGCGGTTCACAGAATGCATCTAATTACCTAGTTTCAAGAGTTGTTTCAACACTCGGGCAAATTTTTAAAGCGTGTAGGTATTGCATTTTATTGTAATGAAAGTTGATTAAATAATTAGAATAGCTTGTTATCTAGTGCCTTGATTGTTGTAACAAAAACTAAAAAAAATTGACTACAAAACGGTTAATCCCATACTTAAACAAATTAAGTTACAACGCGAAGAATATAACAAATATATCTAATAGTAATTTATATATAACATTGTGTAATGATTTTTAGTATATTTACATACACAACGTTAGTATTACACAAATTAGCTTTCTACAAGGGCCTATATCGCTCTCTTTAGGAATATACATTCCTCGCATACTGATACTACAGCAATTTGTCTGTATGTGTCTCAAGCATGTGTATGTATCTACACTCTGTTTTATCTTACATGTCTAATTTTGTTAACTTAAAATTAAGAAAACTAAGACTGAACTATGATTTTAACTATGACTTTGAAACAATTATTATAATCAACATGTGAAACAAAACATATGTTGGAAACGATAAATCAAATCAAACTTTATTTAAATAGGTTTCTAAGAACACTTTTGAATCATCAATACAATGTAAACAATGTTGAATTCTGCCAAAAAGAGCTGGCAAGAAGTTCCATTTAAAGTAATAATACAATACTTTGATAATAAAAAAATAAGTTAGTAAGCTACTAAAAACAAAGTCAAACATGTCAATCATTTTTTTTTTGTTTTTATTAAGCATAGGGGGCGCACCATGTGAAGCATCAAATAACTTCAATCGAGTGAAGGAATTCAGATATTTAAGAAAATTACGATATTTAGTAGTACGAGGGGCATTAGCGCCATCATAATTATATTTTTGCACAATCATTTGTACATACATATACTTAAAACTATCCATAAAACCCGTTTAATTTAATTATAATGTTACACGAAAACGTTTAATTTTGTAATAACTATTATATAATGGCAGCGTGTTGTTCTATGTGTGTTCCATGCTAACATATTTCACCACAAAAACAAAAAAAAATGGTAGGTGTATGTATTGTCAAAGGTTTTGAAACAAAACAAACATCTCTTAAAATTATTAAAAAAAAAACTTATCAAATCTTGTTCTTAAAATAACGAAATATTTTAGCAAACTGGAAATGAAAATAATTCAATGTCAAGGCCGTTGCGATCAAAGACATTCAATAAAGTAACGTTGCATATGTACATTGGCCTTTATGGCAGAATTTCACAAGAATCAGAAGAAGTGACATTCAAAGCTGTCGCTATTTTAGAAGCTGCAACTAAGTAGGTACGAAATTTTGTAACGACCTACCTGCATATATATATATCAGTTCGAAGCAATATTCTAGTTTTTTGTCTGTTTAATCTCTTTCTTAGCAAATACTGCTAATCCTATTGACAACTTATAGGTGGCATATGATACATAATGATTAGGAATATTGTTGAGATATAATAATAAAGCTTATGTAGTTATAATATTCCTGGACATAACACTCAGCGCCATCTGGTCCTAAACAAAGCAAAGCATTTAGGTACTTAATATGAATACCAGATAACGGATACAAATTTTTACTAAAATACTTGTTTTGTTACCAATGTACCTATTTTTATATACGTTTTAACGCCAGATACAAGAAAAATATAATAGATTGTCCTGTGCGGCGATCGAACCAACGCCCCTCGGATCGGTAGGTAGTCACAACTACCCACAATCCACAGAGCTGCGAAATGAAATAATAATCACACAAATAACTATTCGTATATTTGGATTTTCGTTAAAAAAATTCATAAAGATCTATCTATATAGGTGTATATGTTTTTTAGGTTTCCGTAGCCATATGCCAAAACAAAACGCCAAAACGTACAAAAGTTAAAGGGAGGACACACAAAATTGAAAAACGACTTCGGAAACTAATTACTCGCAAAATATACCTAAGACAAAAAATCACTTAGAACCAATTTTTTTTTTCAAGTATGTCCCAGTTTAGTTATAAACACACATTAAGTGACACAAAAAAAAATATAATTGAGAACCTACATTAATTCTAATTTTCTTATATGTATTTTCATTATAATACTGTATAGGGCGGTAGCGACTGTATATTAAATACAATATCCCACTGTAAAAAAAATCATCGATAGACAGATAGCAGACTTGTAAGGCCGTAACAAACGGACGGACAGAACAGGTTTCAATTCTCCCATCTGACTACGGAACCTTAGAAAGGACTTGTACGGACTGACGAATTATACTGACATGAATAGAGTTACTTTAGGTACATACCTACTACTCTTTCTATTTACATTAGCTATCTAAAGTTTGTTATGTTTTAGTTAGGCGTTTGATATCTGCACTGACCCTCACAATTGGGCCATTTCATTTACGTGGATAACCAATACGCTAACTAGACATTGGTTATTTATACCACTGTGTCCACAGAGTTGTGTTACTGAACCTTAACTAGGTACAAACTTGCTATCGTATGTATACTATACTACACTTAAAAAATATTTAAACAAACGCTGGTAAAATGATACAATATTGATAAAGAGAATTATAGATAGCTCTGTAAATAAAGTCATAAAGATTTGCAAATTCTTGAAAAAGTGGTAGTCAGTTGGCGTAAAACAATATTATTTTATTCTAACATGACATATGGCCTATGGCTGTTCAGTTCATCGGGAACCTTAAACATAATGGATATTTTTTATCCTAAATTACGACTGTGCAAATTCAACATTTCATTTTACATTGCAAATTAAACTCTGAATTTTTCATAAAAACAGCAAACAATTTACTTCCCGAGGCCTTGTCGGAAAAGCGCTTATTATAAAATAAAAACAGAAACTATTCAAGGTTAACGCATAAATTAACATCAACACGATTTACAAATAATTGTAGGTGATTAATTAAAATGTGTTAGTACCAACACTTCGACAACATTAATGATAAAAAATTTGGCCTAACATCATACAAAAGATAAATCTAATCAAATTAACTCACGGCAATGAATAACTGGACGAGTGCGAGTCACAACTATGTAAAGATTTTATGCCAATTTTTCAAAAACTGATATTTTATTTTTCAACCGAATAAAAACAAAAGAAGGAGGTGCTTAAGTCGACGCGTATGAACACCCATACATTTTTATAGTAGGTAGTTTGATGAAAAAAAACTATCCTCAAAGGCATGAAAAATTAATGATTGATTTTTCACCTACTAAATTTTCAGCTGTGATCCGATTCACGAAATAATAGTAAGTTGGGTTTATGTTTTTTAACAAAACATTATTCCATCTTCAAATCCACTAAAAAGTAAAAATAAGCTCCGAAAGCAGACTCATTATTGGTAGCTACATGTTCTATTCGCCTTGAAGTCGATAGACAAGACATTTCAAGGATTCGCGACAATCGATGAATTTCATACGTCATTTCAAATGCTCAATGTATATCTTATTTCTATGGATTTCAAACGAGAATTGTTAGCTGTCATTTTACGGAATCGAGCCGCTGTAGTCAAAATTTGACAGTAACACTGACGTAAAACAAAGAAAAAACCAAAATACCTTGCTATGACCTGTGGTAGTTTGTAGTGAGTTGATACCAACTTAAACCAGTTGGATTATTTTAGATTCTAGTTTCGGGACTATGATTATGACATCATTTGTTCATCTGTGGGCGAAAATGGTCGTGGTTTTTCGTTTGGGACTGCTGCCATTAAAAGCTTTAGGGGCATTGGCAATCGACTTAAATTCGATATAAATAATAAAACAATAAATTCAAGTTTGTATGATCCGGCCTTTGACTAGTTAATATATATAAAAGACTGACTGACTGATACATTAACCCACAGCACTAACTACTGTGTCTACAGACTAGAAATTTTGCAGAGGTTCCCGTATGACGTAGGCGAGCACTAAGAAATAATTTTGCAAAATGCATACCCTAAGGGGGTAAAATGGGGGTTGGCGGTTTGTATGAAAATCCGTCATTTTTGCAGCTGAATAAAAAAAAGTATTTTGGTCTGTAAATTAAAATGAATGTGTTTTACCGGGTTTTGCAAATCGGTGGAAGCCTAGAGTAGAAAATTGGGATGAAAATTAGTTTGAGAATCCCGATATTTTTGTAGTAGAAACCATAAACAATAAAAGTTTTTTTTTTGTAGTCGACACGACACGATCTATATAAAGATCCAATTATATATTGTGTTAGTTTATCTCCTTTTTAGTTAATATTTTGAATCTCTAGGTATAATTGAAATAGCCGATTTATTGAGCATAAAAAGACTGTATTTTTCTTATGTCTTCGGGCAAACACTACTAGTAATAACACACATTGCGTATACAAATATAACATACACAGAAAGGTAACTGCAAGTTTGCATGGCATAAACAATGAAGATAAGCATACAGATAACTAGTGAAATATTACATCTGTAAATCAATGAGGCTAAAAAAATAAATCAACAGAAAATGTTAATTTATAGTACCTAATTGATTGATAAAGGGAAGTACATTTATCTTATTATTCTACATTGGGTACATTACTTAATTCCCTTGATGAATTATTCAAAGCAATTACATAATGTGTATGTGTGATCGGTGGTGACACAGGGGTTTCGATTTCACCTTACGTTCTGAGTGGCGAAGGTTCGAGCCCTTATTCAAACCACTGGCTTAGCAGTGAAAAAAAAAACATCGTGATTGTAAGGAAACCTGCATATGTCAAAAAAGACATATTTGAAGTCCACAATCTGCATTGGGCCTGCGTGTGGACTTTGGCCCAAATCACGGTGAGGGTGCCACAACAGTGGGGATGCATAAGGCTGGTAAATAAGATAACATAATGTGTTGCATTGGCTAGTAGCCTTAACTTTTTTTATTCGTAGGTTTAATTAAAAACATAAGTGAAAAAAATAATAACCTGTGATGACTACATTTTGATACATTAACATTTGAAGGTAAGCACGCGCTTACTCCCTTTTAGAACCGCGCGAAAAACGTACCACAGAAAACCGTACAAGGTTAGTGTTGTCACCAACACTGAGTTACTTGTAGGTGATTTGTATGTCCAGTTAAGAAATATTGTAATATATCTCTCTTAATATTACGTAAATGTATGTGCTGCCAAAACAAGTCTTATGAAATTTAGCCAATAATATAAAAAACGAAACAAAAAAATATATTTAATTATCTATAAAATATCGACAACATTCTCTATTCAGCAAATTTTTTCACTAGTCTTGTTCTTTTAGTATATAGGTATATACTACAAGTTGTAATTAGTTTTATTAAGTTTTGATGATGTTTTCAACTTTAATAACTTAATCCTAAAGCCTAAATCTGTCAGTGAACTATGAGGTCACCAACCGCAAAGGCTTTATCAAATGCTCAAAAACCACATAATTGTTTTAGAAACCTTATTTTGTGTAATGGATCTACAATAACACCATATTTCGTTACTGCTAGTAAAACATCCAGACTTTGCATTGATGCAATATTAAAATTCAATCTTTACCTAAGACAATATTTGAAATAGCAAGCTTTTTTTTTATACCACTAAGGTGGCAAACAAGCTTACGGTCCGCCTGATGGAAAGCGGTCACCATAGCCTATGGACGCTTGCAACACGCGTTGCAGACCCTTCAGAAATCTAATAACTTCTTTCTTGAAGAATTCCATACTGTAGTCTTGTAGTCTTTGGAGAAAACCTTGGCAGGGAGCTCATTCCACAACTTAAGCGTTTGCGAGAGGAAATTTCCTCTGAAACCGCACTGTACACAACCATTTAGGTTCTAAAGTGTGAGAATGAATTCCCTGCCAATGGCGAGCGGTGCGATGGTAGAAAGTAGGGGCATCATTTCGTACAATTCCTCAGAACACAACCAATTGTACAAGCGGTAGAACACACACAGGGAGGCAAAGTGTCTCCTCAGACTTAAGGGCTCGATAACGCAAGTGAGTTTGGAAATATTTTCTTTAGATACATATAAATGTTGCTAAAATGTTTAGGAATTGAGAGCACATTTACACAATATAACATAGCCACTTTCCCTAATACAATGAAAAATACATGCAGCAATATTCTGAAGTCAACCCACAATCTGCCACAATCAAATTGCAGCAAAAAGATATCACTAAAAGTGACTTACCAATATTTTTAACCATGATATTCTTTAACTCATCCAAATCGCCATGAACTCTGGATATGGTGTCAAGATCCTTAGATTCACTATAGTGTTTCATTTCTGTGGCAAGCACTCTTGCAAACTCACTATTCATAGCATATGGAATTGCTGTCTGAGCAGTATCCCCAAATGCTGTTATAAATCTCCTCTTCATCTCATTTAGAAATAGAAATGCTCTTGATCGTTGAAATTTCTAAAAGTTAAGAGATTAAACGTTAAACACATAGAAAAACCTTTTACTTTCTGTCGTTTTGAAAATACATATTTAAAATAAATGCTCCAAATGAAAATCAGTAGTAATAAGGAGTTTGTTTTCATTTTATCTGTTGTCTAAAAATCAGGCTTGGATTTGAATGGCCCACATTTTAATGGAATGCCCCACATTTTAAAGAGTATTTCATCACTTTCTGTATTGTAGAAAAACATATAATATCCTTCTGTAGTAGTAATATAGTCTTGATACATGTAATGTGTTAAGCAAGCTGCCACATAATTATTTCAATATCTCAACAGAAAGTATCCTTTTAAAAGCAGAGTTTATCGAAACAACTCTTAAAAGTAGTTAATAAAGTGAAACATGCAAAATATCATCTATTAAACTCCATACTATTATTATAAATGTGAAATTAACCTATCTGTCTGTAATACTAGCATGGAGATAGTCCCAGGATAGGAGATAAGCTACTTGAAAACATCAAGTGTGAGTCAGTTTTTTTTTAACTGTTTTTTAAACTGAAGAGGTGCAGCTGTAACCCTACATCGCTAACTGAATTTAAGATGGGTGTAACAACAGGAAAATTTGGCACAGACATAATTTTGAGTTTGCGTTTTTTCCTATAATTGAGGAGTTGCCGTTGAAATAACCAAATAACCAACTGAATTTATTGCAGGTGTAACCGCAGCAAAAACCTAGTGTGTATTAAACACACAGTTATGTTAAAAGGGCAAAAAAGTTTTATTCAAATTAGGTTCTTAACAAGAAGTCTTGAATCATCAAAATTATTGTATGCTATTATTTATTGATGTGATGATAAAAACTTGTCTATTTTTGTCCTTATTTGTGTTTAATATGATAGACTTATCTCAGCTTAACAGATGTCTTTATTATGTTGAAAGTGCTCAAACAGTCCTACTGCTCTAATATTTTTGTCTATCACACTTATACCCACGTTGCACCTTCTAGTCCATCTTACCGCAATTATAATACTTTTAAAGGTTAGCATTACTATTTTATTTACTTTGTACATGAATTTTGCAAATTAATACCTTTAGAAATAGTGGCTAAATTTTTACTGTTTATGCTTTACCAAATGCAATAGAAAATTTAAAAAAAAACTCGTGCCATATCCATCCATGTTCCAGTAAAGACAAATTCTTTTAATATTAAACTTTTATGAATGTACTTTGGATGTAAAGTAATGCTGAGAATGGAACCCAATAATTCCAAAAAAAAATTAAGTCTACATTTTATGTATTTTTATTTTTTTTCTAAACTTTTAAGGTTTTTCCAGTAGATTTAGTCTAATCACATAATTTTGATAAAGATTAAACCTAGTTCTTTTATGATATCCTTATTTGCATTACGCTAGTTGTAAAAAGTAGCTATTTGCACTTTTTGGCCTATCAAGTGGCTTTGTCATATATTTTATCAAATATATAATATATTATAACAATATTATATATTATAATATTATATTTATTATAATATTAAAATTGGAAATATTCATTATTATTACATATAAAGTTGCAGATAAAATGTATGACAAAGCCATTTAGTATTTATGACAAAACAAGGTATAAATAAATCTGCCAGTGAAAATGTACAATAACATGCCCTGAGTTGAAATAATATACTTTTAGGTGTGGCCATTTGCACCTAGTTAACAAACATTGCAGTTACAATAAATGAAGCCAAAGAAATCAAAATATAACATAAAAAAACCTATTTCCTGTACTTTATATGGGTTTTATGGCTTTACAGTAGAAAAATATAATTAAAAGCCAAATAATGTTTTAGTGATGATTTTTACATTTCATCTGTAAAAACGCCTTAAACTATTGGTCAGAGTAACCCTTGTGGTGTCTCTATTTATTTAAAAATAACAACTCATGTTTCTTATACTTTTAGCGTGCCATTGCAGGACTGTCCCCGCCATCTTGAGCAATTACTCTTATGAGTTGTGCAAGTTGTTCAGCAACATTGGATGGTAAAACATCATCCCATTTAGAGATAATAATTGTTAAAAGAGATAAAAGAATCTCAATGAGATTTTCATTTGGGGAAATTGAGGAGTTTATAGGGTTCTGGAGGACACACCCATTGGGACAAGAAGCAGAGGGATTGCAGGTAATTTCTTGATGGGCAAGCTCATCATATCTCTATCAGTGGAGCTCCTAGGAGTTCTCAAAACAGATTTTCTACAGAATTAGGTAGAGGGAGGTAATGTGTGATGAGATTGCTGAGTATTTAGGTGTTCTTGAAAGGATAATGCTGGATCACATAAGTAGGGATGTCTAAGGGAGAAAACATGGTTTAAGCTATTTCTGCATAATGGCCGCGTCTAATAGGAGAGAAGCGGGCAGAAGCCTCTTTATAGGAGATTTTTTCATCAGACATGACAGTTTTATTGCCTTTTATCTAGAATGCTTAAAACAGTTTTTATTTGTGGCAAAATGACAACCAGAACATACTATACAAGAAGAGGAACTTTCAGTAAATGAGCAGGACTCTCCTTCATGATTTTGGGCACAACAGTAACATCTTGGGGTGGACCAACACAAAGCCTTATGGTAGCCAAATTGGCAACACTTATCACACTGAATGGAAGGCGACTGGTAAGTCTCAACTATTAATGATGTATTTAAAGAATAGATCTGTTTAGGAAGGAATTGGCCTTCAAAGATTAGCACAACAGATTGTGTTTGACCCCTTTTGTACACCCTAACCAAACTTTTTTATGCAAAAAATAAAGAGTTTAGTTAGCATAACTCTTCACTTCATCAGAATGGGGAACGATGTACCTAATGATAAACAGTGGATAAATAGATTAATTAAAACTGTTATACTTACATCATCAGTAATGCAAAAGTAAACAAGTTTGTTTTCCGCTACATAATGAAACAGATAATTTCCGTGCGAGTAGGTAAGCTTATCATCGTGGGGTGGAATCTTTGACAGTATTTGTTCCGTAACTTCTGTAAAGTTTCCGGCACAGGATGCATACTTCGCCAAAACAATAGTACCTCGGGCTACAACACTAAATAAGATAGGCATCGTGAATTGTCTTCAACTTACTGAATCACAACAAAGAAAACAGTTAAGCAACAGACACTTTGTCGGTCATGAACAAAATAATATACATAAAGAATTTATTTGCAGCTACAGGCAGATGATGATAATAGTAAAAATAAGCAGAATTTTAACATGAAAACAGTATATAACTCAAGTTAAATGCACACTCTTAGTTCACAGCGAACATAATCTTTCTTATTTGTGTTCCAATAGAGATTTTTTTTAGAAATAAATAATAAATACACGCATAAAAAAAATCACACCAGGGGGCCGTTCAAAAACCGACTGAGTCGAGTAGAGTTATGACTCGAACCGTTCATAAACTAACTGAGTTCCAACCCTAATCCGTTCAAAAACGCGTAGAGTTGTTACCCTAGGGTTGGCTCAAGTGAACCGTACTCGACGCGGGTTCGTCGGAGTAGGCGGCCATATTTGAATAAAATGGTCAAAGCAATGTTTCCGTATTAAGAAAATTAGTAAATTATTTTGTTGTTTGTTTTTGTATTTAAGTATTTTTGTATGACTTTTGTATTTGGAGTTTTTTTTGTAATAAAAGATTTTTAAGTATTTCCACTCCACTACTAGGGTTCAGTTTTTTCTTAGAATCTTTAGTGAATAACCCTAAATGCCTTAAAATAGTTTTAAAATATTGATTTTAGCCGTAAATTTTAGCTGTTTAGAAATACTCCTATTTTCATTTTATTTTTTGTCAACATAAAATCTAACAATAAAATAAACCGCGATTCAAGTGTTTATGTACAACTACAAAAAGGTTAACATTGTTAACATACTGATAAATAAATAGTATTATAATATACTTAATAATAATGGTAAGTTTAATTAAAATATATTTATAATCAAAACAAAAGAATTCACCAAGTTCCCACCTAGTTCATGAAAACTTAATTCAAAAAAGCAAGAAGGAAATTATTAGTTTGTTCTCACTCAAAGTCAAAAAAATAGCCTAAAACTTTATTTGAATTTTAGTGTTCGTAGGCCTTACAAAGTGGAAACATTGATTAAAACTTGACAGATGTAACTCGGTTAGCCGTTCAAAAACTATATGGTAGAGTTAGGAACCCGATGACGTCATTTTTTACTAAAGTTACTCGTTTTTGAACGCAACCCTGTGTGACCATATCAAAACCACAAACAAAAATAAAACACACAAGGCCTATTTTTTAGTTTACAATTTCTCACAAATTTAGCAAATTTGGCAATCGTGTCACACTGACGCAGGATTGTCAATAGATTTTTCAACAAAACAGTAAAAGACAGTAGAAAGCAAATGCAATCGTATTAGCTAAAAAAATCATGTCCCTTAGTGTTCCACTTTTCCACGTTTCATACTTCTAACACTTTTGATAATGCCAAGCGCCAGTTTTGTCACGGATTTGGACCTATATTATTCGTGTAGCTTTGAAATGTTACTAACAGAATTGTTGGTTGCATAAGAAACCGTTGACGTACGCAAACAACAGTTATAACACACACGCACTACCATAAATAATGAATATGTATATTGTATAGGCCGTTTGTCATTTTACACCAAAACCCCACCTCCAGACATGGGTTTAAAGATTCAAACAAGAAGCTTATATATACCACTGGAGAGTGCAGTATGAATATTTTTTGAGGCCCAATTTTTTGACCTTGGAATCGCTTTGAGTGTGTTGAGAGACCCATGAGAAATTACGATGGGGATATTATTTTCACTTTTTTTAAAACTTTATAAGGTTGATTATTTTGCTATATTTTAAGGGTTCTGTACCATAAAAGGAAAAACAGACCTTTCTGAGATCACTCTTATGTCCATCCATCCGCTTGTCACAAGGGTAAATTTAATGAAATTTTTTAACTATTAAAATCATTCGAGAAAAAAAACATTTTGTGTTTGGAAATTTCAAGTTTAATGTGAAGAATATTTGAGTACTAATTTTATTTTTAATCATTGCTCAAAAAATTGCTCGTATATAGGTCCTTTAAATTTTAATGACCATTATTTATTTTTTTGACACATATTAATAGAAAACTGTGGTTTTATAAGAGACTCATCATAAATCTATACCAATATTATAAAGAGGAAAGATTTGATTATTTGTTTGTTTGTTTGTTTGTATTGAATAGGCTCGGAAACTGCTGGACCTATTTGAAAAATCCTTTTTTCTGCGGGATAATGCTTCATTCCTACGGGAAAACGGGTAATAGGACAACGGGTAGTAAGAATTATCCTTCCGTACATTCCTAATTACTTAATTACGTAATTACTTCCTTTTTCACATAACTTCTAAACGGCTTGACCGATTGGGTTGAAATTTTGTATGTGTATTTCCATGGTTTCACAGACACGAATGTATTATGCCATTAAAGAAGAAAGATTTGATTGTTTGTTTTTTTTCTATAATTGAGGAGTTGCCGTAAGAACCTATGCCGATAACGAAATTTAGGGCGGGCGAAGCCGCTGGCAGAAGCTATAATTTATAAAGCTGTGGAAATGATGTGAATTGATGCGTGTAGTCAATGGAATGTTGTAGGATTGCGTTCAAACTTTCAAAACCGTTCGATTAATTAAATAATATTAAAAAGTCAAATAATTCTGTCAACCTGTGGGTACAATCAGGAGAATGAAATTTTAAATATACATTTTATGGCAAAAGTCTAGAAATATTGCTTTTTATCCCATTACTATTAAATGCCAAAGATTGGATGTTTGATTCTCAATCGCTTCAACCACTGGACGGTTTTTAAGCTATTGCATAGCTTTTATTGCGGGCTCTGAGCGCGGCGACCGAATCAAGCTAAAGCTGAAGATATAGTTCGTTTAAGCCCGGGTTTAGTTATTCCCGCAGGAACTTTTGAATTTTTTAAAATAAAAAGGTAGCCTATGTGTTAATCCAGAGTGTTAAATATAATACCTCAAAACCAAATTTTATTTTCAGTGATCCAGCCGTTTCAGCGTTACAGAGTAACAAAGATACAAACACACACACAAACTTTCGGCTTTATAATATTAGTGTGATATGTGGCGTGCAATACCTCTCAATAACGAAATCCAGGAATAGTACGTAATATCTGGTTATCACGCTCGCACGCTCTGGCTTTTTACCTTGCTCCGTATCTTTCTTTCTAATCTATGACAAAATGCGAAATAATGATAAACATATATATAGTGCAACAAACTTAAAAGGTTTACAAATTTTATGATTTTTTCTGTTTCTTTGAGGCAGAACTGAATTTGATTTTTTTAACTCAAACATTTTTGCCAATTTATGCCACTCAAGATATTCGAATCCCACTAAAGACTGCAGCTAACAAACATTTAGTTGGAACAGGACAAGGTCATATGAGGTGTAGGTGTAAATCTACTACGAGTAGGTGCCTGTCAGTGAAAAAAAAAGGGTTTTGTGTGATTCGAAATGCCATCATAGTACCTACACAACGTAAAGTATATAAAAGATTTGTATGCTACACTTAGTAGCACAAAAAGCTCCTTTTTAATTTTAGTTTGACTCTAAAAATTATTATTATTATTATTTTATTTGAATTTTCATAAATGAATGAACCTGTCTCGACCTGCTTTCTACGACGATATAACGGAACGACCGTTCAGGTGGTCCGGCTCCGGTAAAGAACCGGATAATGTAAGAAACGATAGAAGTTTCCAGGCATCCACTACTAGGTCCATATCCGTGTATAGATTTAAAATAAAGATCGTAGAATCCGTATGAGGGGTTTGACATCTATGAATCAAAACATTGTTCTGTACGTATCACCTCAACGTAGATCGTTAAAAAATCTGCTCTTATACTAAATTAAATGAACATCATTTTATTCTGCAAGGCTGTTGCCTATTCTCATTATTTAACGTAAATAAAACCGTATCGTACTACGGTCAGTATACTTTACTTTTGTGCTGTGTAATTGTGTATTATTAGGTAAGTCAATAATCATTATGTTTTCTATCACAGTGCGGTTTTTTATAGTTAATACTATAACTACTCCTTTCGGCTCTGTGCCGTGACTGAAGTCTGAAAGACGGCGGTTATCTTCTTCTACTGCGAAGTCTGGTGCGCGTCAGCCGGTTAGCGGCGTCTGCACTGAGGGAGGCCAGGAATCCTTTCAACTCCAAATCCTCGGCCTGCCTGGAGTAACCTGTGCTCCAAATTTCCTGAGCACCCGCTCCACACCAAGGCTACGTGGCGAACTACGCCCACGTACAATTTGCATTGTGCCTGCCACGTGTGGCATATTTTCCACTACTCACCACACGTCGGTAGATCACCCTAAATTCAGTCCCGTCCGCGTCTACCTACTTCGGTGGCGGAGACCTGCTGGGTGGCAACGACGTGCAAGACTCCTGATCAGGCTCTCGGCCGAAAAAGCTTTATTGTTATTCTATCTCTATTAAATTATTTAAAAATATACAGTTTGAAATCTGTGTAGGCAGGTTTGCGTTTCTCAGTCGTTCTAATTAGTCAAGTAGTCTATACTCTAGTTCTGAAATGGAGAATCGAAGTGAATCCCGACAAAAGCTTGTAGTGTACTCCAGTCTACCCTAAAACAAAATTATGTCTAACTACCTATATAGCGTACCATTATGTGGGATTTAATTGAATACCTAATGTATTCATAGTGAAGTAGCTATAGGTCTAATTATCTGTTGGATATACAAAAATAAGATAGTCAAACATTATAAATAGATAAACATAAATTAAGGTTCGAAATAATTGCGCGGTAAAAGATAAGACAGCGCTGCATTGGATGTATGTCTATTGTAGATTTTGTTTCGTTGCATGGTAAAGTAGCTTAAAACAGTACAGCGGTGTTAAAATAATAATAATACTTTGCGTTCGAATCGTACGATCGTCACGTGACCATGTCATGCGATGACGTCACAAAACCTGTTTGAAGACGAAATAAAAAAATACAGGAAATAGGGATATTTCCTTATTAGTGCGTGTAAAAGAGATAAAAAAAAGAAATCGTTCGCTCGCTTGATTTTGGCGCCACGGCGCTGGAGACAGTCGTCCTCGATAGAGTCCTCCCTCTCCCATTCGAAATTCAAAATTCGTGAGTGACGCGCGCGGTTTTGCATAATGGTGTGTTTCCCGCCTTTTTTGAGTCGAGTAATATTGAAAGCGTCCCACCACCCACATTCTTAATTAGAATTTTGACTGTGCTTCCCGTGCTTTTTCTTAGTCAATAGTGTTTGCAATTACAAAGTGCAAATGTGAATAAATAATAAAACTTTAAGTGGTTATTTACATTGAATTAACATCGAACCGTGTACCCGTGTGTAACCGTGAAGTTGTTAGGATCGGTCGAGATTGGCGTCGTCGTCGCTGTCGGCGTCTTCCCGCCCATCGATAATTTTTCTGAGTTAGTAGATTAGTTTTATTTCTCAGAGGAAATAATTAAAGCATTAAAATTCCTTCTGAGTACAGCTATTTATCTAGAAATTCATTTGAAGAGTTTCTATATGAATTGTTGTTGGGTAGGTAAACTATTAATTATAACCATTGTTTTACTTTTCTTGTGTGATCCCAAAATATGTTTCGTATGTGAAAATTGTAAATTAATACCTAGAGATGAGAGACAGGTTATGTGCTGATGGTTTAGGTACACAAATCACATACTGATGTTGTGGCAAACCGTACATAGGATATCTAGAGTTTCACTATCTCATTTTAAGAAATTTATTTAATCATAAGATTTAATAGATAACTACTTGAATTACTTAAAAGGTTGATTAAATGTGCATAAAACGATACGAAACGTTGACGATTTTAAAAACATGGCGCCGGGTTTAATTATTATTCTCGAATTTTACCTAACCGTGATAATTGTAAATTACCATTTTGTACGATTTACTGGGCACTCAATTTAGTACTTTACAGATTGAGTAAAGATTTTCCTTTATAGAGTTATAACCTACTATACGGTTTTTTATGACACATATGTATTAGGTTACCGATGAATGAAAATCAGGTCCGGAAGGCTATATCCAGGAATCAGTGGTGCATCTGAGGCATGGACAGGTTCTGAACCTGGGCAGACATGTTTCAGATTGAGGGAAAGTAAAAGCATCATGTAGAAAACACTTAATACATTACCATAGGGTTGGGGAAGGGAGTAGAAAAAAAAAATATATTTATGTATTTGATATTTAATTTTAGCGTAGGTCTGTTTGAAAAGGCTTCAGGCGGCTTTGTTTGGTCCAGGGTAAGATGCTTGTGTTAGGGGCAGTATCACGTTATTTAGTTTGTAAGGTCAGGGACCTGGATCAACAGATTGAAAAATTTATGGGGAATGATTATTAAATTCAGGGGGGTGAAATGTTTCGGAAAATAAGCCTGAAGAGAATGTAAGAGTGGAAAGAACATATTTTGGGACATTTTCAGCTAGATTTATTTAGTTAATAAGGCGAGGGAGCTTTAGGCATAGTAGGTATAGGAAAGAGAGTACGGCCATAAGATTCCTTATACATGAAGTGTTTTAGTTTAATATGCTTGTTGATTAAAGGATTGTTTTCCTTCAGGGAAAAAAATATAAAATAGAATTGAAATAAAACTAAAAATTCAGAGGAAAAAAAAAAAGAGTTTGGTGGACCGACGGTGCCGGGTCCGTCTAATGAACCTTGCAACGCAGGGCCCTAAGTCCATCCTTAGATGACTTTTGGCCTAATTGGAGAGTCCAGAATTGCCAGTTTATTATTTTATTTTCTTGTCAAGGAATCTTGGCCTAATAGAGACTTAATAATCAATTAATGGGTACTCCTTTAGGGCTTGAGAAGGGTTATACACACGGCTCTATCTCATTGTCTCATTCAGTGTGTTAAAAATCGTTTCCACCAGCAAATGAAAGGACGTTAGTGATGGCAGGTTAAAAAGGGGCCGTTGTCTGTTTAGGTTGGGGGTAGGCATTGTTAGTACACACACACTAATTATACATTAGCTAAAAGGCCCCTCGACCGCTGTCACTGCTTTTATTTGCAGTAATACATCCCTAGTGAAAAGATAAATCATTTCTGTTGAGAAGAACGCTTTGATAGAGGGTTTAGAATAGTTGTAGGTCTGTTCCCATATAAGAACACAGAACTAGCTGCAGTGTAAAAAAAGACAAATAGATTAATTAAAAGGAGAAGAGTGTATGAGTGAGTTTAAGTGTTTCTTTCGAAAGTAGTTAATGGGACTGTAAGGTCACAACCCTTTGATGATAACGCTTCGTCAACAGACCTAGGGATGTCGCGGTTATAGTAAGATCTCTCCATTTTTAATATCAGTATTAGAACAGGAATGGGTAGTAAATAAGTAGAGCAGGTCTTCGTGTGACGGCGAGGCTCGGGTGCTAGGGTGTGAGTGGAGCTGGTTTACTTTTAGGTCTTACTAGCTCAGCTCCACCCTACTCCAAGAAAGTTAAAGAGGTAGTTTAAATTTTATGAGTTCTAATCCGGATCAGAGGATATAAATGATAAAGAAGAAATTTTAATTTTGGTGTGTCTAGTAGGTAGTTGTATGAGATACCTATTCAATACTTACCTATCTAAACTGTTAGCATTAATTGGTCCGGATTAGTTTTCGTCAAAGTAATGAGTGATAAGTTGTCGGGATACAGATTACTCCTTCCTTTTGGGAAGTTCGTTTTATTAATAAATAAATCACTCATTATGGAGACGAATAGAATAAGAATTATATATCTTTAGATTTTTGAATTTACTTCTTTATGTTTTACTACGTCTATTTTTAAAATGTAACAATTAAGATATGCCAAACAATGATAATAAAAAAAAAATTTACTTTAGTATTGCTTTCTTCTTTTGATATAAAAAAAAGAAGGAAAAGATTTACGGTACCTAACCTTAAGGAAACAATGACTGAACCGGGGTACGACATAAGTTAAACTTTGACCGAACATATTAAACATGGATTTGTTTAAGGTGACATTAGTTGGTCTAGGATCTGTCCAATTCTTCTTCATAGAAAATCCTATTTTCATAGCGTATTATTATCCAGGTAGGGCCCCCCTTAATAACTGATGAGCCGGGGGGGGACCCCGACCTACCGGCGAAACGCGAAGGTTCTAATCACTCAAAATGGCTATTATTGATCTGACTAAAGTGTTAGATTTTTGAGTGAGCAATGTTTTCATTACTGACTGAATAGTAGGAAAGTACCTACTAAGACGGGTTACCTACCCATATAAATTGGCGTTCTGTCGTCATAATTATCTTAATTGACTGTGACAAATTATTAAAATAAACTCTATTTAATTTTTACGTTATTCGCAATTTGTTCCACATTTATTAATATTACCTTAATATCTCAAGTTCGTAAGAGAAAGGTTGCACATGATGTCTCCTTTATAAGTTCTTGTACCTACGCAAAGAACGGAATTATTCACTGTTATCTGTAAGATGTCTAAATACTGAAAATTCCACGTTTACTAAGAGATTTTGGTTTGTAAGAAGAACTAACATGAAGACTAAATAGTACCTTGTGAAAAATATCTTATTATAGGGCCGTATGGTTGTTTACCACCTTTACAGCAAACAAAGGGAATTATCTTCAGGGTGCAGAAATATTAGGTTAAATTCAATAAATCATTTGTCGATCAATTGGTGTAGTGGTTATAACGTTTGATAAGCATACGAAGGGCCGTGGTTCGATCCCAACAGTAGTCCCATATGCTTTTTGTTTATTGTCGCGAACTGTAAAGGAAATCTTAATTTCTTATTTTCGTTTTACTGGCATATTGTAAGGTTAAATAAATAAATAAAGTAATAGAAACTAAATTATGAAAGGCTTACTCTTTGACAGAATTTAAATAGTCATTAATTGAAAGTGAATAAGGGTAGTTATGGGGAAGGTTATTGTATTAGAAATCTACTTAATCAAGTTCAGTGTGACGATAATTTAAATCATGACTAGGACGTATTATAACAGCTATCTTAGATTGGTACATCACTCGTGTGCGACAAGTTAGTTGAGATAAATGGTTAGGGCTTAGATAGTTATATTATGTAGAATTTAATCTTAAAATCAAAGTTCACTCGCCATGCTAGTGACTGACTAAACTCATACCTTCTTAGAGTCAGGGTTACTTAGGTTTACAATGTAGCGGTCCTTTATCACGCCATTAGACGATCATTGCCAAATTAAAATTCTATTATTAGTTTTCCGCGTGATGTAGTGTTTAGTAGGTAGGTGTAGGCAAACACGAAATATTATAGGGGGGGGTTTCTACATTTTGGTGCCGTGACCAGGATAGGTTATAGGAATAAAATAGGCTTGTAAAAGCCTACATTTTGTTGTTGTGAAATGGATGGAAGGTCATTAAAATGAGTTTGGCCGGTTATTGGCAGGGAAGGGTGTTTGAAATTAAGAAAACAAAGATTTGATAAAAGCTAATACGTAATCATTTATTTTTTAAGTAGACATTTTAGTGACTTTAATAACAATAATACTGTACAGGTTGAATGAGTTGGGCAGGCGTTCTTAAGGTTTTATGAACAGCGACCCTTAGGTTGGAAAGTACTGAGGTGAGGACATCGTTCGGCTGAAATTCGTTATGAGAAATAGTTACATTTAGGACATTGGATTCTGAGTAATATGTATTGATTTAAGGAAGTTACGTGTGTACGTTTGTAAGTCATGTGATATCTCTTTTATTGATTTTAGGAAGTTATGTGTGTGTGTGTGTGTGTTCGTAAGTCATGTGATATCAGTTAAAGGGTAAATAGAGGTTAAAGGCTAACTAAGAAACTATTCTTTTACTTATTTTACGTATACATGGTTATGTGGTGTGTACAAATGTTTCCTTAAGTAAATAATACAAAGATAATTATAGAATTTTATTTAACGTTATCAGGTGAATTAGTACCATACAGGTACATTTACAGTTAGAGTTTTAGAATGTCAATTTTTGTAAAGTCTTCACTTTAAGGGGGAAATGGTGCTTATTGTGTTACGAAACTTGTCGTTATTGAAATAATTTTGAGAATTTATAGAAATTCTGCAAGTAATAAATAGTTTTTTATTTTAGTTATTCTTAGATTTAATTTTGACTTTTAGGTATATAATTAGATAATACTTATATATACAACATTTTAATAGAAGGGTTATTTATGATAATATGTTCATAGTTCAGAAATATTCTGGGAAAGGGGGAATCTAAGTTAAAATAGTATGAAATGTGTACTGTTAGAGTCATATGCAAATGACTCATATTGTTACATTTTTATAAATATATTTCATAGGCAATAATAATTTAAAATGATAGGGTATGTTAGTGGGCAATTAGGGCTACTTAGAGCCGATGAATAACATGATTTTTTTTTTGTTAAGAAGGTGAACAGAGAAAAATTTTATAAAATTGAAAACAGTTTTTAATAGTCTCAACTGAATTTAAAATATACAATTACTGTTGCCGAGTGGATGAAACTTCGAGGAAAAAAAAGAGGAGAACCCAGTTGGGTTAGACGTTACAAAAAGCTGGGCATTTCAGTCGACTTTGTTCTAAAATCTACTGTATAGGTATAGGTAACAAACTAAATTTGATTATTAATAAGAATTTGGAATTTATTCTTAGAATTGGATTTTCCGTAGAGATCCAATTTCGAACCAAATGAGTATATCTTGGAAACCAATGACTGATACTTTAAGAGGATTAATCATCGTAAATTGGAGGGGGAAATTTTATTAATTTAATCGGGTTTTATTTTTTTTTTAATAACCAATGGGTTTTGAACTTACTTAAAGGTAATGTTAAGATTTTTTGTCCTATGTACCAGTTCAAGGATTTTTACTGTTTTGGTGTTTCTATGTTACAAATAGATCTTGAGCTCACTGAGAAGAAAGAGCTGGGATGTATATATGAGGTACCAGAGTGGTGACTTTACTGAGTTGGTTTTTAGTGATTTCACTATGCTGTTATTTCTAGTGTGACAATAAGTCTCGAGCTCACTTAGAAGAAAGAGTTGGGATTTATGTGTGAAATAACAAAATAGTGGTCCTTAGTACAAGATATATCTCCGCGTCGCGTCATACTAAGACCTTGTGACCTCTGGCACAACATTGGAAACAAGGTTGACATAAACAGTGGATTGGATTATGGAGCTGACTTAATTGTTTAGTGGAACTTCATTCGTTTGGCAACAGCTGGATAGGGTTAATAATATCCTAATATGTTTTGTTCCTTTTTGTTGCCCTTGGCCGCTTTGGATCATGGCGTTGCTGAGAGCTGGACTCTGTCTATATATGGCTAGACCAAGCCGTTGAAACAGTGATGAAGTTTTTGGTCGCTGCCAACAGTCATATGTGTACTGGAGTTTATTGGGCACTGGACTCTATCTAAATGGTTATGACGGCCACTGTGATTGTGGATAGTTCAAGTACGACACTTACATAAGCTTATTTGTGGGTGTTTGCCGGCAACTAGACTATATCTATTTGGATGTTATTGACCGTGGTGATAGTGATACGGTGAACTTAAACTGAAAAGGCGAATAGGTCATCATAGAATATAAAGATAATTGCTGTGTCGGATTATGGCGTTGCTAAAGACATGTACATCGTCTATATATGGCTAAGTCAAGCCGTTGAAACGATGACGAAGTTTTTGGTCGCTGCCAACAGCATGTGTAATGCTGGAGTCTTGAGTGCTGTACTCTACCTAAATGTTTATGATCTGGACTATCAATCGTGTTTAAGTAATTTGAAGTTATTTAATAATTTAAGAAATATGTATGTCCATAACTACATACTTTCCAAAATGTTTTATAAAGATGTAATAAATATTGCTTTTCCCTTTTAATTCAATTCAGTTGGTTAAATTCTTCTGTTGTTTTAATAAACACTCAATATTATGTGCTATATAATTATATGCACGAAAGTCGCTTTTCTCATAGTTTCAAAAATTCGAATGGCTAATGATATCAATTTATATCGTTATTCGAGTTTCCTCTTTACAAATAATTTTGTGGTGATGTCTACGACTGATTAACGTCCAGTTGATGGTCATTGACCATGGTGGTAGTGAAGGAAGGTAAAATGAAGATTACAAGTTATTATATTTGCCATCAGGTATGGTCACATCTGTTCAGATTCTGGTATTGGTATTGCAAATCATATTTACCATATTTTATGGTTGCATCAAATTGGATGCTTATACTATTTACAAATCATATTGACCATATTTTATGGTTGCATCAAGTTGGATGTGAATGCTATTACAAATCATATTGACCATATTTTATGGTTGCACCAAATTGGATGCCATAGCCTTTACAAATCATATTTACCATATGTTATGGTTGCACCAATTTGGATGCTTATACTATTACAAATCATATTTGCCATATATTATGGTTGCATCGAATTGGATGCTGATGCTATTACAAATTATATTGACCATATATTATGGTTGCATCAAGTTGGATGCCAATACTACTGCAAATTATATTTACCATATTTTATGGTTGCATCAATTGGGATGCCAATGCTATTGCAAATTATAATTACCATATATTATGGTTTCATCAATTTAGATGCCAATACTATTACAAATTATACTGACCATATTTTATGGTTGCACCAATTTGGATGCTAATGCTATTACAAATCATATTGACCATTTTTTATGGTTGCATCAACTTGGATGCCAATACTACTATAAATTATATTTACCATATTTTATGGTTGCATCAAATTGGATGCGGATGCTATTGCAGATTATATTTACCATATGTTATGGTTGCACCAATTTGGATGCCAATGCTATTTACAAATTATAATTACCATATATTATGGTTGCACCAATTTGGATGCCAGTATTATTACAAATTATATTTGCCATATGTTATGGTTGCACCAAGTTGGATGCCAATACTGTTACAAATTATATTGACCATATATTATGGTTGCATCAATTTGGATGCCAATACTATTACAAATTATACTGACCATATTTTATGGTTGCATCAAATTGGATGCCGTTGCTATTGCAAATTATATTTACCATATTTTATGGTTATATCTGGATGGATGTTGATGGTGTTAATGCAAATTATATTTACCATATTTTATGGTTTTATCTATACCATTGTTAATGATTATACTACAAACTTTATTTACCATATACTATGGGTGCATCTATGTTGATGTCGAAAAAGATTATACCAACACTGTTAAACTTATTATAACTACTCATATGTTTGAATCTATTATGATGTTGCCAACCTGGCTGAGTTGATGGTAGCTTACAAAGCTGAATTATGAATTTTGATCTGCAACAATTACTGATTACAGTTGAAAATCGTCTTAAGTTTACACTGGCGCAATGCAATATTTTATATGCTCTTCGGAGAGTGCTCAACACGAGGCGTGCCTGTTTTCTGTTCCCTTGACATTGGAAGCGGAGGGGTAACAAATGCTCTTGACTAAATGTGTCGTACCCGTTCCTTTGCAAGTGGTTTATTTATTTGGCCTATATGACGTCTCGCTCTTCGGAGTGTGTTGATGCACTGTGTTATCTTCTGATTGCGTCAGGTGTAACTGGATATTACCAATCATAACTATTAATAACCCTTTATGAGGGTTGAGGATTTATTCCTTATTTTTATTTACATTACCAAGGACAGCTGTCCTCGAATATGGATACTGAATGATTATACTTGCTCTTTGGTGTGTGCTTGACACGAGAGGTGCCCTTGTATTATTTTATTGACACTGGAATTGGATTTGGCTATATTGCCTGAAATTATGATCGTCGTATCCGTTCCTTTGTATGTGGTTTAATGGGCTGTAATACCTCTCTCTCTTCGGAGTGTGTCTGTGCACAGAGCTTTCTTCAGAATTTTTATTTTTCAGCTATTACTATTAATACAAGGTTTATTTAGCCTGGAATATCTTTCACAAATGACCCTATTAAAATTTAATTGTTAAACTAAATATTAATGTTTTGCTTTTGAAATCGTCTTGAGTTAACGAACTTATATGAATTTAAATATATATTAATAAACTATAAACCAAATAAATGTTCACACCTTCTTAATGTACGACATGTTTAATAACAAATTTTGTTACACTATTATTTTTTATAACAATAATGTAATGCTTTTCATGGTTTTATATTTTGATTACTTAAATAATCATATCCATATTGATTGACCCACTAGCGTACCTGATCTTTGATCTTTAGCTTGTTTGGTAATCTTATGATCATAAATTGCCGGTAGAAAATTAGATTGTTATATTTAAATTTGGATGTAAATAAGAATGTATTTACATTCCAAGATTAAGTGTTGTGTTAGATTGCATAACGACCAGGGTAAAGTTATATGGGTTATTTATAAATATTGAATAATATTCTTTTATTTGCTATATCTTTTATATGCTAAAGGACTACTAGTTCTATTCTTGGGAATAGGGGATAAGAAATATTAACAAAAATAGGTTTATTTCTTTGGGATAGTCTATGACTCGAGAGAATTCTAAGAGAAGTTTTCATTATGCAGGCGTAGAGATAAGTAAGGGTAATTGTTAAGTTGAAATTACTTCATTACAAGGTTAGGGTCAATAAGAGCTGTAAGTTGTTAGGTTTAACATTTAAAGTAGCTATAACAATAGATATTATTGACTTTTTAAAGTATGTGAATGGGTTTTCTTTAGCTTAATTGATAATAAAAAGAAAAAAAATGGAATTTGATGAGGATGTTGTGAAGTGTGAGATGTAAGTGAATGTATGGAGGGAAAGACGTTAGGTGTTGGATAGATACTGTGAGTGATATAAATTGTGTTAATAAGGATTTTATAAACAGGTACATAGGTCTACTTAGACATCACTATAGTTCCAGTTAGATCCTTGCTGATTAGGGGCTCAGTAGGTTAGCGAAGTTCTAAAATTCAACAAGCTAATAGTTTTGCTTTTAAGGATTGAGAATCAGTGTCAACTTTCTAAATAATTGTAAAATTGATAAAATCATTAATATTGGGGTTTGATAGGATTCAAAAACATAAGGTAATATTGAAAATGGAACCTACCAAAGTTGAGTTTACAATAACGCTTAACGGGACTAATGTTCATTTAAATTTAATAATTCAGGATGTGCTTTGCATACAGGGTAATCAGTTGATTGAACTTGCTGTACATTTATCTGGAGATAATTCTGAGGATAACTTTTATGAAGGATTAGAAATAAATTCCGTGAGTGAAAAATAAATTTAATATAGTAAATTGCTTTCCGGAAGATTAGGTCTCGCGAATTATTATACCTATTCAATTCAAATGAAGTTGGAAGAGTTAGTTATGAAGAGATTTTAAAGCAATATAAGAGATACTGGCTTAACGGTAAATCATATGATTATAATGTTTTACCGCAAGATTTAACGACTTCTGTTGAAAGTTTGCATGGCTATGAATAGAATTCTAGGACCTGAAATTCGATCTTTGTCTGAATCATTTAGATGATTAAATTATCCTTACAAATTGAGATTTGGAAGAACAGGGTTGGCTTGTGATTTAACTAAATGTTGTTTGTTTGTGCTGAAATTAAAATGTTAGAGCATATCATTGATACGAAAGGCATAGGAACCGACATAAGAATTTTGGGATATTGTAGTAAATCGTCAAAGGGGGCTGAGTTGAGATGGATGGTTATTAAACAAGAAATATGGGCTGTTATATGTGGCATAAGGAAATTTGAGACTTATTAACGGGGAGCTAAAGTGATAATTAAAACTGACCATAAAGAGCTGAGATTTATGAAATATTGTAGGTTATTCAATAGAGAGTTACTCTCTAATTTTTATATTTAGAACAATTTGTTTATACAATTGAACACATGAAGGATAGAGATAACTTAGTTACAGGCGTGAAGTCGAGATATATACATATCTATAGGAAAGAAATATAAAGATTTTTATTTTTGTTAGAAGGAGAGCGGGAATACACCAGTGAATTTATTTTGTTTCTAACAATAGACAATGCGAATTTTTACAATGTTAACTAGATCTAAACGTCGATGAAAGTTCTAACAGTATAGTGCAACAAGTTCCAACTGATAGGTGTACAGTTGCAACTTGTTAGGGGGAAATTGTAGTGTACTCCAGTCTACCCTAAAACAAAATTATGTCTAACTACCTATATAGCGTACCATTATGTGGGATTTAATTGAATACCTAATGTATTCATAGTGAAGTAGCTATAGGTCTAATTATCTGTTGGATATACAAAAATAAGATAGTCAAACATTATAAATAGATAAACATAAATTAAGGTTCGAAATAATTGCGCGGTAAAAGATAAGACAGCGCTGCATTGGATGTATGTCTATTGTAGATTTTGTTTCGTTGCATGGTAAAGTAGCTTAAAACAGTACAGCGGTGTTAAAATAATAATAATACTTTGCGTTCGAATCGTACGATCGTCACGTGACCATGTCATGCGATGACGTCACAAAACCTGTTTGAAGACGAAATAAAAAAATACAGGAAATAGGGATATTTCCTTATTAGTGCGTGTAAAAGAGATAAAAAAAAGAAATCGTTCGCTCGCTTGATTTTGGCGCCACGGCGCTGGAGACAGTCGTCCTCGATAGAGTCCTCCCTCTCCCATTCGAAATTCAAAATTCGTGAGTGACGCGCGCGGTTTTGCATAATGGTGTGTTTCCCGCCTTTTTTGAGTCGAGTAATATTGAAAGCGTCCCACCACCCACATTCTTAATTAGAATTTTGACTGTGCTTCCCGTGCTTTTTCTTAGTCAATAGTGTTTGCAATTACAAAGTGCAAATGTGAATAAATAATAAAACTTTAAGTGGTTATTTACATTGAATTAACATCGAACCGTGTACCCGTGTGTAACCGTGAAGTTGTTAGGATCGGTCGAGATTGGCGTCGTCGTCGCTGTCGGCGTCTTCCCGCCCATCGATAATTTTTCTGAGTTAGTAGATTAGTTTTATTTCTCAGAGGAAATAATTAAAGCATTAAAATTCCTTCTGAGTACAGCTATTTATCTAGAAATTCATTTGAAGAGTTTCTATATGAATTGTTGTTGGGTAGGTAAACTATTAATTATAACCATTGTTTTACTTTTCTTGTGTGATCCCAAAATATGTTTCGTATGTGAAAATTGTAAATTAATACCTAGAGATGAGAGACAGGTTATGTGCTGATGGTTTAGGTACACAAATCACATACTGATGTTGTGGCAAACCGTACATAGGATATCTAGAGTTTCACTATCTCATTTTAAGAAATTTATTTAATCATAAGATTTAATAGATAACTACTTGAATTACTTAAAAGGTTGATTAAATGTGCATAAAACGATACGAAACGTTGACGATTTTAAAAACATGGCGCCGGGTTTAATTATTATTCTCGAATTTTACCTAACCGTGATAATTGTAAATTACCATTTTGTACGATTTACTGGGCACTCAATTTAGTACTTTACAGATTGAGTAAAGATTTTCCTTTATAGAGTTATAACCTACTATACGGTTTTTTATGACACATATGTATTAGGTTACCGATGAATGAAAATCAGGTCCGGAAGGCTATATCCAGGAATCAGTGGTGCATCTGAGGCATGGACAGGTTCTGAACCTGGGCAGACATGTTTCAGATTGAGGGAAAGTAAAAGCATCATGTAGAAAACACTTAATACATTACCATAGGGTTGGGGAAGGGAGTAGAAAAAAAAAATATATTTATGTATTTGATATTTAATTTTAGCGTAGGTCTGTTTGAAAAGGCTTCAGGCGGCTTTGTTTGGTCCAGGGTAAGATGCTTGTGTTAGGGGCAGTATCACGTTATTTAGTTTGTAAGGTCAGGGACCTGGATCAACAGATTGAAAAATTTATGGGGAATGATTATTAAATTCAGGGGGGTGAAATGTTTCGGAAAATAAGCCTGAAGAGAATGTAAGAGTGGAAAGAACATATTTTGGGACATTTTCAGCTAGATTTATTTAGTTAATAAGGCGAGGGAGCTTTAGGCATAGTAGGTATAGGAAAGAGAGTACGGCCATAAGATTCCTTATACATGAAGTGTTTTAGTTTAATATGCTTGTTGATTAAAGGATTGTTTTCCTTCAGGGAAAAAAATATAAAATAGAATTGAAATAAAACTAAAAATTCAGAGGAAAAAAAAAAAGAGTTTGGTGGACCGACGGTGCCGGGTCCGTCTAATGAACCTTGCAACGCAGGGCCCTAAGTCCATCCTTAGATGACTTTTGGCCTAATTGGAGAGTCCAGAATTGCCAGTTTATTATTTTATTTTCTTGTCAAGGAATCTTGGCCTAATAGAGACTTAATAATCAATTAATGGGTACTCCTTTAGGGCTTGAGAAGGGTTATACACACGGCTCTATCTCATTGTCTCATTCAGTGTGTTAAAAATCGTTTCCACCAGCAAATGAAAGGACGTTAGTGATGGCAGGTTAAAAAGGGGCCGTTGTCTGTTTAGGTTGGGGGTAGGCATTGTTAGTACACACACACTAATTATACATTAGCTAAAAGGCCCCTCGACCGCTGTCACTGCTTTTATTTGCAGTAATACATCCCTAGTGAAAAGATAAATCATTTCTGTTGAGAAGAACGCTTTGATAGAGGGTTTAGAATAGTTGTAGGTCTGTTCCCATATAAGAACACAGAACTAGCTGCAGTGTAAAAAAAGACAAATAGATTAATTAAAAGGAGAAGAGTGTATGAGTGAGTTTAAGTGTTTCTTTCGAAAGTAGTTAATGGGACTGTAAGGTCACAACCCTTTGATGATAACGCTTCGTCAACAGACCTAGGGATGTCGCGGTTATAGTAAGATCTCTCCATTTTTAATATCAGTATTAGAACAGGAATGGGTAGTAAATAAGTAGAGCAGGTCTTCGTGTGACGGCGAGGCTCGGGTGCTAGGGTGTGAGTGGAGCTGGTTTACTTTTAGGTCTTACTAGCTCAGCTCCACCCTACTCCAAGAAAGTTAAAGAGGTAGTTTAAATTTTATGAGTTCTAATCCGGATCAGAGGATATAAATGATAAAGAAGAAATTTTAATTTTGGTGTGTCTAGTAGGTAGTTGTATGAGATACCTATTCAATACTTACCTATCTAAACTGTTAGCATTAATTGGTCCGGATTAGTTTTCGTCAAAGTAATGAGTGATAAGTTGTCGGGATACAGATTACTCCTTCCTTTTGGGAAGTTCGTTTTATTAATAAATAAATCACTCATTATGGAGACGAATAGAATAAGAATTATATATCTTTAGATTTTTGAATTTACTTCTTTATGTTTTACTACGTCTATTTTTAAAATGTAACAATTAAGATATGCCAAACAATGATAATAAAAAAAAAATTTACTTTAGTATTGCTTTCTTCTTTTGATATAAAAAAAAGAAGGAAAAGATTTACGGTACCTAACCTTAAGGAAACAATGACTGAACCGGGGTACGACATAAGTTAAACTTTGACCGAACATATTAAACATGGATTTGTTTAAGGTGACATTAGTTGGTCTAGGATCTGTCCAATTCTTCTTCATAGAAAATCCTATTTTCATAGCGTATTATTATCCAGGTAGGGCCCCCCTTAATAACTGATGAGCCGGGGGGGGACCCCGACCTACCGGCGAAACGCGAAGGTTCTAATCACTCAAAATGGCTATTATTGATCTGACTAAAGTGTTAGATTTTTGAGTGAGCAATGTTTTCATTACTGACTGAATAGTAGGAAAGTACCTACTAAGACGGGTTACCTACCCATATAAATTGGCGTTCTGTCGTCATAATTATCTTAATTGACTGTGACAAATTATTAAAATAAACTCTATTTAATTTTTACGTTATTCGCAATTTGTTCCACATTTATTAATATTACCTTAATATCTCAAGTTCGTAAGAGAAAGGTTGCACATGATGTCTCCTTTATAAGTTCTTGTACCTACGCAAAGAACGGAATTATTCACTGTTATCTGTAAGATGTCTAAATACTGAAAATTCCACGTTTACTAAGAGATTTTGGTTTGTAAGAAGAACTAACATGAAGACTAAATAGTACCTTGTGAAAAATATCTTATTATAGGGCCGTATGGTTGTTTACCACCTTTACAGCAAACAAAGGGAATTATCTTCAGGGTGCAGAAATATTAGGTTAAATTCAATAAATCATTTGTCGATCAATTGGTGTAGTGGTTATAACGTTTGATAAGCATACGAAGGGCCGTGGTTCGATCCCAACAGTAGTCCCATATGCTTTTTGTTTATTGTCGCGAACTGTAAAGGAAATCTTAATTTCTTATTTTCGTTTTACTGGCATATTGTAAGGTTAAATAAATAAATAAAGTAATAGAAACTAAATTATGAAAGGCTTACTCTTTGACAGAATTTAAATAGTCATTAATTGAAAGTGAATAAGGGTAGTTATGGGGAAGGTTATTGTATTAGAAATCTACTTAATCAAGTTCAGTGTGACGATAATTTAAATCATGACTAGGACGTATTATAACAGCTATCTTAGATTGGTACATCACTCGTGTGCGACAAGTTAGTTGAGATAAATGGTTAGGGCTTAGATAGTTATATTATGTAGAATTTAATCTTAAAATCAAAGTTCACTCGCCATGCTAGTGACTGACTAAACTCATACCTTCTTAGAGTCAGGGTTACTTAGGTTTACAATGTAGCGGTCCTTTATCACGCCATTAGACGATCATTGCCAAATTAAAATTCTATTATTAGTTTTCCGCGTGATGTAGTGTTTAGTAGGTAGGTGTAGGCAAACACGAAATATTATAGGGGGGGGTTTCTACATTTTGGTGCCGTGACCAGGATAGGTTATAGGAATAAAATAGGCTTGTAAAAGCCTACATTTTGTTGTTGTGAAATGGATGGAAGGTCATTAAAATGAGTTTGGCCGGTTATTGGCAGGGAAGGGTGTTTGAAATTAAGAAAACAAAGATTTGATAAAAGCTAATACGTAATCATTTATTTTTTAAGTAGACATTTTAGTGACTTTAATAACAATAATACTGTACAGGTTGAATGAGTTGGGCAGGCGTTCTTAAGGTTTTATGAACAGCGACCCTTAGGTTGGAAAGTACTGAGGTGAGGACATCGTTCGGCTGAAATTCGTTATGAGAAATAGTTACATTTAGGACATTGGATTCTGAGTAATATGTATTGATTTAAGGAAGTTACGTGTGTACGTTTGTAAGTCATGTGATATCTCTTTTATTGATTTTAGGAAGTTATGTGTGTGTGTGTGTGTGTTCGTAAGTCATGTGATATCAGTTAAAGGGTAAATAGAGGTTAAAGGCTAACTAAGAAACTATTCTTTTACTTATTTTACGTATACATGGTTATGTGGTGTGTACAAATGTTTCCTTAAGTAAATAATACAAAGATAATTATAGAATTTTATTTAACGTTATCAGGTGAATTAGTACCATACAGGTACATTTACAGTTAGAGTTTTAGAATGTCAATTTTTGTAAAGTCTTCACTTTAAGGGGGAAATGGTGCTTATTGTGTTACGAAACTTGTCGTTATTGAAATAATTTTGAGAATTTATAGAAATTCTGCAAGTAATAAATAGTTTTTTATTTTAGTTATTCTTAGATTTAATTTTGACTTTTAGGTATATAATTAGATAATACTTATATATACAACATTTTAATAGAAGGGTTATTTATGATAATATGTTCATAGTTCAGAAATATTCTGGGAAAGGGGGAATCTAAGTTAAAATAGTATGAAATGTGTACTGTTAGAGTCATATGCAAATGACTCATATTGTTACATTTTTATAAATATATTTCATAGGCAATAATAATTTAAAATGATAGGGTATGTTAGTGGGCAATTAGGGCTACTTAGAGCCGATGAATAACATGATTTTTTTTTTGTTAAGAAGGTGAACAGAGAAAAATTTTATAAAATTGAAAACAGTTTTTAATAGTCTCAACTGAATTTAAAATATACAATTACTGTTGCCGAGTGGATGAAACTTCGAGGAAAAAAAAGAGGAGAACCCAGTTGGGTTAGACGTTACAAAAAGCTGGGCATTTCAGTCGACTTTGTTCTAAAATCTACTGTATAGGTATAGGTAACAAACTAAATTTGATTATTAATAAGAATTTGGAATTTATTCTTAGAATTGGATTTTCCGTAGAGATCCAATTTCGAACCAAATGAGTATATCTTGGAAACCAATGACTGATACTTTAAGAGGATTAATCATCGTAAATTGGAGGGGGAAATTTTATTAATTTAATCGGGTTTTATTTTTTTTTTAATAACCAATGGGTTTTGAACTTACTTAAAGGTAATGTTAAGATTTTTTGTCCTATGTACCAGTTCAAGGATTTTTACTGTTTTGGTGTTTCTATGTTACAAATAGATCTTGAGCTCACTGAGAAGAAAGAGCTGGGATGTATATATGAGGTACCAGAGTGGTGACTTTACTGAGTTGGTTTTTAGTGATTTCACTATGCTGTTATTTCTAGTGTGACAATAAGTCTCGAGCTCACTTAGAAGAAAGAGTTGGGATTTATGTGTGAAATAACAAAATAGTGGTCCTTAGTACAAGATATATCTCCGCGTCGCGTCATACTAAGACCTTGTGACCTCTGGCACAACATTGGAAACAAGGTTGACATAAACAGTGGATTGGATTATGGAGCTGACTTAATTGTTTAGTGGAACTTCATTCGTTTGGCAACAGCTGGATAGGGTTAATAATATCCTAATATGTTTTGTTCCTTTTTGTTGCCCTTGGCCGCTTTGGATCATGGCGTTGCTGAGAGCTGGACTCTGTCTATATATGGCTAGACCAAGCCGTTGAAACAGTGATGAAGTTTTTGGTCGCTGCCAACAGTCATATGTGTACTGGAGTTTATTGGGCACTGGACTCTATCTAAATGGTTATGACGGCCACTGTGATTGTGGATAGTTCAAGTACGACACTTACATAAGCTTATTTGTGGGTGTTTGCCGGCAACTAGACTATATCTATTTGGATGTTATTGACCGTGGTGATAGTGATACGGTGAACTTAAACTGAAAAGGCGAATAGGTCATCATAGAATATAAAGATAATTGCTGTGTCGGATTATGGCGTTGCTAAAGACATGTACATCGTCTATATATGGCTAAGTCAAGCCGTTGAAACGATGACGAAGTTTTTGGTCGCTGCCAACAGCATGTGTAATGCTGGAGTCTTGAGTGCTGTACTCTACCTAAATGTTTATGATCTGGACTATCAATCGTGTTTAAGTAATTTGAAGTTATTTAATAATTTAAGAAATATGTATGTCCATAACTACATACTTTCCAAAATGTTTTATAAAGATGTAATAAATATTGCTTTTCCCTTTTAATTCAATTCAGTTGGTTAAATTCTTCTGTTGTTTTAATAAACACTCAATATTATGTGCTATATAATTATATGCACGAAAGTCGCTTTTCTCATAGTTTCAAAAATTCGAATGGCTAATGATATCAATTTATATCGTTATTCGAGTTTCCTCTTTACAAATAATTTTGTGGTGATGTCTACGACTGATTAACGTCCAGTTGATGGTCATTGACCATGGTGGTAGTGAAGGAAGGTAAAATGAAGATTACAAGTTATTATATTTGCCATCAGGTATGGTCACATCTGTTCAGATTCTGGTATTGGTATTGCAAATCATATTTACCATATTTTATGGTTGCATCAAATTGGATGCTTATACTATTTACAAATCATATTGACCATATTTTATGGTTGCATCAAGTTGGATGTGAATGCTATTACAAATCATATTGACCATATTTTATGGTTGCACCAAATTGGATGCCATAGCCTTTACAAATCATATTTACCATATGTTATGGTTGCACCAATTTGGATGCTTATACTATTACAAATCATATTTGCCATATATTATGGTTGCATCGAATTGGATGCTGATGCTATTACAAATTATATTGACCATATATTATGGTTGCATCAAGTTGGATGCCAATACTACTGCAAATTATATTTACCATATTTTATGGTTGCATCAATTGGGATGCCAATGCTATTGCAAATTATAATTACCATATATTATGGTTTCATCAATTTAGATGCCAATACTATTACAAATTATACTGACCATATTTTATGGTTGCACCAATTTGGATGCTAATGCTATTACAAATCATATTGACCATTTTTTATGGTTGCATCAACTTGGATGCCAATACTACTATAAATTATATTTACCATATTTTATGGTTGCATCAAATTGGATGCGGATGCTATTGCAGATTATATTTACCATATGTTATGGTTGCACCAATTTGGATGCCAATGCTATTTACAAATTATAATTACCATATATTATGGTTGCACCAATTTGGATGCCAGTATTATTACAAATTATATTTGCCATATGTTATGGTTGCACCAAGTTGGATGCCAATACTGTTACAAATTATATTGACCATATATTATGGTTGCATCAATTTGGATGCCAATACTATTACAAATTATACTGACCATATTTTATGGTTGCATCAAATTGGATGCCGTTGCTATTGCAAATTATATTTACCATATTTTATGGTTATATCTGGATGGATGTTGATGGTGTTAATGCAAATTATATTTACCATATTTTATGGTTTTATCTATACCATTGTTAATGATTATACTACAAACTTTATTTACCATATACTATGGGTGCATCTATGTTGATGTCGAAAAAGATTATACCAACACTGTTAAACTTATTATAACTACTCATATGTTTGAATCTATTATGATGTTGCCAACCTGGCTGAGTTGATGGTAGCTTACAAAGCTGAATTATGAATTTTGATCTGCAACAATTACTGATTACAGTTGAAAATCGTCTTAAGTTTACACTGGCGCAATGCAATATTTTATATGCTCTTCGGAGAGTGCTCAACACGAGGCGTGCCTGTTTTCTGTTCCCTTGACATTGGAAGCGGAGGGGTAACAAATGCTCTTGACTAAATGTGTCGTACCCGTTCCTTTGCAAGTGGTTTATTTATTTGGCCTATATGACGTCTCGCTCTTCGGAGTGTGTTGATGCACTGTGTTATCTTCTGATTGCGTCAGGTGTAACTGGATATTACCAATCATAACTATTAATAACCCTTTATGAGGGTTGAGGATTTATTCCTTATTTTTATTTACATTACCAAGGACAGCTGTCCTCGAATATGGATACTGAATGATTATACTTGCTCTTTGGTGTGTGCTTGACACGAGAGGTGCCCTTGTATTATTTTATTGACACTGGAATTGGATTTGGCTATATTGCCTGAAATTATGATCGTCGTATCCGTTCCTTTGTATGTGGTTTAATGGGCTGTAATACCTCTCTCTCTTCGGAGTGTGTCTGTGCACAGAGCTTTCTTCAGAATTTTTATTTTTCAGCTATTACTATTAATACAAGGTTTATTTAGCCTGGAATATCTTTCACAAATGACCCTATTAAAATTTAATTGTTAAACTAAATATTAATGTTTTGCTTTTGAAATCGTCTTGAGTTAACGAACTTATATGAATTTAAATATATATTAATAAACTATAAACCAAATAAATGTTCACACCTTCTTAATGTACGACATGTTTAATAACAAATTTTGTTACACTATTATTTTTTATAACAATAATGTAATGCTTTTCATGGTTTTATATTTTGATTACTTAAATAATCATATCCATATTGATTGACCCACTAGCGTACCTGATCTTTGATCTTTAGCTTGTTTGGTAATCTTATGATCATAAATTGCCGGTAGAAAATTAGATTGTTATATTTAAATTTGGATGTAAATAAGAATGTATTTACATTCCAAGATTAAGTGTTGTGTTAGATTGCATAACGACCAGGGTAAAGTTATATGGGTTATTTATAAATATTGAATAATATTCTTTTATTTGCTATATCTTTTATATGCTAAAGGACTACTAGTTCTATTCTTGGGAATAGGGGATAAGAAATATTAACAAAAATAGGTTTATTTCTTTGGGATAGTCTATGACTCGAGAGAATTCTAAGAGAAGTTTTCATTATGCAGGCGTAGAGATAAGTAAGGGTAATTGTTAAGTTGAAATTACTTCATTACAAGGTTAGGGTCAATAAGAGCTGTAAGTTGTTAGGTTTAACATTTAAAGTAGCTATAACAATAGATATTATTGACTTTTTAAAGTATGTGAATGGGTTTTCTTTAGCTTAATTGATAATAAAAAGAAAAAAAATGGAATTTGATGAGGATGTTGTGAAGTGTGAGATGTAAGTGAATGTATGGAGGGAAAGACGTTAGGTGTTGGATAGATACTGTGAGTGATATAAATTGTGTTAATAAGGATTTTATAAACAGGTACATAGGTCTACTTAGACATCACTATAGTTCCAGTTAGATCCTTGCTGATTAGGGGCTCAGTAGGTTAGCGAAGTTCTAAAATTCAACAAGCTAATAGTTTTGCTTTTAAGGATTGAGAATCAGTGTCAACTTTCTAAATAATTGTAAAATTGATAAAATCATTAATATTGGGGTTTGATAGGATTCAAAAACATAAGGTAATATTGAAAATGGAACCTACCAAAGTTGAGTTTACAATAACGCTTAACGGGACTAATGTTCATTTAAATTTAATAATTCAGGATGTGCTTTGCATACAGGGTAATCAGTTGATTGAACTTGCTGTACATTTATCTGGAGATAATTCTGAGGATAACTTTTATGAAGGATTAGAAATAAATTCCGTGAGTGAAAAATAAATTTAATATAGTAAATTGCTTTCCGGAAGATTAGGTCTCGCGAATTATTATACCTATTCAATTCAAATGAAGTTGGAAGAGTTAGTTATGAAGAGATTTTAAAGCAATATAAGAGATACTGGCTTAACGGTAAATCATATGATTATAATGTTTTACCGCAAGATTTAACGACTTCTGTTGAAAGTTTGCATGGCTATGAATAGAATTCTAGGACCTGAAATTCGATCTTTGTCTGAATCATTTAGATGATTAAATTATCCTTACAAATTGAGATTTGGAAGAACAGGGTTGGCTTGTGATTTAACTAAATGTTGTTTGTTTGTGCTGAAATTAAAATGTTAGAGCATATCATTGATACGAAAGGCATAGGAACCGACATAAGAATTTTGGGATATTGTAGTAAATCGTCAAAGGGGGCTGAGTTGAGATGGATGGTTATTAAACAAGAAATATGGGCTGTTATATGTGGCATAAGGAAATTTGAGACTTATTAACGGGGAGCTAAAGTGATAATTAAAACTGACCATAAAGAGCTGAGATTTATGAAATATTGTAGGTTATTCAATAGAGAGTTACTCTCTAATTTTTATATTTAGAACAATTTGTTTATACAATTGAACACATGAAGGATAGAGATAACTTAGTTACAGGCGTGAAGTCGAGATATATACATATCTATAGGAAAGAAATATAAAGATTTTTATTTTTGTTAGAAGGAGAGCGGGAATACACCAGTGAATTTATTTTGTTTCTAACAATAGACAATGCGAATTTTTACAATGTTAACTAGATCTAAACGTCGATGAAAGTTCTAACAGTATAGTGCAACAAGTTCCAACTGATAGGTGTACAGTTGCAACTTGTTAGGGGGAAATTGTAGTGTACTCCAGTCTACCCTAAAACAAAATTATGTCTAACTACCTATATAGCGTACCATTATGTGGGATTTAATTGAATACCTAATGTATTCATAGTGAAGTAGCTATAGGTCTAATTATCTGTTGGATATACAAAAATAAGATAGTCAAACATTATAAATAGATAAACATAAATTAAGGTTCGAAATAATTGCGCGGTAAAAGATAAGACAGCGCTGCATTGGATGTATGTCTATTGTAGATTTTGTTTCGTTGCATGGTAAAGTAGCTTAAAACAGTACAGCGGTGTTAAAATAATAATAATACTTTGCGTTCGAATCGTACGATCGTCACGTGACCATGTCATGCGATGACGTCACAAAACCTGTTTGAAGACGAAATAAAAAAATACAGGAAATAGGGATATTTCCTTATTAGTGCGTGTAAAAGAGATAAAAAAAAGAAATCGTTCGCTCGCTTGATTTTGGCGCCACGGCGCTGGAGACAGTCGTCCTCGATAGAGTCCTCCCTCTCCCATTCGAAATTCAAAATTCGTGAGTGACGCGCGCGGTTTTGCATAATGGTGTGTTTCCCGCCTTTTTTGAGTCGAGTAATATTGAAAGCGTCCCACCACCCACATTCTTAATTAGAATTTTGACTGTGCTTCCCGTGCTTTTTCTTAGTCAATAGTGTTTGCAATTACAAAGTGCAAATGTGAATAAATAATAAAACTTTAAGTGGTTATTTACATTGAATTAACATCGAACCGTGTACCCGTGTGTAACCGTGAAGTTGTTAGGATCGGTCGAGATTGGCGTCGTCGTCGCTGTCGGCGTCTTCCCGCCCATCGATAATTTTTCTGAGTTAGTAGATTAGTTTTATTTCTCAGAGGAAATAATTAAAGCATTAAAATTCCTTCTGAGTACAGCTATTTATCTAGAAATTCATTTGAAGAGTTTCTATATGAATTGTTGTTGGGTAGGTAAACTATTAATTATAACCATTGTTTTACTTTTCTTGTGTGATCCCAAAATATGTTTCGTATGTGAAAATTGTAAATTAATACCTAGAGATGAGAGACAGGTTATGTGCTGATGGTTTAGGTACACAAATCACATACTGATGTTGTGGCAAACCGTACATAGGATATCTAGAGTTTCACTATCTCATTTTAAGAAATTTATTTAATCATAAGATTTAATAGATAACTACTTGAATTACTTAAAAGGTTGATTAAATGTGCATAAAACGATACGAAACGTTGACGATTTTAAAAACATGGCGCCGGGTTTAATTATTATTCTCGAATTTTACCTAACCGTGATAATTGTAAATTACCATTTTGTACGATTTACTGGGCACTCAATTTAGTACTTTACAGATTGAGTAAAGATTTTCCTTTATAGAGTTATAACCTACTATACGGTTTTTTATGACACATATGTATTAGGTTACCGATGAATGAAAATCAGGTCCGGAAGGCTATATCCAGGAATCAGTGGTGCATCTGAGGCATGGACAGGTTCTGAACCTGGGCAGACATGTTTCAGATTGAGGGAAAGTAAAAGCATCATGTAGAAAACACTTAATACATTACCATAGGGTTGGGGAAGGGAGTAGAAAAAAAAAATATATTTATGTATTTGATATTTAATTTTAGCGTAGGTCTGTTTGAAAAGGCTTCAGGCGGCTTTGTTTGGTCCAGGGTAAGATGCTTGTGTTAGGGGCAGTATCACGTTATTTAGTTTGTAAGGTCAGGGACCTGGATCAACAGAGTGAAAAATTTATGGGGAATGATTATTAAATTCAGGGGGGTGAAATGTTTCGGAAAATAAGCCTGAAGAGAATGTAAGAGTGGAAAGAACATATTTTGGGACATTTTCAGCTAGATTTATTTAGTTAATAAGGCGAGGGAGCTTTAGGCATAGTAGGTATAGGAAAGAGAGTACGGCCATAAGATTCCTTATACATGAAGTGTTTTAGTTTAATATGCTTGTTGATTAAAGGATTGTTTTCCTTCAGGGAAAAAAATATAAAATAGAATTGAAATAAAACTAAAAATTCAGAGGAAAAAAAAAAAGAGTTTGGTGGACCGACGGTGCCGGGTCCGTCTAATGAACCTTGCAACGCAGGGCCCTAAGTCCATCCTTAGATGACTTTTGGCCTAATTGGAGAGTCCAGAATTGCCAGTTTATTATTTTATTTTCTTGTCAAGGAATCTTGGCCTAATAGAGACTTAATAATCAATTAATGGGTACTCCTTTAGGGCTTGAGAAGGGTTATACACACGGCTCTATCTCATTGTCTCATTCAGTGTGTTAAAAATCGTTTCCACCAGCAAATGAAAGGACGTTAGTGATGGCAGGTTAAAAAGGGGCCGTTGTCTGTTTAGGTTGGGGGTAGGCATTGTTAGTACACACACACTAATTATACATTAGCTAAAAGGCCCCTCGACCGCTGTCACTGCTTTTATTTGCAGTAATACATCCCTAGTGAAAAGATAAATCATTTCTGTTGAGAAGAACGCTTTGATAGAGGGTTTAGAATAGTTGTAGGTCTGTTCCCATATAAGAACACAGAACTAGCTGCAGTGTAAAAAAAGACAAATAGATTAATTAAAAGGAGAAGAGTGTATGAGTGAGTTTAAGTGTTTCTTTCGAAAGTAGTTAATGGGACTGTAAGGTCACAACCCTTTGATGATAACGCTTCGTCAACAGACCTAGGGATGTCGCGGTTATAGTAAGATCTCTCCATTTTTAATATCAGTATTAGAACAGGAATGGGTAGTAAATAAGTAGAGCAGGTCTTCGTGTGACGGCGAGGCTCGGGTGCTAGGGTGTGAGTGGAGCTGGTTTACTTTTAGGTCTTACTAGCTCAGCTCCACCCTACTCCAAGAAAGTTAAAGAGGTAGTTTAAATTTTATGAGTTCTAATCCGGATCAGAGGATATAAATGATAAAGAAGAAATTTTAATTTTGGTGTGTCTAGTAGGTAGTTGTATGAGATACCTATTCAATACTTACCTATCTAAACTGTTAGCATTAATTGGTCCGGATTAGTTTTCGTCAAAGTAATGAGTGATAAGTTGTCGGGATACAGATTACTCCTTCCTTTTGGGAAGTTCGTTTTATTAATAAATAAATCACTCATTATGGAGACGAATAGAATAAGAATTATATATCTTTAGATTTTTGAATTTACTTCTTTATGTTTTACTACGTCTATTTTTAAAATGTAACAATTAAGATATGCCAAACAATGATAATAAAAAAAAAATTTACTTTAGTATTGCTTTCTTCTTTTGATATAAAAAAAAGAAGGAAAAGATTTACGGTACCTAACCTTAAGGAAACAATGACTGAACCGGGGTACGACATAAGTTAAACTTTGACCGAACATATTAAACATGGATTTGTTTAAGGTGACATTAGTTGGTCTAGGATCTGTCCAATTCTTCTTCATAGAAAATCCTATTTTCATAGCGTATTATTATCCAGGTAGGGCCCCCCTTAATAACTGATGAGCCGGGGGGGGACCCCGACCTACCGGCGAAACGCGAAGGTTCTAATCACTCAAAATGGCTATTATTGATCTGACTAAAGTGTTAGATTTTTGAGTGAGCAATGTTTTCATTACTGACTGAATAGTAGGAAAGTACCTACTAAGACGGGTTACCTACCCATATAAATTGGCGTTCTGTCGTCATAATTATCTTAATTGACTGTGACAAATTATTAAAATAAACTCTATTTAATTTTTACGTTATTCGCAATTTGTTCCACATTTATTAATATTACCTTAATATCTCAAGTTCGTAAGAGAAAGGTTGCACATGATGTCTCCTTTATAAGTTCTTGTACCTACGCAAAGAACGGAATTATTCACTGTTATCTGTAAGATGTCTAAATACTGAAAATTCCACGTTTACTAAGAGATTTTGGTTTGTAAGAAGAACTAACATGAAGACTAAATAGTACCTTGTGAAAAATATCTTATTATAGGGCCGTATGGTTGTTTACCACCTTTACAGCAAACAAAGGGAATTATCTTCAGGGTGCAGAAATATTAGGTTAAATTCAATAAATCATTTGTCGATCAATTGGTGTAGTGGTTATAACGTTTGATAAGCATACGAAGGGCCGTGGTTCGATCCCAACAGTAGTCCCATATGCTTTTTGTTTATTGTCGCGAACTGTAAAGGAAATCTTAATTTCTTATTTTCGTTTTACTGGCATATTGTAAGGTTAAATAAATAAATAAAGTAATAGAAACTAAATTATGAAAGGCTTACTCTTTGACAGAATTTAAATAGTCATTAATTGAAAGTGAATAAGGGTAGTTATGGGGAAGGTTATTGTATTAGAAATCTACTTAATCAAGTTCAGTGTGACGATAATTTAAATCATGACTAGGACGTATTATAACAGCTATCTTAGATTGGTACATCACTCGTGTGCGACAAGTTAGTTGAGATAAATGGTTAGGGCTTAGATAGTTATATTATGTAGAATTTAATCTTAAAATCAAAGTTCACTCGCCATGCTAGTGACTGACTAAACTCATACCTTCTTAGAGTCAGGGTTACTTAGGTTTACAATGTAGCGGTCCTTTATCACGCCATTAGACGATCATTGCCAAATTAAAATTCTATTATTAGTTTTCCGCGTGATGTAGTGTTTAGTAGGTAGGTGTAGGCAAACACGAAATATTATAGGGGGGGGTTTCTACAAGCTCTGCCATTCTCTTTACCTGAGGCTGCCCTCCGCGGCCCACTCTCACTCTTCGGTCGTGCCATTCCCTGGCAAAACAAGACCAAATATCTCGGTGTGACCCTGGATAGGCGTTTAAACTTCCGCGATTACACCAAAATAGTAAGAGACCGAGCCGCTTTTGTCCTTAGTCATATTTACCCCATGATAGGCAAGTACAGTAAGATGTCGCTTAGAAATAAGCTGAATCTTTACACAACTTGCATCCGCCCCATACTAGCTTATGCTAGCGTAGTCTTTGCGTTATCCAAGCGCAATCTCCACAAACTTCAGACCCTCAAAAACCGCTTTCTCAGAGCGGCCTCCGGATCTTCCTGGTACGTCCGCAATGCGGACCTACACAGAGTTTTCGAACTCCCCACGACAATATTTCAAAGACCTAGCAGCCCGCTTATTCGAGCGTACACAAATCACCTGAATCGACTTATTGTGCAATCCACAACGTATCATCCCCCCGATCGACCTCAGCATGGTCGTAAAACTATAGTTAGGCGGCCTCGGCACGTACTAACGGCCCCAAATGACGATCTCGCTATCCAGATAGCGATATTAGTCTCAACGACCTCCCCCAATAGGGCCTCCGTCCAAAGACGACGCCGACGTCCCCAGGTTCGTCGGCACCCACAAGGATACACGTTTCTCGCCCCCACTCAATCGCAACCGCACCCGCGTAACGGGGAACTCCCCTCCTGGCGGCGACTCACCTTTGGGTTCGAGACTCACGCCGGTCGAAGGGACGCCCCCGAGAGCGACAACCCAAGCCGAGGCCCTTGAGCGTTGGGCGCTATATGGGCTCCTTCAGAGTCTCGCCCCAAAAAGTCCAGTGAAGCAGTAACAGCTGCAACAGCCACCCGCATAGTCAGTTCAGAAAAAAAAACTCGTGTAAAATAGATAGTTGGAAGTTTTTTTCGCTTCTTGTTGTTTGACACACGTGACGTGCTTAAAAAAATATTTATTGTATTTTTGTTAAATTAGCTTCCGAGTTGCTCCTATAGTGTCCTTGTGTTTGTTTAGGTAAGTGTACTAACCCGTAGTTATTGTTTGTCTATACTAAAACGGTAAGAAGGCTTCGGCCTTACTGATTGTAAAACATGGAGGTCATAGAACCTCCAAAACCTCCTGATCCCCCTGATGATCACGATATGTCCCCACCTGTTTTTTCACAGTCACTTGATTCACCTGTTTTATCGGAAAACCGCGCTCATAAGCGCCCTTCCGAATCAGTTAGAGATTCTGACGATGACAAAAAATTAAGAAATGATACTGATTCGTCTGCATCAATACAATTGATTTACACTCACCCCAGCTTACTGTAGGATAGTCGCTCATATAATGAGTCGGACAGAGGTCCATTTGTTGTACATATTTCTCGTATTCAACCAGATCTTGCTGCTGGAACCACAATCAGACCTATTAAAATAGGTCACCTTCTGTTTACCTATAAATTCCAAAATATTGTTCGTGATGGTATCAAAAGTGCTGGTCGTAATAGAGTTGCGGTAGAGTTCAAATCGGCTGTTGATGCAAATAATTTTGTTTCTGCATCTTTCCTACAGAGTAACAAATATAAAGCAAATATTCCCTCTTACAATATCACCCGGATGGGCCTTGTCTGTGGTGTTCCAACAGACTGGTCCATGCAAGAGTTCATAGAATCTGTAGATCTACCAGAAACTTGTGGCAAGATACTAAAAGCTAGACGTCTCAACAGGAAGCAAACTTTAGAAGGTAAAGCATCATGGGTCCCTACCCAGTCAGTGGTGCTGACATTTGAAGGACAATACCTACCTAAATGGATTTATTCTTTTAAAACATCATTAAATGTAGAAACTTATCAGCTCCCAACAATTCAATGTTACAACTGTTGTAGATTTGGCCATACTAAATTACAATGCCGTTCTAAATCTAGGTGCTACCGCTGTTCACAACAACATTCTGGTGACTCTTGCTCCACTGCAGAAAACTTGGCTACCTGCCTTCATTGTTCAGGAAGCCATTATGCTATTAATAAAAACTGTCCAGAGTTCTCCAGACAGAAATCCATAAAATTAATTATGTCAGATGAGAGTATATCCTACTTAGAAGCATCTGCTCGTTTCCCCACAGTTCGAAGGCGTCCATATGCAGATGTTGCTAGGACCATGTTTTCCTCATCCTTAGAGATACCTACATATGACTCCACTGCTCCACCCCTACAATTACCTTATACATACTGTCCCTCTCCTTCTACTTCTTATAGAAAAACCATTGTCCGTAGCCCCCGTCCCAATACCCCAATACATGGACATAGTCCGAGAGCCCTCTTTATCAACTCCCAATGGATGTGCTCTACAGAACAAATCTGACGTTACTCCTAACGAATCCTTGATAGAGGTTATTCTATCAGTTTTAATGAACATCATCTCAAAATGGGATGATGCGTTACCGTCCAACGTTGCACAAAAACTTTCCCAACTAGTTCACATTCTCCCCCAGCATGGAGAAAAAAAATCTGCAGTGGAACATTAAAAGCATTCGACACAAAAAACACGAACTAGTGTTTTTATTAAACCGTTTCTGCCCGGTTGTGGCTGCCGCCTCGGAGACTTGGCTTGTACCTGGTTCTCACTTTAGAGTTTCAGGACATTTATGTCTCCGTCATGACAGAGTTGACGGCTGGGGAGGTGCTTGCTTATTAATAAACCGTAATTATTCATTTTCTCAAATCACTCTCCCTCCACACTCCCAGGAATTCAATGCTGTTGCTGCCCGTGTACTTAACTTTTCTATCTATCTATATTCCTTACCCTAATCCAGCTCTCATCTCAGACCTAACTTCTATATTTACAGCACTTCCACAACCTATTGTCATTCTTGGAGATTTTAATACCCATCATGTTTCATGGAGTTCATACTACAGTGGCTCATTCTCTACACACTTGATTGATCTTTTTGAAAACTTTAATATATGCATCATTAACAGTGGAGTTCCCACACGTAGAGAATCCCCATTGCAAAATCCTCAAACAGCGGTTGATATTTCTGGTTGCAGCCCTTGTTTAGCCCCAGTCCTTAAATGGGAAGTTCTTTCCCAGACTTATGGAATTGACCATTTCCCAATCATAATTTCGAAACCCCAAACCGTTTGCCCTGTCCCTTCCCTTCCACCTCTTCTTAAGTATAAAACCCAATATGCAGATTGGACACAATTTTCCTCTACTGTAGAAGATAAACTAAAACAATTAAACCATAATGTTCTAGAGTTTTGTGACATTAGCTACTCCAGATTCATAGAATGTCTGACTACTGCAGCAGATTCCCAGCATTTCAGCAAAAGCAAAAAAAATTTTTTCAAAAAAGAAAAAAGTTAGTATCGCCTTCCCAAGTCTGGAAACAAATAAAAAGATTCCGAGGCTCTATGTCTCTTTGAACTATAGATAGCCTTAGTGTTCTGTGTACCGACATTCGGGTTGCATTCTCTAGAAGTGAGGATCTTGTTGGTGTGTTTCTGGATATTGCATCAGCTTATGATAATGTCCAACTTCCGGTACTCAGGCAGAAAATGCTTCAGATGAGCATCCCTGAGAGGCTGGTACATTTTGTTTTTAATCTCTTAATATTTAGAAATATTAGGATTCGCTCGCAGGATGCTCCTTCTAGAGTTGTGTGGAAAGGTCTGCCACAAGGTTCAGTTTGAAGTCCCCTGCTATATAGTTTATATACATATGACATTCTGTTTCTTCTTTCTGTAATATTTTGCAATATGCAGATGATATAGCTTTATACCTTGCATCAACCAGTTTGCATAATATATCCCAACAACTAAATTCTGCTTTACACTATCTTAACATTTGGCTTGAAGATCACGGTCTTTCCCTCTCTATTCCTAAATGTAAAGTGGTTGTTTTTTCTAGGAAAAGACTCACTCCACAAATTGAAATAAAATGTAATAATCAAATTATACCAGTAGAAAGCAAGATAAAGTTTTTAGGCGTTATCTTAGAATCAAAGTTCTCAGGTTCCACTCATTTTAATTACATTACGGACAAGTGTGAAAAAGGTGTCAATATCCTCAGGGCTCTCGCAGGTGTATGGTGGGGCTCACACCCCTTCTGTCAAAAAGTGCTGTACAATGCAATTGTCCGAAGCCATCTAGATTATGGTTCCTTCCTTTTGCAAAGCAAAGTGTTTGAGAATTGTTACCGGAGCTATGAAATCGTCTCCTCTAAATGCTCTGCGTGTAGAGTGTGTTGATACCCCATTAGGGTTGCGAAGACAGTTTCTTTGTGACAGATTTCTTTTTAAAACTTTCCAACTAACCTCTCATCCACTTCTAGATCGTCTACGCACTTGGTGTGCATTGGTGTCCCTAAGTTCATACTGGAACAACAAAGAACACCCAAGACTAGTTAAAAGTTTTCAAAACCTTAATCGTCTTCCATGTCCAGTTGCACATTATCCTCTCTTGCCTCTTTATGATACAGATTTTGACTCTCTTTTGTTCCAACCACGAGTTTTTCTGGACTTAGGACTAATAAAAGGTGACCGAGGTGCTAATAGTGCTTTTAACACTTGTCTAAATAGTCTTTTCCCTAATTGGTTAACAATTTTTACAGATGTCTCTAAACTTTCTGAAGAAAGTGCGGTAGGCTCAGCCGTTTGGATCCCAAAATATAAAACTGTACTCAACTTTAAGAATCCCCCACAAACTTTAGTTTTCACAGGAGAATCTATAGCCCTATTAGAAGCCATTTCATATATAGAATCAACTTACTAAATCAATAGTCCTTTCAGATTCAAAAAGCTGTCTTCAAGCTGTTATAGCCAATCAATTTAAAAACAAAAAAATGTCCCCATTTATATTAAATATAAAAAAAAAAGTTGTTAAATTGTCACCATCAAGGAATTGAGGTTGTCCTTGCCTGGGTCCCAGGCCACAGCGGAATAGATGGCAATGACAAAGCTGACCACTGGGCTAAAGAAGCAGTTCAGTCAGGTGTACAAAACTTTAATAAAATTTTCTCTTTAGACTTTCTAACTTTAGCTAAAAGGCAAATGGCAGTAGATTGGAGTCATGTATGGAAACAGTCTTTTTCCATTAAGGGCCGTTATTATGGTTAAATACAACCTGATATCCCTACAAAACCTTGGTTCTTTCGGTTTCGAAATTGTGACAAATTAGTTACCTCGACCATTTGCCGTCTCAGACTGGGACATGCATGTACTCCAGTATTTTTAGCTAAAATTAGAGTTAGGGACCACTCTATTTGTGAGTGTGGTATTGACGAAGGTACTGTAGACCACATATTTTTCAGCTGCCCGAAATATCACTATATGACATCCTCCACCCAAAAATGCCTTTCTTGTGATGTCCTTTTTTGTTTTAGGTAAAACAACCCAGAATCTCCCAGCTCGGAGGCCCCAATCTTCCTTTTTTATATTAAATTTATTAACACGTGTCTCTATCATCACGGATACTTGCGAAATGTTTTAGCTTAGACAGAAATGAAAGCCATTCTTCAAATAATTATTTAATTTATAGTTCGATAGAGATATTTAAGGGTTATGTAAGAATCACCTTACGTGATTAGGATAATATTGTTTATTAAATCTTGTTGAGATAAAAGTGAAAGAGTATACAATTATAACCTGCCTTACCATTGAAAAGTAGTTTCTTTACTTACCTCTGGATGCCCTCTAACTTCTATCTTCTGAGCACCTAGCCGGTGCATTCGGTAACAGGGCACTCCTTCCATAACCTGTCCTGTTATAAAGAACTATACAGCACTTTCCTTATTTTTATAAATAACTATAAAATTCACACAGAAATCTACAAGAAAATTTGTAATCGGTATAACACGAGAAACATCTGTCATTTTGACAGTCACAACAGTCAATTTAGTATGTGTTATCACCGCTGCAAGAATGCAACACGAATTACATCTATAAATGCACCTTTTATATCATGGACCGTAGGCTTGTTTGCCACCTTAGTGGTATAAAAAAAAAAACAAAAAGTGTTATATTTCGCAATATAACACGTTAATGTTAAGTTAATATTCACATAAAAACTATTTTCCTTATAGAGACTAGTTTTAGATTTAAGAAAACGTAATAACAATAAGTAGAGTAGGTTTATTTCATTTCCCCTCTATACTATTTGTTAATATCAAAAATAATATTGCGTGAGTACCGACATGTTGTCGACTTAGTACGCACGACTATCTCCAAAAAAGCGGGAATTTTACCTTAATGTATGTATGTAAAACATATGCCATTTGTTGGGCAAAAATGTACCGAACTCCTATACAGAGTTCTATATAAGTCGTATGCACGATTACTGAGTTACAGGTAAAAACAGGTAGCTTGTTGAATATTGTACATTCTTTCTCCCTCACTCCTATGAAAATAGACTGCGAAAGGGATACAAAAAGGATGGGTCTATGGGTAAAAAAAGGAAAGACTGTCTAATACTTTACGTATCTAGGGTCACTAAGTCTTTAGGCCATGCCTAAAATAAGTATCACAGGTTAAAAGCACACCTTTTCCTCTACACGTAGATACATATACCGTTACGGTAAGTAGTATGGTTAGGTCGCAAATTGAACTTGTGAAATACAATAGCTTATAACTAAGCGACCGGGTTACATAGAATAAAGATAAATGTATCACTAGATACCTCTCATAGACACCTACCGATATAACTAGCTTTTAAATAGGTAACTTTAAGCCCTGAAATACAGGAGCGTAAGAAAAAACCTGAAAACTAATATTAAAATTTTTTTCATGACTAAACAAACAGACAGACACCAAAAGTACTGAAAGGTATGTCCGAATTTTAGATCCATTTTTTGAGATTTAGGACAAAGTCTGTAGTCGTTCAGTGTACGCAGAAAACCCAGAGAGCTAGATTTACAGCTCTTCTCTCACTACGGCCTAACCGTAGACGATGGAACATATCACTACTCCAACTTAGGACACCTAAATCGTCATTACAGCTCCTACCGTTTGGCTATAAAACCTAAAAATGTAAAACAACGTTATTTTAGGGGCCGTCCAATAATCACGTGAGGCTCGAAAGGGGGGGGAGGGGGTTCGGCGAAAATCACGAAATATCACAAGGGGGGAAGGAGGGGTGCAGAAAGATATCACGTGTATTATTTTTTCGTCATACTCGCGATTTCTAAACCGAAAAGCGGCGTGTAGTGTGTACCTTAAGGCTGCGCCCTACATGAATGTGCAGTTTTTTGCTAGTTTTTAAAATCGATTCCTCTGCGCTATTACAAATTTCAGACTGGAAAAAAACAACACAGCTTTCTACATTCTTTAACTAGCAAATTACTGTATTTGTTTCAAGATATCTGTTAAAAAATCGCTTTAAAAAAAATAACGGCCGAACCTCTCGTTTTACTATTTTTAATTCATAACTTCATTTTTTATCAACTAGTAGCGGGAACTTAATTTATTTTATGAAGTGTTAATTAAGTAACTATAAAGCTAGAAAATTACTGTAATATAATTTTTATATCTTATGTGATGTAAGTGTATTTAATTTTTGCCACTTTTTACACTAATCTGTACGCCTATCCTATCTATAATAAATTTTTGCTACTAAAAAAAAAAAACTGGTTGCCTGTAAAGTCGGTATACGGGCGAAAGTTTTACGTGACAATGATTTTATGTCTGTCTCTCTCGCTCTTAGGCGGGCGCGTGCCTCTCACTCGCTCTCATTGTGAGCGCATAACGTGAGCGGAGCGTAACGCAGTTTCTTGAAGTGTCACCCGGCAAACCAATTTATAAGACGTTGTCACGTCAAAATCGGAGATTAACATTGTCGATTCTTATCTTATCTTCTTATATTATCTTATCTTAACGCCCATAAAGCAAATGTATTTACGCGTTGGCCCTCTTAACTTGCAACGAACGAAGTCCCCGCGCGCCGCGACGACTGCCGGGGTCGGCTTGCCCCAGTCGCTAATTATTTTGGCGCCGAATACATGTGAAAACCGTTACCTCGTATGTTTTCCGTTAAAACAAAATATGTCTAAACTAGGTGATCTGTATAAAGACCTATTTGCAGAGTATAAGAAAGGAAAAAACCTAATCCGAGCAATAATAGTCTAATGCACAACGTTCGTCCTTGATGCATTCTCACGCGACGATCGATCGGTAGATCGAGAGAGATTCTCTGCGTAGAGCACGAAAATGATGACGCCGAGTGGCTTGATGAAACCGACGTTGATCTTCAACAAAGCACAGTGCCAACAACTAAAGGTCGGCTCATATCGAGATGCGACGTGAGCGCCTTGAAGATGTTGGGATGCGCCGCGCGGCGTCTCATGTCACTACGAGCCACAAGACTTTTTTTTTCTGAACTGACAATGCAGTTGGCTCTGATGCTCTGAAGGAGTCTACGAACCCGAAGGTAAGTCAGCGCCAGGAGGGAGGGGAGGAGTTTCCCGTTTCGCGGTTGCGGTTGCGATTGAGTGGGGGGCGAGAAGCGCCCCGGCACTCTTTGATACCTCGTGTATCCTTGCGGTCGCCGTCGTGTTAGGGGGGAGGCCCTATTTGGGGAGGTTGTTGAGAGTAATCTCGCTATCCGGATAGCGAGATCGTCATCTGGGGCTGTTAGTACGTGCCGAGGCCGCCTAACAATAGTTTTACGACCGTGCCGAGGTCGGTCAGGGGGATGATAAGTTGTGGATTTTTTAGTCGACACAATTAGTCGATTCGGGTGATTTTGTGTACGCTCGAAAAAGCGGACTGCCAGGTCTTTGAGATACCGGCCACGAGACGCGGCGCGTCTCGGTATGAGCCGACCCTAACTTGCATGATACTTTTCCATGTTAGTGTTAAAGAAAATCTTACTAATTCGTGGTCCGAGGACAATGTACATTAAATATGTTTAGGTACTAGTACAATATATGTTTTCCGCATGACACTATTCCTTTAATATTATTATTATGCCAGTCAAAAACAACCTGCAGCCTTTCTGTCTAGACATTTTTATCATGGTCATTAATTTTCTAGGATAAATTCAGAATATACTTTATACCTGTATTTCAAAGATAATATTCTAAAAATTTACTGTACTAAAAAATACACGTGATTTTGGGTGGAGGAAAGGGGGGGGATGTTAAAAAAACATCACGTGATTAATGGACGGCCCCTTATAGTCAAGCCACGAATCCATCACAGTCAATGGCAATAGCCGATAGGAACCTCTACTGTCAGTAGCAGATTACAGCTACGTAGATATACCTTTACTTTCGATATCGACTACTATATGTTATCTTTCACTAAGTTTTTGTGTTTCGATTTTTAGTCACCACAGTAAGTACAGTGACTTAAGCACTAAATCTAGAAGGTTCTAGGGAACAACCTCTCCCTCTGATGGGGTTTTTTATTTTTATATAAATATAGAACGAAATTTGTTTCGTATTTAGTCATTCATTCAATCATTGAAGAAACTTCAACAAGTTAGTAGCTAAGAATTAAAAAATTTCTCAATATGTGTTAGAATTTAAGATAGAAATAAGTGAAATAAAAAATCAGTCTGTTGTGTTCAAATACGCGTTTTCCTCATATCTCAAGCGCTTCCCTTGTCACGGGCAAACCTTGTGCCACAGACAATCGAAGGGTCTGTCCACACAGTATGACACTGAAAAAAATTAACTACTGTACCTGAGTTTCAGGTACTGTATGCACCTTATCAGCCTCATACATCCCCACTGTCTGGGCACGAGCACCTTCGCCCAGTGTGATTTAGGCCATTGTTAACACGCGGGCCCAGTGCGGATTGAGGACTGTGTAAGTCTTTTGTTTTTTGAGATATGCAGGTTTCCTCACGATTGTTTCCTTCACCGCTCAGCCAGTGATGTAAATATTTAGTGTACTTAAACGATGTATTTCAACATACCTACTTACAGCATTTTTTTTATTTATTTATTTAATATAACAGTTAAATTACATTTAAAAATGTAATGCCTTCTGTTAAAACCTCGCAGGGCTTATCTGTTAATAGTTTAGATAGCTTTGCTTTGAGACACAATACTTTTTTTTAATTTTACTTTCTATAAATTTACAAAATTTTAATTTTTGCAAAATAGGTTGAGACAGTCCATTTATTATTTGTGGTAAAATATATTTTCACGTTCGTTTTCCATATACATTGTTATAGATTTTTTTGCATTTTTGCTTGTGCTTCCTCCAGAACCATTTAAAAAATGGGCCCTGCATTCCATTTTTTTCTAATTTTAGATTAAAAGATTTCATAAATTAACCCGAATGCCTTAGAAAAGTCTATAGGATAAGAAGTAAAAACATGTTTTTCTAATTTAAGTATTCGTTTATAACTAAACATTTTAAAATTGAGAGGTAATCCGGTTTTTTCTGATAATATTGTTATCTATTAAATATTTATTTATTTTGTTACTGAAATACCTCTGATTTTTTTTATCAATACATGACATTATGGTTACTAGCCTGTAGTTATTTATGTCAGTGAGACTGACATTTTTATAAATGGGCCTTATTTATTAGGTACTTCATGGGTACTTCTAATTTTAGTTTGTCTTGGTAAGTTTATTTTGAAATAAATGTTTTTATTGTGTGCGTGATCACAGGTTGAGTAGCGTTGTTATTAATTAGGGAAATTATCCGGAATATTGGCAACCCACATAAACTCAAAAAGGTCAAGAAAATTTATCTTCAACTATTTGTTCGTAGTGCACTCTTCAGTGACATTATAACTGGATCCCTATATAGTCTGTGATAAGCTTCTTGGATTCATATTTTGGTGGGAATAGAAACAAAAAAAAAAACAAAACAAAAATATCGTAGAAGAACGCCTGAAATTTATAGGTACCTACATATAAAATATTAATTTAAAAAATCAGCTAAGAGCGTGTCGTACACGAATTAAGATGTGGTTCTGCACAATGACAATAACTGCGAACATCTGAATCACTTGTGAAACAATTTTATCTCAATTTTCTTTCAAAAAAAGGATGTTCTTTTTAACGAGTCGGTTGACCTGAACATCCTTAGCCATACTGCAGCCCCACTGCACTAAGAACTTACCATCAGGCGGACCGTAAGCCTGATGGCCACCTTAAACCTACAGACTTCTTTTGAAGTTAGGCCACAGTTTAGACCAAGCGCGGGTTGACTGACGTTGTCAAGCTAAGTAACTCTACTGTCAGCCAGGACCGAACGAAGCACGAAAGAGCCTATAGATGGGCACTTATCCAGGTACTGAACACGCCCGACATTGCTTAACTACGATACACAGGCGGATAACTGAGCCACGAACTACTTGATGATTATCAAGGTGTTTTGACTTTGTTTGGGGTGAAGCAGGATGTTCAAATAAAAAGTTAATGTTCAGAAAAATAATAGCTTAATAATTTATTAATCAATAAAATGAAGTAAGAGTAAAAAAATGATAATTACTAAAAATATATACATAAAACGTTTTAGTTAAGTGTTCAAATTTTAGGAATGGAATGATTCGCCACGCTATCGAATAGTGCACTGAAGAGCCGCCTGTACTACGAGCTGCATCAGTACATCATTAGGGTGTACAATGATTTAATATTTTAATTATTATTAAGATAAAAATCGACCAGATGTCGATAACGGTTTTATACCACGCCAGTAACCCTTGTACACTATGTCGGGCCATTATGTATGTACAGGCTATATACAGTATGTATGTACTTCAAAAAGGAAGTTATTGGTTTTTTGACGGGTCGGCAACGCGCGGGTGATACTTCTGGTGTTGCAAGTGTCCATAGGCCACGGTGACCGCTTACCATCAGGCGGACCGTGTTCTTATTTGCCACCTTGCAAGAAGTTCCATTTAAAGTAGTAATACAATACTTTGATAATTAGCTAAAGAGTATACAATATGTACCAATACAATAGGTAATAAAAAATAAGTAAGTGAGCTACTAAAAACAAAGTCAAACATGTAACTTTTATGTACTGTCACTTCGGAAACAAGCCTAAGGGAAGAAGAAGTGACAAGAAACTTCCCGGGTGTACACCTGTTACCATCAATCACGCAGGAACCAGGCCAACCGAATACACAAAATCTATGCAAACATGTGTAAACACATACATTTACACGTCTATGCGCCACACCCACCCCCATCCAGAACCCCCCCAACACCAAGCAGCCAACGGTGGATGACTATCCATGGTGCATCTCCTGATCGTAATGTGTCATTAATTATCAACTACATAAGTCATAGATGGATGTCCAGTATTGGGCCCATACCTTTAATTCCAGACATTATTATCTTTATTGAATTCTTCCACAGTATAGTATCCCTTGTTAATAAGAACCTTTTTAATGTAAGTTTTAAAAGTATGTACAGGTAGGTTAACAATATTATCAGGAATTGTATTAAAAAAGTAAATGCTCCGAATTATGAAAGAGCCACGCACCTTCTGAAGACGACATTTTGAAATCGCAAGTTTATTTTTATTTCTAGTATTAACATTGTGTATTTTTAACAAATAAACTTAGGTTTTTACGTACATACAGTAAGCACGCGTAAATATACTGAGAAGCTACAGTAAGTATATTAATTGTTTTAAAGAGGTCACAAAGAGAATCCAGGGCCGTAGCTAAGCATTGTGGGGCAATGCCCTACCTTGAAATACTAATGCCCTACCTTTAAAGTACCATAAACTAAGGTATAATATACATAAATTGTTTTCCCGCACTATAAATTAATACCATTTTGCTCTTGTTTTCCCGCGATCCCACCCAATTACCTTCTACTTTAATTACTCACGCTCACAAGCAGGTAAAATAATGAAAGATGGAAAAATTACTTGCGCCGTACCCGTGCATGAAACCACCGCTGCCCTACCTTAGATTCAACTTCAGCAACTGCCCGGAGAGAATCTCGACGTGATAAGTTATACATTAATCTTATTGCTCTTTTATGAAGTATAAAATTAGTTTCTATATCGGCCGCCCTTCCCCACAATAAAATACCATATGGCAAAAGGGAATGGAAATAACTAAAGTATACTAACCGAGCAGTTTCTATATTAGTAAATTAAGCAACTTTTCTGACAGCATAAGCGGCGGAGCTAAGTTTTCGAGCTAAGACAGAAATATGTGAGTGGCATTGCAATTTAGTATCTAAAGTGATACCCAAGAAGACTGTTGACACAAATAGTTTGAGCGCTTCACTGTTTATAAATAATTGTGTTGGAGTGTCTTTGACATTTGGTAAAGAAAACTTTAAACATTTTGTTTTCTGTGCATTCAGTAAAAGATTATTTGATGTGAACCAACTAAGAACTTGCGAAAGTGTATTATTTAAATCGTCATATGTATCTTTGTTTTTATCAACATTAAATATCAAAGACGTATCATCTGCAAACGATACAATTTTGCACAGGTTTTCTACATAAAAAGGCAGATCGTTAATATACACTAAGAATAAAAAGGGACCTAGTATAGAACCCTGGGGTACTCCCATCACAACAGGTGATCCAGAGGATTTCACTCCCTTGATTTCAACTTTCTGAGTTCTATCACTTAAATATGAAAAAATAAGTTTAGGAGCCGTATCTACAACACCATGCACAAAGGAACAAACATGCACAACAGTGTGCATAGTAAGTTTTTTTTTATATCATATTTGCATATTTGATAAAAGGTCTATCACATTCTTTGGGGAAAAAAAACTAATGAGGTTAAAAATCCACAGATCACTAATCAGGTACCAATCGTTAGTGGCGCCAAATTAGTTGGTAAAAGAACCCTAGCGGATAGTGTTAAAATCCTTTATTTCACCACTAGGGTTCTTTTGCATACTAATTTGGCTCTATCTACGATTGGTACCTAATAAGTTATCTGTGGATTTTTAACCCCATTGTATTGTCTTGTATTTAATTATCAAAAATATCTCACAAATTTTCTTGTCTATTAATAATTATAAAATTATTGTATGTACAACTCGGGATGATACCTGGCCACGTGAAGACTTGCAATGTAGAGTGCAAAAAAATAGTCAGAGTAACTAAAATAACCCCTTGCACCCTGCAAGGGAAATAAGCGGACTTAGAATATTTTCACGTTTTTTCCTTTGTTTTGGTTACGGTTAGGGTGTACAAAAGGAAGCACTGAAAAAAAATTTTTTTAAGTCTTATGAAGCCCATATTTTTTTTTTCCAAATTTGAACGAAAATTTGTGGCGTCCCTATAACCATATATTTTAATGATGGCAATCAATAGAATATTTCGTTTGTATTGAGCACTATTGTCTGTGACCCCTCACCGGACCCCTACGGGGGTTCAAAATTTTTTTTCAAAACGGTTGCGTCCCACCTACCTACCATTTTGATGAAGCAAATCTGTAGAGTGCATTGTCGCCAGCAACGTTTATATGAAGCACTTTTCTCTGTGACCCCTCCCCGGACAATTTTTTTTAAAAACTAGGTGTGTCTATGACAGACCATTTTTTGATGAGTATCAATAGAGCACATTGCCAGGAGCAACGTTTGTATGAAAAATTTCTTTCTGTGTTCATTCCACAGAACATTATTACTCTAGCGAGTTCATTCTCTTAATTGCTATGAATAGAAAACTTAACGCAAAAGTCAAATTTTGGGGTTCCGTTGTGGTGTAACTAGGGACCCCAGAAAAAAGTGTCTGCTACAAACATTGCTCGTAGAGCACCTTCTATCGATCAGTCATAATGGCGATTAATTTTCCTAGAATGAAATCACAAAGAACCAGCAACCGTATCATCTGTGTTGAGCTTCGGCAGTCTTAGTACCGCAACTTTTTGTCTTCTAAGCTGTCTGTGCAGTGAATCCTCATCCGTAGTCTAAGTAACTTCAAACAAAATGGCCAGGAACAGAAAAATGAAAAGAGTTTTGACAGCGGCTACTCCATCCACATATAATGTGGATTTTTGCAACATAAGGGGTATTCACGCAAATCTTAACGCAGTCCATCACCATCTCGAGACTGCGCAGCCAACCATTCTTTTCCTAACGGAGACGCAGATATCCTGCCCGGCCGACACATCATACCTTCGTTATCCCGGCTACAAACTCGAGCACATTTTTTTGAGTCGTGCCGGTGTATGTATGTTCGTCCGGGAGGATATCTGCTGTCGCCGACTTCATAGCCTTGAAGACAGGGACCTGTCGATATTGTGGGTGTGCGTAGATCATGGGGGCCACACTCGTATCTATGCGTGCCTATACAGGTCTCATAGCGGTGACACGGACTTAACTCGACTCTTCACGCACCTGAGTTTGACGACTGACAAAGTTCTAGAGCAATATCCTACAGCAGAATTAGTTATTTTGGGAGACTTTAACGCCCACCATCGTGAGTGGCTCAGTTCTCGAACCAATAACTATGCAGGGATATCTGCTCATGAATTTGCTCTGACCTATGGATTCTCTCAGCTGGTACTTTCTCCAACGAGAATACCAGATATTGAGGACCATACAAGCTCCTTACTGGACCTTCTGCTGACTACACGTCCGGATGGATACTGCGTCTCAGTGGATGCGCCTCTTGGCTCCTCGGACCACTGTCTCATCCGGACTCAAATGTCATGCACACAACCTGATCCTTCTGGGCCAACTAATTGGCGTCGTGTGTGGCATTATAAGTCGGCAGACTGGGATGGATTGCAAGAATTTTATGCATCGTACCCGTGGAGGCAGATCTGCTATAGCTCAGAAGATCCTGACGTCTGCGCAGCCGCAAATTCTTAAGCAAACTGCGTATGAGGCTTGGACCACGGCTCGTAATAATAAGGATCCGAATATTTCTGAGTTAAAACGCAAATTAAATGCTGCCTCGAGGTTCAGTAAGAAAGCAACTGCCAGAGCAAAATTCCAATTCATCGGCAAAATAGGTGGGCGACTTGCGAGCTATCCTTCTGGGAGTCGTGCTTTCTGGTCGCTTGCTAAAGCTGCCGAGGGGAACTTCTGCCAGTCGTCATTACCACCACTGCGAAAGACCGATGGTGACTTGGCCCACAGTGCAAAAGAGAAAGCCGATCTATTGGGCAGTCTCTTTGCCTCTAACTCGAATGTGAACGACGAAGGCGCTGTACCACCTACTTTACCGTGGTGCGGTAAGACCATGCCGGAAATCTCTATAACACAGCGCGAGGTCCGGCGGGCGTTGCTTTCCCTAGGCAATTTCCGTCTTCATGGAAGACTGCAAATGTGCACCCGGTGCCCAAAAAGGGCGATAGATCAGATCCATCGAATTACAGGCCTATCGCTATAACCTCTCTCCTCTCCAAGGTGATCAACACACAGCTTTTGAGATACCTAGAAAAACACGACCTGATCAGTGACCGTCAATATGGCTTTCGCCACGGTCGCTCAACTGGTGACCTTCTAGTGTATCTCACACACCGATGGGCACTAGCCATTGAGAGTCAGGGGGAGGCATTGGCATGTAGCCTAGACATAGTGAAGGCGTTCGATCGGGTCTGGCACCGGGGTCTTCTATCGAAGTTGCCTTCTTACGGAGTGCCCGAGGGTTTGTGCAAATGGGTGGCTAGCTTTTTGTCCGGCAGAAGCATACGAGCCGTAGTTGACGGTAGTTGCTCTGATAGCATGGACATTAATGCTGGTGTCCCGCAAGGCTCTGTGCTGTCTCCTACGCTGTTTCTACTGCACATCAATGATATGTTGGACATCAACAACATACATTGCTATGCAGATGACAGTACTGGAGACGCTTATTACACGGGCCGTGCAAGCATCCCACGTTCCGTTGTGGAGGAAAAGCGTGAAGAACTTGTGTCTCAAATCGAGATCGGTCTGTCCAAGGTCTCTGACTGGGGGCGGGAAAACTTGGTCCGATTCAACCCTTCAAAGACACAAGTCTGCGCGTTCACCGCTAAGAAAACCCCATTCACTGTAGTCCCACAATTCCAGAACACTCCCCTCTCCATCTCCAAGAGCATTGGGATCCTTGGCGTTGACATCTCCAGCGATGTTCAGTTCCGAGATCATTTGCTAGACAAGGTAAAGCTGGCGTCCAAAAAACTTGGTGTACTCAACAGAGCGAAGCAGTACTTCACGTCGGGGCAAAGGTTGCTACTTTACAAGTCGCAAGTCCGGCCCCATATGGAGTACTGCTGCCATCTCTGGGTTGGTGCACCCAGATACCAGCTTGACCCTTTTGACTCGGTTTAACGACGGGCTGTGAGAATTGTCGACGATCCCAAACTCACTTGCGGTATCGAGCCCTTAAGTCTGAGGAGAGACTTTGCCTCCCTGTGTGTGTTCTACCGCTTGTACAATGGATTGTGTTCTGAGGAATTGTTCGAAATGATGCCCACGGCTACTTTCTACCATCGCACCGCTCGCCATCGACAGGGAATTCGTTCTCACACTTTGGAACCAAAATGGTCGCGTACAGTGCGGTTTCAGAGAAACTGCCTCCCGCGAACCCTTGGGTTGTGGAATGAGCTCCCTGCCAAGGTTTTCTCTAAGGACTACAGTATGGGGTTCTTCAAAAAAGAAGTTATTAGATTTCTGAAGGGTCGGCAAAGCGCGAGTGATGCCCCTAGTGTTGCAAGCGTCCATAGGCTACAGTGACCACTTACCATCAGGCGGACCGTAGGCTTGTTTGCCACCTTAGTGGTATAAAAAAAAAAAAAAAAAACTTAAGGGGACAAATTAAAAAATAAAATAAGAAAATTAGACAAATTTTTCCAAGTCTTTGTTCCGCAGCACCCCATTTGTACACCCAAAACAAATTTTTAAACAAGGTGAACTACTTTTGCACCTTTAACATTGAATAGACTTCAGGCGGCCACGTGTCATGTTAACTTGCCCGAGTTGTATTTAAATTTTTTGATAGATAGATAGATATTCCTTTATTTCACATTACACATAACGTTTACAATCACAATTTTACAAAAAAACATGAAAACAAGCATCCTACAAACTACATATATGGTTTGGTTTTTGTATAGTGGGTGCTGTAGTGCAATGTGAAAAATAGACACTGCTCAGCATGTGCTGCAGCAAGTACTACAGCGCTGATTTTCAGCGGAGCCCAGTGGGAAGGCTTAACTCGCGCCGCAGTCGACGTGATTTGCAAATTTGCTTATACTATAATATATACATTAGGTGCTAAGGTGAGAATTCTGTATTTTTGTGACTTTGATCCAAGAATCATGTATTTTTGTTTTGCTAGCGTTCAGTACTAAGTTATTATCTTTGGACCATGCATCTATACGATCTAAATCATTATGTAATTTATTTACAGCATCGTTAGTATCATTAGGGTGAAAGGAGATGTATTACTGAATGTCATCTGCGTGCATGTGATACTGCAGTGCCTAATCGCTTCGGAAACATCGGCTGTGTACAAAATGAACAGGACTGGTCCCAAAATCGATCCCTGTGGAATTCCTCTATGTACGTTTGCAGGATTTGACAGTAATGGTGTACCAGTTCCATCCTTTTGTTGTAAACATTGAGTATGATCACTAAGATAGCTGGCAAACCATTTGACAATCGAGGGTGTAAATCCATAGCAATGTAAATTCATTTTAGACAGCAATAAGGAAATGTTGATTGCATCAAAAGCCCGCGAAAAATTAAAAAAATCAGATAGATTATATAAACATTTTGCTTTAATAGACATAATCTTTTAACAAAGTAATTTTTTTTGCACTGTTATATTTCTAATAATATGTTATAATATATATTTCTTTTGAAATTAGTAGTTATATGTTTATTTATCCTTGATTTATTTTTTTCCTATTATTATATTTTCATATATTATTTTGAATTTTTTTGACAAATGTTACTAATTTGTATACATAATTGTCATATATTGCAAAATTAATAATTTTTTAAAAAATGATTTCCTAACTTTCATTTCAATACCAAGTTGGCAATACAGAATTGCCTGATGTTCAGAGTGTGCCAATGCATGACTGAAGAAGTGAGATAAATAAATAAGAATCAAGTGCACAAGAATGGGACAAGTATAATTTCTATGTTTAAGACAATACAAAAAAAAAATTAATAGTAGAAGTTTTTAATAATATCTCTTTGTCACGATCGGCGATCTCAACTGACATATTATGAGCTATATTTTTTAGTAATTTAATTAAAGCTTATAAATTATAAGGTTTTGAACAAAACCATCTCAATAAACTTTATAGAGCATTTTCCAAAAAAAAAATTTATCAAGTAAGCACAAATATGTTTTAGGCAGCATTATGACCTCCAGAATATACCTACTTCTATTTTAATGGTAATTTTTTTCTGGCAAGCAGTTTGAAAAATATTGCTGCTGGAGAAACAGATTTCTTGCCTATACTTATATCCTGAGCGGTTACTGTTGCATTTAAAAATTTTTTAGGAAAAAAACCCTGACATAGAAAATCAAATCATAATGACAGCAGTTATCTGCTATACTGATTAACCTATACTGGTTATAAAATCAGTATAGTTTTTTTTTTTTTTGTAATTTTTATTTCATTGGCTTTATTGCTTTTGTGAAAATAACAAAATATTGGTACACATAGAATTCCCATTTTACATAACATATGTATATTTATAAGTAAGAAAGTATATTTACTGCACTTTAGGATGAAAGTAATAAAAAAATTTAAGATATTTTGGATGATGTGCCTACTAGTGTTACATGAAAATTACCAGGTAAGGTTGTAGGTAATATGCCACAGCCTTTGTTATGTGTTTAAATTGTTAGTATCAACAACTTATTAAGTGGTGTTTGTATAATTTGAAGCTTTTGTAACTTTTTTATTGTTTTCCAATATTGCTGTTTTAGACAGTTTTTTTGTGAAAATAGGACTTTGTTGTATGGAGTTCACTTTATATATCCATAAAAGATATACTTTAGTGCATGTTTAACAGAGAAAGGGATCAACCCTTTTGTTTCCTAGAGAGAAATTAGTAAGGCGGCATTGTACAATATACCTACCTAACTACCTAACAACATTGGTGAAAAAAATTAATCAAAATAATCATCTATATCAATATCTGGGTTCAAAATATCATCACCAAATGGTGATAAATCAATTTGGTCAAGGATTAAATTTTCACACATTTCTTCAAGATCTGTCTCTCCTATTAAAATTGCACCCTGTAGTCTTCCATTTTGAAGTACAAACTTAATATATTCTAGGCATGGTGTAGTACGAAGGAGAATTTCATAGTCATTTCCTAGGCCTTGGCCATTATACTTTCCTAGTAACACTACTCTGTAACCAAATAAGGTAGTGCAGTGTGTAAAAAGTTCAAAACAAAAATCTTGCAACACTTCTTCATTGGTTATTCTTGCATGCATTGCTTTAGCAGCCATTCCAGCCATCTGTCTTGCTTGGGTCCAAAGCCTCAATTGAAACCAATGTGGTGCTTTGTTCCAGGAAGCACAAGCCACATCGCCAGCAGCAAATACATTTTTAATTGAAGTTTCTTGGTACTCATTTACAGCTAATCCACCATCAGTTCCAATTGTAGGTTGCTTATCTAAAGAAAAGTTTACAGCTGGCTCAACCCCTGTGGCAGATACAACAAAGTCACAATCTATGGATCTCCCATTGGAAAGTTTTACTTTCAGAGGATATTCTTTATCACTAAGTTCAGTGACAGATTGTACCTCAACTTTATAAATGATTTCTAATTCTTTTTCACCCAATACATTTTTTGTATCTTCTAATTTACGATACCAATCAGGTCCCAAAGCTGCAGACTTTAAGTTTTTATTCAAAGATACTAAGGTGTCTTCTTCAGAAAAGACATGTCTCTTCAAGATTGTAGGTGTTTTAGTTTCATATTTTGAAAGCTTACTTCTAAATGTATTTTGAAAAAATTCAGCTGCTCCAGGATCTATGAATGTAGCCGAAATATAATCATCTCTAACCACCCATATTTTCTGAATACCTGAAGTAGCATGAACTATTTCTGATGCAATTCCACCATTACCAACTATAACCATTTTACGTCCAGTTTTTAGCTTTGCTTGAAATTCTTGAACAGACTCTGTGTCTCTAATTCCAAGAATTCTGTTACATTTTTCTGAATCAGAAATGAGTCTAGGTATACCACCTGTACAAATGCAAATGACTTCATATTGCACAACAAAACCACTATCTGTTATGGCTAATTTATTTTCAGTATCCAAGCGTAGAAGAGAGTCATAAACAATTCTAAGATTAGGGTGTATTTTCTGTAAAGAACTTGCTTCAGTTTCATTGACGTCGAATTTTACAATAGTTTTAGCGAAAAAGGTTACATTGCTTACGTTTTTTACTAAGGTAGATGCAGTGATAATAACAAGTGTTTCTTCGGGATGTAATATTGCTAAGGTTTCGACACAGGTAACCCCAGCTATCCCTCCTCCAACGACTACATAGGTTGACTTTATATCGACCATAATAAGACGAGATAGCGCTTATGATAACATATTTTTAACACATCCTTAATAATCCTTTTTTATTTTTTATTTACAACACATTTTATTTTATTTATTACTTTTTTTTCGTTCTTCCTTAAGGACGGGCTTAGGACTTAGATCATGCTGCCAAGTCACAGAGAACTAATTGCATTTAATTTGTAGTAGTTTTCAAAATAAAAATTTCGGTAATATTTCCTACATTATAAATAAAATTTTCTAAAATCTATATATTTACGTCTTCATTTGACTTAAATATTTGTCAATTTTTATTTGTCAATTGCAGCAGTTGTGGAATTTTCTATTAGGCTCCTTTGATGCGTGCCTAAAACCGACAGCGGTGTTTGTTACTGGTCTTAATTGTCAAATAGGCAAATAAAGCCAATTTTTCGTCAAGTATACCGTCTACTCATGGCACTTATTTGCCAAATACGCAAACACAAATAGCCAAGTAAAGTGCCAGCATGACATTTCCGATTCTTCATAGAAATGGACATAGGTATTCTATGATATTTAGATATATTTAAAACATATTGTTTCGCAAAGATAAAGTGGTACATAGATGGATTGTATTTAGCGTGTTCCCAGCAACTATATATATTCTTTGTAATACCGAGAAAAGGTCATAAGTCAGAAGGAGACCAAAACAGAACCTCAAGTGAGTACTTGGTCGAAACGTTTAGCTAGGATGTCAGCACTTTCCAAACAATGCTAGCTAGAAGATGTATAACACATAGTGTTAACTTATCTATAATTTGTTATTGATAAATTGCATCAAAAACAAACACTGAAAAAAGTTTACTTAAATTTTCTAACATGATGAATGTGAGAGTGTTCGTGGATTTGTCCTATTTTGACACAAAAACGGAGTAACAGATCACCATGACATGTAATATAGGTACAGGGTTGGATATTAATGATTTGTACAGATTGTCATTATTAAAAAGACATGAAAAACGAGGAGGTTTAAATTGGCCTCAAGACCACACTCGCACAAAAATGAGGCACATATACCATAGCGTAATTATGCATTTTCTTATTTTTTTTTAAATGAACAAATAAGTATACAGCAGTGAGCTTATCTTATCTTTTCATTAAATCTATATATAATATAAATAACCATATTTTTTCTGGAATATCGAGTTGTAATTTTGTGTATTGATACTCTTTTTAACAACCAGCTAGCCGTGAAGTTTTGGCTTGGTATAGAAACTTTTTCTATTGGACTAAATGGGGATAGGAACAAAAGTGTTAGTCCAGATGACAGCTTACAACCATTAAGCATACTTACTTGTGTTAATGAGGTGGATAAGATGCACTTTGAAACTCGGTAACTCGTGCGAGCGTTCTCGACATGTGCTTGGGTTTCAAAACTATTTGAAATCTGATTTTTCATCAGACTAAATTTAATTGCGCGACTGTGATCCTTCAATTATATCAAAATAATCGGTATTTTGCTGTAAGAAAAGATGACAAAAAAAGCATTACCTTTCGTATGTAAATCAACTTTTATCACAAAATTGAAAAATATTTCATGAAACCTTAAATTACTTTTGTTTTCAAGCCGCTTTTCAAGGCATAGTAATATCAATGACATTATCCGTCGGGCTCTTGTTACTGCCAACGTGCCAGCTATTTTAGAACCAGTTGGCATACTTCGTGACGATGGCAAGACGCCTGACGGGATGTCTTTAGTTGCTTGGAAGATGGGTCGAATTCTTGTATGGGACGCCACATGTGTAGATACTTTGGCCCCGACCTATCTTTCAGCAACCGCGAAAAAGGTTGGAGCTGCTGCTAGTGGTACCGAAGACCGCAAACGGCGCAAATTCGTGGGCCTCAGTGATGATTTCTTTTTGTGCCTTTTGCGGTTGAAACGCTAGGTCCGTGGGGGTCTGGAGCTAAAGATTTCTTCCACGAATTAAGTAAACGTCTCATTCAGGAGACTAAAGATCACAGGGCTGGTAGCTATTTTGCTCAAAAGATAAGCCTGGTTTTACAGCGTGGCAACGCTGCCTCTATTTTGGGTACCATGCCTCATGAGGCAATTTTCTAATCTTTATTTCATATTTCTTATTTGTTAATGATTGTATAAATTTTTTATAATATATTTGTATTAATTCCAAGTACCCAATACGTAATTCCAAGTATCCAAATTAGATACTTGGTCTTAGCAGGTCTTATATATTGAATATATAAGCTTTTTTGTTTTAGCTATGTGTGCATAAAAGTGAAAGCGTTTATTGAAACGCTGAAACACGACGGAGATGAGAAGTTATCTTTAATGTATAACTTCACCAAGTAATATGCAACTTACATACTTGGGCGGATACTAACGTTTCTATTATAGTTTTTGTTGTTTTTCTTAACTTAGCTGGAGACCAAAGACTTGTATCCAGTAATTATTAATGAAAAAAAATAGCTAATAGTCAAAGCAAATCCACAAAAAAAAAAAAAAATATTGTTTAATATTGTTTAATTTTTTTTTGAAAAGTTTAAAATTCAAAAAGTTGAAAATGAAAACTTAAGTGAATTATTTAAACTGTTGTTGGCTTTAAGTAAAAAGATGATGAAACGGGTTATTATATGTTCAGCGCCGGCTTTTTGGTTTATAATTTCCTTTTATTTTCCATCAATATGGGGTTTATTACATATTTTTATTCTCAGCGTTTTAATACTTACAGCAATGTTCTTACTAACTTTGTGGTGCCACATTACTTTATCTTTTCCTCATCAAACGTCTTCGTTTTTGCTAGACAAAGTAGATAAGGGAATGCGAAAATTAGAAGAAATCTTAAAGGTTTCTTATGTTTTATGTACCAACATGGTGTTAGTTTTAGATACTTTTGAAGGAGTTTTAAAACACTCTTGTATAATTTTAGGAAGATGAAGGGAATTGGCCTCAATCCGCAAAGAAGCCACCTTTGCCAGTTATATTTGGACGAACAGTGGATAGTCAACTTCAGCAATTATTTGATTATATCCTTAGAGATTTCATAACATCTTGGCTTAAAGAGTTTTCCTATACACCAGAGATAGTCATAGAAAGGTTTAAAGAACACATTTGGGGAGCATTACAGAATTTGCATGAGAGAGTCTTACATATTGACGCTGAAAAATTAATAGCTAGTGATATGGTTACTAAAATTACCCATCATTTTGAACGCTTACGAATTGCTCAAAATTGCGCGTGAGTACCTTAAAAATGTTAATTTCAACAGCAATATCTTTAAAATATGTAGAATGTTTCATAGCTAATGTAATTACATTAAAATTAACATCCCATTGAAAGAGTGGTGCATGTTTATACTAATGTAAATATAGAAGATAGCTATTTTAATATTGTAGGTAATGCATATCAGAACTGATATCATATATTGCATATGGGTCTTCATTTATGGCTGATAGACTTATCTGATCTAAGCATTTTAAGTAATAAAATGTATATTAGCCTAATGTTTAGGACTATTTATTATTTTTTATAAAAGGGACTATTTCAATATTTTAAAATGTTAGCAATACATACTTACTATGATTAGTTTAAAAAACATAAGCAAATAGTTAAAAGGTGCTTAAGACATGAGATTGATCATAGTGAATTCATTACCTTGACTATGGCTATAGGCAGGGGTTGGGCTTAGGGGTTCATTTCTCCCTGAAATTCTGAAAAGGTTACAAGTTTTCTTTTTACTAAAGGTGATATCAGACTGTTCATTTCTTGTTAATTTTTGTGTTTCATTTTGCTTCTTCCACTCAAAGTGACACATCTGAATACAAAGTAAAACAAGTGTTGAATAAATTCATTAGTGAAACGATCCAGCAATGTTGGATATTGGCATTCAGCAACAATTACTTCCACTCCCCGTATCTCTCATTTAAGTTCTTTAGTCATTACTGTAGCAACAGGAAGTAAAAGTTTTTTCAAATTAACTTTTATCTATACACAGATAATTGCGGTATAATTCAAAATCTTAATTGGCTAGTTTACTCAAAAATGTATTTCCTTCTTTCTCCTTGCAATGTATGGTTGATGCATTTTTTACCTCCTTGATAAATTTATGACGAACTAAACTTATTCCAAGACGTAGGACTCTATTCAACCACATGCTAATGGAAAGGAACGAGTAAATATTCTTATCTGTCATTTCAGCTTACCCAAACACTACTGTCTGGTGATAAAGACAAATCCATTTGTTACAAGTCTTGCACCATTTTGTGACTGATTTTGGGCTCTTAAACAAAGTACACATCAACCTACCTGTCTGTTTTGGTGTGATATCATATTGTACTACTTAAGATATACCCAAAAAGCATTATTATTCTAAATTTCAGCTTTCAGGGTACCATAGAAAAAAAATCTTTCGCTCTATGTATGAGGTACAGCTATTAAGATATCTAAAGTATCCTGTGTTGTGCCTATGTTCTAATTTGCAATGTTTGTACATCTTTACCTTGTCTTATTCTTGTCAATAACGACTGTAGAACGTGGTTTCTCTAAGTTGCTTAAATATTTTACTCCAATTTCTCAAATTCGGCTCTACAACCAAAGAGTGTTTAACAAGGTAGTAAGTCATTTATTTCACTAAAACATCACTCATGGTGAAATTGGGTTTTGAAGTTCGCAAAAAGCTTAGATGAAGGCCAAAACTTATTGTAAAAAGAAGGTTTAACATACATATATATATATATATATAACAAATAAACTTTTAAGAATAGTAAATAACATAAAAACACAATAAAAGTTACTTTAATTAAGTAGGCCAATACTTGCGTGGACACTACTATAGTAGGCAACTTTGTTGTCAAATTGATATAGTTTAGAAGCTTTCCTGGAGTCACACCCTTGTAATGTGGAAACACAAAAGTTATCAAGGGGCACTCCCATTAGCATCAGTTTCTTGTATGAACTTGTAAAAAAAGTCCTAGTGCCTAGCTGACTGAACTTTATTTACCGTTGATCTTGCTAACATGCTGCTATGTTGAGTAACTGATTAGATAAAAAATTATAGTCTAGAACCAGTATGTGCTGTTAATGATGACATATGGTGAAGAAACATGGTCTCTAACTATTGGCCTCATAATTAAGCTTAGAGTTGTCCATTTTGGAGTACCTACGTATGTAGGATACTTTGGGCTAAGGTGATGACTGACTAAATTCCAGTATTTTAAAAATTCACTTATTTAAAATTTGGTATTATCTTGAATTAATGGGAAACATGTAAATTAAATAAGAATGCACCTGAAATCTAAAAGAACAATACAAACTTAAAAGCAACAGTGAAAAAATTTGTGATATCTTAAAACCTGATTTTTAGGATTTCATAAAAATTACTTCACTTACATTTATTTGATTTTAAGATGCATTTTTGTGGATCATAAATTATGATGACTAATTCTTGATTCAGAGAAAATATATTAGTAATTTTTCTCATTGTCCCAATGTTTTTTTTACAGGATTGAATTAAATCAGCCACCAGTATTTGCACTTGCTCCTCACTTGATGTCCTTTGAGACTGAACTACACTATCTTCGCCAGACTAGTGAACTCATCATCATGTTTTTGATGCCAAGATGCTACTCCTTGTCACCAGGGTCACATCTTATGAGAGAAGTTTTGGCCTGTAAAAGTAAGTATCTAACTTGGATAAAATTAGTTTTCTTACCACTATATTTATCTCTTCAACTATCTCTGTTCAAAATTTCAGCTCAATTGGATGCTCTATTTCGGCAGGATTGATTAACAATTTTAAAATTATTCCTGCAGGAACTTTTTAATTTCCTGGGATGAATAATAGCCTATGTCCAATTCCAGGACCTTCTATGTGTGACCAGTTTCATCCTGATCCGTCCAGTGACTTATGTGTGATTGAGTATCAAACACACAAATTGGCATTTATAATATTAGTGAGAATTGAGATGAGATAGTGAGATTTATTTACCTATTCTGAATTTGCTCATGAAAAAACTTGCCTGCTCTCTTGGGATTTGTTTACTAATGAAGTGCTCTTGTCGTGTTAGGAATGTGGGGAAGCACAGTAGTTGACCTTGAAAACCCAAGATTCTTATCCAGTGTCATGGAATTCAAGAAGATTGACCCTTGATATTGAGAAACTATTTTGTTATGAAAGATTCATTTTTGCTGCGCACAATGGATTAAAACGAGCAATTACTGTTTTTAAACGACTTCAAAAAGGCAGAAGGTTCTCAATTTGGATATTTATATAAATATATATATTTTTTTAATGTATCTTCGGGCATAACTGCCCTATATAAAGACAGATTTGAAAAATTGATTTTTAATATAAAAGGGTATACTTCCGAGATGGTCCCATAATAATGTAGTGAATTTAAAACTTAAACTTTTTGTAAAAAAAAAAAATGGTGTTAATTTGGAACTGGAAAAACGCCTTTTATGTTGATGAGTGTATAAAATTTTTTTATGAGCATAGTTTTTAGTTAACGAAAAAAGCAATCCAAAAAAAAACAACCACTTTCAGAAAGATGCACTAAAAATGTAAAAATAATTACTGATTTCAAAAACTTCTTATCTGAATTTTTATAACACACTTCAATGGCATGAAACTAACTCCGAACTGTAATTCAGATCAGATTTTTGGAAAGAAGAAATTATTTTTACCCTTTTAGTGCATCGTTTTGAGTCGGTTGTTTTCTTTTATGTTGAAAAGTTTTTACTTATCTCGTAAAGGGCTGTAACTGCTTTGTAAGTTTACCTATATAGTTGTATTTTTTATTCATGATTTATGAAAAACGCGTTTTTAAAAAAAAAAGAAAACAAACTCAGTTTCCAAGAATTTTCAACAACAGCTAGTATTCAGGCATGTGGCAGACAGAGTGTCGGAACTCATCGACATCCGGTATGACTGATATGGTGAAGGAGATCCATTCGCCTAGCAGAACAATTAACAGCTTGGAGAACGCTGTTGAAGCTTGTTGCCCTGAATCATCACAATCTTTAGTTATGAGGAAATGACGACGATTGGGTTACGACATCCCTATCTCTGATAATATTTAATAATAATTTCCCTTTTATTACAATCAGCAAATGTATATTAGAGTGATTCAGTTTAGTTCTTCTTACTAGGAAGGATGCGTTAGATATTAAAATTAAAAGAGAGACTGCTGGGGAGTTTCTTTCGGCGTTTCTTATCACCAGAACGCTATTCTGATGTTACTGTAACTAGTAACTTATAGTTTATTGATTTCAAAAAAGTGATTTTTTGTTATGAAATAAAGCATTTGAATAGTAAGTTCATTTTATTGCTTTAAAACACTGAAATAATATTACCATAACAAATTTTCCAGTTTTACAACCAGCAATGGAAATCATCACAGATCCCGATAACATAAATCAAAAAATTATACAATATTTGGAAGCTCAAAAAGAGGTAGATGCCATGCATATGAGGACACATGAGTACGCTAAGACTTTTGAAGACTATATACGCCTAATAAATAGCTGTAACAATATTGACACACTCAAGCGGTTGCGGTAAGTGCATTGTTGTAAAAAAAATTATTAAGTAGGCTTAATAGCAAATAATAAACAATCAATCAAACCATTGTTAAACTTGTTATTAACATGTATAAAATTGGTGAACTAACAAAACTACCAAAATGTGTGAAATAAAATCTTGGAGGTAGGTTTTTATATAGATAAGGTGTTTGATTGTAGAGATTATTTTCATTTTTTGCATCATAAGTTTTGGTGAATAGCCATGAAACCCTTATAGTATTCATATTCGAACTAAATGTTTGCTTACAGGTATGACATAGTTACACATATAATGCAAGCAACTACCCTGCAAAATGTAAAAAGAGCAAAAGGGATAGATATAGATATGATAGAGAAAAGTACTACTCAGCAGAATATCAGTCGTCAACAAATTGCAGATGCTAAAAAACTTAATAGGTATATCAATCAGTTGACCATAGCCAAAGCAGAGTGTGAAACTGCTTTAAGGAAACTAGGTTGGGATGGCGCTTTTCCTACTGTGGAATCAAACAGCAAGGTAATTTCTTTAGATAGTTTTGTGTATAAGGCCGCGTCCACACTGCGGATGGCATGCTTAGGGCTTCGAGGCTAGCGACACACCTATTGAGTCCCTAGTACAACACGGACTTTTGTTTCTTTGAACGAGTTGCCTGGCCACCATCAAGTAATAGTATTGTTACGAGCTAGGGTAACTAAAATGCCGTTCGGTGATGAAGATTATTTACTGCACTTCACTGTACACAAACTTACAAAATCCTTATCGTAAACCAAAATTCAGTAATCCGTTTAAACCTCGCAGTAGTCGTATTCAGGTGTAATCGCTTTCCGAAGTAATTCCGAACGCAGTTTAAAACCAAACTTAACTGAACTGCGGCAACTTGTGGCGCCTTTTATACTCTCTGACAAGAGCGGGAGTTGCGCTCTAGACGCTTCGAGAGCTATCTTGTACTTTAATTCGTAAACAACCCATCCGACGTGAACACTCTAGTTACGAAAAATATTGGCCCTCAAAGAAAAGTAAAAGTATTAGGTTCATTTTTGTCTGCATAGCAATCTTCTCGCTAAATCTTGAGTTGAATGGAAGCTCATTAAGATGTAAAATTTTTTTATGTTGTTTGTTGACTATCGATGTGTTCGGGAATGTACGCGTCTAGAAAGTTACCGGTCGTAGCACTATCATTCACTAAGTAATAGCAGTTCATGCAACATAGCCACCCTTCGCCGCTCTCTGGAGTCTTCCCCGCTTCCCCTCTATTACGATCCTTTTTTTTTTTTTTTTTTTTTTTATACCACTAAGGTGGCAAACAAGCTTACGGCCCGCCTGATGGTAAGCGGTCACCGTAGCCTATGGACGCTTGCAACACCAGGGGTATCACTTGCGCGTTGCCGACCCTTCAGAAATCTAATAACTTCTTTCTTGAAGAACTCCATACTGTAGTCCTTGCAGAAAACCTTGGCAGGGAGCTCATTCCACAACTTAAGCGTTCGCGGGAGGAAGTTTCTCTGAAACCGCACTGTACGCGACCATTTAGGTTCTAAAGTGTGAGAATGAATTCCCTGCCGATGGCGAGCGGTGCGATGGTAGAAAGTAGCCGTGGGCATCATTTCGAACAATTCCTCAGAACACAACCCATTGTACAAGCGGTAGAACACACACAGTGAGGCAAAGTCTCTCCTCAGACTTAAGGGCTCGATACCGCAAGTGAGTTTGGGATCGTCGACAATTCTCACAGCCCGTCGTTGAACCGAGTCAAAAGGGTCAAGCTGGTATCCGGGTGCACCTGCCCAGAGATGGCAGCAGTACTCCATATGGGGCCGAACTTGCGACTTGTAAAGTAACAACCTTTGCCCCGACGTGAAGTACTGCTTCGCTCTGTTGACTACACCAAGTTTTTTGTACGCCAGCTTTACCTTATCTTGTAAATGATCTCGGAACTGAACATCGCTGGAGATGTCGACACCAAGGATCCCAATGCTCTTGGAGATGGAGAGGGGAGTGTTCTGGAATTGTGGGACCACAGTGAATGGAGTTTTCTTAGCGGTGAACGCGCACACTTGTGTCTTTGTAGGGTTGAATCGGACCAAGTTTACCCGTCCCCAGTCAGAGACCTGGGACAATGTGGTCTCGATTTGAGACACAAGTTCTCCGCGGTTTTCCTCCACAAGGGAACGAGGGATGTTTGCACGACCCGTGTAAAAAGTGTCTCCAGTACTGTCATCTGCATAGCAATGTATGTTGTTGATGTCCAACATGTCATTGATATGCAGTAGAAACAGCGTAGGAGACAGCACAGAGCCTTGCGGGACACCAGCATTAATGTCCATGCTATCAGAGCAACTACCGTCAACTACAGTTCGTATGCGTCTGCCGGACAAAAAGCTAGCCACCCATTTGCACAAACCCTCGGGCACTCCGTAAGATGGCAACTTCGATAGAAGACCGCGGTGCCAGACCCGATCGAACGCCTTCGCTATGTCCAGGCTACATGCCAATGCCTCCCCCTGACTCTCAATGGCTAGTGCCCATCGGTGTGTGAGATACACTAGAAGGTCACCAGTCGAGCGACCGTGGCGAAAGCCATATTGACGGTCACTGACCAGATCGTGTACTTCTAGGTATCTTAGAAGCTGTGTGTTGATCACACGCTCCATCACCTTAGAGAGGAGAGAGGTAATAGCGATAGGCCTGTAATTCGATGGATCTGATCTATCGCCCTTTTTGGGCACCGGGTGCACATTCGCAGTCTTCCATGTAGACGGAAATTGCCTAGTGTGGTAGGAAAGCGCGAAGAGGCGCGTGAGTACAGGACATAACTCAGGAGCACACTGCTTAAGCACCACTGCTGGTATACCGTCTGGCCCACTCGACTTATGAACGTCTAGAGAAAGCAACGCCCGCCTGACCTCCCGCTGCGTTATGGAGATTTCCGGCATGGACTTACCGCACCACGGTATAGTAGGTGGTACAGCGCCTTCATCGTTCATATTCGAGTTCGAGGCAAAGAGACTGCCCAGTAGATCGGCTTTCTCTTTAGCACTATGGGCCAAGTCACCATCGGTCTTTCGCAGTGGTGGTAACGACGACTGGCAGAAGTTCCCTTCGGCAGCTTTGGCAAGCGACCAGAAAGCACGACTCCCAGAAGGATAGCTCGCAAGTCGCCCACCTATTTTGCCGATGAATTGGAATTTTGCTCTGGCAGTTGCTTTCTTACTGTTATCCTGTGACCGCTCGCATCGAACACGGATAAATTTGCGCGTATACACACTTTAATTGTTTTTGTAGTGATAAGGGTCAGTAACTTTGTCCATCAGTTTGTCTATATGACACAGCCTTACCATATTATCTTATTGATATCTTACTTAATATTTGGTATATTAGGATTAACTTTAATATTTCGATAAGGGGTAACTTTGGGTGGTGAAGTGGCTACTAAAAAAAGGGACGAACGAAACGAACTCAGTTATTGTAATTCGTATCTTGGAAGATAATTCAGTTAATGCCCGAAAATTACGCAGGCACAGCTATGATTGTCCTTAAGTCATGAAAAACCTAGGTATCTAATGTCAGAGTTCCTATATTTTTATTTAAATAACTATTTTATATCTCTTGAACATTATTTTTTCAGACATTGCCACTATACAAAGTATTAGAAAGTGTAACAGGACGAAGGTACTTGTCCATGTTTCTTGAAACAATGTGTTCTCAAGGGCTGGTCGGTTTTTGGATGGCAGTAGAAGAATTGAGGCACAGTCCTAGAAGCAACTGGCATCAACTTGGTGCTGAAATTTTCTACACCTACATACGATCACCTGGTGCTGAGATCAAAGTTGATAAGGTAATGTTGAGAGATTAGTTAAGTCCTGTTTTACCATCACCAAAAGTTGTTGTCTAGATCAACATTGAATACATCAAAAATAATATTAAATAAATTATGTTTGTTGATTAATTTTATCAAAATTATGTTCGTATATATCGATAACAAATTATGATATTGACATATGTATATGAATTACATTTTTTCAATTAAATATTTAAAAGAGTAACATAAATACCAGTTTCATTCTTAGATGTGTGTTTAGCAGTTAGAGGTTAGCAGTTCTTATTAGTTACTGGATTGTCAGTATTTCGTGCGAGAGAGACAACGCTCTACAAAGCTAAAGCTAGTCGTACAAGTACAAAGACTGTACAATAATGGACATTATCAATAGTGTAATACATAGTTTGGCGCTGGGCTTTATAATTGTACTACGGTGCAGTTAATATATGTATGACCATGTAAGCGTCGCTCTCTAGTTTCGACTCCACCCCTTCGTTACGGTCGTGTTATCGTTCACATAGAACAGGCACACATTTGTACGAATTTTATTTATTTTTAACCATAAAATGAGGTTATCAATTCGTCCCATATGTATTAAATCATACATCCGGGTTCAATTGCATAATATTTGAATATTTTAATCTATGTGGGCTTCTAACATATGTGTCAATTATCAATAGTTTATGTATGCATAAAAAGTTTGTACACATATTTCTCAGATATTAGAAATCTGATTACAATATTCTTATTTTTTAGATTTAGTATCGTTCAACTTGGGTACAGTACAAGTTTCATCTAAATCGGATTTGTAGCATTAGACGCCAAAATCACGCGGATTTTTTTAAAGTGGCTAGGGTATTGTATTTCTTTGTGTTTTGCCTGTTTGAATAAAGAATGTTCTATCTATTTTCAGGATACACGAAAAAGAATGGAAAGTTTTTTACTTGGCGATAAAGGTCCCGAAGTGTTTTACGAGGTACAAGATTCAGTTGTGGACACCATTCAAGAAAAATATTATCCATCTTTTCTTCTCAGCGAACATTATAAGGCCTTGATTGCAGAACTTGCAAGTGAAGAAGTTAACAATGGTATTGTGCCTAAATTTGAATATAGTATAGTGCAACAATATAGTATATAGTATAGTATAGTACAATATAGTATAGTATACTAATCCTGTAGTCAAAAAACAAAAATACAGTCACCATAGTAAAACATTGAAAGTCAAAAAAGTTTGTTGCACATATTAATTGTTGTAATTTGTACCTCTTTTAATATCTGAACAAAAACAAAAAAATATGCCGCTAGGCAATCGCCCATTCAGTGAGACCACAACAAGAAAGTGAGTTTGTGCTTCGTTTACATTGCAATGGAGCATCTGATCAAGCTAAAATTTAGCACAATGGATAGTTGAAAAACGGAGAAGGACAGGTTATTTTTATCCTGGAATATTTAAAGATTTACGCTGAAATACCTTTGTGGATAAACTTTAGCTTCCTACCAAACTTCCTTACTATAATCAAGGGGGCAAAAGCTAGTTATAAAATTTACTATATTATTCATCAGCGTTGTAACTCGTGTACTCTGTAATAACATCCTACAAACTACGTCATAAACTACGTAGCAAACTTTTCTGACCCGGTCGAATATCAAAACTACACTCGCTATATGAAAATGATATGAACTTACGCGGCAAAAGCGACAGACGCCGGCTCAGAATGTTGCATTGTTGAATCAATTTCAGAGCTAAATTCAGAAAGATCGCCGATAGAAGACAGACAGTTGTCAAATGAGTCGGTGTCCTCAGCCGAAAGCGTCGTCGGTACATTGCATCTTACTGAGCACTCAACTTACGCGAGGAGGAAACTTGATCAGTTGCAGGAGAGGCATAATAATAAAATGCAGGTACATATTATTCTTCTGCTACAAGTGTTTCAAAATTTACAAATGTATGAGGATTCCCATGTTTTTAACTCTGTTTCTGATGGATCTGATCCATGGAGGTGAAAATGATTTTATGATTCTGACTGTATAACAATTGTTGAATGTTTGGTCTATTGTTACAATATAATAAAACGGGGAGCTATGAAGAGGGTTGCTTGTTTCACCGACATAAATTGCAGGACAGTGTCTGCATTGTATTAGGTAAATACCAGAGAAAATTTAATTTATTTACTATTTTCAATTTACTGAAGTCCCTACAGTGATTGTATGTGTGTATAACGCACGATATAAGTGGTGTATTCTTTGATTATATTGTTTTGTCCTAAATATCCGTCAATTACAGGCTTTGGCAGCACTTCGTGCGTCTTTAAAGCCGGAATCCCGTGCGTTGTCTATGTTAGCGAATGAAGTGGAGAGGCTGGCCGGCGAACAGATGAGGTTAGAGGCGCATCTGGCTCGAACCGACACGTGGGCCGAACATTTGGGTCGGTGGCGAGCTACCGTACACAGTGCAGAGGTCAGTAACTTTAAAATTACAATTCCAGAAGGCAAGTATTGACAAAAAGCATAGCATGGCAAGCTATATTTCCTACATGTATGTATTAACAAAAAACACATAAGTATTTGTATTAGTAGGTCTGGTAACCATAGTTAACAAGCATTATTTTGGGACTAGATTGGCACTGTGTGTGATGCCCAGGAACATCTATCTATTTCTTCTAAGAGTTTTTGCTTCCATGGTCGAACCTTAGTATTTAATTCACATATATGCATTAGATAAAATAGATCTATAAAAAAAATTGGTTGTGTATGTAATATTTTTTTTTGACCCAGATAATAGACGAGTCGAAACCGCCACAGTTTGTGATAGTCGTGCACATGGCAGAACAAGAGGCACCAAGCAACACGGAGAAACCCGAACAAATAACCACTGGGTGGGTCATACTGAGGACGCTCAACGAGTTTCAAGTCAGTCAAAGTATACTTCAGATGTTATTTTTCCTAATGGAATTTTAAATCAATAAATGACTTTCATAAGTTTTTTCATTTTCGTCTCGCATTTTGCCTATTGATTAAGGTAAGAAAGCGGTGTATCTGGCAACGCTGATACACTAACGCCACGTTAACCAGTAACACAATTTATGCATCAACCACTGTCAACCAACGTTTGGGCTGTACAACAGTAATATATAAGTGCGACAAACTTTCCTGACCCGGCGGTCAAAAATGAATAATACAGCCGCCATATTGAAACGGTGTGAATTTAAAACGACACTATAGTGACCAAACACCCAAGGTCAGAGGGTTAGAAAAGTTTGTAGCACAGTATGCAGTGTAGAGAAGATATGCAGTGTGTAAAGCAGCGTCCCCTTCCCGGCTGCACTGTCTCACAACACTTTAGTCGCCTGTTTTTTGTAAAGTGGTTTTACTTACAATATTCTAAGCACTTTATTTATACTCCATTTCATATAGCATAGTGCGGGTGGTAAGAGAGTTTTCACTAACTTGCAGCCCCTGCTGTACACTATGTTATGTACGAATATGCAGTTTTGTTTTCAAAGATATAAATTATATAGATATCCTTGATGACAAAACTACATAATGCTACGCACCATCTTATGTGCAATGGAGCAAAGCAATATTTAACGAAGTTATGATTTTTTTTTATTAATGTGTTTCATTATATTTAAGGAGTTACATCGAAAACTGAGGCCTATGTGTTCTGAACTGAAAAATTTGGAACTACCTTCAAATTCGTTTAAATTTTTATTTGGAAAGAATGACAGAAATACGTTGGAAAAGGCCAAAATATTGATCCAGAAATATTTAGAAGTATGTATCTTTTAGCATTGTTTATTTATGTAAAAGATGTTGGTTTATTTTAATGATTTTCTGTTTTCAGTTTGTTTTAGAGGATGAACGACTGAACCAGAGCGAGGCTCTATATGGATTTCTTAATCCGAGTTCTGAATATTTAAAACAAGGGGGTTTACCAAAGAAAAATAAGTTTTCATTCTCAACTTTATTCAAAAGGTAATTTTTTTTATACCACCAAGGTGGCAAACAAGCTTTCGGCTTGTCTGATTTTTTAAAGAGGTCACCATAGCCTATTCACGCTTGCAACAGTCCTATGCTGCTTTACCGTCTAAATTTCATGGGACTTAATAAGATTCAGTGCGGCGTTAAAATGACTGCTCCTCGCTTCGTAACTGTTTAACTATATTTTAAATATCATGAAGAATCTAAAGAAGATGTTCAAGTATGAGTATGTGAGAGGTTGAGTCGCTTACTTTGCCGGCTAAGGCCGAAAAAGTACCATTCCTGAACTGTTTCAATTAGAAGCACAAGAATGTATGGCTTTGCGAGCGCATTTTACGAGTAAAACATTAGCTTTTTTAAGGCAGTTATTGTGGTTGCATTAACAAAAGAACTTTTCGTAGCAGTGGCTTGTTATTTTGTTTGCAATGTTAATAATAATATAATTTATTGCATCAACATAATAATTTTACAAAAACATATTTACAAATAAATTAACAAAGTAATAGTAAAATAATAACTTTAAAGCGATCTCTCAATTTATTTTATAAATAAATAAATATACAATTCTGGAAATCTTGCACAGATCCATCTGTCCACAGTTCCAAACCAAGCAAAGCCTGTACTTTGGTTACCAGATAACTGATACTATTACTAACATACTTTAGTAGTAAATACACATAAGATAAACACAAATATTTCTTAAATTAATTGGTCTTGCGCGGAAATCGAAACTGCATCCTCTGTACAACAGGAAGGCTCTTTGCTTACTGAGATACTAGTTCAGTCGATTAGAATACGTTGTTTTTTATTTTAGTACAAGTAGCGAAGCGACAAATAGATCGTCACAAGAACGAGATGCGTTTGCGCATTTATCAGCGGACGAGGATGAAATGTCTCAGTATCTTGACGGAAATGGTGATTCTACAAACAAAAACATGACAAATTCTATGCGGGGTAAGTACACTAAGGTTTTCGTACTTTTCATATTCCGTAAAATTAATGACCCCGACCCGCGATATAAGTGGCCACTTTCAAAAACTCACTGTATCGGGGTACAGTTGTGTTGTTTCTTTCTATATGGTAGAAAAATGTGTAAGAAAGAGAAGAAAAAAATAAATTATTTCAATATCTATAATTAAATAAAAAACAAAAATAATTTCCCAAATAAAGACTGCGAAAGCGTCATTTACGACTGAACGGCCGCGCTCATATTTGCAGCGAGAAGTCGCCGCTATCGATTGGCGAAAAAAAAATTTAAAATCAGACCAGGGTATGGAAATGCACAAAAGAAAACTCCTGGCAGCTGTATTTTAAAATATGGCCTAGCTCCGTGGTTGCCGAACTCACTAGACAATAGAGCAAAATATCAATAGTACAAAGTTCGAAATTTCTTTAAGAGCCAAAGCCTGTTTTTTTGAACTATTATATAGATAGGTACTTTGGTAGTTACTTTATCAGGGTAAATCTTTAGCTGGCCTTTATTTGAATTAGGTACGTTCGGTAAGGTGGACCTTCAAATCCCCTCATCCTCGTCTATTTCTCGATATGTCTCAACCGTTTTAATATACTTTTCTCACTACATCTTCTTTAACTGCACAACAATAGGACAATACAATAAAATAACAGGCAGGCGTTGAACAAAACTATGGTTCCTGAGGTCCACTAGCGTTACCAATGATAATTTTTTGATTTCCTATTTAAACAAAGGTAATTTCAAAAATGAGCTTCTATATGAATATATGTAACTAAGTTATAACTTGGAAAATTTTGTATTTTCTAGGAAAAATCTGCAAGTTACGTCTATGTCGTACGTCGTATAGTTAAGTCTACAGCTCGCAGATTTATCCTAAAAGCAATAGAAAACATTCCAAAAATTGCTCATTAACATTTACATATATATTTCTGTAGACGCACATTACATATATATTTCTGTAGACGCACATTTTTATAATGCGTTTTGCTCAATCGCAAACACAGTAACACATACAGGCATCAAAATTAAAAAAAATTATAGTGGAGGCTCTAATAGGTAATATAAAAACCGGTTAAGTGCGAGTCGTGCTCGTGCAATATCTAGTGGTGCCCTAGGTACGCGATCCCAACGCACACTTAGCCTGTTTCTTTTTTACATATCCACATTTAATTGTGCCATCACATTAACAAAACTCCAGAGTTAAACGTCCGTTTCCGTTTCCACCTCCCAATTTCTATATTACGTTACAGCTCACCTCCCAATTTCTATATTACGTTACAGCCCACCTCCCAATTTCTATACTACGTTAAAGCCCACCTCCCAATTTTATTCTGTGTTACAGCCCACCTCCCAATTTCTATATTACGTTACAGACCACCTTCCAATTTCTATACTACGTTCCTGAAATTTTGGTTTAATTATGAAAGTCTTAACTATTTTCTAGGATTCCTTACCTCTTTTTCTTCTGTCTGTCTGTTCGACATGATTGTGACATAATTTTCTTTAACTTACCTTTGGCGTTTTTTCACAGGATCGAATGCAATGGGAGAAGAAAGAGATAGCATAGCAGAGCCGTTGTACGCGCTTTTGAGTGAAGTATTCGATATGCGCGGAGTTTTTCGGTGGCTACGAAAGACTTTAGTTACTTTCGTACAGATAACGTATGGCCGGACTATTAATAGGTACGGTTATACCTATATTATTATTTCCCCCTATCCATTCCTGGCTTAAGAACTGGCAAAGGCGGTATATTTTATTTACTACCCTAAAGCTAGAGATTTACGACTTATGGAGTATATCTAAAGTCAACTTAGTCCTAATACATTGGTATCATAAGTGGTGTTGCGGCTCATAAGTGGGCTCAATACTTATCACGCAGGACTAAATTGGTAAAAAGTGGCTGCCACCCAAACCAGATGTGGATGCGTAGTTTTAAAGCATTAATTTTTCACCAATAAATTTTCATTTGTGGAGCTAACACGTGCTCATCCAACCACATTTGCTGTTACTCGAGTTACTCGTCTCGTCTTGGGATCAAAACTTACATACATATGCTTTCTTTTAAAACAATTTGATGTTTTCATTTCGTGCATTTCTATTTGCAAATGTAGGTATTAGCACGTGTTAGTTCCCGTACCTTAAATCAAAATTTATTGGTGAATAAATAAATGCTTTAAAGCTCATGTTAAACCACAATCGTAACTTAGTCCATTCCTGTAATGTTTATTCGTTGGGATATTTAAACGAAAGCTAAGGAAAATCAGACTAGTGTTTGAACTGAATTGGAATAATAATATAATTATAATAATAATTCCTAAGATATTTGACAGTGGTATAGACAGGGGTAGGAGACAATGTTTAATCAATTGGTATAGAGTCCAAAAAAATAAATGAAATTATAGGCTTTAATATTATTATTTAAATATTTTTTTCTTAAGCTTCAAAATCGACGGTTTTTTTTTATATAACTAAGGTGGCAAACAAGCTTGCGGTCCGCCAAACCCCCTTTAGGGGATAAATTTTGAAAAATCCTTTCTTAGTGGAGCCCTACGTCGATTAAGTAACCCTACATGCTAAAGTTCAAGTTTAGGCTGTGTGTTGATATGTCGTTGAATAAGTCAGTCAGTTTCTTATTTTATATGTGTTTTTTTGTGTGAAGTTTGCGTTCAGCCTTAGCCGAATTTTAATCAAGGTAATCCCTTTTCAGACAAATTAAAGACACAATATCGTGGTTGTTTTCGGAGCAAATGTTACACTACTATATAAGTGTAGTGCTAAAGTCGTGGTGGCCAGGGGGAGTGCTGAACAAGCCTCCTGCTGATCGAGAAAACCAAGATAAAGGTAAATTCGACGTAGCTGTCACACAAATAGAAAACTATTTTAACAGCATAGACTTCGAGTTCTGTAACCTGTACTATGGACTACGCAATAGCCTCAAAAAAATGTACTATCCTTTAGAAGAGACAAAGTGAACCCTTGACTTCTTTTCTCTCCATTAACGTCCGCCATTTTGTTTCATTTGTAGAGTCACCATCGAGAATTGTTATAAAATTAACAGTAAAGTAATTTACAGAAAAAACGCGTATTCTGGCTCTGCAGCAACTGAATGAGTTCGTGGTTAGCGCGATGGGGTCATTGGTGGGAGCTACAACTGCCTCACGGGGCGCACACAAGCTGTTCTACACTTTGCAGAACACCACACATAACAAGCAACTCTGCTACGTAAGTACCTAATCGCTTTATTGTGTAAAGTGGGATGCATGAGACTCCTAGTGACTTATAAAGTCCCAGTACATCAATCTTATAAATACAGAAAATCTTCATAGAAGTAAGAAATACAATATAAGTATACATACATAGAAATAAATTTCATCGTTTATGACTCTCTGAAGGTTAGAGTCTTAGAAGTAAATATACCTATTATACATGCCACATCTATGGCAATATCATATAAATAAATACTTTCATAGCAAATATGCAGTCAAAAGATTAACCTCGAGCCAGGAATTGAACCTCAGAACCTTACATTCCGTGTAAGTGCTCGACCACTGAGCTACCAAGATACAAGTCTGACTGATGAAAATCCCAACTACATCTTTAATCTGGAAAAACGCTCGTAACGAGCGTTACATACAACGCCTAGTGACTTCTAAAGTCCTAGTACATCAATCTTATAAACAGAAAATCTTCATAGAAGTAAGAAATACAATATAAATATACATACAAAATAAAAAAAAAGTTTAAATACATATGAAAGTATTTATTTATATTGATGGGATCTATAAGAGTATGATTCTTCTGCAGTATCTACTAAAGGTTTGTAGTTAGCGTGATGTGACCGCTAGTGCCAGTAAAAGGTGTCTCACGCACGTGGCGTGCCAATCGCTTAAATCTGTAAGGCCGCTTACGCACTGCAGGTAGTTTGCTTGGTGCCACAGTTTAGACCAGCATGAGAGGTAAGAAAACAACTCTCGAACGTTTATTACTTTGAAACAGTTGCCAGGTGACTCGCTAGATGCTTAGCGGTTTAGTTTTCCATCTGAACCTTGGAATTAATCACATATGACAGTTTTACTAATAGTTGTTGTCCAATGGTAAACTTTATTTATTTATTTATTCCATATTAGCGGTGTCAGTAGCAAAGGTTAATATCATTTACAAGTTAAGATATCGCATGTCTTGGTAGTATGGTACTTTAATAGGTAAAGGCCTAGGCTTAGAACGATTCCTTATGTCACTCCAGACATTCTCGCTTTAATTTCTTTCAGTTCTGAACAAGTGTCATTTTGTTTTATCGTAATAAGCAATTTCAATGCTGAACGCTACAGCACGTAAAAGAACTCATGCCTCTAACCCCTTGTTTTCATCGTCACCTAACAAAGCGCTAGCTGCGTTTAAAATTATCGGTAAGATTTTCCGCCAGTGTAGTAAATAAAACTGACCCACAGAACAATTTTTTATTTCAGATGCAACTTTTTAAGTTTTTAAGCCACGTACAAAGTAGAATATATTTCTAAATAACAACCTTAAATGCATATGAACTTCAAAATTCTTAATCAAGTACCTATCGCTTTAAAGATTTATTTTATAATACACTATTTATAAATAATAAAATAATAATTAACTTAATATTTATTTTGTAATATTTATTTAGAAATATTTTTTTTTTGATAAAAAAAATTAACCCTGACTAATAAATAAGTTTAAGTACCTTACTTTATTATACATTTGATAGCTAATAATAAAACTACAAAGTAACAACATGGAATTGGACCAAATAAGTAAATTAACAATCCCACTACAATAATTATAATAATAATCACATATATGCTTAAGTTCCATATTGTAACGGAGATTCGCTGTGGCTTTTTCCCTACGTAGGATATAGTCTGAAAAAGAAAAATAAATGTATTATTTTAAATAAAAGTAATTTCCCAAAGCGATATTGTTAAGGCGCATATAGCAGCTAATTTCCACTTCGTACAAAGTTTATTACAAAAATATACAACATAGAAACTGTAAAACCTGTCATAAGCTATAATAAAAACGTTTTGTGTTGTTCCTAAAATACATCTGGGAGTTGTACTTGCCACTTTTAGCCCAAAAGCTAACTGAAGCTAACAGATGTGTTCCAGAAGTAATAGTCGCGTTTTGTTGACCGACATAATGTACATTATGCGCTTAATGTCGATAATCCTACTAAAGAGAATGAGCCAAGATTTGTAGTGTGTCATACAGAATTTATGTCTTTTTAACTTAGCTGGATTATGACACTAAACGCATTAGAGCAGTGAACAAAACGCACCTAATACAACACGTTCTAAATATAGCTTACGACTAGTTTTATTTATTCTATGTAGTACATATATATATAACCATATAGCAGATCACTTAAAGAAACTTAATGTAAGTAGTTTTAAGAAATAATTACTTATATTTTATTTTATTTTCATTTATTTTGGTACATAGTCATTACAAAAAAAATTACAAATCAAAGATAAACTATACATAAAAGACAATGAGTACCCACAAATAATAACAGAAATATTATATACATTTAAATCTATGCTAACGGAATAATAAATAATTAGGAAAACAGGTTTTAAATATAGTTATTGATATCAATAATTTATTAGAGAAAAACATGAGAAAATCCAGTACAATAAGTTATAAAAGTCTGAATACCTACATTTTCGAAGACAGTATGTGTTTGAGTTTATTTTGAGAGTTATTGAACAATTCAACATCATAATTTTTTTTATTAAATGTATTAATACAGCGATAGAAAAAAAATATTTTGAGTGTAATTTTTATGTAGCTGAGGTGGTACAAATGCGTTTATTTGTCTTGAGCGTACGGGTAACCTAGCTTTAGTAATAAAATTCAATTTGGATAATAATATAGGGGAATCAATTTTAAATTAAAATTTAATAGTTTATAAAGCAACATTAAATCAAATTGTGTGCGGCGTTTAGTTAGTGTAATTAGATTAAGACGTTTGAGAGATAGTTCGTAAGGTTCATTAATGATACTACTGCGATAATTTAAAATCTTGACGAACTTTTTTACGGTTCATGTGACCTTGGTAATACGGATTCCATACAGTACTACAAAAGTCTAGAATTGACCTTACGGAACTATAATAAAGAATTTTAAGAGTGATGGTTTGACTAAATGGATTAGTAATCCTATTAATGAATCCTAAGGTCCTAAAAGCTTTTGAAACAGCATTATCTATACAAAGGATACTTGGTCATCCATCATAATTCCCAGATCACGTATAGTTTTTACCCGAGTGAGATAGTTACCATCTAGAACATATTTGTAACTAATAGGAAGCTGTTTTCGAGTATATGTTATAATAGAGCATTTGTCAGAATTTAGAAATAATTGATTATTTGAACAGTACTGAGATACAGCGCCATCTATTGAATCCAGTTAACTGATATCGCCATCTGTTAGAATCGTTTGGAGCTGACATATAATTGTGACACGTGGTGGTTATGCTATTAAATTGTAGCTTTTATGAAACGTTTGTATTTTTAATCATAGATAGCTATTGAAGAATCGTTTGGAGCTAACTGATAATAGATAAATAATTTACAATAAAATAATATTGAGACTATAAATTGAGATGAAAGCTATCCTCTCTCTTTATATCTTTCAAGTTGAATCAAATTGCACACGGTGTCCAAATCAAATTTAAAATTGGTTTAGTAGTTTAGGAGTCCATCGCGGACAAACAACGTGACACTATTATATATAAAGATAATAAACGAATTCCTGAATGATAAAATGCGATAATAATTAATCTGACATTTTAATTACTATACCTACTTGAGGACATTTATTTACCAGCTTAAATATCAACCCATTATAGTAACATATTATTTATTCCTATATAATTATTTCCTATTGTAATCTTAATTCAGAAAGTGTCTTAATTATTGAAAATATTGTAATCTTAATTAATGAAATTGTCGTAAACGCATGACACATATATTTGCACAGCAACGAATGTATGGTAGAATGTGATGGCTTTATTATAAGTTAATATCAAGAATGTAACCCATATTCTGGAAAATAAATAAATTATTGGTTAAAAGCGGATTTAAATAATATGCAATAGCGGCGCTAATTAGCTGGTATAGGGCGCTTAATAAACTGAATATAATACTTACAGTGAATGATAAATTATCAGGATTGCTTATATACAATATCTTTTCACCAAGTATTGTTTCTGTAATTAGATAAGCAAGATTAATTGGATTATGATTAAACAGCTTGAAAATAGAAATGCAATTTTGTAAGGTTTTCATCCTAATCTTGAGATCTAAGGGTTCCCTTTAGATTATTAATAAGTTGTAAAATGAAAAAAACAGCCAGAATAATATGCCTCCATTGATACTTGTTGTCGTATTATAACAAGTAAGCCAAGATTAGATTGGTATTGAAGAAATAATAAACATTTTTTTATAGAAATAAATCTATTGCTCACACTCACTACACCCAAGATAATATATTTATATAATTTTTTCGTGCTTTTACTAAGCCATCAGTCGGGTCTCTGATCATTTGCATTTGTACTTCTGTTTAGTTTCGATTTTCATCAGGGAATGATGATTTTTTTGATGAAATAATTCGTTTGATCCCTAAATGTATCGTTGTTATTGAAGCTTTAGTTATGCAATTAATATGTAAAATAATTAGGAATTCACTCTGTAAATCACACACTTTAGAAAACATGATTACTTTTATATTCCTCAATAAAAAAAAAAAAGAAAGCTACCGCTAAAAACAAAATAAACCTTTAGTACGGCGTAAATACTGTACGGACGGTCATCAGTTTTAAATAATAACCAAACAAAATGTTTTCTATAACGTATACATTTTACATTTGCAAAATGTGTATTTGTTAAAATAATAAGAAGGAAATACCTAAATTGGCGCTAGTTGCTTCTATCCTAGTTAGAGCCCTCACACTTCTCAGGGCTTCGCTTTTCGAGCGCATGGAATACCTAAAATAAAATCAACGAGCGAAGCGAAGCGCGGTGCCCCCTTAAGGACCAAATCAATTTCATCATTGCACTGTAATTGACTGTTTGTAGTGTATTCAAGTATTACGTAATCTAATACCTTTTAACGAGCAATTCTTGTACATATGTATATATATCTATAACCTGAATCTCGGAACCGGCTCCAACGATTTTCATGAAATTTAGTATGCACGGGGTTTCGGGGGTGATAAATTGATCTAGCTAGGTTTAATTTTCAGAAAACGTCGCTTTATCCTTGTTTTAAGGCAATGATAAACTGAAAAATATGACTCTTCCTGACATCTATTGGCGAGTGGTAATACTTTTATTTTAACTGGCACAGCAACGATAAAGCCACTTGATAATAGATGGCGTTGTTAAAAAGAACGAGAGTAGCTCGGTCCTCCAGGTACTAATAATAAAGGTAAGAAACAAAGGTAATTTAGTTAGTAAAGTAGAATATGAAATAAAATGTTTATGTTTGTAGCAGAATACATACAATAAATTCATCAGTTTCTGACAATTTGTTCAGCCCGCGTCCGGGCTCAAACCCCACAAATTATTATTTGATTATATTTGCTTTTTACTAACCACTGCTCTTAACAGCAATTCTATTCAACTCATCTAAATCTCCTTTTGTAATAGTAACGGTGCTATAGTCCTCACTATATCTACTCATTTCTGATGCGAGCACATCTTCGAACCCCTCCTTTCCGAACCTTTTGAATCTTCGTCGGATTTCGTTTAGGAATAGAAATGCTCTTGAACGTTGACATCTCTGAAATATTTCATACTTTTACCATATGTTAATAAACTCATAATAGGCTTGCTGTGCCTTGAAAATGGCTACGGCCTTTGTTTGGGATGCCTCTTGTGACATGCTAGCACCGACTTAACTACAAGGCACAGCTGTTGTGCCGGGGTCTGCTAGTGCTTCGGCCGAGAACCGCAAACGGCATAAGTACTACATTTTTGAACTATTTTTGGTTCATGGATTCATTTGGAATCATGGTCGCCAGGGACTCATAGATTATTAAAAGAATTATATTTAATAGTTTTTTGTTCAATTGTGAGTATAGACGACGTATGGAATAGTGCGTTACAGAAAAACTTAATACCGTGTTCCCACGTCTCTATTGATTGGGATAAAAGATATCTATCATGTTTCAATTCCTACAGCTGTGCCTGCGCCAAAAATCAGGTCACCCTGTTGCTTCGTTGCAACGCAAATTTGTACTTTTTAGTTATTAACTTCTCTTAAGGGAAGTTACAATAGGTCCGAAAATCGAAATCGTTAAATTTGCGTTATCTTTATGTTTTGTGACCTGGAGAATCGTTTGCCATCATTTTTAGATTGATGTGTATGTGTGTGTGTGTATGTATGTATGTAGGCTAGCTTTTTTGCTCCTCGAAATCAAGAACTAATGCTAATTTGTCTCTTGACCATATCAATCGATATGTCACGTCATGACTTAAATCTGAAAATAATTTGATCAAGGTCGGTCTAGCGGTTTGTTTTTTATCGTTAAAAATCTAATTTTTTTAAAAGACGAAAAAAATATTCTCAAGGGAACTTCCCGCGCGTGCAGTTTAATATAATATTTAAAACTTAATTTTTTAAATTAATAAAAACTTTTTTAATATAGCCTTTGTTACTCGAGAATAGTGTAGCTTTATATTAGTAAAATATTTTTTGGAAACGATTCAGGAGTTGCAGAGGTTACATCCTACATTAAAAATCACCACATACATATGATATTCGTAATATATCTCATTCTGTGCTATTACGTGGGTGCAAAGTGCAATGACCTCAAGAATATTAAAAGTTTATTTTCATTTTAATGGTCCAGTTGCTGCGTGTGTTTTTATCCATGTTGAATAATTTAATGAGATGTAACAATACTCTTCTCAATCAACAGTCTCGTTTAGTGTCTTCTCCACTGTCTACATTTTATCACAGACACTACCTGTAACCTCGGCTCCACCCGCGCTAAATTTGTTAGCATAATTAGCTTATGTTAGTGTTAATCCAGGACATACGCTATCTCCATTTTAAATCCCTTCAACTAGTACAGCAAAACAAACTTTAAATTTATATCTAATGAACTATCTTTTAATATATAAAATATTTTATATGTCTGGCCTCAGGCATTACCTTCTTTTTAAACGACTTCAAAAAAGGAAGAGGTTCTCAATTCGTCGGATTTTTTTTATTTATGTTTCCTGATTACTCGAAGACGCCTGGACCGATTTGTGAAATTTTTTTTTTATTGAAAAAGATATACCCAGGTGGTCCCATATTAATGTAGTTAATTTAAAAAGTTAAAATTTCGAAAATAAAATGTTAATTTGGAAATGGTGAAACGTTCTTATGTTGATGACTGTATTTAATTTTGTTACGAGTATGGATATTTAAGTGTACAAGAAAAATAAAAACTTTTTAACAAAAAAAAAAACAACCAGCTTCGAATAGATGCACTAAAAAGGTAAATATAATTATATCTGATCATTTATTTGGTCTGAATTACAGTTTGAAGTTGGTGTCTGTGTACCTTACAGTTTATAACACACTTCACTTGCATGACACCAACTTTAAACTGTTGTCTGTGTAATCTGTGTAGTTCAGATCAAATTTTTGGAAATAAGTAATAATTTTTACCTTTTTAGTGCATCTTTTTGGAGCCGGTTGTTTTTTTTTTTTGTCTAAATAGTTTTTGTATGTATTAGTATGCTGTAATTAAAACAGAACATGTAATTATTACTCCATGTCTAAAACATTTTTCATCACACTAACTTGTAAACAGTGTCATTACGTACAGGCTAAGCAGGAGCTAAAATTTTAATTACTCCCACAGGCTTTTTTCTTTGTAAATTTGACTTTTCTCAAAGCAAACCACGCGTTCATAGAACTCACGGGCGAAAATGACTCTCTGTTCAAAATATGAACTACGCGCACACTACAAGCAAGCAATTGCTACTTAAGCAATTAACTTCAGCCAAAACTATTTAATTAATTAATTCTCTAGCTGGATAGATATATTATCTAGCGGTGGTGTTGTTTTTTCTAATTATATTCCCGCCATTTCAATTGTGTTTTATTATTATATTTATTTATTCAACTTATATTTTAATACCTTATATATACCCTTAAGACAAAATGTACTATTAAAAGCCCTTTTTTGTACCACCAACTACGCTTTTTTTGTTGAGCTAATGGTCGACTGATAAAGAATGTCCTTAGGCATCAAGTCCACCATTGTGTACATCTTATTTCAAATAGTGTGCAATAAATAAATAAAATTTTCGCATTTATTATAGTAGTGTACTGAATTTGTTTTAAAATAGGTACTTACTTTGTCGGTAATACAAAAATAAATATATTTGTTTTCTGCTATGTAATGAAATAAAAAATTCCCATGTGAATATGTGATCTTGTCGTTTGTAGTCGGTATCTTCGACAACACCTCGACCACTATTTCCATGAAATTTCCTTCACATGAAGCATACTTTGCTAACACAGTCTTCTCATAAGCAACAACACTAAACAAAATAGGCATATTGTATATACTAACAATGTATGTATAAAAAGATTAACAATTCAGACTATTAAAATCACATTAAAATGCCTAATGAAATCAGTAAAGAGATCAACCATTTGTAAATTATAATAGTCACTTTAAGAAATACTAAAGTGTCAAAACTAAATCTTTTCACCTTATAATAACACTAATTAAATACTATTACTTGTAACTTTAACGCCGGATTTTTTTTAATATTCCTGTTTCGTTGAACTGACTAATAATACTGCAAAACGCTTTTAGAAACACAGCAAAATTTAGATTTGAAGCACGCGCCACCCACGTGCACTTTACTAGTTCCTACATTTGCAAGAATTATAGAATCACGCGCGTGTGTTGGTCTAAGATTGTATTAATAGTCTCTGATCGTTGCTAAAAAAAAAACTGTCTGACTTCGCTTAAAGTACCGTCTACGATGATTGATTCATGTGAAACGATGAGCCGAGTGCACGGATGAAATCTAAAATATTAAACATTAGTTTTACTGTTAAGAGCGCCCAAACGCAAAGTTTCCCGTACAAGTAGTTTACCTATAATTCGGAACGAATGTGTACCTAGGCTTCTATGTGTAGCCATTTTTCCTAAATCTAAAACGAAATCTGAATTATGCAAAATTTAAGTTGGTGGAAATTACGCCGAAGACAACCTCTTTTTTTTTTTTCTAACTTAACTAAATAATTTATTATTTTCTTTACATAAGAACATTGGCTATACGAAATTCTAAATAACAAACAAATGTTCATCATATTTTATTTTCGACCCATAAATAATAACTAAAAATATTTTTTTATTTAGGTACCTACAGTCAAAGCTTTTGGTCACGCGATTAAAATAAATGTAACAAATCCTTTATAATCCTATACAAATTACCATTCAGTATTCACAGTCCTATACAATAGGATGCCATACGATACGGAACGGAATACATTTCGTAAAATAATAATAAGTAAAATGTAATTTGCCGTTTCGAGGAATTTAGCTGAGTACCTATCCAACAACAACCACCTAAAAATAAAATACTCTATATGAGAAGTCTAAACATAAAATTACTTTCATCGCGTCTATCCCAACCTTAACTGCGACAAGGTTAATTGAAATTATTTTTAACACGGTTCTTGTGGTGAAATGTGTTTGATTGGTAACTAAATATAGTTAGGTTAGTTAAATTTTTTTAAACACAGTTCTTGTCGTGAAATGTGTTTAATTGGTTACTAAATGTAGTTAGGTTAATTAATATTATTTTAAACACAGTTCTTGTGGTGAAATAAATGTGTTTGATTGGTTACTAAATATAGTTAGGTTAATTAAAATTATTTTAAACACAGTTCTTGTGATGAAATAAATGTGTTTGGTTACTGAATATAGTTACAAATATCTGCTACATACTGTGATAAACTTACTCATTATTTACTTATCCTACTGCTTGTTGTTAAATAACTTGTAGAAAAAATGATTTTTTACCGAAAAAATATGAATTGAAGGTAAGAAAATAATGTCATTCCATACATTTTTAAAGTTCCGTACCTCAAAAGGAAAAGAGGAACTCTAAAAGGATCACTTTCCCGTCTTGTCTGTCTGTCAAGACCTTTTTTCTCAGGAACGCGTAATGGTATCACGTTGAAATTAATATCAAATACTAAGGTCTAGGATCAAAATCAGTCTTCTATGTGACCGAAATAAAAAAATACGGCCGTTTTTGACGCATATTTAGTTATTAAATTATGCACAAATAAATCAAAACCTACATGGAGTACTTCTCGTTGTCTCGTAATGAAATTGGACACAAAGCAAGGTAAGACCTTTCGGGTTCTGTACCCAAAGGGTAAAAAACGGGACCCTATTACTAAGACTCCGCTGTCCGACCGTCCGTCTGTCACCAGGCTGAATCTCATGAACCGTGATAGTTGACAGTTAAAATGTTCACAGAAGATGTATTTGTATTGTATTGCCGCTATAACAACAACAAATACTAAAAAACAGAATAAAACAAATATTTAAGGGGCTCCCATATAAAAAACGTTTTTTTTTTTGCTCGATATTGAAAACGGCAACAAGTAGACGCTTAAAATATTCACAGAATATTAAGTTATATATTCACTTTCAAAAAAAAATAATTAAATTAAAATAAAACAAATATTTAAGTGGGGCTCCCAAACAACAATCGTATTTTTTTTCCGTTATTATAGGTAATGGTACGGAACTCTTCGTGCGCGAGTCCGACTAGCACTTGGCCGATTTCTTTTTATATTAAGATACTTGAATGAATTCCGCTAGGAAAAATAAATGTTTCGAATAAAAAAATACTAACAGCTTTCAATTAAGAGTATGAAATAAAAATCCTTAGGACATAAATTAAGTCGGATGAATCGGTTACTATCTATTGCTTATGTATCTCTAGCTTAAATTGTTAGCCAGTGCATGGTTTGTTTTTTTTTATTCTAGATAATTTGCAGTTAGTTTATTTCATAAAGTAGTGTTGCGTTAAACATAATACCAACGAACTATTTTAGTCTTCAAAATCTAAGACAACGCGATATTAAGGCTAGTGTTACTATATTGTGTAAACACGTATTTGTATAGATCGGAATCTAATATTAGATCTTACCAAATGTTCATATATATCAGCAGTCATTAAGCCAAGTCAGAGGCCGAGTGGCCACTTACTTCACAACGACCACCAATCGGCACTGGGCCAGCGCGGTGGATTATGGCCTATGGGAGGATATTATATAGTATTAAATTACATTAAATTTCCTCCTAAAGATTGCGAACAAGCCCTTAGCTTTTTTCAGTAGGGTAACCTACGCAAAGTGGCCCTCTTATGTTTACGACATTCTTGTCTATATCACTAATAAATTGAGAAAATCAACTTTTTACTTTGAAGGCTGTTTTATGTCGATTTGTGTTGAAATGGTCCGCCTGACGTTAAGCGGTGATCGCAGCCTATGGACCTAGGGCTTTAATCGCCTTAATGAAAAAGAAAAAAATAGCTATAGGCATAATTTCGAACAATTTCCTAGATCACAGCCCATTATACCAGGCGGGTGAGGTAGGCGTCGTCGACAATTTTCTTAGCTCGTCGCTGAACCGAGTTCAAAGGGCCAACATGTTATTCGGCAGCTTGCGCCCAGAGATTTGCTCCCATAATATGTGGGAGAAAGTTCCAAAACCTGAACAGTAAAATAATTACAGTAAAAAGTGGTAGCGTGAGAAGGAGTTTTAAATAAAAGTTGTGTATGGAACTGGATGGTCTATCTCTTGAAAATATATAATTAAAATGTTAACGTAAATAGGTTGGGATTAAGGGATTTGTAAAGAAGATTATGTAGTAAAAACAGGACATGATTGTTCCGGCGAAGACGGTTGGGAGCCACTTGAGCTTTATTACTTAGAAACGTGATGTGTCTTCCGCAATCCAAAAATGTATCAGATGCTTAAATTTTAGAAACATATGCGTTTGCTGACTTCTTTGATATGCGCTTACCAGGATAAATGGTGATTTATTAGGATTCCTAAATTTTTGGCACAATTAAATTTATGTGTGAAGCAGGTGTACCATTGTATACTTATTACTTGTGGAGGAGAGGAGAGATTTTGCCCATTCACTGATATGACATGTGATTTTTCAGTAACCACGTGTATCCGTTTCAAATCTAGATGAATATAGGTTTTCAATTATATAATTTTTAAGTACTATATCATAACCGATTTTGAAATGATAATGACACAAAAAGATTTTTTTTTCATGAGAAACAATTGGGTTTTGTGGAATTATTCATTATCTATTTTTTATTTCAAGGGGTTTTATTTTTTTGGAAAATAAATAAATATAAGGTTCGAAAGAGCTCACAGCGTAATCAAACTTCACCCATCTCCTCAGCAGCATAATTAACTAATGCTGTCTCGGGCGTTTTCCACTCTGAGGCAATCTTATGCTTTAATGACAATAATTTTGTACTTGTGCTTATAAAGCCCCCACTAGTAAGCAAGCCATCCGCAGTGTCCCAGCGACTCACTTAGTGTGTCGCTAGCCTCTAGGCGCTTAACATGCCACCCGCAGTTTGGACGTGGCCTAAGTCTTTAAATATGTAAATAAAACTGATAACTGGGCTATACTTCCTTATTTGAAGTGAAACATTCGGTTAAGATGGGTAGAGATGCTCATCTAAGCATGACAGTTTTTATTTTATAGTTTTTCTAGTAATACAATTTATTATTGTCATTTTTTATTCTTGGACATTACATATAATATCCTAATATTCTGTGGCGCAGTAAATAATTTGTTTGTATTTAATGTTTTGTTATTGTTACAGGAACTTTTAGAACTCGTTCTTTTGGAAGTTTTTCCAGAAATAAAACGCTATCACCAGTAAAATTTGGGTAAGAATAGTATAAGAGAATTAAGTACACACTTTTATATAGATTTTATAAAACAGATTCTATTTTCCTGAAGTATTGTTTGGAAACATTCCATTTAGTACAATATAAATTTACTATACTATTGAATAAGAGTATGTTATATTATTGTTAGTCGGGTGGTATGTTTAATGGTAACATAGGTGCTTATTATTTGCATCAAACTAATGATCTCATACTGTGTTCACATAAATTTCTTGTTTTTTTATGTAGATAAGATTAAAAAAACCCTTATTTGGTGCCAAAGCTAGCACTTATAGTTGGGGCAAATTCTGTGTTAAATATTTTCTTCATGTTACATATTAGTATTTTTTTGTTTCGTTTTCTACGGGTCTTATTAAACTCTTTCTGACTAGTATATTTTTTACATTAGGTAGGCACATATATGATTAAATCATTTAAACATTCACAAAGTATTCTAATTTTATGTAATAACGATTGATTACCAGTGATTAAAAATACGCGACAATAAAAATCGTGCAAAAAATACTTAGCACAATTTCCTTATGAAAAGGAAAAAAAATTTTTTACTCTTATAAAATCATAACTACCTATGCTGATGATGTTGATGTAAATCATCATAAATTATCTCATAATTGTTTTAAACCAGGCACAAATTAAATCTAAGAAATCATGGATTGTAAAATGTAGAATGAATTGTAGAAGTAAGTGTTAAACCACAAATACACGAAGGAAAATTGTATATTTTGAATTTATCTACTGCCAAAGATCACGTGTAAAAACGTGAAAAAAAGTTAAATTATTTTAGTAATAAATTGTAAATGCGGCCTAATATACTATAATATGCTGTTTTTTGTACTTATGCTTATTCTTTGCATTGACTGCTACATAATAGGCACCTCATTTTTTTTTAATTTTAATTATAACTTATATAACATTTCATTGTTGTTTATGTAACAACGCTATTTGTAATTTTAATTTACTGACCTAGTGATATTTAATTTAATTCTATAAAAAACTTACTTATTCGTGCTACAAGCATATGCCTCCTTATTTTTAAATGAGTATCAAGATTTTGATTGGTTTCTTACATTTCTCTAGTCTATATTTAAATTGCTTACCTATTTAGCTGCTTTATTCATCTACTTTTAGAAGGTGAGATTTTCAAATGGTCACCTTTTCGAATAGTCATTTTTTCAAATGGTCAGAGTACAGTCATAATTGAAAGCCAAAACTCTAAAACTTTTATAGGGAAAATACTTTTTAATTTCGATAAAAGTAGTAAAACTGAGAATGTCTATTTTGAACGTAACAAAATTGGTTTAAATATTTTTTTAACAATAATTTTTTAAATATTATGAAAATGTCAATTTTACCAGTCCAGTGATTTTTTGGGAAAGAAGTTCTGTAATAATTAAATTCTCTCATCCTTTAAAATATACCGTTGGCGCCGTTTTCTGATAGGATACTTTAATTTTGCTCTTTTTATCTGAATCTTTTTTTTCAGTAATTCAGTAAAGTAATAATATAATGTAGGGCGTTTTGTAATTTTTGATTCATTCTATAGTGCCAGCCTTAAATGGCGTTATCTGTTTTTTTGGGTTTCGTACCTAAAAAGGAAAAAAGGACCCGTATAGGATCACTTTGTTGACCGTCTGTCTGTCTGTCAAGACCCTTTTTCACGATCCCTTGAAGCTTTAAAAAAGGTTCTAAGTCTATGCAATAAAAACATATGTCCAAAATACGGTCATTTATGTCGCATATTGTGACACAAATAAATAAAACCTATCGGGTACTTCCCGTTGACCTAGAATCATGAAATTTGGCAAGAAGCAAGACGTTACATCACAAAAAAAACCACAAACTGATAATTAAGGCATCAACCTTTGAGACTTGATCTCATGATGGAAGAACTATCTACATTTAATAAATTTTTACTGACCTCTCGGTGCGCGAGCCAGCCTCGTACTTGGCCGGTTTTTTTTACTTAGCCTCCGCTGGCTGTCAGTGGGCTGTGTCTCATGAATCGTATTAGGTAGATACTCGAAGTTTTTTATTTCAAAATTATTTAATATAACAACATTATCAATCAATCGAATTTATGATATTTAAAAAGGTGACAATTTGTAAGGATGACCATTTGAAAATCTGACCTTCTAATAATAGAGGTCTTTATTTATTTTGAAAACTATTGAAGATAAATGTTTTATTTTATATCTATTTGGAACTGACCAATTTGTATATTTATAATTTGTATACTTGTTTTTATTATAGCCGTTAATATGGGCTGTGTTTAAAGATCTAAAGTCTCACTTTGCTTTTATATAGTACCCTATGTACTAAGCATTATTTTTAAAAACCTAGTGATTTATTTAACGATCTGATCGAAGACACTAAAGATAAAATTAATGATAAGTCGAGAATTTAATATAACAAATAGATTTAAGAATTGACATTACATATAAAAAAAATATTACTTTTATTTATTTAATAAGGTAGGAGGTAATAGTTAATAAAGGAAGATGGGCAAAAATGTATCGATGCTTGTACCCGAAAACTAATTACCACCAATAAACTTAATTTATCTATATACAATTGCAATGGTCTAATTACTGAGATTAGAACTATAGTCGTAGTAGGGGATACTTTCCGTTCAGAGATATACAAACTTTAACATTAACAGTTTTTTATAAATAATATTATTTGCTTTTATCTCGTATTCTTATTATTGTTACTGAAAAAAAAATGCTGTTATACAAGTGTTGTAGTGATAAATTATACAGGACAGCTAACTACTGAGACTATACCTCATTACGACTATTCTTTAAGACAATTATACCTTTCAGACTGGATGTAAATGTAATTTGAAAATTTACAAGAAAACTGCTAAAATTTAAGGTTAAAAAAATGGTATTTTCAAACTATTTTACACTGCTCACTTCTACTAAGTGAGGTATACATATGTAATAAAAAAAACAAAATCGCGGACTGCTGTCTTTAAAATTTCGCATATCTTAATGTAAAGACTAAGTTAATCATAATATCCAGTCACACTTTCCCACCTAATATTTAATTGTCTCTGAATCATAGTAAGGGAATCCTACCCTCAAGCTATTTTACACTGCTAACTTTTAGTAAGTGGGTAGGTATACATATGTAATAAAAAAAACAAAATGGCGGTCTGCTGTCTTTAAAATTTCGCATATTTTAATGTAAAGGCTAAGTTAATCATAATACCCAGTCATACTTTCCCACCTAATATTTAATTGTCTCCGAATCATAGTACCTAGGCTTCTAACTAATTCTTAAAAGGAAGTGTCGAAGATAAAAAATAAAGCATAGAGTTATCAGGAGTCCGGTTTCAAAACTTTAAGAGACTCAGTCCTGATTAATAGCTAATACCTACTTGCATACATTTTACTATACAGGGTAGAAAGAAGAGGTGTTAATTGGAGGGAAAGTACCTTAAATATTGATGATAGCAAATATCACTAAAAGGATCAATTCTTAATTTTTCAAATTAGTTCAACTGCATTCAATGATTTTTGATAAATCATCTATTTCAACCGAGAATCTAACCCGTCAAATTTAAAGCAAAAATCTTGTCTTTTCTAATTTGGAACGAAATAGTCATTAAGTACGGTCAATTTCTTTTAAGAAACCTACTTTCGCGTAGTATTATATACAGAGTGTAACGGAAATGCCCCAAATCCCTAAAGGGGGCAAGAGTGCACCTACTCAGCAATCACCATCCAAAGTTTCACGCTGAAAATCGGCATTTCAGTTTTTCATACTAATTTCATAAAATAATTTTACGTTCTGACTTGACCACAAAGTTTAATGGACTTTAGAATATGCCACCCGCTAATTTATGAGAATCTAGTACTTTTCATTTCGTACGACTCCAGTTACACAATAATTACCTACAACGCGTACGACGTCTTGTCGTTTATGTGTTCCTGGTACTTTTTCGGCGTAGAAACGCGAATTTGTGCGACGCTAAGCAAAAATAAAAAGCTTTAGCAGCAGCTTACCTCTTTAATTCACAAATCTTTTTTACTTAGCACTACATTAAACATTTTCAGTTTTAACAAAAATGGTTCAATGACATAGGTACATTCTCTAACACTGTACTACGTAACACTGTTTTCAAACATTAACTACCTATGCAGTATCTTAATTCACAAAAATGGTTCAAAGTAACCTTCATTTACTATAACACTGAATTATAACCATTTTTAACTTCCTATTTTAAAAATTAGCTAGGTAGGTACGCACGTACATTTTCACAAAAGTAGTTTAAAGTGAACTTAACACTAAACAAAAAAAAAACTTGAGTATTTAAACTTCTATTTCAAACATTTACTGGGGAAGAAGGTAACGTAACATTTACAAAATGATTCAAAGTTGCCACCATTTTTGTTAAAAAAGAGACGCGCTGCAACACGTAATGATAGGTGCATTTCGTAGCATTTCCACTGTTATGAAGTTGAACGCGACTGTTTATCCTCTCCCAGCTTCTTCAGCTTAGACGCCCCTTCTTCACACCGTAAAAGTAGCATGTGCCAGTGATATGCTTCTGCAGGCATCATATAACGAAAACCCTTGCTAGTGCGATGGTCTCCCGTTGATAAAACGCTCTTAATACATATCTTGCCCACAACTCAAATAGTTATTTTCAAAGACTCCTACACACAGAATCATCTTGTATTTGTAATGAATAATTTACCCATTTTATTTAAAAAAACCACTTAATTAACGAATTTCACTCATTGATATTTTATGCAAACAAAACAATGGCGTCGCGTCAAGTCGCGTGCCGGCCGTCGGCTTTTGACTGAAGATTTTGATCGGTCGATAGATAAAGTGAATATAGTACCTATGTAGGTACAGGACCTACTGTGCAGATTGTGCTATTACGTTTTAAACTAAAAAGTGTTGCCATACCGAGTTTCTTTTGTACCATCTGTAGATAAGACATTGCGATGGAATTAGTATCATCCTGATGTGCTTCAATACAGATTGTATACCTACTTGTTAGTTGATTAACAAAGTATTGTGTAATTACTTTTAATAATAATAATTAAGAATCTTGCCGGCTGTTTTCGGCACAAATTCACGTTGTTAAATAGATTGTATCGACGATACAAAAGTGTTCTCAGCAACCTACTAAGTTCAAATAATTATTATTTGATTTGATCCCTGGATATGTTATTCAAAGTAGGTATGATTTTTTGTGGCGCGGTTAGTAGGTAGGTAATCTGTTATCTGTGCCGACTCTACACAGGTAACAAAATCCTAGCCTAGGTACTCCGAGTGGCTTAAGTTTGTTTTCTTTATCTCCATCTATTAATTTTTACAAATCATGGTTACGATCGACAGGCAAAAAGTTATTTAATAAGATTTACCTGAAAATGAATGTGTGAATACAAGCGTAAACAGGAACATTATTGTTGTTTCATTTTTTGTAATACGACTATTAAAAACAAAGAAGTAGCTATTACTTATTTAGCAATAATAACAAAGTGATATTCTTGTGATTACTAAAAGTGATCTTAATTCCCAATTTTATGGTAGTTTTGCTGAGAATTCCCAAACAACCCAGGTCCCAGGTGGGCGTTGACCATGTTGACCAATCGTCGGTGTGCAAATTATTAGCGCCAATTCTACATTCCGAAAATTGGGGTACCGTTTTGTTATTTTATCAACTTTGTCCGAAATGCTAACAGTGTTCTATGAAATCCTGGTACATGGAATTTACAAGCTCACATTAAAAGTGACTGCTATGACAATTTTAATGAACTCAATTGCCCTAATAGCTAAGGTGTAATTTAAAAATGTAAAAAAGGGTACAAAATTATGAGATATGATTTAGTAGAACTTATTTTATTATTTCACTCAAAACGTTATACGAGTGCTAAGCCCTCTTATAATTTTTTATTAAAATTTTAATTACTTTATTTTTATTAATATTCTCTGATGGAATCTTTTTACTTTTGTTATTTGCAAGATTTAAACCAATTTTTCGTGAATTACGAAAAATATGTTATTATTTATGAAGAACCCTTTAGATAAAATATGTGTAAGAAAGAGAAAATTCCCCCTCTCAACCTGCGCAATTTCTGATGTCGGGTTCTTCAAAGAACAACGGATCGCAGTAGCGACATTGACTAAGTTTTTATTGTAATTAAAATTTATTTATACACAGTCTTAACATGTTGGATGTCACGTGGCTAGTAACTACTAAACCGGTCTGCACTAATATTCTGAATTGAACATGCATATTAATAAATTAAAATAACGAAACATTTTGTTTATTAGCGATAAAGAACATTTTACGATGAATAAATTATATGTAAATAATTTTCTTGTCATTACACTCATAAATTTAAAAATAAACAATTAAAGGAACAAGCAAAAGGTCTTAAACTATTTTTTTTTTATTAAATAAGCCTCACAGAGAAATCGCCTGTAGGTAAAAATAGAAAAAACGATTAAGATATTTCATCACAAATTTTGACAAAAAGACCGGTTATCGACCCCCACACGGCTGATTTTAAGGAGAAGTTCTCTCCAAGCTTTGACCAAACTTCTGAAAGCTGTGGGTTTTTCAGGTTTATGATTTCACCCTTGGGTCCATTACTACATGCTTGTGTACCTGACACCCCATAACCCTTTCAAGGGATTTGGGGGTATTCCGTTACGTATTGTATAATATAATAGAAGTATAGCAAGAAAGATTAAAAAAAATATTATTATTGTAACACAATAGCCCATAATAGCGAAAATTTCACTGAACGAACAACTAAATATTATTAAAGACTAGCTTCTGTCAGCGGCTTCGCCCGCCATAAATTTCGTTATCGGCGTAGGTTCTTACAGCAACTCCTCAAGTATAGAAAAAAAAAACAAACAATCAAATTTTCTCTTTAATACATTCGTGTGTGTGAAACCATGGAAATACAAAATTTCAACCCAATCGGTCAAGCCGTTTAGTAGTTGACATACCGACAGCAGCGCCACCTCCCGGGTCCAATTGTATTTTTAAATCATCCAGGAAACCATCGAAATACGCATATAAAATTTCAACCCAATCGGTTCAGTCGTTTAGAAGTCATGTGAAAAAGATAAGTACGGAAGGATAATTCTTACTACCCGTTGTTCTTTTACCCGTTTTCCCGTAGGAATGAAGCGTGTTCCCGCGGTACAAAGTAGCCTATGTTCATCAGGGATAATGTTGGCTTCTAATGGTAAAAGAATTTTTCAAATCGGTCCAGTAGTTTCGGAGCCTATTCAATACAAACAAACAATCAAATCTTTCCTCTTTATAATAATAGTATAGATAGATGAGTGAATTATTTCCTTCACATACTACAAGTATATCTAGCTTATTGTGTTTTATCTTTTACGATCTTTTTTTAAATTTAGGATACCATTTTATTCGGAATAAAATATCTGTATGTATAGACCCTTTTGATCAAGATCATAAAATACAAGATATTTTTTTCACATTTAATAAATTTCAAATTTAAATTATCAAATCTATAAAAGCAGTTTAACTAATTAAAAAAAATAAAATAATGTTTTGTTTTAGTTAGTCTTTACTATTTTAAGGTACTTTCCTTCCAATGACCGTATTTTCTTTCTACCCTGTATACAACACAAAACAGTTCTTACCACAGTATGTTACTTACCGCCTCGTTACCGCTAACGCTTTAGTACCAACCAACAGTATTATTTGACTGATTTTCAGTACCTAAGTAAGAAATCATGCTATCACATAATAATACAATAATAATGATTTTTATGGACAGAAAAATTAGTTGGTTTATTATGAATTTTACGAAAATACCTCTCTGCAGTCAGACAAAATTGAAAATTCGTATTTATTAATTTTTAATTATTTACTATATTGAACTCGAATATTTTAGTTTGTGGCACAATGTTTCTGTTTTCGGTACTTGTCTTGTATACCTACTTATAATTAATTTAACGCTTTCTATATTTAAATGTTTGAATAGATGTGTGGACATGTACGAATATGATCCAAATATAATTATTAGTATAGTACATTATTTATGATTGTTATTTATATGTCATAATGTATCAGCGTTGTATGTTGAGCAAATAAAATTATTTAAATTTTATTGTTCTTTTATAATACTGATTTATATCCAACGTGATTCGTATTAAATTTTATAGAATGAAATTAAAGCTTTCTACGTCTTAACTTACCTATCTACCAAAGGTGCGTCCTCTCTTTGGAGAAGGAGGCTTATTCCACGGAGCTGACTAAGTGAGTGTTGGCGGATGTTTTGCTAGTGGCCACTCTACTGTCAGAGTTTTCAAGTAAGTGTACTTAAGTCCAACAGCCAGTATCAACGGTTTGACGTGTCCACCGAAGCGCAAAGGAGCTCGGAAAAATGTGCCACTAGCCGGTCAGCTATCCAGGTACTGACAACGCCCGGCATTGCTTAACTTTAAATATCGTTTCCTATAGACGAATGAAACTGGGGCACCTTTCTTTAATACAGTACCTATACCTACCATAAAATAATATAAAAATACTCTGCCTTGAAAACCTATAAACACTATAAAGAAGAAAATCAACTATACGGACGCACATCATAAATGTAATTGCGGGATTGAGAGCAGGCCCCTGTCTCGCTTTCAATTTAGAATACAATGTTTACAAAAAGTTATACTTCTGAAAGACCCTTTTGATCAAAATCGATTGAACGAAATATGAAACTAGTTGGAAGTTTATTTTAAAACGTTTTATTTTGTTTCTATAATATATATATATATATATATCAGAGTTGTAGATAGCATAGATTGTAGCATATCAGATAAAAGTGACTTATTTCGCAAATATGCTATCTACGACTTGCATATTCATTCTAGAAACATTACTAACCGTTGTGAAAATAGCTTGACTAACATAGTTTTATTTTTCGTTCAGTCAAAATTTTGAAATACGCTTTCTACGAACAGTAAAAAAAATTCCAATAACTAACGCAATTAATAATGTTTTTAAGAAAATAACATACATACATGCCTGTCTTCCGAATGGGTAGGCAGAGACAAGCTACGATGCCGTAACATCTTTTGCTTCATCCACACGCATCAATGCATTTATACACGTTTGAAGGTTCAAGAGTACTCTAGAACACTTGAACTCATCTACGGATGGAATCAATTTGAACGAACTATGTACGTTAACTGTGGCCTTATAAATTTGTTTTGCACCTGCCTCTACTTTCATTTATCCTACCAGTAGTGCGGATGGTACTGCTGTTTACAATATGCTCTGAACATGCCCAAACCACTAGCATAAGGATTGCAGTATGGGGTTCTTCAAAAAATAATTAATTAGATTTTTGAAAGGTTGGCTACGCGCGCGTGTTGCCCCAGGTGTTGCCAGCGTCCATAGGCTGCGGTGGAAGTGTCGAGAATGACACGTGGCAAACGAGGTTTGATCAATTGAGTGCTCAGGTGAGTACTTTCAATAATTTTATCAGTAAGGATTCAGGATTAAGGATTCGTCTTAGGAGGGCAATTCCTGCCCTATAGATATTTCTGTGACTTTAGAACTGTTTTATAGGATAAGAAAGTGCCAAGCAGAAAAATTTAAAATTTGCATGCTTAAGTAATTTAAATTTTACGTTTCTATAGCAGAAATGGTCGGATTTATCTTGATGAAATTTAAAATCATATGGCCGCACCAAATTTTAGGGAATTAGAGACAAATTATGATGATCACGTTATTTCTTAGCATTCGATGTAAGTTTTGAAGAAATTTCGTTTTTTTTTAAGCTTCGCCCACACCTTAGTCATATGTATATCATATGTGTAAAAACAATGAATTGACATGTTTGCACTTTTTAATATCTGAAATTTATATTGTAGGTATAATTTGATAGTAATAAAGATTGTTCAAATAAAATCTTGACTATATTTGAATTAAATGCATGTTTCTATGATCCAATTTTTGTTATAAATTTAGTTTGATTTTCATCGGACCTATCCTAATCGTAGATAGCACATATTTGTGAAAGTCTGTTCGTATTTCTCATTTACCCTGTCTAGGCTAATTCGACTCACACTTGACATTTTTTAAGTAGCTATGTTTCCCTTTTATCAACTTTTACTATAATCGGCTCAGAGGTTCAGCCCAACTGACAAAGATACCCTTTCGCATTTATGATATTTATTATGTGCAAGAAGCGTCTAAAGGGTCAAACGACATAGAGATCCGCACATGCATGCATGCAAGTATGGCTGTGAAGTAGCGGTGTCGAGAAAAAAGTGCCGCTTTTTCGGTTTATTCCATATTCTCAAATCAAAGTATAAGGTACTTTGTTCCAAAAATCAAATATAGGATAAGTCCTAAACCTAAAAATCACCCAAGAATAAAACTATTTACAATATGAAATTACCAGTGGTGACAAATTGATGCCTAGTCTAAATATTCTATGGCATTGTCACTGAAGTGCTGCACACTTCCGCTCAGTGGCTATGTTTTCGTAAAGAATTATGGGTGAGGGGGGATTAGTGAGGAAAGGGGAAACAGAAATGCTCAAGGCTATTGAAATGGGGAGCGCTCTTAATAGGCCGGCCATTATAATTCAAAAAACATATCCAGCTAGGCCGTGCTCTTCCAAAAATTTGTATTAATAGCAAGAGGCGAGATGGATTTTTCAAATATTTTCATACATCTTTGTAGGTACCTACAGTACGATAAATACAAGGACAGGCTTGTGCAAACTGAATAAAATGTTTTGTTATACATGTTAATTATTCATCGATTCCAATTTAGCTTGGAGCAGCACGGGTTAAGTGAAGTATGCGGGCATTAAGGCAGGGCGCATATTACGAAAATACTCTCGCGCCCACTTTGCATACATTTTGTACTAGGCCCGCACATAGTAAGAAAATTTATGTACGGAGTACCTGTCCGGCGCGTGCGAGAGTTTTTCCATCGGTAGGATTTTTTTTTAATTATACTACAATTTTTTTTTTTGAGTAATATCTATTATTTATTAAATTCTCAGTACAATAATAAATAAGACAACAGTTTTAACACCTGTTTGTCAGGAGGCCTTGAAGGTGTCAAAGCTGTTTAATTTACCTAAATTCATTATTAAATTCAAATGTTTACGAATTACAGGAAAATACCTTTATTTGGCACATGACATGAAATACATCGGAAGGTTTAAATTAGAATATTACAACAAATAGGTAAATTTTGAGGAAAAAATACGATTTATTTATCGTGATATTTTGTGCTATCGTCTCAGGATTTGTGCATCTTACAAAATTTTAATAAATGCATTAATACATATTGCACTCATGAATATAATATGAAATAATAAATAAGAAAAAAAATTACCTAAAATTATTAATATTACCCACTCTCAAAGCATCCTGGTATCACAGCACTCTCATTTTTTTTTAACACTCTCCTTAAATATAATATGTAACAAACCATAGAATACAACTATCTATATTGAATCATTTACGAGATTTATACTTTCGAGCCCTTTTTCGTTTTTATTTTGTAAACTTAATTTTACAACATTAAAAAACAAATAAAAAAGGGCTGAAAGTGTTATACGCAAGTAGGTTTAGTAAATATGTCTCATATCGAAGTACCTATTTTCATCTAAGTATTAGGTAACTTGTACAGGGGCGGATTTAGTTTCTATTTTTTTCCCACAATAAAGATAAATATGGTTCGTTAACAAAACTTATAAATAGTGGAATTGGAATTCTGTTTTGAAATTTTACCCTTTTAATATTTACCATTTAATGTAGTTAAAAAGTCAATTCAAGCTGATTATATTATTGTGAATACTAAAGTAAATTCTAAGTAGCATGTAGTAGGTACCTCTGTTTAATTTTTTCAGCAAATCATATTATTTCGGGCGCATGGAACATTTTGTTTCAACAAATTTGAATAGATCCCATCCTAAAATCTACCTTAGATATAAAACACCCTGTGAAATATGTTTTTTGCGTTTAACACTTTTTCCAATTTTCAAAATTATAGTAGAAAAGTACCTACTGTGACATTTTCTTGTACACATGATGTAGGTTTTGTACCTATGTGTTTTGTATTCTTTTGTATTTGGTTATTTTCTGTGGATTAACAAACTATATGTATATTAAGCTTAAAAGGATATGTTCTATTTTTGCTGTTCTAATTTTATTATTTGTTGAAAAGTGTTAAAAGATTTTACTTTATTTATTGTACTTTTTATATTTATAGAAATAGGCTGATGGGTAATTTGTTTGTTGATTGTATGTTTTGTTTGATATATTAAAGTGTACTTTTCCTTTTAAGCTCAAAATATAATTCAAAGAAATGTATAGGTACTCATTAAACCTAACTAGATACTAAAAGTATTATGCTGATATGAAATTTAGAGTACCTGATCATCTGTGACATTATTTAGCATAACATGAGAGCTAGTACTTAAATAATTAGGAAACGTCGTAACAATGAGTTCAAACTAAAAAAATATTAATATCGTATAAATATAATAATATATTTAACCTTCTCACTGACAGGTTTAATTCATTTAAATAAAACTATTTACAATGATATTTTATTGTCACCATATTTATCTTGGTGAATTACTTCTAAGTTTTCATTAATAAAAAAAAATCGTATATGAAAATAAGTTACACCATGTATTTTTACTTAACGTACCTACAACAAATACGAGTAAGCGACATATTTCGAAATTCTAAAAGTATTACTAAGAATTAGGTGATTACTTCCAATGGATATTTGGACACGTTGCATTTTACAATTACCTACTTTTATTTAATCGTATTAGCTAAGTAGAGAAATGTAGATGACACGCGACATGACAGTGAAAAAAAAAATTACATCTATGTGTCATCCCAAATCTGTAAAATCTATAACTTAGTAAGTTATGTAGACCAGTCGCTTTCATTCCTCTCCCGTGAGCCCCGAGAGAGGAAATTAGGGACTTGTACAAAAATAATTATCAATAATTTCCCCTTATACCATTCTCCTTTAAAATGTACATGTTAAATATATTACTTAACTATCTTTGACACAGCAAATTTTTCAAATAGTCGGTGTTCGATAATTTTATTATCATTACCAATTCAATGAATGGTACTATTTAACCAACAACTTCACCTAAAACTATTCGTCCTTCTTAGCCACTGTGTAGGCCGCATTCATTATCAGTATAACACACTTACAAGAATTAAACCTGCCATCAATATTTACAACAATTAGTATGCTATACTAACATATATTTATTAGATACTTATTATTATCAATAATCCGTTCCATAGTTATATTTTTTTGGCCATTACGTACCATTCCTGTTCCACATAAAACTGTCTTAAGCACAATCGATATAAAGTTCATCAAATTCAAGACTTTTTTGTCACCTAACTCACTGAAATGTTCAAGCAATATGTAACCTATCTACTTTGCTATTTTCAACTGAATTAATGTTCTTAATTCTTAATTCGCAAAAATAATGTCGCTTTGCTTAACTGAGCATGTATTATAATATCAGTTATTATAATACAAGCATCTCGTTTCAAAATATTGTATCATATAGTTATTTTGTTATCGAGATATCAATAAATCTCATATTTATCATGTTGTAATGACACAAAATATTTACATTGCTTTGAAAATCAAAGTCCTGTTAAAACTAATATACTTAATCGAATCTAACTTTAACAATATATAAAGTTTATTTAGTATAATGTGCAACTGTTTATTGGAGTAGGTTTTTCATATTATCTTGTGGTGGTATAATATAATAACATTTTTATGTAACATCTAGCAAACATAACAAGTAGGTAAGTTACATAACAAAATAGGTATGTGCGAAGATATAACTTAAATTTTTTTTTCAAAGTGTTCACTTGCGATTACACAGAAATATGGGGCTTTAGCTGAAAGTAAAGTTAAAATAAATAATCGAAAGCTTTGGCATGACATCTTATGTTGGGTCTTGGAACCTATGCCAATGAATCTTTAAATATATACAGACTTATGCAGTAGTTGGCACTTTGAGTTGGCTAGCTATGAGTGAAGCTTGACAGTTTCTTCGAGATATGCTTAAAAAATAATTTAATACTTATTAGTTCTATCATAGACACGGCTAAATAACTATGTAGTTATAAACATATGTCCTTACATCTATCTATTTAGTCCATGTTCAGCGATCTTTTATTTGTCTATATGTTATGGGCTGAGACCCGGGTGGAGAAAGTGTTCATTGTTAACATTGCCTAGTAAAATTTTGGGCATTTCCAACATTGCTACCATATCCTTAAAGTGTAATAGAGAAGATTCTGCCCGCAACAATTAGAATTTTACACTTTTTTTTTTCACGAAAAAATTAGCATTTCTTCAAATATTGGGGCTAAGATCTTGTACAGAAAGGCCGAGTTAGCCGCGATCCCACACATCCAGTCATAAATATATAAATATAAATATATACAAGTGACCTTATTTGGAACAGTCTCGAGCTATTCGGACTCTGGAATTCGAGAGAAAATGTATGGAAGTCTGACTTACCTCTCGGGAGCCGTGAATGTACTTGCCTACATTTTTATCTTCAATTCTAGAGTCCGAACAGCTCTAGACTGTCCCAAATAAGGTCCCAGGTCTAACAGATTTTTATTATATTCTAGAAGAAATAATTTGTGTTAGTGTTTACAATGTTGGCCCCAACAATGCCGCTCTTTCGTAGGTAGATCTTTATGCGAAGGGATGTAACGTAACTGGCTCGAAGTCGTCATGAGTGGGGGGGCGTGTCAGAGGCTGTTGGTGAGGAGGAGGGGGCGGCGGAGGCAGCAAGCTTGTGCCCTCAGGAATGTAGACATTTGTTACACGCTCCTAGAAGTTGAAAACCATACTCAATCTATTACTTTGCACAACAACATTCGGTATCTTTCTAATATTTTGTTTCTTTCGTCGGAAACTACTGCTCGTTCTTTTAATTCTCGAGGAAGAAAAAGAGTGTTTTATTAATGATAATCGGTAAATGAAATAGTTTTAATCGAATAGGAACAGTAAAAGCTTACAGTTTTAATAGTTTCGAACGTAACGTAGATATCAATGAACTATTTTGATACCTACGAGTATGATAGGTTAGTTTACGTAGGTTTGCAAATCTCCTTTCGCATAGTTAGGGAGGATACTAGGATGATGATAAAGACGCCGTCTGCTACAGAGTGATTATTTCCTTAGTCCAGATACATTAAACCAAAAGCAGTCTTTGCGGCGATGGGCTCACCACCTGTCACGCAGGATTGAAGTGGTTGGTGAATAGAGATTATCCCCCAAATTATAATGTGGGTACGTGTGTATTCAACCATTGGTTACTCCCTTTTGGGAAATTAAACCGTGAAGACAATCATACATACATATCTGTATCTACATATACAAAAATGAATTCCTGTTTCCCTTGGTCAAGCCCTAACTTCCGAACGACTGCACTAAATTAGGTGATTCATTTTTGTTGTGTTCGTTTCTGTTAGAGTAAAGCTTTTATGGAAAAAAAAATTTTAAGTGGGATTCGGACTCGCGTACTAAGGCTAAACCGATTGGCATGAAATTTTGGTAAGTTGTAGTGCACACGCCGGGAATGTTTCTGAATTAGTACAACCCTTTCACAATGGATGGCGTACCAATAGACAGTAGTAACATATATATACTATAGCTGACCGGGCAGACGTTGTCCTGCATGGTACCGACTGCAGCGCCATCTGTCGGGCTGATTTGTGAATTTAAATCATCCCGGACGCCACCCAAACACATACAAAACAATTCATTCCAATCGGTCCAGCCATTTAGGAGGAGCACAGTGACATACACACGTAGAGTAGAATAATATATAAATTTAGATTCACAATTGGACACGTTCGGGTCTAGTACAAGTGCTTGCCAGCCTTTCATACGTCCACACTTCTGGGGCACGGCCTACCCTCATAAGCGATGTGATTGACTGGTACAAGTAAGTACCTATAATCAATGATTATCGTGTACCTACCTGATGTTTATCATATTTGAAAATGCATTGAAATCCTTTATTAGGCCGCCTTTCTGTATGGAACCCCTTAGGCCGTCGTCCTAAAGGGATTGGCTTAGGCCGGCGTTCCATCGATTCTCCACCAGGCCCAGTACAAGTGTAGTTAGGGTTGTGGAACGAAATATGTCCGCCGGACTCACGATAGCTGTCTTTGATGTCTTCCCTGTGTTTACTCTTGATTCTTACTGCACAAAGGTAAGCATATAGTTGGTACGTATTCAATTAAGATGTAATCGACGTCATTTTTTTCATACAAACTGCGTAACACTAATTTCGCTATTTTAAACGCGTTAATGTCACATATCGCTATTTATCACGGTCGCAAAAAGCATAAACTACCTTAATTTATAAATTGCCAATGAAGTGAGGTGTTAAATAACGAGTTATTTTTGAACTCATACCTTAGATTGATTTAATGAAAATACTAGTTATTTTAATATATCATAAACACAAAAAAACGTTTCGTGTAGTAGTTTATTCAGTAACTAGCTTTTGCCAGCGGCTCCGATTGCCCTAAATTTGGTTTACTAAATAGGTTTTAAAAGTTAGTTCAAGTAGCTATAATTCGGCTACAGTTACTCCCGTGGGAACTTTTGAGTTTTCCGGGATAAAAATGCCTATGTGCTATTCCAGACTTTAATTGATCTCTGTGCCAATCATCCAGATCCGGTCAGCTGTTCTGGCGTGATTGAATAACAAACATCCATCCAAACTCGCATTTATAATACTAGTATAGATAAGCATAATAATGTCACGCAGTTTATATAGTATTAGGGTCGGATTCTTCTTTAATTAACTTTTTACTGCTTTATGAAAAAAAAACAACTTACCAAAGATTACTATGATTACCACAGTTACGACCAATATAAATGCCAGTAGTAGAACAAACATGACGATTGCTACTACGTCATATTCCGGAGCCGATGTTGGGATTGGTATCAATGTGTTGTCAATTTCAGCGTCTACGTAGTCGTAGTAGGGCGGGTAATGATTTGGCATTTTCATATCTACGCGTATTTTTGGTACTGTAAATAACATAATATCCATAATATAACTACCTACATCTTAAACCTGTCCTTAAAATATCCTAATTAAAACTGAGAAAAATTTGACAATGCAATCTTAGAATTGGACTATGTTTTACTAGGTGTAGCATGAAGGGAAATTTTGTGTCATACGAAACCAACACAAACAAATAGCTATGTCTGCATGTATGAAATTCGTTCTAAGACCTTTTCTATACATTGATTTATATTACCGTCCTCTCACAAGATCAAGTATTAGCCATAATGGTAATCGAAATTTAAGTCCTGTTTTTAAGTAAATATAGTTAGTAGTATTGTTTTGTTCAATTCACATTTGGTGTGAGAGAAATCTATTAGACCTTTCTCTTAAAAAAAGTTATGGTGTACCTGTTCTTATAGAGTACACATAGCACACAAATATTGCTTTCAAAGATTTAGTAAAGAGTTATTTCTAATTTCTAAACTACCCTTAGTTAAACCCAAAGTTATTTTCAAATAGTGCTGTTTTTAATAATTGTTTTACCTGTAGAACAAGGCAGTAAGTCGGGTTCATCGGGACAAGCACATGCATAGTCTAATCCTCTAAAGAGGCACAGATGTGTACAGCCTCCATTTTCTTCTTTGCAAGGGTTCCATCCATGTTGTTTATCAGCAGACACAGCTTTTATTTCCATGGCCATTTCTAAATCCGTTCTGATAGCCGTTACATTTTTGCCAGTCTTTTTATCCGCTCTCATCACTGATTTTTTATACCAATCAGTCCAATAAATGAAGTCATTGAACTAAAGCAAAAAAATAATATTCGAATGCAGCTACAATTTTCACAGTAGTTATGAAGAAAACCTGTTTGTAAGTACCTATATTCATTAACTACGTATATTAATTTAATTGTTTTCTATAATGTTCACTAAGGATTATCATTAATTTATTTAAAATATTTTAGAAATCTTACAGAATTCATAGAATCTTAAACGTATTTTGTTTACCTGAGTCATTCCAAAAGGATTCTTCGCTTCTGGAACTAATTGAACTCTGTGCAGTCCGTCTAAGTCAGAGGTATCAATTCTGTCTTTCAAAGCGTCGGTCCAATAGAGCCTCCTTTCTTTATAATCGATAGTGATGCCATTGGGAAATCCTAGATCTTGTTTTACTATTATCTTTCTTCGACTGCCATCTAAGAATGCTCGTTCTATGTTGGGGCTCTCTCCCCAATCGCTCCAGTAAAGATATCTGAAAGTTCCGCAGTTTTATAAGAAATGTAATCATTATCAGTAAATTTCTGAAACTTAAGTACAAATTATATTCACCCTTTAGCTGGAAACAGTGCCAATGCTCTTGGCTCGGTAAGTCCACTGATCAATACTTTTCTAGATGAGCCGTCCAATTTTGCCACTTCTACAACCTGAAATGAAAGATTTTTGTTTAGTTTTTGAACAGTAGTAGGTGAAATTTTTTTAAATCGTGTATTAAGGATGAAATGTGCCTTAAATTCATTGTCTGTCCAGTAAATATTGTTTGCAATCCAGTCTACTCCCAATCCGTTTGGCGTGTCTAGTCTGCTGTTCACCACGACTTTTGTCTCACTCATATTCAGCATGTTGACCGACCTAAAATAGATAGTCATGTTATTCCTTTATATTTACTTGTAAACAAAGCTTTATATAATGTTCAACAATTGTTTTGAATAGTTAGTATTCAAGTTACAATAACACTAATGAAAAAGAAAGTAACCTTATGACATCATGATTGACATCAGTGAAAAAGATGAGTTTTTGATCCCAGTGGAAATCAACGGCGATAGAATTTTGGACGTCTTTGATTGGAAGTGTGACATCCCATTGTTCTGGCGTATCAAGAGATATCAATGCTACACTTCCTCTCGTAGCAAACACCAGGAAATTATTAGGGTGCTTCTTGCATACTTTTGGGTTTGTTTCCGTTTTATTTTCAAACTCAATTCCAGTTGGACAAGAGCATGTGTAACCTCGAGGAGATCTAAGGCAAAGATGCGAACAACCACCATTATTCGCACCACAAGCATCTTCCAAAACACGTTCACCCTATAAATATATTTGAAATAATGTTAAATGATAATAACTGTTTATTATTTTTGACTAAAATGGCACTGTGCTACGGGCTTAGTGCCTGGCGTGTCGAAAGTTAAATTTTCACTCGGGCCAAAACTAAAAATAGTCAGATTTAGTGAATTATGAAAAAATGTACTCGGGTCTGATCCGGATGACCACAAAATGATGATAGAAAAAGTGAATATTGCAATCATTTGATTGGTGGCATTTAGAATTCGTAGGTTCTTCTAGCTTATTTCTTCATATTTTTATACAAACCTGTACAGCTCTGATGTCCATAAGCCCCTCTAAATTCTCTCTCACTATTATTTGTTCCTTTCCATTTGTCTTATCAGCTCTGTGCAAGGCCTTGGTCTTCCAGTCGGTCCAGTAGATGTGTTGCCCAACGATTACAATGCCGTAGGGGTACGGGACTTGACTTATCACCGTGTGGCGGTCGTTACCGTCGAAATCAGAACTTTCTATCGTGAGAATCTTGGCATCGTTCCAATAAAGGCGTCCTTCTATACGGTCAATTGCAAGACCATTTGGCCATTTAATATTGTTGTCCACAATGACACGCCTGGAATTTATTTATCAAAGTGTTTATTAACTATTTAAATTTATTTTCGTGTGAAAAAGACTTGATGCTTTTACATGTAGCATCGAGCATACCTGTTGTTACCATCCATATCAGCCCGTTCAATTTTTGCTGAAGTTCCCCAGTCAGACCAGAACATATAACCATGTTCATAGTGCAAAGCAATTGCTCTCGGAGAGTCTGAAAATGTATTCATTACAATTATATTTCTATCATATTATAACAAGCAGATATTTACTCAATAATACAGGGAATAGATAAGATACCTAAGCCAGTCCAAATGAGTACTTTTCTGTTGCGTCCATCGAGTTCTGCCACCTCAATACTGTTTCTCCCTCCATCAGTCCAATAGATCTAAAGAAATATATTGATTAAGGTTTTGCTGTAATAATAATTTGAAAAGGAGCGTTTTATCTTTTAGCATTTTTTACCTTGCGTCCCGAAGAATCTATAACAATGCCATCAGCGGTGTGAAGACCTTTCCCAATGATCGTTTCAATATGCTGGCCCGCTTTATTAGCTCGTGAAATTTTGCGCTCACCGGTGTCAGTCCAATAAATTAGACCTAAATGATAAATATCCAGTGCCTTTAGTTATATGTTCAAAATATAAAGATTTTGTTACAAATGTAATATTGTATGTTTATTACCTGTTCTCTGATCCACATCCACACCGAGAGCGTTTTTGAGAGGTGGCAGAGGCAACACTACATCAATCAGATATGGTACGTCTAGAGATACTATTCGGATGTCTACACGGTGAGCAAATATCAAGAAGTTCACTGGACTATTCGTACAAGTCTTACCATCCCTCTGCAATTGTGATAGAAACTTATTATTTAGTAACTATAGTTACAACTAATTTTAATGTTATGCTTTATCTGTGTACTTACGTTCAGCTTTATTCCGATTGGACAAGAACACGAGTACCCTCCAGGTTTCAAAAGGCAAAGGTGTGAACATCCTCCGTTGTTTTTGCCGCACCTTGTACAAAAGAAACACTATTAAGCTGTACTACGGTTAGCCTAGCTTTAAGATTTTTTAGTTTCCCTTAATATAAAGTAATAGGGTGGGTTAGTTATCTACAATATGACCTAGTAGACAAATTAATGATACATTTATAACCTACATCTATACATACATATAATTAGATTCAAATATATTTCTTGGGGTTGCAGTTTTTTTATAGCATCATATAAAGAATTGGAAAAAAACTGCCTTGCAAGTTACATTTTTATGTAGATGTATCCATAAAAGCATTGTATCTCTTGATCCAAGCTCTTACCGGTTTATCCCTCCAGTTCTTTCTTTATGGAAGACTCTTACATCCATGAGACCTGCTACTCCAGCGCCCAAAGTACGTCGGTTCTTCCCATTGTATTTGTTAGCTGCTTGAATTGATTGTGTATCCCAGTCAGTCCAAAACACTTCGTCTCCGTACAAATCCAAACCAAATGGATGTGGAAGATCTTGTCCTGTTTAAAAAAAGAGTTTCTCATCGGTTTCTTGTTTTACTATTATCTCTAATGTTTGCTTTTAAATATACCCTTTACCTATTAAAACTTTTCTACCCGTGCCATCAAGGTTGGCATACTCAATGGTTCGATTGCCACCATCGGTCCAGTATATCTTATTGTTGGCAAAATCCAGAGCCATACCATTAGGCCAGGTCATTTTGCCAGATATAATGCGCTTCCGGTTGCCTCCGTCCATGTCTGCGCGCTCTATGCAAGGATTTGAGCCCCAGTCTGACCAATACATGATTCCACCTAGAACAGACAAGCTTTGAACATAATAATTATAGTCATACCTTTATATCAAAGGTTTAATATTTTTTGCTCTATTAAGTTTTATTCAGGCATACCATTATTACAGTGTTTTGTTTTCTCTCTCTTTATAACCCATTTGTTTAAGTCATTAACCTATTACCAAATTTCTCAGTCACACATTAGAGTGTAATATGAACTGGAAGCAGCATATTCAATCGCTCTGGGATAGACTTAATATCTACTTATGCCCTAAAAAAGCTTAACCCAATTGTGTCCGGTGACGCATTAAGACAGGCGTATTTTGCTTAGTTTCATTCTCTTGTGTCATACGGCACAATGCTATTGGGGCAATTGTAGCGATTCAAATAGCTTATTTGTAATTCATAAACGAGCGATCAGGATTTTATACGGCGTCGATGTTAAACACTCGTGCAGAGATTTGTTCAAACAACTAAAATATTAACTTTATGTTTCCTGTAGTTATATGATGTAATAGTGTTCTCTAGAAAAAATAAAAAGCAGTTCAGTTGGCATGACGCATGGCGGTTACGGAACACGCAGCGCAGTACGCATGAAAGCAGTTCCGCGGCGTACAACACTGGCTAGCAAAAATGCGAGGATAATTGGACCTACGTACTACGAACGACTTCCTGCTAAATTGAAGCAGAAACCAAATGACCAATCATTTTTGTCGCCAGCTATAGGACCTTTTATTGGATAATTCATTTTACACCATTAACGAGTATGAATACAAAATTATAAATAGTTTTAATTTGTTTGTAATATACATCATTTATTTTTATTATTGTACAATTTTTTTTGTATTTGTTAACAATAGTTTTGAGTCTTCGATTTTTATTTTTGGTGTTGTTTGTTATTATGTTAACATGTTATATTGTAGTTGACAATCTCTTATGTAACTTAAATTAATCTATACATATAATAAAATGGTAGGAAAGTCAAAACTGTACATTGAATATTTTTTTAAAAGAATACTTGGGGTGTGATTTATAATCAATACCGAATTCAAAAATATAGTTTTTAGAATTTTTGTCTGTTTGTCTGTTTGTCTGTATGTATTTTCAGGATAAACTCAAAAAGTTCTGCATGGATTTTCTTCAAATTTAGCACGAATATTATTAAGAAGTCGGGTCAACATATAGTCTACATATTATCACGCTATCACCTACGGGGAACGAGCAGTGAACCTTTATTTCATCAACGCATTCTGAAACAACGTGTAATCTAACGACGCATATTTGACTTGCTTCTTAATTATTATTCTACTCACACAAAGCCATTTATTTTATGTTAAAAAATCGTGTAAAGTCATAACTTAGATGTGTTATAATTTTTCAACATATAAAAATGTTTCCTATTTGCTAACTAGATGGCGTTGGCGTCGAATTAGATCGTGCTATAGTTTCGTTCACAAAAAGTGATTTTAAAACACTGTAATTTATGGTGACATAATGAGAAATAAAACAATATAATCTAATCTATTAATATACATGTATTATCGCCCTTTCTTTAATGTTCTATATGATTGTCGTCCTTTTATATACTTATACTACTAAGGAGGTAAACAAGCTTACGGCCTGTCTGATGTTATATAAGTGGACACCATAGCCTATGAACACTTAAGCAACACCATGGGCAAAATCTTATCACTCCCTTCTTCAAGAACCCTAACCTCGGACCTCAGTGTCTCAAGAGGAAGTTCCTCTGAAATCGCACTGTGCGTGAATATTTAGGTTATGTTAGGTTACCATAATGAGGTACAAATACTCTTACAATATCTATACATATAAAATGCTTTGTCCTGAATGACTGATGGATCAACGCACAGCCTAAACCGTTCATCGTAGAGACCTGAAACTTGGAAGGTGTGTTCTTTGTATGACGTAGGCATCCAATAAGAAAGGATTTTTCGAAATTCTACCCCTAAGGGGTGAAAAAGGGGGGCAAAGTTTGTATGGGACAACGTGATTCCTTGGTCCAATCTCCTTCAAATTTTGCATAAACCTTTTTTAACAGAATTGGTGGAAGACGTGTTTCGTATTTTATTGAAATTCATCCTCTAACGGGATTAAAAAGGGGTAGAAATTTATTTAGCGGTGATTTGCTTCGAAGTTGATATCAATACTCTTTAGTGCTTTTGATTTATTTTATTTTGACACATGTTTGACAACTCAATTCGATTTTATTCAAAAAAGGTTATATCATTCAAAAACAAAAGCAAATCTTCTTCTATACTATATATATAATATTATAAAGCTGAAGAGTTTGTTTGTTTGAACGCGCTAATCTCAGGAACTACTTAGGTACTGGTCTAAGTTAGCGTTAGCCCAAAGTTACTATTACTGACTGACTGACTGATCTATTAACGCACAGCTCCAACCACTTGACGGATCGATCTGAAATTTAGCACACATATAGCTATTATGATGTAGGCGTGCGCTAAGAAAGGATTTTCCAAAACTCACCCCCTAAAAGTTTGTATGATGCTTGCGAGGTTAATCCATTAGTTAATTAGTTTTTAGTAATTAATTATTTATTATTTTTGAAAAACAGAGAGAGGGAGAAAAAGAGAGATGGAGAGAGAGTGTAAGTAGGTTCTTCTATAATTGAGGAGTTGCCGTAAGAATCCTACGCCGATAGCCAAATTTAGGGCGGGCGAAGCCGCTGGCAAAAGCTAGTCTACGAATATACTCTTAGTACCTTTAGGATCAACAACAACATCTCGAGGTTTGTCTATGTTATCCCAAGCCAACAAGGTTCTCATGCTCCCATCAGCATTAGCCACTTCAATCCTGTTGGTGCCCGCATCAGTCCAGTACAGCTTGTTGGTGATCCAGTCGTACGCCAAACCAGCTGGTGCAACTGCAAATAGGGGGCGCGATATTTTTAAATTATGACTATAAAAGTTTAAACATTGCTCCCTGGATTCTAATATGTATTATTTTTTTGAAAGGGCAAAGGGTAGAATATTTCGCCCAAGACTTCGGTGGATCACACTATGCACCATATCATCGGTTATAAAACAGTATTAAAATCCGTTCAGTATTTTATGCGGGATGCCATAACAAAGAGAAACACACAAAAACATAACAAAGAGACAGACACACACACACACACAAACATAAAAAGAAAAAGGCACGCACAAACATAACAAAGAGACAGACACACACACAAACATAACAAAGAAAAAGGCACGCACAAACATAACAAAGAGACAGACACACACACAAACATAACAAAGAAAAGGGCACGCACAAACATAACAAAGAGACAGACACACACACAAACATAACAAAGAGACAGACACACACACACACACATATTTGGAATCTACGTTATTACTTTTCGTTTTTGGCATAAGTATTTGTTTCAAAGTGTAAGACTTACTCAAATTAGAGCCTACAATGATAGTTTGATGAGATCCATTTATGTATGCACGATTAATTGTATCCTTTTCTACATCAGTCCAAAATATGGAGTTGGTTTTATGATCCCAATCAAGAGCAACAGCTGATTTAATATTTTCCACGGGAATAACCTGCAAACCCAAATGCCATGCCAAATTTAATAAAATATGAACAATTTAGTTCTGTTTTGCACTGTAAGAAATACAATCAATCGTAATGAACTTGCCATATCTACCGAATCCATTTGCTTCCTTGGATTTAATTGTTTAAGACGAATATCCTTACGTCGAGCGTAAAGCAGTAATTTTTCCGGTGTCTCCTCACATGTTCGACTAAAACAAAAAAAAAATTAGTAACTAAAAATCCTCTTACTTAACTAATTAATGAAAACAAAAGGCTAATGCAATCAGTTACCCGTTTGCATTAAGGTTGAATCCAACTGGACAGCGGCAGGAATATCGATCACTGTTTGGAAGACATAAATGTGAGCAGCCACCATTGTTTGGAGCACAGCGATTCTTGTATGTCCTTAGCTGTCGAAGGGGATGGTAACTGAAAGATAACGTATTTTCTCCAGTAATTAATTAATTGGGCGCCAGTGTGGCAGGTAAAAGGTCTTAACGCTCCTGGAATGCCACTTTTCTTATTATAAATATAACTTGTTAACACAATAATTTTTATTCTGTATATTGCTAAAAAGAGATGATGAAAAGATAGAAAGATAGACTTGTAAAGATTGAGTCTAAACAAATTAGGTCTTTTTAATCTCAAATCCAAAACTGACTGTCCTTCAAAACAAAAATGAGTCTCTTACTACTTTCAAATCATTTCAAAACTTAAAAGTTTAGCCTAAATGTAAGTAGAAATTAAAAATAAACACTGTAGAGGTCGACACTCACCTCTACAAAAAAGGTTAATGATACATACGATAGTGCGATGGGGTAGTCCGTTGTAAAGGACTGGCTATCTAAAAGCAAATAAGCTTACCTGTGAATGTCCATGGGAACATTAAGACCAGCATGTACGGTTTGTATTCCCATTCCTGTCTTTTTGTTCACTGTTGATATGCTTTTCGTGTGCCAGTCTGTCCAGTAAATTGCGTCTTCAAAAAGGGTCAGCGCAAACGGATGGGGTAGACCTTTGTTGGTTATCTTCAAGAAAATTAAAGTGGATCAACATTTAGTCCTATGTAATGGCTTTGTTACGTACCCACTACATATTTGTCTCGTTTTCTAACACAGTTTATGCCAGGGTTGTAGCAAGACTGTGTTATCAGGGCAGGCCCGTAAATTCAGGAGAGGTTAAGAAAATATTCAGTGGTTGTTTATTGCTGAAGAAGACTAGGTCGTGAGCAACAGCTTGATATCATAATAAATATGTAATAAAACTAAGAAAGAAACAATTTTAGAGATTCCTTGTTATATTCTTACTAAAATTTTCGCTCTCGCAGAGTCAATTTAGTAACACAAATGTAATAAGTAGAACAAGTATGGCTACTTGATTAGATTAATCTAAATAATATACCTAGACTCAAGACTATGACTTAAAGTATCTGGTTAGCTTTAACAGGCTCTGGCTAGCATGTAGCTGGGGCAGGCCTGAACATTTTAGGGCAGATTAAGACTGCCTTGATGTACCCCTAGCTACGGGCCTGGGTTTTTCTGTTACTCAGATATACAAACATAATTAATTGTTTACGTACCCGTTTACGGTCACGACCATCGAAATTTGCCTTTTCAATGACATGATGTTTCGCATCTGCCCAGTAAATCTTGGATTCCATGTAATCAATAGTCAACCCGTTAGGCCAAAATATTTGGTCGACAATTACACTTTTCCGCATACTGCCGTCCATATCTGCCCGCTCAATTTTAGGGTTAGGACCTTAAAAGCGAATAATTTATGAAGTACCCAACATAGTAGTTTTATTTGTGGTTTGAAATTAATTCAACTGACATACCCCAATCAGTCCAAAAAATTAAAGCGTCTCCAGGATGCACTGCAACCGCCCTTGGCTTATCCAGATCGTTAGCAGCCAAAACTGCTCTTTGCTTACCATCTAGTGTTGCTACCTCAACTCGTCTAGTGCCCGAATCAGTCCAAAACAGCAAATCGTGTATCCAGTCCACAGCTACTCCTCCGGGAGTTTCCAATCCCCATTTTATTACATCTGGAAAAAAGTAATCGGTTATTTTTTTACGAAAGGAATTCCAAGGTGATAATTTGTAACCGACTGTCAGTTTTTAAGGATATGCATGGTATTTAAGTTCCTTTACCTGAAATGTTATTGTTACTCAGTTGAGCAACTCGTATGACCCTCAAGTTATTTTCAGACCAAAACACCAGTTTCTTATCATAATGATAATCCAAAGCCACTGAGTTATGTAGCCCTTTCACTACTGGCATGTAGTTATCTCCTGTCAGCCATACCTGAAAATAAACCAATTTAGTTTTAACTATATCTTATAACACTTTTATGTAGGTACTTAGTTTACTCGTAGATCTGTCACCCGTTGCACTTGGTGAACCTGGTTGATGATGACAGTAATATGTATAATAATAGTAGTTAACTCGGCCTTTTCACGGATCAACGCGTTGGAACGGTGAGGTGCTGTCATGAACGAGGAAGTGGTGTCGTCCTTGTACCCGCAGGATTTCATCTAAAATCTCGGCATGCTACATACAATGCGCACGACGCGGTTCTGGGGGTTTCAAGGTCATCTGTCGCAGCCTCGCATGCACCTGTTGGTCCCTTATAACGCGCATGCGGTTTCTCGCGTTTTTATTTTGATTGGGAACGGCAATTAGCTAATTGAAAAATCCTCTAGATACCTGATTCCAACTGTAACTCCTTTATCAGCGCGCAAAATACCTACGATTTCGCGCTTATTTATTGCTTGCATGTTAACGTTAGCGAGAGTACCAAAGCAGTTCTATAAATTCTGGCTAAAGGCAGAAGCAGTGTTAACCCATCAAGAGGCAAACAAAGAACAATGTCTGCAGGGTCAGCTTGTATATAATAAAATAGTGTGGTACCTACATCAAATTATTGTACCTAGTAACTCACCTGCCGAATCCCAATACGATTAGAAAAAAGAAGGGTTGGCGATTCCCCAGTGGGTTTACAAGATCTACCGTCAGGTCTCAACACGTAGCCTGTCATACAGCCGCACTGGAAGCTCCCTACTGTATTAGAACAAGTTTGAGAACATACAGGATCTTGCTCATACATGCATTCATCGATGTCTCGACATCTGAAAATAATACATTCAAATCTTTTATATTCAGTGCTCTGACATCATGGCGTTACTATAAGTATCAATTTATTCAAACAGCAATGTTTTTTTTATTTTTTCTTGCACATTTTTCGTAGACCATTTAGGGTTCCCTAGCCAAATAGCAAACACGGAACCCATATAATTTGTAATGTCCGTCCGTCCGTCCATATGTCACAGCCTTGTAATTCCGCCGTCCTTGGATCGATTCTAATGAGATTTTACGGTTTGTATTTTGTTAACCACCATATATATTGGTCATAAAAAAAATTTTTGGGAGTAAAGTATCTAATACTCACATTGAACCGAGGAATTAATTTGTTTTTACTATTGCCACTCGAAAAAGGGCACTTGATTAATCGATTACAGTGAATAAAATTCACTTAGTGAATAAAAACATCACAGTGAATAAAACTCTCTATTTGGAACAATTGTTTTATTTGTTATTGTGGTTGTTTTATGTCATTGTTCTCTTATCACCCGGTAATAATTACCAAATATACCATTATGTGATAATGGTACTTTTTATTTTCTCGCAGTCATTGGTAAAAATAAGAGTAGGGATACAACATGTGAAAAAATTTCAGCTCGGTCCTTTATAACCCTCGCTCTGCTCAGGATTCTACTCCTGCTCTCGGGATCCAACTCAGTCCCTCGAATTAAATTCCCGTTTTTTCACTTGTTGTATAATCTACTATTTTCCGAGCACTCCATAGTGTGGGGTAGCTTTGGATAAGGATTCAATAATGCAACTGAGGTTTGTAATTAACTTTTTCTTCAAGCTTTTGCGAGTTATTTAAAAGGCTTTTAAAGTACAAAAATGTATGTCATCTAACTTATAAAGCGCGTGTTATAAAATTTTTAAACAAATAACTAAAATATATAATAAATAACATTATACTTTAAACGAAAACTGGTTTAAGCAAAATCGGTTTTTAAGCTTTTCAGCAATTCGCAATAATTCCCTTTATACGGATTGCGTAAACAACATGTACTAGGTCGGTTTTTTTTTATCAGTACGACAATCTGTTTGTCTATTGCCTACATCTAGTATTGTGTGTTACATCGATTTTAAATCCTATAGGATATGTATACAATTTTGAAAAGGTAGTTCTGTTATACTTTGCTTACCTGAATCCATCATCCGCCAACAAGAAGCCTACACTACAAGAACAAGCCGATTTACCATCATAGGTTGTAATGCAATGTTTCTCGCATTTGTCCTCTGGTGTACACTTTCTTTTCACCGGACACTTTTGCTCGTCGTCTCCAAGAGGACAATCCTTCATACCGTCACACACGTGCTTCCTATTCACGCAGTTTCTAAAAGCGTTGCTTACAATTTCTTGTGATTTGCACGTGTATTGATCTTCTTCGCAATACACCTTACAGTTCATTTCATCTTCACCGTTTGTACAGTCGCGCACACCGTCGCAAAGCCAAGTTTTCTAAAAGAATAAATACTAATTTATTTAAGACTAGCTGACCCGGAGAACGTTTTTCTCTTTTTAAAACAACTGGCACGCTACCTATTGTTAAAGAATTGTACTAATTCAGTAACCTTCCCCGACGTGTCCACAACAATTTACCAAAATTGCATTACAATCGGTTTGCCCCTAGTGCGCGAGTCCGACTCGCATTGGACCCTTTTTTCTTACATATAAACTTGCTCTAACAATCAAAAAAAAGAGAATTATCCAAATCAGTCCAGCCGCTCTCGAGTTTTGTGAGACCACACGTCAAAGATAGATCTTTTGTGATTTAACTTTTCATTATCCTTTACTATTGATACCCAATAATTATGAAGCTCTTCAAATATATTTTTTATATAGTTGGTTCCTCGTAAACAGGGATCAAAGTTGTACTTTGAATCCCTAGGGACGCAAAGTGATTTCAATTTCGGATGTGGATTATCGAGATCGATAAAAAACATTGAATCAACAAGTGACTATAGGTAGGTATAGCTGTATATAAAACTAGCTGGCCGCGCACGGGCCAAATAAAAAAAAGTTTGTGAAAAAGTAAAAACCGCGTGAAATGTATTCCGCTTTTGTAATTGTTTACTCAAATTCGTATTTATGATGATACGTTTAGAAAAAAATAGTGCGTTTTCCTTAAGAAGTAATAATGAAATTAATAAATATACTATTCTTATTTATAAGTTACACTTCTCTCTTTTCTAATAGAGAGTGATAAAAAGAAGAGTGTATCAATCGGTAGCGCAAAATTATTTTACCTCGTGCCAACTTTGAAACCCTTACTGCGCTCCGTAATCTACCTACTTATCTAAATAGTGTCCTCGCCTCAAAATATTATTTTGATCCCTTGTGATACAATCAAAATATATCTTTCGAAACTTTATATTGTTCAGAGCTTAGGTAATAAATATAACTTTCTAACAGTTTATCAGGACATTAATAATACAACACCGTCCGGTCCCGAAGTACGCAAAGCTTGTGTTATGGATACCAGACGAGGAAACAAATACATAGCTATTTATTACTTTATTCGTTATAATATACATAGAAGACACCCAGTTTCAAAAAAACAACTAATAATAAATGTTTGTCTTGTGCGAGAATCGACCCCACGTTCCTTGATTTAGCAGTTGGGTCATTACCCACTGAGCCACGGCGCTAATAATGCACTTGAATAAAATTATAAATAAAGTATTGTATCTTTATATTATTAGTGTTAGTATTTTTATAACAAAAAAATGTGTATGTTTATTTTATGTTTATTATACATTTTTTTTTATTCATTTAATATTTTTGATTATTACACACACCGTTATCTGGTCCCAAGCAAAGCTTGTACTATAGATCCCAGGCAACAGATACAATACATACCTTACAAACACATACATACTTTCAGTATATAGAACACCTAGTCTCTAGACAAACACAAATGTTTATCACATAAATGTTTGTTTTATGCGGGAATCGAACCCACGTCCCTCGATTCAGCAGTCGGGCTACTGAGCCACGCAGCCTGCGGTTAAATATTAATTTATCCTTTTAATGATAATAATATTCATTAATCTATTCATAATTTTATTAGTATTCTTACCCTATATATTATGTATATAGAACTTAAGGCAAGCAATGAAGGTTCTAATCAACTAAAATTTAAAAAAAAAAAAATGAAAATTTAAAAAACAATTTTATTAACTTTTTTTGAACTTGTCAAGTTGTATAGTTGTGTTAAATTTTTGAAGTTAATTTTGACCTCCATCTTGTTTTCAAATTGTGCTGCAATTATGCATGCATTTTGGGTTCACCTTATAATGCAGTATAAAAATGTGTATACTATACCAGAATGCATCTCCTGTCCTGACACGTATACTCGTCGCCCGTGCAGTTCCGCATAGAGTGCGGCTCGCAGTTCAGCTCGTCTCCACCGTCCGCGCAGTCCCTTTCGTTGTCGCAGCGCCAACGGTCAGGTATACATTTACCATCACTGCATCTGTGAAACAATAATGTCTATGAGCGTAACTAGGGAGATGAACAGAGGGTGCGGTATTCTGTCTATAAACTACATTTTCGTCGTATAAAATCTGCTTCCGATCTTCTTCCTCTTGTCCAAAAAGTCTTTGTCACCTTGAGCTTTTAAGTGTGAAAGGCTAACTCAAAGGCTCCCGTGGCTATCTAACAGTATGATATAAACTGTCGTTACTATCCAGTTTAGGTTTGAATAGTTTTCAATATTGTGCTGCCTACATAATTTGTTTTTAATAGTAGGTACAGCAACTGGACAAAAATGCTTTAATAGTCCAGTCATCGTACGACTATATGGACTTCTCTTGCAAATAAATAAATAAATAAATATTCTTTCCTGGACATAACTCATCGCCACGTGGTCTCAACCGAAGTAAAGCATGTCCCATGGATATCAGACAACGGATACAAATAGTTAAATACGAGTAACTTTTTCTGTAAATACAAACATATTATACAAAAAAACACCCAAACTGAAGACAAACACAAATGTTCATCACATAAATATTTGTTGAGTCTGTTTGTGTTTTAATGCATTGTATCTGGATTTAGGTAATGCAAGTAAAGAAAGGTAATGAAAGTAAGTAAGGTAAGGTAAGTCAATTCTACCAACTGAGTCACAGATCATTCCAAATATTGCTTTGCTTACTTGAATTCCCCATTGTTGCAACTTCCCGGCAGCATAGGACAAGAGTCCTCATCGGTCCAGTCGCCACAGTCATTGTCTCCATCACACTGGAACTCCTTACGGACGCATTTTTTGTTATCACACTGGAACTCGTTCTCACCACAACGAAGAAGATCGATAGCTAGCGAACCAAATAAAATTTTACTACAAAATCTTCGTTAAATTAAAAGCTGAAATAATTAGTATTCACTCAGCTCTTATAGCAAACCGCAATGAAGTTGAAACTGAATCGCCAGTTATAAGGTCCAAATCGCTCGTGGAACTGATAACCGATTGGCAATATAGGTTTTTGAGTAGCCCCTTGAACCGGAAGATACAGCGTGGGATGGCTTTCTATCAGATAGAGAGACGATCTGGTTAGAGCCGCAGGAAGCCGATGGGCGAGGATGGCTCAGGTCCGGCTATTTTAAAGACATAGGGGAGGCCTAAAGGAAATGAAAATCTATGTACGCGTATATAAATAAGATACAGATTACAGATTTATGTTTATAAAGCTACGAGCTAGATAAAAAAACTTACGACATTCAGTTTCATCAGAGGTGTCAGGACAGTCTGGTTCCTTATCGCAGCGCCAGTGCAGAGAGATGCAGTCTCCTGTGGCGCACATAAACTGGTTCTCACGACATCTGGTAACAATCACGAATAAATAATGAAAATGTGACGAATTGTAATCCTAGAGAATCCTAGTAAATTTAAAACAGCAAAGACAGATATATATTTTGGACATCTGTAAGGAAACTGCTCGTCTCAGATCAATAGTTACGAAGATATAGCCCTTTCTAGTTTGACAGCTGTCATCTAAAATAAAGATCTTAAGATCTATCATTTCTGTAAGGAAACTGCTCGTCTCAGATCAATAGTTACGAAGATATAGCTCTTTCTAGTTTGACAGCTGTCATCTAAAATAAAGATCTTAAGATCTATCATTTCTGTAAGGAAACTGCTAGTCTCAGACCAATAGTTACGAAGATATAGCCCTTTCTAGTTAGACAGCTGTCATCTAAAATAAAGATCTTAAGATCTTTAATTTCTGTAAGGAAACTGCTCGTCTCAGATCAATAGTTACGAAGATATAGCTCTTTCTAGTTTGACAGCTGTCATATAAAATAAAGATCTTAAGATCTATCATTTCTGTAAGGAAACTGCTAGTCTCAGATCAATAGTTACGAAGATATCCAAGAACCATTAGGAGACCCACAGGGCACAAATCAAGCCTGGCACAATTCGTATAATAAGTATTTTTGTATACGATTGTACTATAAAATATTTGAATGTCTGGTAGAGCTGTTTTTGTAAGCGTATTCTGGTATCTTCAAAAAATATTTATTAAAACCAATGTTTTCGTGAATTCAACCACAAATTTTTGCGAGGAGAATTATAGTAGGCACTAGCCACACTGAGAAAAAAGGAAGATATTGTGAATTATTAAGATAGTAAAAATAAGAAAATATCCTAACGTCTCTAGAGAAACATCGTAGATTCTTCGAACTCTTGGTCCTTTAATAAGCGTATTCAAATATAGATATTTTCTTTATTTTCATTACTTAAGTCAATTTTTTTTTTAAAAAATCAAAAGTACCAACATATATGTATATCTAAATCTAATATTTAAACGTTTATTGCCTCCATGATTGTTGGATACTTCTCGTTCCAAAAGTTAATCACGTCGATAATTCTGTTTAATAATAAATCCACCCACGAATTTCGTGTCGGAAATATCAGACGAATTTTCTCAGGACGCAGACTCCGTGCGTAGGTGCGGCTCTTTTGATTCCCCCGCACTTGTCCCCATCCCCTTACCCTCTCTCCCCGCACCCCGTGCGTCCCTTCGCTCTCTTATTGATCTTAGCATATACCGTCCGTAACAAAGTTTTCGCCCCAGACAAACCACTGACACAAATAAACTTAAAAATAGGGTAACATATAGATGATGCACTTGTACGATACCTATTACGACGTGCCGATGGAAAAATATAAAGTTTATACTTACTCATATAAAAGAACCAGGCCAAGTGCAATTCCGACTTGGCACATTTAGGGTTCCTCACCAAATGTAGAACATAAGCCATCCGAATGGCAGAATTATTCATAAGCAGTAGGTGAGTGAATTCTTTCTGTGCTACGCATTTGACCGCAAAATAAAGTTGGTTGTAACAGAAAACATGAGGAAATTTGAAAGAAAAAAATTGATTTATTAATATATATTGGTATTTGTTTGTAAAATATACGTAATAATAAACATTATCACAATATTGCAGACGTCAAAGGGAAGTTAAAAAATTCCTTGGAACAGAATTTGGTGGCTTCTCATTCCTTTGTTTTCCGATATTTTTACTAGAAAAATACAGTATTTATCCCCCACTCGATGGTGCAATACGTTCGCGGGCCGCGCTTTTTAAAGTACTTAGTGCATTTTAAAGTAGTGATAATATTTTTTGCGATAGATATTAGACATGAAATAATACGACAATGTTATTATAGTACAATTTATTAAAAAAACAAAATGAAATTTAAAAAAATGGTACATTATAATCAAATCGTTAAATTTGCAATTGTTACGAAAGTTGAATACACCGAAATCAATGAGACACTTGAGCTTGAATTTGGGAAACTAATCCATCGATATTTGGATTAATTCCACTGATACAAAGACGTAAAGAATTTTCCAAATTATCGTCAGTCAGTCTTGTACGATGTGTTGATTTTTAACTTTCATCAATGAAAAGAACTGTTCGAATTTATAAATAATGCCAAACGCACAAATCAATCTTCTTGCGTATTTTCTAAGCTGCAGAAAATTGTCTTTTTCTAGGTATTTTTTGAAAATTTTAGGAGTGAGTTTTCTTGAATCTCGATCAAATCCATTTGTAAGTGTATTATAGCATTTTGTACATAACATTTTGTAGGAGTAGCAATAAACTGAAACAGTCTTCCATGTTGTTGAAGTCGCTAAATCTGTTCGAAAATTGTTCCAACAGTAACTTGAGTTCTTCAGCATATTGAGCATAAGCAATATTTTCATACGCAGAGAGCGTGTTGAAATGGTAACTGTTACCAGGCAGTATCTGTGACTCCCACAAGCGTAGTTTGATCTGAAACGCTATGAAAACGCGCAAATGGCTGTACAAAATATTTACTAACTGTCCTTGTTTTTGAAGCCTTTATTTAAAGCCTGTAAGATCGACCAGAATGCTAAGTCACATATCCATTTTTGGTCACTTAATTCAGTGGTTTATCTATTATTTACATAAAGTCTGCTATCTCATTTCTAAGCTCGTAAAACCGTTTCAACATTTTTCTTTTGCTCAACCATCTGACTTCACAATAATATGTTACGTCGTTATAATCAGCTGATATTTAATCCAAAAACGCCTTAAACTGACGATAGTTAAGCCCTCGGAATCGATCGCACATTTAATTCTGATGCTTTTTCATTCAAAATTCTGAAGAAACCTTATCGTAAGCCGACCATAGAAGGTGCACCATCAGTGCATACTCCAATTAATTTTGACCATGGCAAGCCAAAACTTGTGAATACATTTTGAACTTCAATAAAAATATCCTTTTAGCGGCTGTAAAGCAAGCAAACTCCTTATCAACACCTCGAATAAATATAGCCAGTTGAGATGTGTCAGACAAATCGGTGCTCTCGTCTAATGCCATGGAAAATGATTCAAAACCAACCATACGGTCAGTCAATGTTGTTTTTATATCATTAGCCATCATTTCTATACGTCGAACAACAGTTCGTCTAGACAAATTTTTTCAAATTCATTTTTCTTTTCAGGACACAAAATACCGCAAACTTCTAATATACATTCCTTGATAAATACTCCTTCGGCAAATGGTTTTAATGCCTTTGCTTATTTTGAGCTAACTATAAAACTAGCTTTCACAACATTATCAAGTTGTGTTCTTTGTTTATGAAACATATGTTGCTGTTTTTCCAAATTTGCGGTAAGCTTCTGGATTTTGTCTGTTCTTAATTGTCCTGTCAGTGATTGCAGCGTAGCATGCTAAGTTGAGTAATGCCTCTTTATATTGAATTTTTTCATTACTAAAATGTATTTATTACACAGCAAACAAATAGGCTTACCATTGTGCAAGATAAAAAAGAATTCTTTAGTCCATCGACCCTCTGTATCTACTTTTCGTTTCTTTCCACCAGACATCATTTTTGTTTACTTTTACGTTCGGGCCATCCACCCGCTTATATAGACAGAATGAAGGAATAATCTGGAATAAACGAGTTTGGAATAATTGAGAAGCAATAAATATTTTGATGTGTCGCCCATGAGGCGGCTAACCTCAAAGAATTTGATCGAGCAAGTCACTGTCACTCCCGTGAGTATACATACCTAATGTAATATTTATTTAATTGTGATTTTTCAAAATGTCTCGCGGGCAGGATCATATCTTACAGTTAGGCAGTACAGGGCCGGTTGTTGCCCATACCTGATTTAAAGCATCGTTTTGCAATTTTTCAATGTCCGTCACACTAAAATTTTGCTGCGGAATAGTCCGAGAATTGAATTTTCTAAGAATTGAAAGATGAAGCTATCAAATATATTTCGGCTAGAAAAATAGAGCTTAAATAATATCCTAACAAAAGTAAGATAACTGACATAGTATATTTTAATAGAATTTGTACGAAAATTGTAAAAGTTGTTCGTTGTATACATATATTGGCAAGAGCGGGTTGGAGGGGGGGGGGGCACCAAAAATTAGCACTTTCAAGCCTAACCACATGGTTTTAAGTAACTTGATTCGCTCCGCTGATCCCTGATTCGAAAAATGTCACATCCACAATATGTTTGAATGTAGTTTTTTACATATAATTCTTTATTTTATATAGTAAACTATAAAATTGATTTCGCAGGAGTTAATAAATTTTAATCGAAGTCAAATTTTATTTTTTTATTTTAATTAGGTTTCTACACACATTTTTAAATCGTCAAAGTTATGAAATACTATTTTTTTGGAAACCTCCCGCCCACTTTCCAGTTCACAATGTTGATTTTTATGGAGAAGTAGCCGGCAAGAAACTACAAAGTCACTCTTTTAAAAAAAAAACATTAAGTTAACAACATAACTAGTAAATATTATCATGAAAACTATACAAATACATTTAAATAATAAATTTAGGCCATAGAATTTTATATTATTTTCATTATAATTTGGTTTTCCTATGCGTCCTGTAATTGAGCATTTTCAGCCCCATGGATTTTTATCATTTATATTATCTGCAATTTTGTAATATCTGGGGGCACGGTAGTTTTAATTGCACAGCTCATATACTTTAGATTTTATTGATATCTAAAAAACCCCGATTTCGTCACTCACTCACTAATGATCATCAAAATTCTTAGGGTAACTCTTGAAGTCCTAGAATGCTGTAATTTGGTATGTAAGCTAGTATTAGTACACAAACAGTAAAAAAAATCTAAATTTAGTACTTTCAACCCCCAACCCCTAAACTAAGGGATGGAAGTTTGCATTAGACTTCCGCAAATTTTGATGCCAGTGATCTGAAAATTGATAAAATATAAAATAAAAAATAATAAATAATAAAATACATATTTCAGGATTCTTAATTACCCCCCACCCTTTAAATTAGGGAATGGAAGTTAATATGGGATTTCATATTGCATATGGTTGATACTATTACATTAAATATAATGTTATTTATTAGAAAATTTATTGTAGTTTGTTAAAATATTAAATAAGTAAAAGAATAAATAAGTTTCAGGTATAATTTTTGTTCAAAGTTTTTTTTAATTGGAATGGTGCAAATTCGGACCTTCGCACCTAACCTTACTATAATTTTCATTATGCTCGTAATAGCGGTAAAATGATTGCTAAAATATGGATTGAACAGAAAGGTGGCTGATAGACCAAAGGTATTCTATAAGATATCCTAAGTGTATCGTTTATCTTCTCTTTCAGCCTATGGGTGTTGAGGTACGCATGTAATTTTTACCTTCCTCCATTACTCGGGCGGAAGCACAGGAGTGAAAGCCCCAGAAAATAAAAGAAAACCTACTTTACAGGATCCTATTTAGGCGATAAATTTTATATAAAATAAAACGAACAAACGAAGATCCTATGCTAGTCAGGTAGACATACCAGAAGAACTGTAGGAACTTGGCGAGATGATCAGTATTGCACAGTTGCCTCAGTAAAAAAATCCAAACATTATCCACATGATAAACGAAAATAAGCACTTGATGACAGGACACACACTCAAACATCGAGGTTTGTGAACATCAAGTAGGTAATCCACACTGACACTTTTTGACAAACCGTGCAGTGATCGACTGGAACAAGTTGCCAAAAAGTGTTATTAGTGCCCCCTCATTGATCTCTTGTACTACCTAATCTGCCACTGTATCATCATACATAGTAATACTTAATAAAACAGGTACCTCTTGAAATGAACATGGCCAAGATGAAGATCATGTCTCATGTCTATTTTCCACCTTAAATAGCATAGCAAATAGAAAATAGTATAAATCATTCAGTAAGGTAGGTCTAACTTTAAGAGAGGCAAACCGACAAATCCAACTCTGATGAGATAAGCAGAATTCTATGTAACTACGCCATAGTTCAGCGCTTTCAGATACAAATCTGCAACCAGTGTGCTGCCAATAGATGAATTTTCAAAGATGTTGTGCCAAATAGAATTGATTAAAAAACCCTGATATTCGTATATGACCGAAATGTATGATACCGATTGCATGTAACCGTACACTGTATAGTGCAAAAAACTTTTCTGATCCGGCGGTTTAAAAACAAAACTAAAGTCGCCATATTCAAATGGTGTGAACTTACAACGAAACTAGCGACTTAACACCCAAGGTCTGAAGGTTTGTTGTAATAAACCTGTTTTATTAAGTATTACTATGTATGATGATACAGTGGCAGATTAGGTAGTACAAGAGATCAATGAGGGGGCACTAATAACACTTTGTGGCAACTTGTTCCAGTCGATCACTGCACGGTTTGGCAAAAAGTGTCAGTGTGGATTACCTACTTGATGTTCACAAACCTCGATGTTTGAGTGTGTGTCCTCTCATCAAGTGTTTATTTTCGTTTATCATGTGGATAATGTTTGGATTTTTTTACTGAGGCAACTGTGCAATACTGATCATCTCGCTAAGTTCCTACAGTTCTTCTGGTATGTCTACCTGACTAGCATAGGATCTTCGTTTGTTCGTTTTATTTTATATAAAATTTATCGCCTAAATAGGATCCTGTAAAGTAGGTTTTCTTTTATTTTCTGGGGCTTTCACTCCTGTGCTTCCGCCCGAGTCATGGAGGAAGGAAAAAATTACATGCGTACCTCAACACCCATAGGCTGAAAGAGAAGATAAACGATACACTTAGGATATCTTATAGAATACCTTTGGTCTATCAGCCACCTTTCTGTTCAATCCATATTTTAGCAATCATTTTATCGCTATTACGAGCGTAATGAAAATTATAGTAAGGTTACGTACGAAGGTCCGAATTTGCACCATGCCAATTAAAAAAAACTTTGAACAAAAATTATACCTTAAACTTATTTATTCTTTTACTTATTTAATATTTTCACAAACTACAATAAATTTTCTAGTAAATAACATTATATTTAATGTAATAGTATAAACCATATGCAATATGAAATCCCATACAAACTTCCATTTCCTAATTTAAAGGGTGGGGGGTAATTAAGTAAAAATCCTGAAATATGTATTTTATTATTTATTATTTTTTTATTTTATATTTTATCAATTTTCAGACCACTGGCATCAAAAATGCAAACTTCCATCCCTTAGTTTAGGAGTTGGGGGTTGAAAATACTAAATTTAGATTTTTGTTAATGTTTGTGTACTCATACTAGCTTACATACCAAATTTCAGCATTCTAGGACTTCAAGAGTTACCCTAAGAATTTTGATGATCATTAGTGAGTGAGTGACGAAATCGGGGTTTTTTAGATATCAATAAAATCTAAAGTATATGAGCTGTGCAATTAAAACTACCGTGCCCCCAGATATTATAAAATTTCAGATAATATAAATGATAAAAATCCATGGGGCTGAAAATGCTCAATTATAGGACGCATAGGAAAACCAAATTATAATGAAAATAATATAAAATTCTATGGCCTAAATTTATTATTGAAATGTATTTGTATAGTTTTCATGATAATATTTACTAGTTATGTTGTTAACTTAATGATTTTTTTTTAAAAGAGTGACTTTCTAGTTTCTTGACGATTTAAAAGTGTTTGTAAAATTATGCCTAGGCAGATCGTTAAGTATGGAATAGAAATTATCATATAACTGAACAGATTATTATATGAAGCTTGGTTGGAACGCTCCGCCCGCTTCGCTCGCTCCGCATCTACGTTTACAAAAGAGAAACTAAACCTAACCTAACATACAAGACTCATAAAGTGCGATTTCTGTTCCTTTTGTTTCCATACTTTACGATCTGCCTAGTCATATTGTAAAACGGCGAATTATACGATTTGCCTGCGACACATTCATTGCATGCCGAACGCAAAATTTAACGTTTTAAATGCTGTGCAACAAACTTTTCTGTTCCTCCGACTTTGGGTGTTATGTCGCTAGTGTCATTTTGTAAGTTCACATCATTTCAATATAGCGACTATAGTTTTGATTTTTGACCACCAGGTCAGAAAAGTTTGTTTCACTATACATCGTTCGACGTTATGCGATGCCAGGCATTAGATATTATGTTGCAGTCATCTGGTTAAATTAGCCAGTTTATTGAGCGCCTAAGATCCTTAAGTATGGAAAAGAAATTATCATCAGATTAGTATATGAAACTAGACAGAAACGCTCCGCTCACTTTGCTCACTCCGCATCTACGTTATCACAATAGAAACTGAACCTTACCCAACATACATGACTTATATCGAGTGATTTCTGTTCCTTTCTTTTCGATCTCAGACTAAATAGGGATATTTCGATAGTTTTCCGAGGCATCCCATTAACTGGCTAATTTAACCAGATGGCTGCAACAGACACATTACGTGCATTGCATATAGGTACGTACATATAAGTATGGACACAGATATAAAAAATCGATAAATCATGAGTAGGATCATAAATTGCTTATTTACTGTTTGGAAATGGTTGACCTTTATACATATATCAATTGATAAACTTCTGGTAAACAAAACAATTATGTCAAATTGTGGGTGCCCATGAATACCTCAATCCCGGTGTTGTTAGGGGTTGAAAATTGATTATAGCACGCGGTGTTTCGTTGCGGTAGGGCGGGAGCGAGGGTGGAATACACCAAGGAAGGGTACTTTGTGTCAGCAGGGGACCAATTATTCATATTACCTGACTTATCTACTTAACAAGAACATTGTACCAGAAAAGATGTAGAACCAGAAAACATAGAGGTAATACATACATCAAAAGCGACTACGAAAAATGATTAAAACCTGGAAAAAAGGGGATGGGATACCTATTTTCTGCGATCGATTATTGAAATCACTTAACAAGACTAAAATAAGAACAAATTGTCCAACAGTACATTACTGCCGCGGCCCGCAAACACAGCATAACCGGGCGATCTTGAGTTTGCGGGCCTACGGACGCATCACAAAGTCCGGTTATGCTCAGTTGTGGCCAAGGCATGTTTAGTGTTTTTCTCAAACATGCGTGTAAAAAACTGACAACAATAAAAATGGTTTAGGTAATTGAATTGAATATTTGCCGCGTTCAAATATCGAATTATTTTTTAGGGTTCCGTAGTCAACAATGAAACCCTTATAGTTTCGCCAAGTCCGTCCGTCCCTCCGTCCGTCTGTCGGCGGCTTAAACTACTAAAACGAGAAATCTGCAATTTGGCAGGGATATACACAATGATCAAGCCGACAAAGTGGTAGAATAATATCTTTGAAAAAAAATTTTTTTGGGTACCTCCACTACACGTGAAGAGGGGACGTAATTTTTTTTCTCGTCTACCCCATCGTGTGGGGTATCGTTGGACAGGAATTCCAAAAACATTGGTGGTATGCAAAGATCATTTTTTGATTTAGGGCTCCGTTTGCGAAACATTTTATATAGCTTTAAAGTACTAATTTTTGTTAGAGTCAAGTTTCCCCCCCCCCCTCTACCAGCAAAAGTGTAGTATTTGGAAATGTAAAAAAATTACGGTGGTAGTGCACAGAATATTTAGTTATATGTTCACTTTAAAAATAAATGAAAATAAAACAAATATTTAAGGGGGGTTCCCATACCAGAAACGTGATTGCCGTTTTTATAGACAATGGTACGGAACCCTTCGTGCGCGAGTCCGACTCGCACTTGGCCGATTTTTACTTTTTAAAATTAATTTTAATTTTATAATTTAATTAATTAAATGGCACATTTTTATTTGTTGGGTCAGCCCGTAATCTAAATAAAACTTGGTAAGTTATCTCTTTAGCTTAAAAAAGTTCGTTTCATTTTCAAATTTCATATTTGACCGCTCGAGCGGACGGCTAACACATTGCGGGCCACTCTCTGATACTGTACTGAAAGTACGATTTATCTCGAAAAAGCTTGTGCAAGATATGGTCGCATATCGTAGAACGATAAAGAAAAAAAAATCAGCCAAGTGCGAGTCGGACTCACGCATGAAGGGTTACGTACAAACGGCAAAAAATCCGGTTTAGGGTGTGGGAGCCCCCCTAAAATATTTCTTTTATTTTAATAAAATTTTTGACTGAATATATAACTAAATATTTTTTGAAAATTTTAAGCGTCTACCTGTTGCCGTAATCAATATTGAGCAAAATCCAGCAAAAAATCTCATTTTTTGTATGGAAGCCCCCTTAAATATTTATTTTATTCAGTTTTTTAGTTTAAATTGTTATAGCGGCAACAGAAATACATCTTCTGTGAAAATATCAACTGTCTTACTATCACGGTTCTTGAGATACAGCCTGGTAATAGGGTTCCGCTAATTACCCTTTGGGTACGGAACCCTAAAAATACTTACCTACTCAAAGGATGAATTTCATTTGAAGGAAATAAACGTAATATTTGGAATTTAAGATTTCAGGTCGAATGTTGATTTTTATAAAAATACTAGCTTTTGCCAGCACCTGTCCGAGATTCGGCTATCGGCATAGGATTTGTACGGTAACTCCTAAATTATAGTAAAACAACTGACTCATACTTCACGTTTTAAGTAGGCTATGTCCTTTCTCAAGGTCATTATCACATTACGAGATTTCATCGGAATCGGTCCATCAGTTTAGGCGTGAAAAGGTAGCAGACAGACACACTCTTTCGCATTTATAAAATTCGTATGGATTTCTGTAAAATAAAACGTACAGACCTAGTTTCCCATAATAACTAATATTTGTAATTTGTATAAATCAAACTACATTTCAGGAGCAATATCATTATCGCATTTCATTTGATTTGCAGCTTCACAGTCCTCTTAATAGCTAAGTAGTACACTTACTTGCCGCGTGTGCAGTTGGTTTCATCGGAGTTGTCTCGGCAGTCGTTGTCGCCGTCGCAAACCCACTCCTTGTGAATACACAGGCCATTGGAGCACTGGAACTGATCCGTTGTACAGTTCATTGTGCCACCTTAGAAAAAAAATTTGCCAGTAAGAAAAAATCAAATGGCAATCCATGGGAAACCGTTGGCAAATTATGTATTCTAAGATTTTATTATTTTGAACCGACTTCAAAAAAGGAGTAGGTTCTCAATTCGGATGTTTGTTTTTTTTTGTTATGTATGTTCGGGCATAACTCCGTCATTTATAGATATTTATGGATAGGGTTTTATTTAATTATTTTTTATATTTAAAAAGGCATACTTCCGAGGTGGTCCCATATTAATGTAGTGAATTGAAAACTTTAACTTTTGGTCAAAAAAAAAATAATGGTGTTAATTTGGAACTGTTGAAACGCCTTTTATGTTTTTAACGAGTATCAATGTTTTTAGTATTCGAAACAAAAAGCAAATAAAAACTTTTAAACAAAAACAAACAACCGGCTTGAAAAAAATGTACTTAAAAGGTAAAAATAATTACTTCTTTCCAAAAATCTGATCTGAATTAAAGTTTGAAGTCGGTTTCTATGTACCTAACAGTTTATAACACACTTCACTTTCATGAAACCAATTTCAAACTGTAATTCAGATAAGATTTTTGAAAATAAGTAATTATTTTTATTATTTATAATAAGCTGTTCGTGCTCGGGTATTTTTGAAGTGAAAACTTCTTTAGCGGCGTTGTGCACTTTTTTTGGTACGGGTAAAAAATGTTAAACTCGCGTCAGGTCACGTGTCCTGATCAAAAATTCATATAAAATTCGTAAGACGGGACTCGCGGCAGATTTCTTTACATTAGGTTAGTTTTTGTGATGGGTAAAAAATGATAAACTCTCGTCAGACTGATCATCAGACGGAAACTATAATGCCACGTTATAAAAATTCGCAAGACGGAAACTATAATGCCACACCTATTATTATTTTTATTTTTAGAATATGGCGATTATGAGTAGTACAGGGAGGTTGGATATAGGATTTTAATTCTATGACAGATTGAGATGACAAATATACTACGTCAAAAAAGTAAATAAAGAAACATTATTATTTCTTGACAATTTTTAAGATATGTCTTGTAACATATTTAAGTGTTAAGCGCGAATTGTGTGTTCTCAAACTCAAATCAAACTAAATTCAAATAGGTTTCTAAGAACACTTTTTTATCGTCAATACAATGTAAACAATATTAATTTCTGCCAAAAAGAGCTGGCAAGAAGTTCCATTTAAAGTAGTAATACAATACATTGATTAGCTAATTGCTAAATAGTATACAATATGTACCAATACAATAGGTAATAAAAAATAAGTAAGTAAGATACTAAAAACAAAGTCAAACATGTAATTTTTGAAGTGAAAACTTCTTTAGCGGCGCTGTGCACTTTTTTTGTGATGGGTAAAAACTGTTAAACTCGCGTCAGGTCACGTGTCCTGATCGAAAATTCGTAAGATGTCACTCGCGTTAGGACACGTGACCTTTATTTACATTAGGTAAGTTTTTATTTTTAGTATATGGCGATTAGTACAGGGAGGTTGGATATGGGATTTTAATTCTATGACAGATTGAGCTGTCAAATATACATCGTCAAAAAAGTAAATAAACAAAAAGTATTATTTTTAATAAATAAATATGGATAAGAAGTGATGGGAAGTAAATAGCGAATATGTTTCCACTTCTGCCGGCACTCCCGGAGTGCAACCCGTTTTTTTTTTTTTTGTTTTATGTAGCATAGGGGGCATTAAGGACATTGTTTCCGTAGAATTAAATATGACGTATGAGTTGTCTTGTAACATACTTGAATGTTAAGCGCGAATCGTGTGTAAAGGTTTTCACTTCTGCCGGCACTCCCGGAGTGCAACAATTTTTTTTTCTTTTTTCTTCTTTCATACAAACCTTGTCCTGACAATTACGAACACAACAAAAAATCAGCCTTCTCAAGTGATGATCTTGCATATTGATTTACATTAACAAGATATATACGTAATTACAAGGTATATAAAAACGAATTAAACGTGTTCAATATGGCGATAATTAAAAAGAAGTACACAAATATATACACACAAGGAAACCTACCGCAATGTGTTTCATCAGTAAAATCGCCACAGTCGTTGTCGCCGTCACAGATCCAGTTGATCGATATGCAGACGCTGGTGCCGTGGCAGAGGGTTCGGTTTTCATGCTGGTCACAGGATCTCGCACATCCTGCCTCATCTTCTGCCTCAGCACAGTCAGGAACCCCGTCGCAACGTTTCTCCATTGGAATACACGAACACGATATCTGAGGAGCGCATATTCTAATTTTCACCTGAGCCATAATTTAATAAGAGGGCAGTTCACTGCTGCACGTTCTCATACAAAACTCCAACATTACCCCTTAAATTCGAGTCGAATTCTCACGATTTTAGAATTGTTGTAGACATTATGGTTTACTACAGTTTGATTACCGGTTCTTAGGGTTTTAAGGTTATATGATGCGCATGTAGACTATCACATGAGTGTTTATAATATAGTTTATACCTGTATTTATTATTGCAACTTTTCACACATTTTTTTACTTAAGTGTAGGTACTTAGAATTCTGCGGTTCCCGGTTCAAATGGGAACTAATCGGTGAACACAAGTAAATGGCGCAGGGAGGGATCAACAGGTGCTAATAGATGAATACGAGACACTGTCATTTGCGCAGCTGACCTTAAAACCCTCCGTTAAAAATCCGTAGTTGCAACTGTTTACGAAATGTTTCATGCAGGTTTACCTTTATCGTATTTCATATGTTATCGTTCAGCTTTTGGTAATAATGAAAGCGAGTGTATAAATAAATATACACTTAGCGGCAGAATAGTGGCTTAATTATAACTTTCAATAGAAAGAATATCGTTATGTACGCAATTTTCGAGAGGCAATCTCTCAGAATTTTCGAGCATTGATTTGTTGATTGTAGGTATTGTTTATAATTATTCCGTAGTCATTTTGCTTCCCAACAAAACTTCTTCGTAAAATAAAACCCCTCACTTCTCTTTGTAGAAACTATTCTTTGTCCTTCCTCGAGACTCAAACTACCTCCACACCAAATTTTATCTAAATCAGTTCAGCGGTTTAAACGTAAAGAGGGACCTAACAGACCGAAAGACAGACAGAGTTACTTTCGCATTTATAATATTAAGTATGCATAACGTTTTTATGCATCACGATACGACACTTGTAATGTAAATCTGTCTTTATATTACCTGGCATGAGAAATGGTGGATAGAACAAGGTTGATGGCATCCACCTTCTTCTTCGTGTTCCGACATGACGTCTGCGATCACTGCATGGTCCTTATCATACACGGTGCGAGCTAAACACATTAACGTATTGACATAAGTAAATTGACATGTTAGTTACAATACATGCTTATTTCTACCTGATTTAGAAGATATTAAGAATAGTGAGTAAGTCAAGGTTTTCTTTAGGCAGGACAAGGCGCGAATAATGCTTGGTTTAGCATTGAGCGGATTTCGGAGACATTACAAACAGCGCTGTCTGGCCCCAAAAACTAAATTAGTAAAGCTTGTGTTATGGATACCAAAACAGGGATACAAGTACATGTATATTACTTTTTTTTTTGTAAATACATACATATCATACACAAATACACTCTACCTTTACCTAGGGTGGAGGACAAGAAGTACCTACACGTGTTATACTTATGCAAGTGGTCAAAGTTGTAGATAGTCGTTTTGTAGCCCGCGCTCAGGTAATTGAATCATCTTTTATCTTTAGAAGTGGTAATTAATAAATTAATTCATAGTTACAAAGCGGTTTGGGTGCCTACCAGATTTCCGTGCCAAAAGTCGAAGATTCACTACCTGTAAGTACCGCTATAACACACCAGTGTATCACTCATTGCATAATTATTTAACAACTGATTTAGTAATTGATAGGCCTCATTATATTTTTATACTCAGTATACTGTTCTATCATATGAGTGGCTACTAGTTCGAACATGACCGCCAATCTGCACCAGGCCAGCGTGGTCAACTAAGGGCTAAGCCTCCAAGTAGAGGCCTGTGCCCTTACAGTGGGGAAGGAATGAACTCAGTATCCTTTTCAAAAATAAATTGGTGGTTTTAAGAATAACTTACGAGGCCAGTGTTCAATACGGGTGTACGGGCTGTGGGGTCGGAAACCAGGTGGTTGCATGGGTGGCACGACGCCCATAGGTGGAGGCTGGTACTGCGGCACCCGGCCCACCGGAGATCGAAGATCTGGTTGCTCCACCGTGCCATTGATAGGACGTGGAGCCGCCACGACAGGCAGATCTTCTGCCCCAACTGTGTTGTATCAATTATTATTTATCACTTTAATATCACAAAACAAAATATTCTTGTTCATAAGACAGTATTCGGGTCTTGACTGGGTCAGGCGATTTCAATAATTTTCTTTTATTTGGAAATTAAAGAAATAAAAAAAAAAACAAGTATCAAATGTTTACTTAGAAAATTTTAATTTTTTATATTATTCATTCCGCTCCGTTGATGAATAAATAATCATCATTAATCGCCAATTAAAGTTTTATTTTGAAAAAATAAAGGAAACGTAAAAAATCGATCAACTGAACTAAAGAAAGTTTATAATAAGTTGCATGTTGATATAGAAATAACTAGGTACCATATAAAAAATGTCTGGTTTGTTTTAAGTGTTGACTAATTAGTCAGAAACTCCTAAATTGGCTTTATTGTTTTAACTCCAGTTGTTGCACCATGCAGTAATTACTAACAATGTAAATTTGTGTAAATGTAAAATGGCCAAATGCGAGTCGGACTCGCGCACGAAGGGATCCGTACCATTTTCTATAAAAACAGCAAAAAAAATCACGTTTGTTGTATGGGAGCCCCCCTTACATATTTGTTTTATTTCAATTTGATTATTTGTAAAATGTCTATATAACTAAAGTGTGAAAGTGACTATATAACTAAATATTCTGTACATATTTTAAGCGTCTACCTGCTGCCGTTATCAATATCGAGCAAAATCGAGCAAAAAAAATCACGTTTGTTGTATGGGAGCCCCCTTAAATATTTATTTTATTAAGTTTTTTAGTATTTATTGCTATAGCGGCAACAGTAATACATCTTCTGTGAAAATTTTAACTGTCCGACTATCACGGTTCATGAGATACAGCCTGGTGACAGACGGACGGACATAGTAATAGGGTTCCGCTAATTACCCTATGGGTACGGAACCCTAAAAATCATCTCCACTCACTTGTAGGGGAGGCTAGACTCAACACCCTAAAAAAATTTAAATTACCACCTTGTCGACATGATCAATATGTATACCTATACCAAAATATAGCTCTTTAGTATGTCTAGTCTGACTCTAAGCTAAGCCGCGAACCGACGGCCGGACATACCGAAACTATTAAAGTTCCCAGTTGGCTACAGAACCATAAAAAAGTTCATATTATTTATTGCTTTTTAAGACCTAGAAGCTCTACGGGAACTTCTTCCATTGAGACATTATTTATTTATGTTATAGTTAAAAATTACCGTAGAACCATAATGCAGCGGTTGTTATGAGGTAAAGCAGTGTTGTCAGCATGTCGGCGATGTTCGTTCACCGGCGGCGGGGCAGCGGCATCAACTAAGTGATCTGTGTCGCGGCCGACTGCCGACAGGTGACGCTCCGCCCGCGCCGCATGCTTCACGAAATGCTATAGTCACTCTCCTCTCTATAGATAAAAAAATATTTTTTATTATTTTGAAAAAATGCACGATGTTTTCGTTTTGTGTTATAATATAAAGCGAAATACCATTAACCCACTCACTCACTGCTGACTTATCACAAAATGTCAAAACTACTTGAACAACAACACAAAGCTAAAATATGGTACGTAGATGCCTTATAGGATGTAGACATCCACCTAAGAAATTATTTTACGACACGAGCGGATAAGTGTCTTGTCGTTGTCGTTGGGTAAGGAAATTTAGTCGTCGCGATCGTTTCAGCCGGGAGACGTCTAATGGCCGGTTCTGACTCCTGCAGCTTTAACCAGGTTGTCTGTCCACTAGGAGGCCGTCCCACGCTGCGTCTTCTGATCCGTGGTCGCCACTGGGAAACCTATCTTCCCTATCGGTTAGCAGTTCGACAAGCGATGTAGTCTGCCCATTGCCATTTTAGCTTGCTAACTGTTTGAGCTATGTCGGTAACTTCGGCTTTTCGGCAAAATACCTCATTCCGGATTTTATCGCGCAAAGAAACACCAAGCATAGCTCTCTCCTCAGCTGGCCGAGCTACTCTGCGCTTATATAGAGACGATGTTCTGTACCGTAAATCATAGAGACACACATTGCTCTTTAGGCAGAAAATTTAGGATTGGAAAAATCTTAATAGATGAAGATAATTTTAATGAAAACTATTTTAAGATTTTTACGACAGGGACGGTTGAAACTCTTAGAAAAAAATTTAAGGAAGCCGAAATTTTTTATAAAAATCGTAAATTCATGTTATGTATGAACAAATACTGTTTTAATTTTTTACGAAATTGAAGAATAAAGGAGGCTGAAATGTGATTGAAAGTGAGTGTGGCAATTGTATGTTTTTTTGTCAATTTATTAATGTTAGGGACATGAGATTTGTTAACAAATGAAATTATAAGACATTTAACACAGGGACGGACTAAGGGGGCTTATAGGTGGTTTGCAGTTTATATACAAGTAGGTACTATTTTCTTAATGTTAAAGATACGAAATTTTTATACTTAATGGTTTATGATAAAAACCTTTATCATAAAAGGTTTAAAATTACATTTGTGTAAACAAAGGGTTTTTTTAAGATTTTTACGACATCGAAACATTGAGGCATAAATAATACATTTTGTTTGAACAAATATTATATATTTTTTATACGACAGGCATGAATTAAGGGGGCCGAAATCTGATTGAAAGTTTGTATTAGAATCGTATAGTTTTTATGTTAGGGGTATGAAATTTGTATAAGTAAACAAATTATATTACAAGACTTAAAAATTTGTTTATTTTTGTTTGGCGAGTTTAATGCCATACAGCATTTTCTACCAGCCTACCATAGGGCTAAACAAATAGAGTTTAGGAACTAATGTACCTATATGTAAGTATATATAAGAATATAATTATACGAAGTACATATTACCTACAAATTTATAGATAAAATACGTACAATTTATAAAAAACATACATAATATTACAAATATTACATTAATATATTTCAGAATCACTAAATGATGTCAACTCAGTTTTCTTCTTCAAGCTGTCTCAGGTAGAATCCTTTTAGTTTTGTTTTGAATATATTCTAACACTGTGCTCAACGAGTTGATTCAGTAAGTGCATTTCAGAGTTCGTATAGCCTGAACTTTTGATGTTAGGGAAATAAATTGAATAAATAAATTTTGCATCAAAAACACTGCTTTGCATCAAAAAATAATTTTTTTTACGACAGATACGGAATAAGAAAATGCGGTTGATGATTAATCATGAAGTTAGGTATTGAGTCTTAATATTAAATACAAGATTTTTACGACAGGCAGTGGTTTAAGGGAGTGCCAAAGGGTTATTAAAAGTTTTGAAGAAAGTCCTGTGTTTTTGATGTTAAAGGCATGTTTAATACCTACCTATTGAGGTTTACGAACCTAATCATTCAAATGCGAAAGCCTGTTGTCTATTTGTTATTGCTTCCAGTGTCTAGAAAACCAATTTAAGCCCAACCCGATATTGGATCTGGCCCACAATGAAGAGATAGAGAGATACCTTAGGGAGTACTTCGCCGCGCTAATAGCTCTAAATGAAGAACCAATCTTCTTCACGGCTGGATAAAAGTAGGACGGGAAGTAAGAAGATGTAAACCAAAAGCTCCAGGAACGAACCGCATCACCAATGCGGCCTTGCGATATCTATCGGTGAAGTCCATAGCCACAATAACCCGGCTTTTTAACGGAATTATGCGGACAGACTACTTCCCGTCAGACTGGAAACTGGGCCACGTAATTATGTTCCCCGTACCGAGCAAAAATGTTTAAAAATCGAAGAGCTATCGGCCCATCACGTTACTCGGCAATCTCTCCAAGGTTTTAGAGCGAATGTTCGTCTCCAAGTTGCAGCCGCACATCGAGCCCAGGATACTTAACAACCTTGCAGCTCTCAAGAGTACTGCACCTCATAGCTATCAGCCAAAATAAAAGGAGAACAGAATTGTAGTACTCTTAGATATGGAAAAAGAGTTTGACAGGGTATGACATGAGGGGCTACTATACAAGCTGGCATCGTCAACCGCTCCACGTCACATAGCACATGGCAGTTGCTTATTCCTAGCAGCGTATATAACATCGTCACAGATCAAAAACCATGCTGTAGAGAAGATGCAGCGCACCCTGGATGCCCTCCCTGACTGGCTGGCAAAATGGCGTTTGTCGGTAAACGTCGGAAAAACGCGGGCCATAAGGTGAGGTCATCGACTGGCACACGAAAGTCACTAACTTCATTATCACGATTGACCGCGGACATAACAGGAAAGGTAAGAGCAGCCTGGGCAAAATTGCGACCGCGTCACGGCCCCCTCTGCGATCAAAGATTGGGATCTACAAAACATGTATAAGATCCCAGCTTACATATGCAACACCAGCGTGGTACGCACTTAGTGCAGAGCCGACCAGAAAAAGACTCAAGAGGTCGTCGTCGGCACCCCACGTATGGTAAGGAATTCAACGATCCCGAGGGACCTCAAAATGAAGAGCCTATACGACTTCATTCGACGACTGGTGAAGAGCATATTTGCGAGAGCAGACGAGTCCCACGTCGCCCATATAAGGCACTTGGCCCCATTGTACGCAAGGCTGCCAGGTTGTCGAACACTGCGGATTCTCCGCGACTTAATCGCAGGGTTTGCGGCACGAAACTAATGCCCAAATAAGTTGACCACAAACCCAGAAATCCTTGCTAAAAGCTTGGCAACCAATGACCTGGCCGTAGCAACGGTCGGCGAAGAAACCCACTGAAAGTAACTTAGAAAGTACATCAAATTTACCAATATACAAATCTTCATAGAATTAAGAAATATATATTATGAATATGTATGAATGATATGTATGTATTTACGAAAAAAAAGTAATATATGTATTTGTATCCGTTGTCTGGTATCCATAACACTAGCTTTGCTTACTTTGGCGCTGTGTGTAATGTCCAAAAATATTTATATTTTTTTATTTTATTTCATTTTTTTATGTACATAGAAATAATCTTTCTGCGTTTATGAACTCCTGAAGGTTAGTTTCAGCTTGGGCAAAAATGCTTTTGTAAGTCTGTCCGAAAGTTCTTCTTTCTCATAAAATTTTGTTAACAGGTTTTTATATAGAATTTTTTTTAAAACGCGTTTCACCCATTTCGATAAATATCACAAAACCTCTTTGTACCTTTTATTAAGATACATTTTTTCTTTCGATAAACTTCAAGTGTTACTCTTATTAAGATGCATATTTATCATCCCATAAACTTCAAAGGGTCGGGGGTTAAAAATAGTAAAAATACCCAAATTTTCTGTGTCACATCAAATCAGTGACGGAGCACATTTATTCAGTTTTAAGCTATGCAAAGACAGACTTGTAGGGTCTACAAGCTCACAGTATATATAATACTTTTAATTAATATTCAATTTTTTAAATTTCAATATATTATTTAGAATAACTAAGATAAGGTTTGAATTTGTTTTATTCTTTATTTTTCTGAGAAGCGTTACTAAAGTTAATAACCGACTTAAAAAATAGGGGACCGTTCAAGTATTACGTAAGCACCAAGGAGTGGTGGGAGAGATCTCTGCTTTTCCTATGATTTTGTATTTTTTGGATCCAGAAGCAAAATAATGCTTAAATTTTGACGTACCAGCCAGGTAGCCCTAGCCGTGGTCTATGCGAGGTGGCCTAGTCCACGTAGATAAGAGGTGGCAGAAATATATCTAATGGATTGTTTTAAAGCATTATTTATATGTTAAAATATGTAGAGAATTATCCTCAGTATTAATAAAGCAACAAGGCTTATTAAAATATATTTTAGGTGACTTATTAGCAGAAAAGTAAACAATTATTTTGCAGAAGCGGGCGTTATTTTCGTAAAACAAATATTTTTATAAAGATAAGTGTCTGATATCAAAGAAGGGTTGTTGTTAGGCGCCTAAGGGAAAAGTTTGCTTAAGAGATTGATTAAAAAAGCGTTTCTACAGATAATCGCTCTTTACAAATTTACGATGGTGTACTTACTGATTTACCTATGTTATTTCGATTGTAGGTAACTAACTATATTTATTAAACGCAATTCAATTTAACAAAAGTATACAATTAGGCGGTCTTATGGCTTAGTAGCTACCAGACAACCTTGGGGTAGAGGATATAATAAATTAAAAATAAATAAATAAAAAGTACATTGTTATATCTACAATTTTCCTTATCGTGTAAAGCTTTTACTTAGACAGATTATATAATTTAAAAAGATTATTTCTCGCTAAAAATTTACTCATAATACACTGACGAGCAAGAAAAACTGGTCACTAAATTAAGCGACGATCTATACTAAAATTATAAAGAGGAATTATTTGATTGTTTGTTTCTTTGTACTGAATAGGCTCCGAAACTACTGGACCGATTTGAAAATTTCTTTAGCCATTAGAAGCCGACATTGTCCCTGATGAACATAGACTACTTTTTACCGCGGGAAAATGCTTCATTCCTACGGGAAAACGGGTAATAGGACAACTGGTAGCAAGAATTATCCGTCCGTGCTTATATTTTTCACATAACTTCTAATCAGCTGAACCGATTGGGTTGAAATTTCTTTTGGGTTTTCTGAAAGATTTAAAAATACATTTGGACCCGGTAGGTGGCGCTGCTGTCGGTATGTCAACTACTTAACGGCTTGACCGATTGGGTTGAAATTTTGTATTTCCATGGTTTCACAGACACGAATGTATTAAAGAGAAAATTTGATGGTTTGTTTTGTTTATTCTATAATTGAGGAGTTGCTGTAAGAGCCTACGCCGATAACGAAATTTAGGGCGGGCGAAGCCGCTGACAGAAGCTAGTATTTTATAAACTTGTAAAGATAGCTTTTTGAATTTAATTTTACACATAAACAATTAAAAACGCTTAAATTTTCCTTTGACTTCATAGGGAGGGCTATCATGAGTCATGTAGGAAATATTGTCTAAGTAATTAACAAGTTATTTTTGCTCGCCAGGTAATAGTTTTTCTGCTTTTTAGTTACAACTCCTTTTTTTAAAATTTTACTTTTTATTTTTATTTAAAAAAAAAAAGTACAAAATAACAGGCAAAGTGCGAGTTGGCCTCGCGTGCTAAAGGATACCTACTTCCACACATTTAAGCAACAATCCCTATTAAATACTAATATCTTTGTTCATTGTTGCTATTGCTTAATTTTTTTGGTACACGGGATAAGTTTTTATACTTTTTACTGTTTTTCACAAATCTGTTTTGTGACAATAAAATTCTAGCAAAAAAAATTATCAGACTTCAAAAATCCTCTCAAAAGTAAAAAGAGATACTGACAGTAACTTTCTATACATTTATGGACAGCACATTCAGCTACGGTATTTTCTTCTCTTTAAAGTCGAATTTCAACAATAGGGTAGTTGTCAAGGTCATAAGATTTTGATGTAACTCATTACGATATTACATACTATTAGAACATGGGTAGTAATAAAATTAGCTCGATAAGGTAATGTTGTCGATATTTTACATATTATTGCAAACACAAAAAAATGACATCCCCGAACAACATGCAAATCCCGAACTCAGTCAAAAATAGATCAAATTTACGCCAGCAAAGTCATTGCCCCTATCGATGACCTGGAAATCATAAGAGCAATAAAAAGGCTAAAGCCTGGTAAGAGCCCAGGACCAGACGGGATAACGAATGAGGCAATCAAAATAGGCTGCCCTCTACTCATTAGCCCTATTCAACACCTATTCAACATGATCTAAATACTTCGGTCAGTCCAAAGGAATTGTCTGAATCAACTATTATCTTGCCAAACAAGAAGGGCCACCCAAAGAATTTAAATAACTACCTGCCCCTTAGTCTCTTGCCATCGCTCTACAAACTATTTTCATCAATTATCGAAACGAGAATCATTGAATCCATAGAACGCCACCAACCCATAGAACAAGCGGGTTTCCGACGCGGTTTTTCTACGGTGGACCAAAAGTTGAGAAAAAGAATAATTCGTCAAAAAAAAGGTGGCAGATGCTCTATCCTACTCTCAAAAATTAAAATGGCGAAGGGCAGGCCACGCCGCCGAAGATCGTTCATCATTGGACAGAGAGTACTGGTCGTCACTGGAGGAGGCCTTTCCCCTCAATAGGGGTTCTTGCAGAACATACAAAATTAACTTTTGATGATCTATAAAGTTAAATTTATAATTTATAGACTAATTCTTGTATTTATTCAATTCACTCATTGAATAAAATAAAATATAGTAAATATAGTTATTGCAAAGACACTAAAGGCTTTTTTTTAATTATTTAATAAAAAATCAATTGCCGTATTTATGACGGAGCATCACTTGAGAACGGAACCACCAATATGGATGATTTTTTTGTTGTGCTCGTAACTGTCAGGACAAGGTTTATAAGTAAACTAAACCTGTCCTGTGCGAGTCGGGCGTGTGTGCACTGACACGTATTCGGCTGCGTGTTTTTTACGTACAAAATAAGACTAATCGAAAATTGACGCATACAAAAAAATCACGAAAACGAATCGATTACGAATCAGTGCTAAAAAAATCGGTTAAGGTAATATCATAGTCAAACGAGTTGAGTTTGCAAGAATTTGATTAATTTTGTTACAGTCCTAAGGACGCCTTTTGACGCGAAGAAAATATATGTTATAGTTCAAACCTAATTAAGTGAATTTGCTAATACTATAATAATTTGGCTATTAAAACATTTAGAAAAAAAAACTCTGACTCTTTTTTTTGGGTTGGTTTTACTCTAATTCAAATTGTTTGGAAAGCTAACTGATATTCTCTTGATTCTTTTTTCTTAAAATATATATTAATATGACCAAGCGACCAAGCAAAAAACCCCCGAAAATTGATATTTTCAACTTGCGGTCACGTACTAGCGCCTATCTTACGTGGAACTGTGTATCTTTGTATGCTTCAATAGTACACTTATAAGTCTTAGTACACTGATCAAAACGGCACGCTTTTTCCAGGGTATGCCTTAGCCTTAAGTTGGAGTCGAGCTTGTGCACCATATGAAGGTAAACTACTCATCCGATTGTAATGCAATTTTGGTAAGTTGTTGTACACCCACCGGGAAGGTTTCTAAATTCACCTTAGGGCAAAGGTTGCTGCTTTACAAGTCGCGAGTCCGGCCCCATGTGGAGTACTGCTGCCATCTCTCGGCGGCTGTACTTGGATACCAGCTTGGCCTTTTCAACTCGGTTCAACGACGGGCTGTGAGAATCGTTGACGATCCCAAAGTCACATGCCATATCGAACTCTTAAGTCAGAGGAGAGACTTTGCCTTCCTGTGTGTTTTCTATCACTTGTATAATGGGATGTGTTTTGAGGAATTGTTCGAAATGATGCCCACGGCTACTTTCTACCATCGCACCGCTTGCCATTGGCAAGAAATTCATCCTCACACCTTGGATCCTAAATGGTCACGTAGGTACAGTGCGGTTTCAGAAACTTCCTCCCGCAAACGCAAAGGTTGTGGAACGACCTCCCAGTCAAGGTTTTCTCTAAGGACTACAGTATGGGGTTCTTCAAGAAAGTAGTTACTAGATATTTCAAAGGTCAGCAACGCACGAGTGGTGCCCCAAGTGTTGCAAGCGTCCATAGGCTGCGGTGACCGCTTACCACTTTATGCCGTATATTTTGACACTGGAAAGTAAATCCAAACTTACATTGTACATCGTCCTAGAATCATGAAATTTAATGAGAAGCAAGGTCTTTTTGTGACTATAAACGAACGACAACAAGGAACATTTGGAGAATTGACACTAACGTATATCGACATATCGTCGCCCTGCAGTGAAAACCTTGTGCTTGTATATTGTCGTCCTTGTGCGTTTCGTTCCTCGATGCAAATGTCACACTTGGACCAGTCAAGTTTATTTTTAAAAGATAGTACCAAAAATGTAGAGTTATGTTTTAAATGTTTTCAATTTACCTCGACTAATCGGAATCAGCGGTGACAAGAATGCGTGCTGCTATTTCGCTCAAAGGATTAGTTTAGCCGTCCAAAGAGGAAATGCACCCTGCATTCTTGCCGCTTTGCCACGCGGACCAGGTTTGTTTGATTGTTTTAAATTTATTTTTATTATAGTTTGTTCTTTTTTGTGCGTAGTTTATGAAACATGTATATTTGTAAAAGTAAAATAAAATCATACAGATATAAAAAAAAAAAAACCAAAAATGTTGCCACTGACATCATTTAAACTTACTTTTAAACAGTGAAATGTGACTTTATATAGTCTACCAGCAGTAAACGACCCACGAGAAGAATACGGTATCGTTTAATGCTATTTAATTTTGAGCAATAGAAATAGTCATTTACCTTGTTCTCCCAGGCACCGACCCAGGTAACGGTAACTGTTACTTTACTATAGCCATATCCAGTTAGCGTATAGTTAACATGTGTCAAGAATTTGAATCTGTTAAAATTAAAACAAACCCACGCATCTACTATTTCACTTAAATGTAAGTTAATCGAACATTCGACAAAGCCGCCATGTTGAAATTCAAAGAGAATATAACCAATACGTTTAAAATTTATCGGCAGAACGGAACCCTATACGCATGCGCAGTTCGACTTTGTAGCTAAAGCTACTTGTTGATATACCTACCTTATTCATTGAAGACGTTGAGGCGACAATTTCTACGCAGTTCCACTCGGAGGCTTATTGCCAGATTTGTTCCGGTATAGTCTTATATTGTGACTCATAGGAAGCAATGGATTCAAACTAATAATGTACGTGTTTTATTAAGCGCTTTTGCACGCGGGATCTCACGGACTCCTTGATAACATGCATGCATGTTTTCTGTAGCTATAGTTCTGAGAGACCTTTTGATCTTCAGGATAAAATGTGCCTATGTCCTTCACCGTCTCTTCAACTATCTTTGTTTTGTTTCAGCTAAATTGAATGCTCCGTTGCGACGTTTAAAGGAAGGACACACAAACACACTTTCGCATCCATACTTATATAAATGCGAAAGTAACTCTGTCTGTGTACCTGTCTGTGTACCTCTTCACGCTTTAACCGCTGTAACGATGAAGATGGAATGTGGCCTTCAAATAGTTGAGTCCCGGCGAAGGACATAGGCTACTTGAAAAGTGAAGTGTGAGTCGGTTTTTTTTTAAATGAGTTGCCGTTGAAATTCTACAACGATAACCGAATTTAGGGTGGGTGGAACCGAAAGCAAAAGCTAGTTTATAATATTGTAGTATAGATGGATGACAAAGTTTTAGTTTTTTTTTTTAAACACAGTATTACCAACCTTGAGAGCTTAAGGGCTTTTCGTTTTAGTCTGTAACTATACTTGTGTTTTTTGTATTACTGTTTTTTTTTTTTACTTATGTGAATAAAGAATTTTATTATTATAATCTTATTATTATTTTGACTTATTTAAAAACGAACTCTAGTACAAAATGCTATGTTTTAGGTGAAAAGCAAAATTGTTTGGGATTCGAATATATTGTTGATTTTTGTACTTTTTACTATCGCGAACGAGCGTTTACACTAAGTTAGTTACAGTAGTGCGCAATAGTTCGTAATAGCACCCCCACCAAGAAACGTTGAGTGTTGTCTACTATTCTTTATTCTGAGGTGAGTAAATATAGTTTGATTTGTAAAAAATATATAGAGGTAACTTAGTATATACGCGGGCGCCTCAGCCTGTAGGGGCAAAGTACTCTTATTAAAAAAGGAGGCTTAAGCCATAGTCCACACATGTCTAATGCGGGTTGGCAAATGTTTGCTAGTGGCCACCCATAAGGCTCCTAACTTGGCTTGACAACTGCTGTCATATGACCAGCCAAGACGACGGTTTTACGTGCCCTTTGAACACGAGACATATGCCACTAGGTCGGCCACCCATCCAAGTAGTGATAACGCCCAACGTCGCTTAACTTCGCATATCATTTCCTCAAGATAAGTGTCACTGGGCCACGAGTTGAAATGGTACAACTGGGTTTCAATATAACCGCGTATTTTGTTCACAAATTATGAAAAACATAAATCCGTTACCGTGAATAGATTGCTTTATAAAGTGTTTATCTCATTTAGTGTGTACCTTTAAAAAACTCCTAAGCGTTTATCTTCCAGTGTTAGCTGATGTTAATTTTATACAGTATGTTTTAAATTATCTACATTCTTGCTTACAGTATATTTTTTACCGACCTTATTTTTACCTTTGTAGATTAAATTGGGCAACTAATGGAATGACTTTTTAAATAATATTAGTGTCATATTATTTTTTTATAAAAGGGTTAATGGGGTGATATATATCATTAAAGTTACATATAAAGATATAATATAACAGTACGTTATAATAAATATATTTAGAATAATGTACTTAGTTATTGATCGGACACTATACAGCCTGCGCGGTGTTCTACTCCTACGCCCGCCCCCGCACCCCCTACCTCCCCACTTTTCCTCCCGCGCTTTCCTTCCTTTCCCTCCACAGCCCTCGAGAGCCTGAAATTCAACACCGACTGCCGCCCACGGGTATGACCATGAAAGAATTACTAACGTCACACACTTAAAAATAACAATTCTTATATCAAGGAATGTGTAACAACCAGTATGTTATACTTTGTAAAGAAATAAGTCAAACTAGATTGCCGTTTACAAGGATTTGTATAATATAATTTTTGTATAACATAAATATACCTCACCAAACGTACCTCGATTAAATTGATTTTGATCTTTAGGAAAAGAGAGGGCCTCGAATAGGTACCGTCGAATGTGTACGAAAGCATTGATGCGAGTGGATAAAGCAAATAAGTGTATCAGGATCGTAGAAATTGGAAGTTTTTAGTCTCTGCCTACCCCTTTGTGTATGTGTGTATTTAATAATATACACTCATCAATAAATTTCATTATAAAATACAATAGGTACAAACCTTATACCAAAATCAAATGCAACACATCTTACAGTTCAACACACGTCACATCACCAGCCCTCAAATACAGATACCCCGAAATTCTTTAAGTCTTTGTTACGTCACTGTGCACTATTTCCGAAACACTTTTTATTTAACTTTTAATAGGAATTGCAGCCAATTTCATTTCAAATGACCGTCACCTCCTGACTATAGGATAGACACTAACGACCAAAATCTTATTCCCTCTAGCTCTCCCCTACCCGCCCCGTGTTCGCTCCGCCCTCCCCCTTTCCCCTTCATCTGTCCCGCGCAGTCTGCCCTCTATCGATGAATGAAACCCACCACTCCTAATATATACATAATATAAACTGTATCAGCTCACTTCTCTCAGAACTCCGACCACACCACGTACATACAGACACACAGGATGTAAATTTAAATATTAGGTTTTTTCTGTCACATGAATGTCTTTGTTACTTATAAATATTTAATTATTTTTGTTTTATAAATATGCTTATTTTGTAAGCATTTTAATATTTTTTCTTACTAGCATTTGTTCGAAGCTGAACCAGTACTGAATTCAGGTATCGGTAAAGTAGCATTTACATGGGCAATTAAAATTGTTTCAATGTTTGTCAGTTGTGACGTCATCAAGCAATTTAGTACGATGCCAACATGTAGTAATTGTTGCTACACAAACACAATATGTAATTATACACCAAGTGATTTATAGAAATAAATTGCTCCAGTACCACTGGCAATTTGTCACCGAGCAATCATTCCTCAGATAATTGCTCATTTAACAGGCAGCTCATTGGGAACAGTCTTTAGTATGCCAGACTCTGGAATTCGAGTCAGAAATATATCTCGAAAATCGTGAAAGTACTTGCATAATTTTTTGTCTCGAATTTCAGAGTCTATCTTACTCAAGACTGTTCCCAATCAGATCCCTGGTCCTCAAGGACCCTACGGCATCTCCTTAATTATAGTAGTTTGTTATAGCAATCTATAGCTGTAGCTTTAGGAATTTGGTTATTGTTATACCTACGGAATTTTTAATTCATGTTTATCCATTTCCTTCTCCTTTCTGAAATGAACTTTTTATTTAAATGTCACACATTTATTTTTACTCTTCTACCACTTTTTCTTAACAACCGTACTAGGTATTTGTGCTACACTTAACCGGGTATATGAAAAATTACGTAGATTTATATATTATGCGCATATTGAGTTAAATTTATTCTTAATCACTTATCTCTTATTTTTTCTGATTGTTAGTCTGCGATTTTACGTCCAAAGCTTTTACCTCGAGAAAGCGAGTTTTTCCAAATATATGCTATATGGAAATTTTTATTGTAGATCTTGGCCAAAGAATTAACAAAAAATACATTTTTTGGTTTGGAATGGAGTTTGTGTTTTAGAGAGTTCAGACGCTGCATCTAAGTTGCAGTATGGAAAGCAACCAAGTTGCAGATACAAAAATCATCGTGTATGCTGAGGCCCTAACTAAAACTAAATCGTATCGTAGAAGTAGAACTGTACGGAGGTCCTACGTAGATTGCCACGACTTGTAGGGTGTCACAACGACATCGTAGACATGCTACGTTATAATGCTTTAGTAGCAGCTCTACATTTTGTAACAAGATGGCGCTACGTAGCATTTGTTCGAAGTTAAGGCCCGGAGCAGACCAGATGCGTGGCGCGGCGTGACGCGTGACATGACGTGTGCACGCGCGTGCAATCCCTGTCACACCGGCAAAAGCTACGCAGGTAATTTTTGCATGCATGCAGCTATATCAAAGTTGAGAGCATTTGACCGCAATAATAACTTACAATTTTTATTTTTGTACTCTTCACGTTTGATGTTTGTTAACTATTTCTATGAGTTTTTTTTGTTTAAATTGTCTCTATTGCGAAATACAACCTGCCGTGCGTGCAGACGTGCAGCACTGACCGATGCATGTGCGTGTATGCCTAGTCTGGCACCTAACAGGGAGCGCCATATAATAAGCCAAAGTCTTTATTGCACTCGCGTTTGCGACGTTGCCGTTCCGCTACACACCGATCGGAATACATCTCGCATTCGAATTTCGTTCAATATGATTGGGTTCTAAACATTAAATCTACTTTTAGCGTGAACTATATGTTCTAATTAAAAGGGCGGAAAAAATATTTGTATTAGCAAATATGATATTTTTTACATTTATTCCTTTCATAATACATGATTAGCCTTTTCTCAATTGATTGATTGGCCGATTTTCGCATTTATTAAAGTCGCCCATGACTATTATTCTTCTATTTCTATTGATTTCTATCATTACAAACACTAGGTTACATCACATACACTGACGAAAATGTTTAAGGTGCGGCGCCGCCATCTTTAGTACTGCGTAGTATTTGGATAATACTAGGTGGTAATTCCATGTGAAAAAAATTTAATAAACACAATTTCACCTTTGAAAAATAAGAATAACTTATAATTCTCAATCAAATAAATAAAACACTCAACAAAAACAAACAGAGTTTTTTCATTTATGTCCAAATACGTTGCATTTAAAGATTATAGCAATTTCTCGGAATAGGGATTGGTTCACAAACTTAGTTATACTTATTATTTCCTTATTAATAATGATGAAACACAAGTAAAATGTTGCTCCAAACATTTTGTCGTTTGGAGCAACATTTTACTTGTGTTTCATCATTATTTTCAATATACCAAAAGAGGCATATTAGAGTTGGGGTTTTTAAAAACGCTTTGAAACGGAACGTACCTTACAGAGTAACCGGTTTACAATGGCAACATTTCACCGCTCGAACGACATTTGTTCGAAGGTTGTTTCGATTGATAGTGAGAATATAGCAAACGATAAAAAGATGTCGACGTTAGGAATTTTACAGACGAGATGGTGTCTGCACCGGCCTTAAATATTTGAAGCTTGCAACAAGCCTGCTACACTACTTGCTACGTAAATCTTGCTCTCTCATCGTAGCACATTGTAGTCGATGGTTGCTAGTTTAGTATAAATTGTCCTAGATGGCGGTATGAGTATGTTGCGTTGTAATGGTCTTTGTAACTAATTACAATATACCTACTGTGTTTTATATTGTAGAGTTAAGGACCATCTGCTAAATTTCGAGTTTTAAGACTTCAGTATTTAAGACGCTGTGTTGATTAATCCAGGGCCGTCTTAAATCATAGGGATCCTTGGGCAAACAAAATTTGGGGCCATTTCAGAAACATTACTAAACTGTTTTGTAAAACATTAATGAACTGTTTTATAGTACTTTTATTTAATGATTTCACAATTTACTATTATGGTTGTATTTATATCTTTATTAGTATAATAACATCGTAGTTGGTGCGTTTGTTTTTTATCGTGTAACTTCTGAACAATTATATTGATTAAGGGCATATTCAAACAATATATTTGTTTCCTTCACACAATGGCTCATACCAAGGAATGCGACAGGAGGCGCTACATTTATCAAATTCTCTATTTGCGAACCAAAATTACTTAAACAGTAATATGTGTATTTTGGTTTAGTGCCGAAAGAAAATATGAATCTAATATATGGCGCTGTAGTCGAGTTTGGTTCGACCTTTTTTTATGATACCTGCTTACGTCTGAAATCCGTACGATTTTTAAAGTAGTATTTTAAACGACAACGTTTTTTTAATGATCTTATTTGACTGAGTGTCTTCATGATAGACTTCAGTGTCAATGAAATCATCAATTAATATTTAATTTTAATGAAATAGCCCGAAAATTATGCCCAAGTAACTCCCATGTTTCTTCACAGATTTTTATTAGATAGCAACACCTAATCACATACCTCCAAAACTAGAATCTCAACAGAAAAGCAAAGAAACAGAAAACTACACCAATAAGCTATGACTGAAAAATTGTTTGTATTTTTGCAAAATTTGACCTGTGCATTGCATTGCATTAGGAAAACAATCCACTTCTAACTTGAAAAATAGAATTTTTATCAGAATTTTAGAGGCCCATCATTTCGGGCTCCAGGGCTTGTGCTTTTAAGGTAAAGATGGAACTGGATAAGTCAGTCAGTCAATCAGGATTTTTATTTTCGTTATGATAGAAAAGAAAGTATACCTACGTAATGTAAAACATCGAGGTCTTTTAGGGACTACAGTATAGGGTTCTTCAAGAAGGAAGTGATTATTATTAAAGGTAAAAATATTAAAAAGCTGACAACTAGTAAATGACCCTGGTGTTGCCAGCGACCATAGGCTACGGTGACCGCTAACCCTAAAACGAACCTTAAGCTTATTAGCCACCATAGTGGTATATAAAAAAAACCAAATATAGGATAATAAACTTTAATTAATAGTTCATTAAATATCTAAACTCTTTTTCTATTATAAACATTATATGAAACTACAACACATTAATTAAAACAAATCACTTACACATTAAATTTACTATTTACAACTAAATTATTTAATTACATGATTGTCTAGTGTCATACATATATCTATTTAATTTGACTTAACTATCGCACAAAATATGGTAATGTAAAATATGACTATAGCTTAAAAGGAGCTTTTCTCTTTGCACTTACAAAGCAAATTTTAAATATGTGAAGCACATATTGAATTGATTGATTTTTCAGTAATATGCACTGGTTATAGATAAGCTAATTTGGAAGGTTTTTAATAGTTTCCAGAATATATCTATGGCTTGAAGGAATAATTTCTTCAGATTGGACAATTTCGCATCGCTTTGTAATAAGAGAAAATCAAAAAATTACCTTTCAAGAAATGGCAGCGCTAGTAGACGCTCATTCAATAAACAATCTTATATTTTACCCATGGATGATTATTAAAGATGTGTTGATTATTTTTTCCGCAACGTTCTTACTGTCGACGAGTACACCAACATATTTCTGTATACCATCGCCTGTTGTGCGGTGTAAAAAATAATATTATTTACTAACACAAAAGAAACCCTTGGCAGTTTTATTTATATAAATTTTTCAAAAACATTTTTTCCTGTATCTATTTACACGTACGCCTGAACCGTACTGACAAACTCAGAGCAATTACGTATTTGGCACGTTCATAATATATTTAAAACAATGCCCTCGGTTAAACACATGGTTGGAATGTGCAGATATTTTCTGCTTGTTAACCATAACATAAAACTTTGGCAATAGGTTGGATATGTACCAACTTGGCCCCAAAACTATTAAGCATAATACCTAAGTCCAATCTCCATCCAACTTCTATTATTCTTAATTTTTTCTGAAATTTAACAGATATATATAAATATTATGATATGCAGTATGATAAATCATTGTGGTAACTACCAAAGTCACAGACTATACTTTAGGGTGGGAGTGGCTATAGAGAACCAGGTGGACACAGTGACTTATTATTGCGGGCCAAGCTATACAAAGTCGCTGTACTGTGTATTCGCATAATCCATACCCCTTAGTAACCGCAAAACGCATGAGCTACCAGTATACCAAAACTTTTTAACAAAAAAAACAACCGGCTTCAAACAGATGCACTAAAAAGGTAAAAATAATTACTAATTTCCGAAAATATGATCTGATTTACTGTCACCTTTTTAGTGCATCTTTTTGAAGCCGGTTGTTTTTTTTGTTAAAAAGTTTTTATTTTTTTTCTTTTCAGTGACGAATTGCTGTTTTTTTTCTTGTACGCTAAAAACATTCATACTCGTAACAAAGTTTTATACAATCATCAACATAAAAGGCGTTTCACCAGTTCCAAATAAATATTAAGAATTTTTTTCCCCAAAAGTTTTAGTTTTAAATTCACTATAATAAAATGGGACCACCTGGAAAATATAACCTTTTAAATAAAAAAGAATTTCTCGAATCGTTCCAGGCGTCTTCGATAAATCGGGTAACATACATAAAAAAAGAAAAAGATTCCGACGAATTGAGAACCTCCTCCTGTTGTTGAAGTCGGTTAAACCTTTTGACATCCTATATGAGTAGGAGAGTACAGAAAATAGATGTCAACGGTGAAAGATCTCCGGGATCAGCAGTCAATATAGGAGTCCCTCAGGGCTCAATTTTAGGTCCTTTTCTATTTCTTATTTACATTAATGATCTCCCATATAATGTAAAAAACCATGACATTGTCTTATTTGCTGATGACACCTCTTTGCTTTTTAAAGATAAGAGACGACAGACATATTATAATGAATTAAATAATGCCCTTTCTAAAATTGTAAATTGGTTTAACGCTAATAATTTGTTACTTAATGAAAAAAAACCAAATGTGTTAAATTTACATTACCAAATGTTAGTCAGAGACATACATGTATTAATATTAATGGCGAGCAATTAGAACTTGTTAATTCAACAGTCTTTCTTGGCATAACGCTGGACTCCAAACTTCAATGGGGTCCTCATATTCATAACCTAGCCAAAAAACTTAGCTCTGCTGTGTATGCGATCAAGAAAATAAGACAATTGACCGATGTCGACACTGCAAAAATAGTATATTTTAGCTATTTCCATAGTTTAATGACATATGGTATCCTAACGCTTTGTTTCTGATAATTATTAAAGCTACTATGTGGTTTTATTAGTTTTACTGCACGATCAATAAAATCTATACTTTGTTTGTTTTTACCGTTTGAACGCGCTAATTGGATATGAAAACGCAAATACAATATATGTTTGTATTTGATAGCCTGATTCTTGAAGAAGATTTTGCAAAATTTATAACGGTAACTAACGGTAAAATGGAGGTTTAAAATTAGTATGGAAATCCGTCATTTTTGAAGATAAATGCAAAAAATGGAATTTGGCCTTAAGTTCGAAAATTGAGATTTACGTGTTTCACACTTTTTAAAAACCTTCCCTATATGGGAAAATACGGTATGAAAATGCTTCAGAACAAATTTAAAATGTCTTGTATTATAACATCGCAAAACATACATTCGTAAAGTCGCTAAAGACTGTTAAGTTCATTATTAGACGCTTTGTTTGATATTAATAGCCTTTGGTTCACTGTAAATTAGTTCATTGGGTACCATCACAGCTACTTTCAGGCAGGGAATTCATCCTTCGAATCTAAATGGTCCCGTACAGTGCGGTTTGAGAGGAACTAACTCCCGCGGACGCTTGGGTTGTGGAATGAGCTCCCTGCCAAGGTTTTCTCTAAGGACTACATCATGGGGTTTACCAAGAAAGATATTTTTGAAGGGTCGACAACGTGCAAGTGATGTCCTAGGTGTTGCAAACCCCTAGGTGGACCGTAAACTTGTTTGCCGCCTTATAAATTTTTTAAAATAACAACCCTAGAAATGGAAACATAAAACATGCGAAATTATTGTATGCGGAATTTAACTCAAAAAGGACTGTTACATTGGTTAAAGTTTGATATAGTTTAATAATTATAAATAGCAATACAAGGAGAATTAGCCGTTCAAACTTTGTGTGGCTTATGTTGACATCCTACCCTAATATTTCAGACCTGACAATGTTAATTTTTCACATCACATACATGATGACAATATGGTTTAATAAAATTTCTTATATCCCTATTGAAAATATTCATGGTAAAAGAATGGGCATATCCATTATTAACTCTTTTAGTATTTTAGTGGTTGTGTAATATAATAATTAAATATACAACATAATTAAACGGATCTAGACCAGTGGTAAGACCAGTTTAATTTATTTATAATGATACCCATTATTATTTAAACAAATAATATAAAATTAAATATATAAACCCATTAACAAGCCATGAGATTATCAAGAAACTAAAATATTTTGTGTCGATGCCATGTAGAGTATCCTGTCATTAGAGAAACCAAATAGTGTTCGGCATCCATTAGAAATTAGAACACACTATTAGAAAATCCATGGCAACTTACAATAATTTCTTAAATACCTTTTTACATATTCCTTATAAGTACTAAGTGACGTATTTTAATCGATAATGTAAAAGACCCAGTAGACAGCGTTGAAGAGTAGAAAGCAGACTGGGAAGATAATTCTAGAGTATGTGTCGATAACATTTACGTCATGGATTTTGGGCATGGAAGCCTTTATGACGGAGGCGCCATGACGTAGAGCGTGCATCATCTTTGGCTTACCAGTGGAACCATCTAAAAAAAACATAAGTAATATTAAGATTTGCGTTACCTTGGCTTTCATCATAAACATCAGCTGAGGCGGAATATATTGCTGTTGAACATGGACCTTTCCTCAATAAGACAACTTGGTCTTATATTTACAGTAAATCTTAACAGTTAAGTGTAGGTTACAACTTCCTTATTCCTACACATCCCTTCCCAGATTTGTCATCGTCGTCGTCAGCCGAAAGAACGTCCTCTGTTGGACGTTAGCTTTCCCATATGGGTACACCACGGCCGATTTTGCGCCACTTGCGTCGATTAGCTTCTTCCGGCTCTAACAAGCGGGGTTATTCAAGTAGTAAAAACCATCTGGTGCCGAGATGACAGTGAAATGCATTGTTCGTTTTCTTACGTTTTAATGAAAAAATGTGTACAGTCATCTCGGAACCAGATGGGTTTTACTCGAGACCTTTCGTTACCATCGGTCATTGTTGGACGAGCGATGTGAGCTGTCCATTGCCACTTGAACTTGTCAACTATTTTAACTATGAGTGTTGGTTCGTAGGCACCTAGCTCTCTCCATAGCTTGCCAAACAATTCTAAGCATATTTATGAAGACAACAGTTAGAGGCCACATTTCAACGTAAGTTATCACTGAACAATGGTAGATTAAAACATGGTATAGATTTAATGCAAAAAAATGATAAAAAAAATATTTTTACTCACTTTTAGAATTCCTAGAGTGCGGTCTTGTCCTGTACCGCAGTTGTGCGTGGTCGCGCTGTATGCGGAGGGAAGGTGGCGCGCCTGCAGCGGGTGGCAGCGGGCGCGACCGGAGCCCTAGCAGCGGGGACGCGCGTCCTGGACCGCTCGAACAATCCCGGAGGATTATCTCTTCCGGCGACCGAGAACCTGGAAGCATGATTAAAATGGGAATGTATGAAAAAATAACTACCTACTCCATACTTTAATTCCAGTCCAAGCTATTCTATAATGATAATGTACCATCACAACACTTATACCCAAATTGGTTGCCAATAATTGGTTGCCCCTACCGGGAATCGAAACCGGGACCTTCGACATGAAATAGCCCATCGTTATACTACTGCGCTACTCGGTGCTATATACTATAGGCTATGCGGTTGTCTCAAAGCTCACTAAGGGCCACTTGCGCTCCTCAGGGTTAGCGCCATTTTTGTCAAGTTATAAAGTTAACCTGAGTCAAAGTCATATTTGTCTTGCGCTACTACTTAACCCGGGTCACTGCCGAGTTAAATATTAAAAATTTAACCCGCCTCCATCGGAGGGTTAAGTCACTAACTCCGCCATATTGCGCCAACATTTTTAAGTTAAATTCGTGTTGATATCGGTTTTCTATTATTTTTTTATTAATTTATATTATTTTTGACTATGAGTAGGTACCTATAACTATAAATAGGTAGATAAAATTTAATTTCTGACAAATGCATTTACTTAAACTATTTTAATAGAACTGTGCAAGAATAAAGACTTTAGGTATTTTAAAAGTATGAGAACAAAACTTTTACTCACTATTCTCATATAATAATTATATGTAACACTGAATTCCGAGGTTCATTATTTTTGCTTCTGCTGCCTACAGGCATTCTAGGTACCTCTGTTTTTTTTGCTATATTCAACACATACACATAGGCAAAGTACCACTCCACTCCACCGTAAATTAGAGCAAGAACGAACGCCATAGGTCCATTTTTAACACTTTCTACTTGCACAATTCAAATTAAATAAATACGTAGTGAATAAACCGACAGACTCAGTACCTACGTACGCCTATAATGCAAAAGAATAACACAATTTTTAAAAGCATCTTTCATTCCTAAAACGTCATTCATAAACATCTGGCCATCGGCTGCATGGCATCACGAAGGAGTCGAAGGACGACATAATAAAGTATTATCTTTAAAAGTTCATTGTAGAAGAATAACAGAGATTGTAAAAAGAGATAGATTTATTGTTTCTAACAAGAGAGAGCGAGACCCATATATACTTTTGCAAGAATTTCTTATTTAGGCGGTTTATAACAGGATGCACATTTATTTTTATTATGTTGTTACTTCTGAGGAATAGTTAACTTTCTGCTTCTGCAAGACAATTGACGAGTTATCTAGTTATACATTTGACCCAGGTTTAGTTATTTAGCTAGTTATTTAGTTGACCCTGAATCTTCCGCAAGTCGGCCTAAATTAAAGATTCCGATAGTGCATAAGCATTTACTTTATCAATCAAATCTGATAAATTTTAATATAACTTTGTAAATAAAGAATAAACCTAATATCGATCTTTTCCCAATCGATGTACCAATCCTAGTCTCTTGTGGTTGTATTATGTTTAGTTAACATTAACAATTATCTTACTAGCGGAATTTTTCAAGTCCTTTTCCACACTAGTGCTGGAAGATATCTGGTCACGATTTTTTAATTTGGCCCGCTTCCGAGCGCGAGCTCCCCAATATGTATAGTTGACGGCGGCGTACTCAAGAAGAGCTGCGAACACGAATACGAAGCACATCACGAGGTAGATGTCGAGCGCCTTCACGTACGAGATACGAGGAAGGCTGCTGCGGACTCCCGTGCTTATTGTCGTCATGGTCAGCACTGTTGTTATTCCTGCACAACAAATACTTTCTCAGATAAAGTTATCAGTTAGTTATCATCCTATAATAGTGATTTTTTTTTCAGCCTGGTAGGTGGAGGCCTATCTTGCAGCTGATAAACAAAACAAGAGGAAAAACAACATAGTATTCTTTCATTTCCACCACCATCTGAAGCCTGCTTAGCCGATCATCCATTTTCTAACGCAGACGCAGATATCCTCCTCGTCCTTGAAGACGGGACCTATCGATATTGTGGGTGCACGTAGATCACGACGGCGGTACACTTGTATTTATGCGTGTCTTCACAGCAGTGACATGGACGTGATTGAACTTTTCAGGCTCCTGAATTTGGCGGTTGATGAAATTCTTAAGCAATAACCCGCAGCAGAGCTGGTTATTTTGGGAGACTTTAACGCCCACCATGAAGCAACGTGAGGCTCTCGGGCCAATAACTATGCAGGGATATCTGCTCACAAACGGTCCTTACTGGAACTTAAGATGACCACAAGTCCGGACCGATATACAGTTATCGTGGGTATGCCTCTTGGCTCCTCTGAACACTGTTTCGTCCGGAATCAAGTGCCATCTACACAAACCGTCTCGGCTAAATAATTGGCGTCGTGGGTAGCATTATAAGTCAACAGGTAAGGATAAAATGCGTGAATTCGGCTCAGGAAATCCTGACATTTTGCAACCGCAGCTAATATGACAATCTTCGCAAACCTGCGAGTAGCTGCCAATGTCAAAAAATTACCATGGTCCACTGGGAACAGGGAAAATAGGTCCTATTAAACCCAACGAAGACACAAGTCTTCCACCGCTAAGAACACTTTATTTACAATTCCAGAACCCACCCCTTACCATCTCCAAGAGTTGGCATATTCAGCGACGTTCAGTACTACACTTCGGGGCAAAGGTTGTTGCTTTACAACTTTGAGTCGCAAATCCAGCCCCATATGGAGTACTGCTGCCATCTCGTGGCAGGTGCACTTAGATACCAGTTTGGCCTTTTTGACTCGGTTCAACGACGAGCTGAGAGAATTGTCGAAGATCCCAAACTCACAAGATATCAAACCTTTAAGTTAGAAAAGAGAATTTGCCTCCCTGCGTGTGTTTTACCGCTTCTATAATGGGCTGCGTTCTAAGGAATGGTTCGTAATGATGACCGTAAAGAAGTCTATAAAAATTTAAAGGTTCAGTAACGCGCGTGTAATGCCCCTGGTGTTGCAAGTGTCCATTGGTCGCGGTGACCGCTTATCGTTAGGTAGACCGTTAGCTTGTTTACCATCTGAGGGATAAAAAAATTCTTACCTAAAGCTACTCTAGCAGAAGTGGCCTCATGGTTGATCCAAAAGGAAACCCACGATAGCATCACTATCAGAATGCTGGGAAGGTAGGTCTGAAACACGAAGTATCCGATATTTCTTCGGAGCTTAAAGCTCAGGGATAACCGCTGATACACTCCCGTAGCTAGTTTCTCCTGAAAATAAAAATGGATTTAGATAACATTTGATAAACAGACTACAGATAGAGTACACACTTTTATCTAGATCGAGAATTTTTCTAGGGAATAGGGTTTACCGTTAATAAAACTGCTGGATACAGCTAATCATTGTACCTACAATTTGTTTTTTACACTCCCGTTCTTTAATTTTGACAGCAAGGAACCAAAACTAGTAAGTATCACATTCGTTTCAGCAAATCTCTGCATAAAGTATGTACTTACAACATTAAAGCATAAAAATTAAAAATAAAGGATAATGAAAAGAGGTGTGACACGCTTCCGCTAGATGGCGCTTTATTAATAAAAGATCGCGCTTCGTATTTCCAGCGTAATTTGGTTGAGTTGAGAGCATATTTACGATTCACCAAATTGTTACCAAATTGTTATTTAAAATTAATTTTACATAAATTAACAACATCATGTAACAGTGATAAGTGCAGCGAAGAGAATATTCTCACGCTCCCTGACTTATCACCGCATACCATCACACTTTAAGCACAATGTTTTTTATAAATATTAGGTATACATTTTTTACTGATCGTACAATAAAGCATTGTATGCAATTGCACGAAATCAGTATTTTCAATTCTCGTGCTATGGTATTGTGAAACATGTACCAGTGTTAAAAAGAATCCACTCACATTCGAAATATCTGCATGAATAGCTATTTTGTTAGGGTTCCGTACGCTATTACTCCGTACCCTATAATCCGTATCCGGGTAAAAACGGGACCTTATCACGAAGATTCCGCTGTCCTTTCATCCGTCCGTCTGTCACCAGGCTTTATCTCATGAACCGTGATAGTTAGACAGTTAAAATTTTCGCAGAGGAGAGAGAGGATTTTCTGGCGCACTTCCCCCCAACCTCAACCCCTCGCCTAAAAAAAAGCTCACCAATTTTTCTGCTTTGTACGACTCGCGCTTGACCACTGTCAAAACATCGTTGGTTCTGGCTCACTACCCTCCAACCCCAACCCCCCGCCTAAAAACTTTTCTGCCCCGCACCGCGCTTGACCACTCTCAAAACCACCCCTGTGTCTGGGGTGTGGCGACTCGCGCTTGACCACTCTCAAAACATTGTTGGTTCTGGCTCACTACCCTCCAACCCCAACCCCTCACCTAAAAACTTTTCTGCCCCGCACGACTCGCGCTTGACCACTCTCAAAACATCGTTGGTTCTGGCTCACTGCCCTCCAACCCCAACCCCCCGCCTAAAAACTTTTCTGCCCCGCACCGCGCTTGACCACTCTCAAAACCACCCCTGTGTCTGGGGTGTGGCGACTCGCGCTTGACCACTCTCAAAACATTGTTGGTTCTGGCTCACTACCCTCCAACCTCAACCCCTCGCCTAAAAACTTTTCTGCCCCCCACACGACTCGCGCTTGACCACTCTCAAAACATCGTTGGTTCTGGCTCACTGCCCTCCAACCCCAACCCCCCGCCTAAAAACTTTTCTGCCCCGCACCGCGCTTGACCACTCTCAAAACCACCCCTGTGTCTGGGGTGTGGCGACTCGCGCTTGACCACTCTCAAAACATCGTTGGTTCTGGCTCACTACCCTCCAACCCCAACCCCTCACCTAAAAAATTTTCTGCCCCGCACGACTCGCGCTTGACCACTCTCAAAACATCGTTGGTTCTGGCTCACTACCATCCAACCCCAACCCCTCACCTAAAAACTTTTCTGCCCCGCACGACTCGCGCTTGACCACTCTCAAAACCACCCCTGTGTCTGGGGTGTGGCGACTCGCGCTTGACCACTCTCAAAACCACCCCTGTGTCTGGGGGCTATGTCGACTCACGCAACCAACCCCTGTGTCTGGGGCTATGTCGACTCACGCTTGACCAAAACTACTGCGTGACGTCACAGTGGCTCCTGTGTATAACTTGTCTCTAGTTTTGTTATGTAATTACATCATTATCGTAATGGGTTATCATGTTTTTCCCCGTTCATAATAAAGTTATTCCTATTTAATTACAATGATGTTGGTGGTGACATTCCAAAAACTAGTCCCCCGAGGGTGTATCTCAAGATTTTAGGGGTGTGTCCACTCACGCTTTACAAAAACAACCTGGAGACGTGTCGGTTCACGCTTGATATGACTTGACATGTTATACCTACAGAAAATCTTCAATTCAAGTCGGTCGAAGTTTAAAGAGAAAAGCTGATAATAGTGTTAAAGATTTACAACTAGCATTGACGTCATCATGATGTGTCAAATATGTGATTTACAGGTTAAGCAAAGATTCTATGCTCAGCACTTACGATCTAAGAAACACAAATAGAAATGTCTTATTCTTAATCATAATTTACTTTATGTGTCTGTTATATCACTCGTGAAGTATTTATAGCATCAATTGAAGAATCAATACTATTTTATTATTCATGCAGATTTTGATCAGGAAACAAAAGATTTAAAAAATTCTTTTGAATTTTTAAATTTGACTATTAGGAATTGGATAAGAAATGGTGAATTAGAAAATTATTCAGAACCTTTAAGTGATGACATTAAAAATAAAATGTGTAATGACACATAGTGATTTAGAAAAAAAAGAAAATGTAGACCTTAAAAAAAAAAAAAAAAAAAACAGTTTTTAGAAATGCATGTTAATAAGTTTAATCCCTTACGGGGATCTTCGTATATTCGTAAAAAAGAACGATCAACAATGTTTTAAGAGGACTATATCCTGCAACTACACATTCCGATAGGGTATCATCATACTTGAGGCATTAAAATAAACTAACGTTTAATAATATTCAGTTCCCAATCAAATTATCTGATATACCCAAGGTAGAAAAACAAAATGACATTAGCATTAATATGTTTGAATTAGAGTTTAACAAAGAAAAAAAAACTTTACAAAATGTTCTAATTAATTACAAATTAACTTATTATTTTTAAACAACGGTTGAAATGGTCATTATTGTATTTATCACGCTTGGTAAATAAACAAATAACAAATTGAAATGACACTATTCATATCTGGGCCGGTTGCCGTAACTATTTTTAATCTAAAGTTAATTTAATTAATCACCAGAAACATGAATGTGCTCAAATTTTTACTGAATAACTAGGAATTCATAAAAAAGAAAAATATTGGTTTAATAGGGAAACAAATAATGATGAAATCTATTTTGATAAATTTCAAAGAATATTAAAATTACATTTTATAATATATGCAGACTTTGTAGCTCATTTAAAACCCGTCACCTATTGTGTCCCTGATCCATCGAAGTCATATACGTAAACAATACATGAACATGTAGTTTGTTCTTATGGATAATATATAAAATGTTCATATGATGATAAACTGTCTATATACAGAACATACTCAGAGCCTAATTGTACAAAAATGTTTATGGAAAGCATTAACAAAGATATTAGCAATATACATAGGATAAATTGTTTTCAAAAATGTCCACTTTCTTTAACTAATGAAGAGAAGGAATCTATAAGAAAATCGCAATTATGTTATATTAGGTGATGAAATCACAGTAGACTATGACTGGAATACTAGTAATTTTAGAGGTGTTAGTCACGAATTATTTAGTAGCACAAAGTATCGTGTTCCATTTTTCATTCCTATTCTATTTCACAATCTAAACAATTATGATGCTCATTTTATTGTTCATGCTTTGAATTTTAAAGATTGAGAAATAAAAATAATTCCGCAAAATAAGTAAAAATATAATTCATTCTCATGTAAACCTAATATGTCGTATAGTTCATTTGCGGTTTTTAGATTATTTTTAATTTATGATCTACTAGAGTTTAGATATATAGAATATTATATAAAGACCAATTTGCAGAATTAAGAAATCAATTACAAACGAATTTTAATAAATTTATTAGGAAAGGTGTTTTTCTTCATGAATTTGTTAATTCTTATGAGTCCTTAAAAATTACATCTCTTCCAAATCAAGACGCTTTCTTTAACTCTTTAATACCAGTGTATCAAATTATAATTATAAACATGCTCAAAACGATGTCAGCCCAATTTAAATGTAAAAATATGTTGGAATATTCCAATCTATATTTAAGAACTTATGTAATGCTACTCACTGATATTTCTGATAACTTTAGAATTTTTATATCTAATGTGATATAATTGTAATTATTTATTTTCTTCTTTTTACACTAAGCTGTACACCTATCTATAATATATTTTTGCCACGGAAAATGAGCTCTATTTTAAAATTAACCTGTAACCTTAAGTACCCTGAACATTTACATGATCTTAATTCAGATTTACCTTTATGCCCTGAAAGAAATATACAAAATCGTAACAAGTATTTCGAGAGTCCTACAGAATTCTCAAAAATTAATAAAACTTGTTGTAGACTTATAATTGCTTGAAGTAATTGCCGAATCTAAAGATTTCAAAAAAGTGAGACAAAAAAAAAAAAGATTTATTTGGAGAACTAAATAATAACAATTATATCACATTAGATATAACAAATTCTAAAGTTATCAGAAATATCAGTGAGTAGCATTACATAAGTTCTTAAATATAGATTGGAATATTCCAACATATTTTTACATTTAAATTGAGCTGACATAACAAATTCATGAAGAAAAACACCTTTCCTAATAAGTTTATTAAAATTCGTTTGTAATTGATTTCTTATTTCTGCAAATTGGTCTTTATATAATATTCTATATATCTAAACTCTAGTAGATCATAAATTAAAAATAATCTAAAAACCGCAAATGAACTATACGACATATTAGGTTTATTTGAGAATGAAATATATTTTTACTTATTTTGCGGAATTATTTTTATTTCTCAATCTTTAAAGTAATTGCCGAATCTAAAGTTTTCAAGAAAAGTGTGACAAAAAAAAGAGATTTATTTGGAGAACTAAAAGTCTACAACAAATTTTTTTTAATTTTTTGTATAATAGTATGTTTCACACTTCGAATTCTGCACGTGAACTATTTACATTTGTGATACATAGACACGACTTATAATTCTCCAAATAAATATCTTTTTTTCACAAATACACGTTTTTCAACATTTTCCATATTTTACCAAAGAATGTATTATTTATAAAAATCTTTTTCAGTCACTTTTAGCTGTAGTTCTTACTTGTGTATTTAAATCTATATATATTTCAACTAAGGACTATGCTTAAACTGTAAAACTCTATGAACCCTAATTAACTTCATAGTAAGTTGTAAACATTGTTTGAGATTTCTATAGTAAATTATATTTTAGTTTTTTTGTAATTGATTTCTTATTTCTGCAAATTGGTCTTTATATAATATTCTATATATCTAAACTCTAGTAGATCATAAATTAAAAATAATCTAAAAACCGCAAATGAACTATACGACATATTAGGTTTATTTGAGAATGAAATATATTTTTACTTATTTTGCGGAATTTTTTTTTTTCTCAATCTTTAAAGTAATTGCCGAATCTAAAGTTTTCAAGAAAAGTGTGACAAAAAAAAGAGATTTATTTGGAGAACTAAAAGTCTACAACAATTTTTTTTTAATTTTTTGTGTAAAATAGTATGTTTCACACTTCGAATTCTGCACGTGAACTATTTACATTTGTGATACATAGACACGACTTATAATTCTCCAAATAAATATCTTTTTTTCACAAATACACGTTTTTCAACATTTTCCATATTTTACCAAAGAATGTATTATTTATAAAAATCTTTTTCAGTCACTTTTAGCTGTAGTTCTTACTTGTGTATTTAAATCTATATATATTTCAACTAAGGACTATGCTTAAACTGTAAAACTCTATGAACCCTAATTAACTTCATAGTAAGTTGTAAACATTGTTTGAGATTTCTATAGTAAATTATATTTTAGTTTTATTATAAAACTTTGATACTAATTTCTTATCTTTACTGTAATCGTTTACAATGTTTTTCAGGGCATAAAGGTAAATCTGAATTAAGATCATGTAAATGTTCAGGGTACTTAAGGTTACAGGTTAATTTTAAAATAGAGCTCATTTTCCGTGGCAAAAATATATTATAGATAGGTGTACAGCTTAGTGTAAAAAGAAGAAAATAAATAATTACAATTATATCACATTAGATATAAAAATTCTAAAGTTATCAGAAATATCAGTGAGTAGCATTACATAAGTTCTTAAATATAGATTGGAATATTCCAACATATTTTTACATTTAAATTGGGCTGACATCGTTTTGAGCATGTTTATAATTATAATTTGATACACTGGTATTAAAGAGTTAAAGAAAGCGTCTTGATTTGGAAGAGATGTAATTTTTAAGGACTCATAAGAATTAACAAATTCATGAAGAAAAACACCTTTCCTAATAAGTTTATTAAAATTCGTTTGTAATTGATTTCTTAATTCTGCAAATTGGTCTTTATATAATATTCTATATATCTAAACTCTAGTAGATCATAAATTAAAAATAATCTAAAAACCGCAAATGAACTATACGACATATTAGGTTTACATGAGAATGAATTATATTTTTACTTATTTTGCGGAATTATTTTTATTTCTCAATCTTTAAAATTCAAAGCATGAACAATAAAATGAGCATCATAATTGTTTAGATTGTGAAATAGAATAGGAATGAAAAATGGAACACGATACTTTGTGCTACTAAATAATTCGTGACTAACACCTCTAAAATTACTAGTATTCCAGTCATAGTCTACTGTGATTTCATCACCTAATATAACATAATTGCGATTTTCTTATAGATTCCTTCTCTTCATTAGTTAAAGAAAGTGGACATTTTTGAAAACAATTTATCCTATGTATATTGCTAATATCTTTGTTAATGCTTTCCATAAACATTTTTGTACAATTAGGCTCTGAGTATGTTCTGTATATAGACAGTTTATCATCATATGAACATTTTATATATTATCCATAAGAACAAACTACATGTTCATGTATTGTTTACGTATATGACTTCGATGGATCAGGGACACAATAGGTGACGGGTTTTAAATGAGCTACAAAGTCTGCATATATTATAAAATGTAATTTTAATATTCTTTGAAATTTATCAAAATAGATTTCATCATTATTTGTTTCCCTATTAAACCAATATTTTTCTTTTTTATGAATTCCTAGTTATTCAGTAAAAATTTGAGCACATTCATGTTTCTGGTGATTAATTAAATTAACTTTAGATTAAAAATAGTTACGGCAACCGGCCCAGATATGAATAGTGTCATTTCAATTTGTTATTTGTTTATTTACCAAGCGTGATAAATACAATAATGACCATTTCAACCGTTGTTTAAAAATAATAAGTTAATTTGTAATTAATTAGAACATTTTGTAAAGTTTTTTTTTCTTTGTTAAACTCTAATTCAAACATATTAATGCTAATGTCATTTTGTTTTTCTACCTTGGGTATATCAGATAATTTGATTGGGAACTGAATATTATTAAACGTTAGTTTATTTTAATGCCTCAAGTATGATGATACCCTATCGGAATGTGTAGTTGCAGGATATAGTCCTCTTAAAACATTGTTGATCGTTCTTTTTTACGAATATACGAAGATCCCCGTAAGGGATTAAACTTATTAACATGCATTTCTAAAAACTGTTTTTTTTTTTTTTTTTTTAAGGTCTACATTTTCTTTTTTTTCTAAATCACTATGTGTCATTACACATTTTATTTTTAATGTCATCACTTAAAGGTTCTGAATAATTTTCTAATTCACCATTTTTTATCCAATTCCTAATAGTCAAATTTAAAAATTCAAAAGAATTTTTTAAATCTTTTGTTTCCTGATCAAAATATGCATGAATAATAAAATAGTATTGATTCTTCAATTGATGCTATAAATACTTCACGAGTGATATAACAGACACATAAAGTAAATTATGATTAAGAATAAGACATTTCTATTTGTGTTTCTTAGATCGTAAGTGCTGAGCATAGAATCTTTGCTTAACCTGTAAATCACATATTTGACACATCATGATGACGTCAATGCTAGTTGTAAATCTTTAACACTATTATCAGCTTTTCTCTTTAAACTTCGACCGACTTGAATTGAAGATTTTCTGTAGGTATAACATGTCAAGTCATATCAAGCGTGAACCGACACGTCTCCAGGTTGTTTTTGTAAAGCGTGAGTGGACACACCCCTAAAATCTTGAGATACACCCTCGGGGGACTAGTTTTTGGAATGTCACCACCAACATCATTGTAATTAAATAGGAATAACTTTATTATGAACGGGGAAAAACATGATAACCCATTACGATAATGATGTAATTACATAACAAAACTAGAGACAAGTTATACACAGGAGCCACTGTGACGTCACGCAGTAGTTTTGGTCAAGCGTGAGTCGACATAGCCCCAGACACAGGGGTTGGTTGCGTGAGTCGACATAGCCCCCAGACACAGGGGTGGTTTTGAGAGTGGTCAAGCGCGAGTCGCCACACCCCAGACACAGGGGTGGTTTTGAGAGTGGTCAAGCGCGAGTCGTGCGGGGCAGAAAAGTTTTTAGGTGAGGGGTTGGGGTTGGAGGGTAGTGAGCCAGAACCAACAATGTTTTGAGAGTGGTCAAGCGCGAGTCGCCACACCCCAGACACAGGGGTGGTTTTGAGAGTGGTCAAGCGCGAGTCGTGCGGTGCAGAAAAGTTTTTAGGTGAGGGGTTGGGGTTGGAGGGTAGTGAGCCAGAACCAACAATGTTTTGAGAGTGGTCAAGCGCGAGTCGCCACACCCCAGACACAGGGGTGGTTTTGAGAGTGGTCAAGCGCGAGTCGTGCGGGGCAGAAAAGTTTTTAGGTGAGGGGTTGGGGTTGGAGGGTAGTGAGCCAGAACCAACAATGTTTTGAGAGTGGTCAAGCGCGAGTCGCCACACCCCAGACACAGGGGTGGTTTTGAGAGTGGTCAAGCGCGAGTCGTACAAAGCAGAAAAATTGGTGAGCTTTTTTTTAGGCGAGGGGTTGAGGTTGGGGGGAAGTGCGCCAGCACCAACGAATCCCCTCTACTGGCCTCCCATACAACATACGTGATATTTCTGCTCGTTAGGTCTATAGTCGCTTGAAAATAAATTAAATTAAAATATTATAAAAATATTTAAGGGGGGCTCCCGTACAACAAACGTGATTTTTTTGCCGTTTTTATAGATAATGGTACGGAACCTTTCGTGCGCGAGTCTGACTTGCACTTGGCCGATTTTTTTTGTTTATTATTTGTGCAGATGATTTGTATTTTATATGTATATATTTATTTATTATGTTTACTTTTCTGTCATTGGTTTCGTGACCAAGCATGGTGAACTGAGGCAGTTCTGCGTTCTCCACACCTCGCACTGGAGTCTTTTTCCAGTACATCACTACATCCGACACCGTGTAGCCATCTGTAGAAAAAAAGTTTTGTTAGATTGCTGTTTCAAAAAATGGCGGTATTTTTTATTGCGTTCACTTGAGAAGCTTAATTTATTTATCAAGAAAAAGGAGAGACTTAAGTTTTTGATATTAATTTTAACTTTGTCTTCCACGCGTAGGAGATAAAAAGCGTAAAGGATTCTGTTTTTTTTTCCTTTTAATAAGGTTCAGTACCCTAAATATGATTAGGAAGTTATAATCTGCTAAAACTAGCTGTTCTCCGCAGGTTCACCCGCACTAAGTAACTGCTCCGTTCCTTAGGACCGCAGCTTGTTATAAACCTCCTAACCTCTCTAAGTAAACAAGCTATCTAATGCGAAATAAAGTTTATAAATCATTATATTAGCGCGTTCAAACGAGTTAAACTGCAGGAAAAAGCTTGTCGCTCTAGGGGTCGTCCCTTCGAAGGAGTCTCAACCCATATAGCACCCAAAGCTCAAGGGCTCCCCGCGGGGGGGGCCTCGGCTTGGGGTCGTCCCTTCGACAAGCATGAGCCTCGAACCTGAAGGTGAGTCAGCGCCAGGAGGGGAGTTCCCCGTTACGCGGTTGCGATTGCTATTGAGTGGGGGGCGAGAAGCGCCCCGGCACTTTTTGATACCTCGTATATGAGGTAAGTCCGTGCGTTTGCCGTCGAACCCGGGGACGTCGACGTCGTGTTAGGGGGAGGCCAGATATGCGGATAGCGAGATTGTCGTCTGGAGCCGTTAGTGCGTGCCGAGGCCACCTAACAATAGTTTTACGACCATGCCGAGGTCGGTCGGTGGGATGTAATGTTTTACCAAATTTTAATTAAAGCACACATATGTGAATTGAATATTACTCAGAGCACCTGTCCAATCCTGACTTACTTCTTAAAGTTCGTCAGAAACTAGCTATAGGGGTATATAATTCTGACCTAGTTTTTTCATTTTATCATTTATGACGTAAGGGAAACATATAAAGCCACCTTAGTCCAGGTAAACTGCATTAGAAGCAGTGTTCGGGTGATAAACTGATCCCTGTCACGCAGAACTTAAGAGGTTAGTGAAAAAGACTGACCCCTGTTACGCAGAACTTAAGAGGTTAGTGAAAAAGACTGACCCCTGTCACGCAGAACTTCAGAGGTTAGAGAAAAGATCTGGGCCCCACATTATGATTTGAGTGTATCTAGCCACTAGTTACCCCCTACTGAGGATAATAGCCAAGATATACATACATACCCTTCCGTCCACTAGGATCCCCTGCTGAAATCCCCTAGGGGATACATACTATAAATAATATTTTAAATCGACAAAAATAAGTAAGTATAATAAATTAACATCGAAATCAATCTTTACTTTATTAGTGTTTTGTGAATAATTGCCAAAAATATACATATGTATATTTATCATGTTCATCCATCTATCTGTCGTTTTGTCGTTTTGTCTGTCTGTTCTGGATGTTAATCGTAGTTGATTGATAAATTTAAGTTTTGCAGGCTCCCAATAAGGATTGCATTTCATTTAAGCACATTCCATATAAACATCTCCCCTTTCGGCACTCGTTCTAACTTTGAAAAACAAATCGTGTTATATATCATAATAAACCTCTTTAAGACTATGGCAAACTCAAGTAAAAGTGTGACGGCACGTTTAGTGTACTAAGACGTGTTTAAGCGGACAAGACAAAGGACAAAGTAGTAATAAAGCGGTTAAAGAGACACTCGGATTATTTTTAAGTATAAAACTCAAATATACTACTTGGAACAAATGTGTGAAATAATAATACGGGAGATAATTTGCTCCCTATACTAAACAACTTTCCCCGACGAACATGTGTCGAAACGTCGAAAAAAATAATGAAGTCCCATACAACTACGAAATTCATGAAACTTTTACTTCTTTTTATGCCATATCCTTAATAAGTATAAGCTTCCACAGCGTACTGAATTTTACGCATTTTACTTACCTGCTCTTTAGGCTCTATATAAGCAAAATTTTTAGCTAATATAATCATACAAAAATTAAATGTCAAATCTCAATTAACTATCAAAACCACAGACCTAGGATTTTGACGAAAACAGACACTAAAATTTATAAATTGGCAATACATTACAATAATAAATTAAAAACTACAGTTTATAAAAACATCAGGTTTGGCAACACCAGCGTATCAAGCGAAAGGTTGGCAGGAGTCAAAGGTAGCGCGCGCAAAAAAGCCTAGCAACGAACGGTAAGTATAGGAATCACACAGCTTTCAATCTCGACGGTGCAGTTCTGGCTGTCCAGGGGGTAGTAGTGGAGATCCATCATGCAGGCCAGGGTCGCTGTGAACCGCATACCGTAGGTGATGCCGCCGTCACCAGCCAGGCGCACCAGCTTGTTGCGTTCCGTCACGTCGTGTAGGAAACTGAAAACGACAATTCGTAATTTTTTTAATATTATGTAATATTTAATAATTTTTATAATTATGTTATTATTTGTTATTATATTAACACACTGCATTTTTACTGGCATTTTGGTCGACATTGGTAATTAGCATACTAAATCAAAAAAACACTAAATTCCCGACTGCGTGGAAAGCCAACAAACAAACGGAAACATTATAAACTATTATTATTCAGATCAATCTGGTAAAAAGTACATAATATGAATGGATATTTAGAATTATTATGATGATCCTCTTTCATATGACAGTCTCATAAAGTGATATTGCAATATTAAAAAAAAGGCTTCATTCAATTTTACAAAATGGCGTCAATCCGACGACACATCAGTGATCGAGATTCATTCACTAGTTTCGATGTTACGAGAAAATAAAAATAGCACATACATACACAGATTCGCGGGAAAACATAACTTGTTTTGTAGTCGGGTAAGCAGAGTACTCCTACGGCTATGAATTGGGAATAGAATGCAAATTTAAACAAAAAGATAAATAAATTAAATCTTTTTAATTTTTTAAAACAAATATATTAAGTTTCATCTTATTTTTCTGCTAAGTAGATTTGTGTAGCCCTGCAAAAAAACCTATTTAAAAAAAAATACAAAAGTTGTAGGTTTAAAATCTATAATCTCTTATTTTAATACTAAGGATTTTGGTATACTTACATAAGACCTTATCCAATAAAAAAAAACATCAAAATCGGACTACTATGCAGAAAGATATTCATTATCATAAAAAAAAACAAACTCCAAAAGGCGTCTTAAAAACCTTCTTCTATGTTATTCGTGGGTAAATAAAATAAATGATTACTGCTAAGTTACTAATCACCAGGAATAAAAAATCTAAGATAAGGAAATCTAAAAATTAGTAGAATTATACTTAACGTTTTAAAAGCATAAGTAATCCAAAAGGATATCTACTTCCACCATATTTATATATACAACAATCGAGAAATCAATTAATTTGTTTACCTATTTTTGTCGTTAGCAAAAAATGTATCCGGGACCCAAATCTTGTCAGCAAAGTCACCAGACAATGTCAAAACTTCATCCGGCAGCCCGAACGCTAATCTTTCGTCTTGCCAGTATTGATTTAAGTATAAAGTAATAGTGTAATCCTGTAAATAGTAAATTATATATACTAACTTAAGAAAATTAAGTCATAATGAATATATACATAATAATATTAAATGTTCTAAAAAAATCAAGTATTAAAGAACTAAGATTTTCTCTAAGGACTACAGTATGGGGTTTTTAAAGAAAGAAGTTATTAGATTTCTGAAGGGTCGAAAACACGCGAGTGATACCCCAGGTGTTGCAAGCGTCCATAGGCTGCGGTGATCGCTTGCCATCAGGTGAACCGTAAGCTTGTTTGCCACATTCAAAACAAGACTTGCCAGTTTTCTTAAAAGATGATATTAGGTCCATGATCTGTACTAGATCTATGATACAAATAATGGTATAGTGGGTGCCGACTACACTATCATGTATCTGCATCCTTAGGACGCTTTTATAATTTACTGCCGAACGGAACAGCACGATTTTACCGTGGACATCGACAGTGTCACGATAACATATAATATTAATGCTTTTATAATTCACTATCTGGCCCTTAAAGTTGATACGCCGCAGCGCCATCTGTTGCAACAAAGCGGAAGAATCCTTATGAACCATTGAATAATTTTATTTATTTTTTCTCTCCTGTATGTTAGAAATGTATAAAACCCGGACATGTCGATGTCGATAAACTAACTTACACCGCCATCCTCCAAAAAAACCTTATAAACAGCTGCCAGGTGGTAGTGAGGATAAAAGGCTGACAAAATTGCAACGTTGAAATGAACTAATAAATTAACTAGAAATAAATTTAAATATGTACATAAAACACTGTTTTGCTAGTAATTTAAAAAACAGACACACAAATACAAAAAATCTTATGTACTGTCAATTTTTTGTCATGCCGTAAACTATGAAATTCGATTATGTAAATAATGAAACGCTAACTGAAAACATTGATAGAATTACAGTTACGTAAAGAAATTCTAATAAATCATATGCACAATCAACACGTCAAAATCATGACCCAGAATATAAAAAGCATCTATAAAAAATTCTCGTATTCTCACAATCTCGATTGTGAGATTTATATACTAACAAAGACTTGGAACAGAAAAACGCCTAACTTTCCTTTAATATCAGGCTACAACATACATTATTCACAAAATGACATCAATCAAAACGATGGTGTTGTCGTCTATACTAAATTAGATTTTGGTTATGAAGGAACAATCAATGAATGAAGCCACATGCCTTGTAATTGAATTAAATACTGATATTGTCATACTTGGTATATACAGATTACCCTCATATAATAATAAAGATAATTTTACGAACTCCTTAAACAAAATTTAAACTTATTACAAAAAGTTATAAAGATCCGAGGCCTGGCCTAGTACGATGTATAAGAAATCGAGACCGAATGCAAAAACTATTGTAAATACCTATTGAGGAGGCTCAATGTTCTCTACATGAACGAGATATTCTTGTAAAAAACGCAGGCAACCCTAAAAATACATAGAAAATAATAAAAAAATAACGAACACAAAGCAAAACTTGCAGAACGATTTTCTGAGTAAAAGACACCCCTGAACTTGCTATCGAACACGTAAATAACTACTTTGCAAATGTAAGTAAAACGTCCGTTACTCTGATCTCATAGGGATATTTCTTGACTTAGTTAAGGCATTTGACACGGTCTGTGTTTCGACTCTTCTTAATAGAATGGAAAAAGTTGGGATTCGGGGGAAGCACATGTACTTTTTAAATACTATCTTACAAATCGCTCACACAGAGTAAATATAGGGGCCTCCTGTAGCACAAATAATTTAGTTTCTTATGGGGTACCCTAAAGTAGTGTACTCGGTCCTAGCCTCTTCTCACTGTATATCAACGAACTATGTAACTTCAAATTGGCTAACTGCAAAATAATCACATTTGCTGATGACACTGCCCTCATTTTCCATGGCTCGACTAAAATCTATTTCATCTAGCGATCAAAATTTTTCCTGCGCTTCTCGATCGCTTCACTTTCGTAGGCGTTGTTTCGTTTTGAAACAGCCAAATTGTCGACTTACGCTTTGTTTCTGAATCGTATGGATAAATCCAGTATTCGTCACTTGTCACAATGTCGTAAACATGCCGAGACGAGTCTGCTTCAAATTTTTGAATTATATAACGGCACCACTCCACATGGGCCTACTTCTGAGCTTCGGTGAGGTTGTGCGGCACTATCAAACTATCCTTCTCACGGGAAGGTGCTCGTGTAGAATTTTGAGTATGCTTCCCGAACCACTTTGCTGGGCATGCTGAATCCCTTCGTATGTAATTCGCCTGTTTTCTTGAATTTTTTTTATTGCCAGCAACTTTCTTCCATGACAGCCATCGTAGGACCACCACTCCTTTGTTCATCGCCCGAAGTAAGGCAACCGCGCTTGAACTTGCTATGCCAACGGTAGATGGTTGCTTTTGAAGGTCCTTCATCCATAAAAGCCATTTAAAGTCGATCAAATGACTCATCAGGTTTTAGGCCACATTTAAAATAGTAGAAAATCATCGAAAGAAAATGTTCTCGATGCAGATCCATTTTTAAATGAGACACGAAAATTTAATTTGGCTCTCAAAAAAATGTGGAGGGAAATTAGAAATTCGAACAGTGGTATTTTTACTTTTAAATAACCAAAATTTTCAAAATAATTACACGTGGCCAGGACCTTATACATAAAAACTATTTTTCGCAAATGCGATGCGACGCATTTTTAGCATACGCAAAGTGGCGTGACCTAAACATATCTGGTTCAAAGTTTTACTTCTAGGCGGATATTTATTATTCTTATTACAGTACATTGTCAAGTTTGCCGCGACGATTTCATTTGGAAGTTTAGTGTGGACGGCCGGGATATCGTTGCCGCTCATAGTTTAATTATTAATTCCATGCCTTTAGGTCTCCTGATTTATCGTGACAGCAAAAACGTGCCATGCATACAGCATTCGTTCGTTCGTTCGTTTAAATTATAAAAGTGCCCACAGTATTACGTATGACGGTACGTCACCAATTTATAACTTACGCCATTCCATAACAAACTAAGCATGCCAGTCTTTTAATGATATCCACGATCTGTACTAAATCTATGGTACCAGTACTTTGATAGATATATTATGGTTGTGTAGTGGGCGGCGACTATCATAGTATCATGCGACACGTACGACCCTTACCTCCCGATTATACAACTCAAGCCACTCAGTACCGAACTAGATATGCCATTTTCCTTTAATTGATGGATCCATGATGTATATTAGATAATGACATGATAGTATAGTGGGCGGCGACCTCAAAAGCCGCAAACGGCGAGTGGCGGCCAGTAGGCACAACGACCATCGATTGGCTGACGAAGCACGCCGCCCCAAGCCGCCGACGACCCTCAATGTATGTCAAGAGAGCCGGCCTTGCTCTCCTTTGCTATTAAAAGCTTAATGAATTATGATGGACGGCATCTCGAGATGTGACAAGGTCCTTGATTTGACCCAAAAACATCTTGTGAGGGAAACCTTAAGCCTCGAGGGTAAGTTGTAACAAGGCCGTTTCTTCTTTGACGCTGATTTTGTCAATCGACTTTTCAGTATCTTACTTATGTATACGTATAACGTATAATAAACACGTAGTATATTTTGTTGTGGGTGGGTCTTAGCGTTATAAATTATGTTACACACAACCGTCGGTACTCTTTTGGAACCGTATAGTATAACAAACTTTTTTGACCCCGCGGTCAAAAATCAGAAATACAGTCGCCGTATTGAAACAGTGTGAACGTAAAATGACACTAGCGACCAAAACCCAAGTTCAGAGGTCATACAGTTTGTTGCACTGTACCCTAAAAAAATAAAAAATGTACTCTTAGCTATAGACTGTGACACCTGTTTCGGCCCGGCCTTGTTATCTGGAACTAAGGAGCTTATATATGGATCTCACTGGAGAGTGCACTTCGAACAAATAGTTTAAGCCAATATTTTTTTGACCTTTTTGACCTTTCTGAGTGGGTTGTGGGTTACCAACATTCCGGATAATTCCCCTTATTAATAACAACGCCACTCAACCTGATATCACGCACATAATAAAAACATGTATTTCGAAATCATCTAACTAAGACAAACTTAAATAAGAAATAATAAGACCTATTTATAAAAATGGCAGTAGCAGCGACATAAATAACTACCTACAGGCCAATAACCATAGCGTAATGTATTTATAAAACAATTGCAAGGTATTTCGATAAAGATTTAAATAAATATTTAATAGATATAACAATATTTTCAATGAAAAACATTTACGGTTTTCAGAAAAACCGGATTACCTCTCAACTTTTAAATGCGTTTAGTTACAATATAAACAAATACTTAAATGAGAAAAACCATGTTTTTAATATCTTTATCGACTTTTCTAAGGCAACAGATTATTTAATTTATGAAACCATCTTTTCTAAATTAGAAAAAGATTGAATAAAAACTTTAAAATGGTTTTGGAGGATGCACAAACTTAACATCTTAAGTAAATGGGTACACGACATTGGTCTAGCTATCAATGCAAAAACAATAAGTTAATGCACATACACTTAACGCATTAAAAATATTTTACCAAGCCAGCCATTGCAAGCCCTGATCATCTATAAGACATAGATAATAACCAAATTCAATGTTATTGTAAACATTTAGAATTAGAAAATGAGCATTGATACCTAAGGCTATTTATCGATAATAACGTCAATTGAAAACCACATATACTCTGTACAATATATATATGTATGTATACTCTATATTTGCGCAGTAATACGCAGAGTACATTATTTTTTTATACCACTAAGATGACAAACAAGCTGACGGTCCGCTTGATGGTAAGCGGTCACCGTAGCCTATGGACGCTTGCAACACCAGGAGTCTCACTCGCGCGTTACCGACTCTTCAGAAGTCTAATAACTTCTTTTTTGAAGAGCGCCATACTGTAGTCCTTGGAAAAAGCCTTGGCCGGGAGCTCATTCCACAACCCGCGGGAGGAAGTTTCTCTGAAACCGCCCTGTAAACTTAGTGAAAAGAACAAGGCATGATCACTTACGAAAACTAAGCTACCTTTCAACTTATGTTTTACCAAAAAATATATTTTACCAGAAATATTAAATGGACTGCCGCAACATATTTTGCAAAAAATAAAAATTTGTGAACTTACAAAATGCAAAAGTATTTTATACTCAGAGCGCAGCGATCTCGAGTATTCGCAGATAAGTCCTGCGGGGTTTCAACGGAAGGTAATAAATTTTTGCATTACTGTTGCATTAGATAAATAAATAAAAAAAATCCGTAAGTAAATACATCATTCAAGTACACTAATTATTTACATCACTGGCTAAGCGGTGAAGGAAAACATCGTGAGGAAACCTGCATATGTAAAAAAACAAAAGATATACATAGTTCACAATCCGCACTGGACCCGCGTGTGGACCAAGGCCCAAATCACCCTCGGCGAGAGTAGGCCGTGCCCAAACAGTGGGAACGTATGAGGTTGATAAGGTGCACATATTGTTCTAAACTTGGATACAAAATCATTTTTTTTACATTGTCACACATATTTGACTATTGTGTCTTTATTTTGTTTATATCGATTTCTAGGTTTCTTGTAGATTTCTGTGTGAATTTTAGATTAAATGTACTATGGAAATAAGGTAAGTGTTGCATGGTTCATGGTTACACAAGTGCAAATTGATTAGGGTAACCAAAAGTTAAATGAAAATTATTAGATACATAATTTTTGGACCGGTTTTTTTTACGTTTAGAAACAGAAACAAAACATTAAATGCATTCTAGTTTGACTACAATGGATTTATTTACTTACGTATTTAGGCCAAACTATTTTCACAAGATCTTATCCAGAAATATTATAGAAACTAAAACGCTGAAGACCAATTAAAAGACATCTGAGGATTCTGCAATAAGGTAAAAGTCGAAAAGAACGTGTTAAACGTGATATTTTACAGTAAAGGCCTTATTTATAATAATTTAAGTATGTACACTTAATTGAATTTCTAATTCCAAATTCGGTCTAGCGTCAACATTCCATGCAAACATCCAAATTTCAGGTCCGTATCATCGATATGAAAACACGATGGTCGGTATCAAGCTATAGACCAGCGATATACACACAGACAGCGTGATATAAATAACTTCGTTTTACCCTTTAAGTACGATTTTTTTTCTGCATAGAGGAAGTACAGAACGGCTGAATATCCAAAAATGATACTTACCATATTTACTTCCGATATTGCGTCAAAACTTGCAATAGTCAAATCCATTCCGACGTACAGGGGATCGCCTGAAACAGCAATATAATATTTTGTATCTGAATACAAACCGCTGACAAATCAAGCTCTGCTTACTGAACTAAATTCAATATTGAATTTGTACGGTACAAGGGACGCAATAAAGTACTAGGTACTTGAGTCTCACAGTGATTTTCAGTCAAATACTTGTTATACTACCTACACACATACATAGGTAAATATTCATATATGTTATAAATGTAAATGTATTCCATAAAATTTAGATCTATAGGTAAAGGAAGATTGTGCCCATGCATGACTAAAGACGCATTAAAGTTCGTATCTTCCCGTTTCCAAGATAATGTAAAGATATATATTTATTACCGACTCTTTTTCAGAAGTCCTATTTATCATTTTTTTTTATTTGAATTCTTATATTCAAATCTTATTGCTATTGAATTAAAAGAACAGCAGGAATATTTCATTATATCCATACAAAATTATAAGCCTCATAGCTTTTTAAATTAGAGCGACACTTGGAAACATATCAAATAGGAGGCCTCTACGAGATGGTTAATTTAGTATGCATACGTTTCTGAAGTCCCGATGGACACAGGCTGCGATTTCATACCATAGATCAAGGTAGAATAGCAACAATATATTTGTAGAGTCCACAAGGGATTTCATAAAATTTTCACACCACCTGTTCGACAATGTCCAATTATTTGTCAGGCAAATCTTGCCTAACGTGAGTCATTAGAGCTAGGATTTCATAAAAACCCGCTGGTCAATACTGTGACTTGAATTTGAAACTTTAATTAAGTTTGAATTTCGTCAACTGATTTATCAAAAATAACGAAAAAGAAGCTTAGCCTCAACGAACCACAGCACAGATTAATATATAGAGCCTTTACTAACTTTTCAAAACACTTGACGTCTGTCACAACCCATTTTGCTTCAAATTTAATATCTAGTCTAAACTTGACCGTTACGTTACATGTCCGTATTTGGGTCAGAAATTCATATGTGTACCTAACAACTTAATCGGTCCAGTATTAAATTCGGAGCAAATTGGCTAAGACAAGTTTATGATACCTCTAATTGCTGAGCATGATCCTCTGTTGTATCAAATCTATCTATATCTATACATTGTGAAGTTGACGATTGATGCTAGGGCTGCATTATGGACCTAAAGCGGTGAAATAAGAGTTGCGTTGATGACTTTTGAATATGGGGTTACTTTAGGCGGGCAAATTTTTTAATAAAGAATTCTGCAAACTATACCTTGTGTCATATAAAATAATAGATCTTGTTGTGAGAGTCTCAAATATATATATATTTACAACTTTAAAATAGTTAGTTGTTAATGAAATAGATAAGAATTGATGAAAATTAATCGAATTGAATATTATATACATTACTTCCATAAACCCATAAACACACAAATATTTATATAATATAATATTACTTATAGTAAATGAGACACCTGTGGTGACGTGGTGCGGTGGAAAGGCGACGCTTAGCGGGATACTTTTTTACCAGAGGTTCCCAGACTTTTTTTTCACATAGACCACTTTTAAAATTTAGCTGGTTCCGGTGAATCCCCATGCAACTAAATTTCTACCATATTCCCAAAACTCGACAAAAATGTGAAGATTAGATCAAACTATGGTAATTTGCTCTTTATCTTAATATGGAATATGCAAGTTTTTACAAGTTACGGTCGCTGAGCTTCTTGAAATATTATCTGCTTACATACTACTCTGTCAAGAAAGTACCGGGAAAAGATCAATAATACACAAACTGTTTGTTAATCATCCAAATTTATTTTATCACCTTCAAAGTATGCTCCTTCAGAAACGATACACTTACGCCAACGAATAATCCAATCATCAAAACATTTTTTAAACGCTGTTTCCGGAATTGAATTCAGTTCTCGGCGCGAATTCTCCTTTATGTCTTCTACCGATTGAAAACGGGTGCCACGAAGTGGTAATTTGAGTTTAGGAAAAAGAAAGAAGTCGGCAGGAGCCATATCTGGTGAATATGGTGGTTGCTCGATGGTATTTGTTGAGTGTTTGGTCAAAAATTCTTTCACAATGATGGCCTTGTGCGAAGGCGCATTATCGTGGTGCAAAATCCAAGAATTTTCATTCCACAAATCTGGCCTTTTTCGTCGAATTTGCTCTCTTAAATGCCGCATAACGCTCAAATAATATTCTTTATTTACCGTTTGACCTTCCGGCAAGAATTCCGAGTGCACAACACCGCGATAGTCAAAGAAAACAGTCAACATGACTTTGACTTTTGATCGACTTTGGCGTGGTTTCTTCGGTTTCGGTTCAGTTGGAAGGCGCCACTCCGAAGCTTGTTGACTAGTTTGCATGTCAAACTCGTAAACCCACGTCTCGTCACCAGTAACAATGCGTTTCATGAATGTTGGGTCGGAATTGACTCGTTCTAGCATGTCCTCAGCGACTCTCATGCGATTGAGTTTTTGGAGAAAATTCAGGTCTTTTGGGACTAGCCGAGCGGTAACATGTTTCATACCCAAATGATTAGTTAAAATAGTACGGATCGACTCGTGAGATACAGAAAGTTCGGCGGCTATCTCTCTCAAAGTTGAATGAGGATTTTCAGTCACTATTTCCTTCACTTTTGCGATGTTAACTTCAGTTGCAGACGTTGATGGCCTACCAGAGCGAGGCAAATCTTCCATCACATCTCGACCGCTTTTGAACGCTTTGTACCACTCATAAACACGTGTTTTTGATAAAGTCGAATCACCGTAAGCCTTCTGTAACATTTTCAGTGACTCCGAACACGAAATTCCATTGGCGATGCAAAATTTAAGACAAACTCTTTGTTCAATGTTTTTGTCCATTATGAAATTCGCAATACACACTAGATATGATATAACTAAAAACAGCACTGTATTTAATATAAATAACAGATGCAACTCAAACTCCGCGCCAAAATAGAAAACAGTTGTGCCAATCTAACAACAACAAAAAAAACAAAAATTTGAATTTGGAACCATAAACAAATCATCCATTCCCGATACTTTGTTGACTGAAGGTATATTAGTATTAATTAATTAATATAATATAATTGTGAACCCCCATTTTTTTTTCACGCGAACGTAGACCCCCGTCGGGTCCCGAGTCTAGTCGAGGGGACAATCTGGACCACTTCGGGAACTACTGCTCTATACTATCTGCAAGAACCTTATCACAGTTAATGTATAGGTATCTACACTCGCGAGCAACCAAATGGACTCAAGCGCTACCGCTCCATTCAAACATTGTTCTAAACAAAAGTATACAACATTTAAATTAAAATTATATGTCATTTGAAAGCTTGAAACCTAAGCTTTAAAAAAAACATCAACACCATTAAATAAAACAAGTACCAACATGTTAATTTGCGCAACATATGGGACAAACTACTCACTACGCTACCTGCCAGTTGTAATACCTTCTACCCCTATAAAACCCCCGTTACCCTGCCCACGAATGCCCTCAACCCCTCAACTTGCGTCAACTGCGGAGGCCCACACGCAGCCAACAACACCACCTTTCCTGTGTTTCGCCGTGAGATGCGGAACAAGAAAGCAGGCACCGTTCCGCTATCTAAAATGGGTAAAACAACGGTGGTGCAGACAACTGTGGAAGAGTCAGCGCCAGCTTCACTGATGGCCCCGGCAAATGACCCACAGCCCAAGACTACCACAGCACAGCCTAAGAAAAGGAGGGGAAAAAAGGGCACAAAGCCGACTGCGACCGAAGACACAACCGGGACCAACAAAACTTTAGCCCTACAGCAGCCAAGAAGGATCAAAGCTACCTGGCCACGTCCATCAGCGTTAGCCAAGAATTGCTGCAAGCCGTTAAGACAGCCGGAAACGCAGAAGCCATCGCTCTCAGAGGTGTATTCCAACTCGTGGGAACCCATGGGAAGTGAGCCTCTGAGGATAATTCACTGGAACGCCTGCTCTCTACAGGGTAAAAGACGCCTGCTGCAGCTTTTCCTAGAGGAACACAGCATGGATGTTGCACTTATTAGTGAGACCCACCTCCGGGAAAACTCTCCATATGCCATCCCGAACTACATTAGCTACAGGAAGGACGAGAAGAACGAGCCAGGACGAGCCATGCGGGGCTTAGCGGTGTTCGTTAAGAGGAGGAGGCGTCGTCCATCAACCACTACCACAGATAACCCTCTCATCGATGCAAGCCCTGGGAACAGAGATCCAGATTGCTGGCAAAATAGTCAGACTCTACGCAGCATACAGACCGCCCAGCACGAAACTCATAGTATAAGAGCTAAGGAGTCTTCTAGAGTCCGCATTTCCGACTATTGTTGCCGGCGATCTCAACGCCAAGCATCTCTCCTGGAACTCCAGTAGGACCTGCCCGCAAGGACGACTCCTCTTCCAAGACTCAGTGGACCACAAGAACCGACCCATTACTGGCGAACGGGTGCGGATATTTTGGAAGTCGTGGTCTACAAAGGTCTAAGAACACCGCCTACTCAAGAAGTCCTACAAGAGCTCCAATCAGACTACCGGCCCGTTTTTCTCACCCTGGATGAGCTCCCTGCAAGAGTAGTCAGGGCGCGCACGCGCCGGAAAACAGACTGGGGGATTTTCCAGGGAATCCTACAGGACATTTTAAAAAATAAAATAAAATTTCGTGAACAGACTTCAATACGTAAAGATATGTATACTTAACGGACGGAGTGCCTTCTTAGAACTTTGGTTATGCTGTGCTGTTTATATGTTCGTGCAAGTGGGTTAGAAAAAGGTCGTAGCCACTCGTAAGCTATGGTCTTTTTTTTCCGCCTCATGGGTGTAAAAAGACCAACTTCGCTCACTGGTGTCATGACGTACTATTGTCTTCCGACTTTACATTCATTATCTTTTAGTTATTGTCTCGCAAAAAGGTGCGAAAAGTAGTAGGTACCTATATTTTCTTCGGGAGTAAAGGAATTTGGAGTTAACTATACATTCCTCTATGACGCTCGGTATTCAATATGGCACCCCTAAAAATAGTCTCCGCTTAATCCCCTTGGTAAATAATCTGCTATTAATAACTCTTTCTTTAACATAATTGGTAAAATCTTTAAAATTAAAATTAACAGAGCGATCACATTCATACTCATACCATAATTACATTAGCAGAATTGATAAGAACTGTGAAATTGGCAACAAAAATACACTTTCCTTACACGCCATTAAGCGACAAGAGCTTGCTGATTGAATCTTGGAACGCACGTATATCACAGACTTATCTGTCGTTAGAGACTTATCTACCTACCGTTTTGTTCGGCTCACCATGATACCTATATAGTCGACATAGCACGAGAAAGTGCATGTGATAGTAAACAATGCCAACTAGATTGTTTAAAGCAGTCTAGAGGCATTTATATATAAGTCGTGTGCGTGTTCTATAAACCGTAAGCCATGTATTCACCAGGCAACAATTGACGAGCAACATCTTGACAAGCATCATGTTGCATGGACAGCAAATGTTGCCAAATAAATGTTGAGTAACATGTTGGGCGCATCGAAATGTTGGGCGTCAATTATTTTACACATGGCTTTATTGTAGCATGATTAGTGATGGTATATTAACCGCCAAAGTTAGGTCGTAGCCTGATGTCGTATCCGTCGAGAATGCGGGTCACGGTGTGCGTCACGTTCTCCAGCCGGTCGCCGGCGCGCTGGCCTCTGTGACACAAAAATACAAACACTAGTGAACTTACCTTAAATACTTCTGGATGAAAAATATTAGTAACTAGCTTCTGCCAGCGGCTTCGCCCGCCCCAAATTTCGTTATCGGCGTAGGTTCTTACGGCAACTCCTCAATTATAGAAAAAACAAAACAAACAATCAAATCTTCCCTCTTTAATGGCATAATACATTCATGTCTGTGAAATGGAAATACACATACAAAATTTCAACCCTATCGGTCAAGCCGTTTAGTAGTTGACATACCGAGAGCGGCGCCACCTACCGGGTCTAATTGTATTTTTAAATTACCCATATAAAATTTCAACTCAATCGGTTCAGCCGGTTAGAAATTATGTGAAAAAGATAAGTACGGAAGGATAATTCTTACTACCTGTTGTCCTATTACCCGTTTTCACGTAGGATTGAAGCATTATCCCGCGGCAAAAAGTAGCCTAGATTAATCAGTGATAATGTAGCATTCAAGTGGTGAAAGAATTTTTTAAAATCGGTCCATTACTTTTTGATCCAATTCGTTACTAACATACTTACATACAAATCTTCCCTCTTTAATGGCATAATACATTCATGTCTGTGAAATGGAAATACACATACAAAATTTCAACCCTATCGGTCAAGCCGTTTAGTAGTTGACATACCGAGAGCGGCGCCACCTACCGGGTCTAATTGTATTTTTAAATTACCCATATAAAATTTCAACTCAATCGGTTCAGCCGGTTAGAAATTATGTGAAAAAGATAAGTACGGAAGGATAATTCTTACTACCTGTTGTCCTATTACCCGTTTTCACGTAGGATTGAAGCATTATCCCGCGGCAAAAAGTAGCCTAGATTAATCAGTGATAATGTAGCATTCAAGTGGTGAAAGAATTTTTTAAAATCGGTCCATTACTTTTTGATCCAATTCGTTACTAACATACTTACATACAAATCTTTCCTCTTTGTAATATTAGTATAGATTTAAAACATACATTGCGTTATATGAATGTTACCTCGGCCACCGAAATTCACTATTAAATTGACGATATCTGTCGCCGAATGGTGTTATAACAATAACTTACGCATTTTATCTATCTATCGAGAATCGTTAATCCTTTTTGGAAATCACAGTTTTCTTGTCAAATCGAATTGTCCTCGATATAGCATACATAACTGTTTGTACGGGAATGGAACCAACGCCCCATAGTTCAGCAGGCAGGTCATTATCCACTTAGCCACAGAGCCGCCATTACACAGAGTACTGCTGCCAGTTTTGGGCAGCTCGGGTCCCGAACTCATAAGCAGTATCGAATTCTTAAATCATCTTAAAGAAACTAACCCACACAAAAAAATATTTAAGAATAATTTTTTTCGATTAATTGTAAGAGTGATAGCGGAATAATAAGGCTGTGACATACGGACGGACGAACGGACTTGACGAAACCATAAAGAGTTCCGTTTTTACCATCTGGCTAAAGAACCCTAAAAGTAGCGCAATTGATCAAAAAACTCGTAACATTTGTGAAAAGTCGGATGTTTCCTTAGACGATACCGATATAATCTCATCGAGCATATTTACTATAGTGAGCTATTAAAATAATTCTTAACGTTCACATTAACCTCTGGATAAAATTAAAAATATCAATTTATTTCTTAGTGCAAAACTAAATTTATACTATGAAAAATACTCGAACATTCCAGTTGAATCCACGGGTGGATCCATGGATACATGAGTTCTCACTGAAGCAAGTAGATTTAAATAAGACCGTCTTTGGGATTGAAATGAAATTGCCATTTAGTGTGAGGATTTGTTAGATCTTCCCAAAATTCAACTAGAGAAACCTGTTATACGACCCACGTTAATCGCCGGATTTGCAATTTAATGACCAATTTTACAGTCGTGATTACGCAGATTATATTTATGATTTAGCTGGTATCCAACATACAGAATTAAATATAATTAGGTTGATTTGAAAGTCAGTATTTTTAATAGAAATATGAGTATGTTATAGTTTTCTCAAACGCTTTTACCTAATTAAATATATATTTGATGTGTTGTGATGCACTATAAATCTATATTTGTTTTTTTTTATAATGTTATTATTTCTGATTTACAAAACGCAATCTGTACTACGACCATCCTTATAAGTCTCATACGTCCTTACTGTTGGGGCACAGCCTACAGTGAGGGGAAGCGTGATTTGGTCCATAGGCCACACGCGGGCCCAGTGTAGATTGTGAACTTCACATACGTCTTTTTCTTTTGCCGTATGCAGGTTTCCTCACAGTGTTTTCCTTCACCGAGAATCCAGTGGTGTGAATAATCAATGTACATGAGGAATTAAGAAAAAGACTCATTGGAACACGCCGGGCTCGAAACTACGCCACTCAGAACACAAAGTGAAATTGAAACACCCTCGGCCACCATCGACTATTGAGAGGAGATTTATTGAGAAAATGCAACATTTCAATTAGAAATAAAATTGTATGATGATCAAAATATAAGTTATGACATTCAAAACAAACGGAGGGATTCATACTAAGAATTTATAAGGCCTTTTTGCTATTTTGTTACGGAGTACTTATAAAATAAAAAAGTGCTTTTGTTCCTAACACTTATTCTTCAACAACACAGAAACACTTCGATTTGAAGTCTTGGCACGTAAAAGATTAAATTCACATCTGTCTGCATAAATTGAAATTTGGTAAAATGTTTTATTACTTGTAACGTTTCAGGACAGTAATTGATTGAAATTGTATAATTGACTTTATAAAACAAGGAGCTAAAGGAGCTAAGCATTAGGTCGGTACTGTGTCTTCCTCAGTCAAAACAATTTCATTGTGTAAAACAGCTTTTATTGATTGCAATAAGTTAGTGACGATTAACAAGCTGTGCTTTGCGGTTTCACTTGCTCCGTTCATCAGCTTTATAGAGTTTGTATGTAAATATACGCACTTATCTCGGGAACTGTGAACTGTTTGATAAAAAAAATATTTTTGTCTGTGGCAGCCCCATTATTGAGAAACGTTATAGGCTTTATAACTTTACGCTAAGTCCTGAGGTAAACCTACAGTAAGCTACTTACAGTATTTTTTTTTCGAAATCACAATGTAAACAAACATATTTAACATTTATTTTATTAGTAATTACCTTTTTCCCGCAACTTCGCCCGCGCTAAATTTGATTATCAGCGTGGGATTTCTAGTCCTTAGCAACTCGGTGTATCAAGATAAAACATAAACCAGATTTTAAGTTAGACTTCCAGTAATGTAACTGTGAAAACCGCATCCGATTTCGTACTGTAGTTTTTGTGTGATGCGCGTACGAAAATAGAAACAAACATAAAAACAAACAAAAATTCTAAAGATAATTGTTTTGGCTTTTTTTTTTATATCCCTAAGGTGGCAAACCAGCTTACGGTCCTCATGATGGTAAGTGGTCACCGTAGCCTATGGACGCTTGCAAGTTTTTAGAGGCAAAGAGACTGCCCAGTAGAACGGCTTTCTATTTTGCACTATGGGCCAGGTCACCATCGGTCTCCAGCAGTGGTGGTAACGACGACTGGCAAAAGTTTCCTTCGGCAGCTTAAGCAAGCGATCAGAAAGCACGACTCCCAGAGGGATAGCTCGCAAGTCACCACTCTATTTTGCCGATGAATTAGAATTAAGCTCTAGCAGTTGCTTTAACTCAGAAATATTCGGATCCTTATTGTAACGAGCCGTTGCATAAGAATTTTAGCTTCTCTGCAATACCGATTAACCGGCCGTTTTCTGACACTGGCAGCTACTTGCATAAAGGCACGCATAGATACGAGTGTGGCCGCCGTGACCTACGCGCACCCATAATATCGACAGGTCCCTGTCTTCAAGGCTATGAAGGCGGCGACAGCAGATATCCTCCCGGACGAACATACATACTACGGGACGACTCACAAAAGTGTGCTCAAGTCAGTAGCCGGGATAATGAAGGTGTGATGTATCGGCTGGGCAGGATAACTGCGTCCCCTTTAAAAAGAAAATGTTTGGCTGCGCAGTTTTTAGTTGATGGTGAACTGCGTTAAGGTTGGCGTATTTAAAGCTATTTCTTTGCGTTTAGTGAAAAACTGTATTACTCGTAAACTCTATTACTTTTGTAAATAAATACAACCTGCCGTGCGTGCGAACGTGCAGCACTAACCGATGCGTGTGCACGTCACGCATTTGTTCTGGCACTTCTCTTACAGTGTCATACATTACAAATGCTGCATGCGCACGTCACGTCGCGTCACGCATCTGGTCAGCACGAGCCTTCATTGTAGCAAGCGTGCGTTGAGTGACGTAGCGGTGTAGCATAATGCTACGCCACACAGCTACGAGACATAAAAACTACTAATGTCACTATAATTGCTCCCACCACCTTTTATTAGACAAGTTCTTTTTACTTGGCCGGTTTTTTAAATTCTTAGTGGCATGCTGAATATTTACTGGCAAACAAATGTATACTTTGGTAAGATTCTTATTGTCGCTGTACAAAATGCGTAGAGTAATGTAGTCTTTAGAATTGTCGTATTAGTTAAATGTTCCTACTCTGAGTCTAGTTTGGGCTTTTTATTTTTGCAAAGACCAGAAGTTTCTTGAATAGTTATTAATATTAGCTATTATGACTTAGTGAACTTAGTGAAATTATTAGTGAACCGCTACTTCACATCTTACATATTTATATAACATATAATGTAAGTAAAGCCATGAGATAAATATTTATTGAAAAGAAAACAAAAAAAAAAGTGAAAAGCAAAAAAAGAAGACAAGAACGTATCTGTATCTGTAACTGGTATCAATATTTTTTTCGCGCATGCCATATTCTAATTTTGTACCATATGTCTGGCCCACAATAAACACGAATCTAATGACAGCTCATACGTTGAATCAATGAAACCGGTTTGAGTACAGAGCGTGCTAAAGAAATAGACATACTTATGCTCGAAAAACATTACCCTCCTTCAACAGTCGAGTAAAAACCCAGTCTTAATTATAAAATATTTGGCTGCCGAGATTTAATATTTTGTGGGCATTCCAAATATTGCCAAATTATACTGTAATATGTTTAATTTACTTAAATCTTATTAAATAAATATAACACAAATGTACGCTATATACTTACTGAGTGTGTGTAAACTCAAATACAAGATTGAGACCAACAGCGACCGCGAGCGAGCGCGCGAGCGAAAGCGTGCGTCGCGCGCTCATCGCGCGTGCACTGCGTGTGGAGCGCTTACCATCGCGCGATCACCGCCCAAATACGCACCGTTCTAACTGCGACATTTCTAGCTTACACTTCAATATCATATTATTCTACTTTGAATTCTGTAGACCACAAAAGTAGTGACGTCATAAACACTAAGTGACTTCGACGCTTGGGTAAGAACAACAAAGTTTTGTGTAACTGAATTATTGTTTTTGGTTTTTTTTATTAAAAGGCCTTACTATTTTGCAACTTGTTCCAAAGAGAAAAGTGCACGTCTTTCAGATTACTTGTTACCAAAAAGAATCATGAAATGGAAAACTAAATCAGGAACTCTTTGCATAAGTAAGCAATATTTATCACACGTCTAAAAAGACTCACCTGTTTTTATTATATAACATAGCTGAGAAAAGAGCTCTTTTTTATTATGTGGTAAAATACATTTTGATTACAGTTGTTTCTCCGTATTTCACTTTGAGAAAGTGTTTGTTTTTAACCAAGTGTCAAATATTGCCATTTGAACATTATGAAGTCACATTTTTGCGGTTCATGTTTTTCGCTTAAAAAAACCTATGACCGTTAACAAACTTTTGCGATGTTCGAGTATCGTAGTTAGTATTTAGCGCGACGCGAGTCAGCGTGTGGTGAGCGACCACGTCGGCGATGCCGCGCGGAGTGACGCCGCGCCTGCGCTGCAACCACAAGCATCCATTCTACTTAAAATCGTCACACTCACTTACAGCTAATCAGAAACATAGTTAACACTAACTTTGGTTAAAAGCCTGTTATTTTAGATGTATTTTAAAAAAATATTTAAGTATATCGTGATTACATACTTACAATTAATTGTAAATGTCAATTTTTATCACTCCAATCGTCATTTTAACTGTTTTCAATAAGTTTACTATTAAGACTGAGTTTTACTGTATTAGACATTTAATTTCAGTCGTAATTAGTGATGGCTACAAATTGTTTTTAACAAATTACTAGCAAAATAATTGAAATTAATTTTCTTCAAAATTTTGGAATCCAATTTCCAATTTGTTATTCTAGATTAACAAACATTAAGAAAATAATATAGAGGCATGAGAAGTATAAATCCTTAACACAGAGACTTAAAATAATATAAAACAGAGATATGAGATGTATAAATCCAGAAATTTTGTTGGACAAGACTGTAGCTGTCCGAGGGTAGCGGATTATGAGTAATATCTGTCCGTCGACGTAACTGAAATGTCTCTCATTTTAGAAAAAGGAATACGGCAGATATTTGTGCACATTATATTATAATAATTTAATAGCTCGCGCTTAATTCAATAATAATTTTCAATATCTTTATTACTATTGAATTATACCCACATTAATTGGTTTACAATGATTATACAATTTAGTTCTCTCTAAATCATAAAAAAATATTTTACAATTTCGTTCTCTTAATTGGCACAGTATACCGTACATGAGTAGAATAAATTACAGTTATTACAGTATATTCAATTGAGAATTATACAAACAAATGTATGTTCCCAGATGTTACAGTAAATATTAAACGATATACAGTAACATACGGTGATATTTGCGATATCATGACATAGTTTACCTGTGGTTGTACGGAGCGCGGCGCGCTGCCAACGCCGGAAGGTGTTTGTCGAGCCGCTCTGCTGCGTCGCATAGCCACGTAGATTAGACTAGAGGTTCCACACAACTGCTATCAAGTTGTCGATGTATGCCTGAAAAACAGTTTGTTTAATCTACATTTAGGTCTACGTAGTGTTTTTATACTATGGTACAAGTAACATATAAGTAAGCTCATGCCGCAGATGCACTGTTCAAAAATTTTTAAACATATTTTTATTAGGCAAAATCCTTATTATATACTAACTTTTTCCCGCGACTTCGTCCACGTGGACTTTTGACCTTTTTATGATTTTACCTATAAAAATATCGGAATTCTCAAACAGATTTTCATTTCCAATTTTGCCATCTAGGGAATAAACTTCTAAAAGACTTTTTTTTACGTAAAAGCTAAATACCAAATTTCCAACCTTTATTGAAAAAATTAAGACTCAATACCCAGTACAATTAGAAATTTTTAATAATTTATTATTAAACAAACAATACTTGAAGAAGAAATCATGTAACGTGAACCCATAAAGCCGATGTAACGTAGCTTTCGTAGCTCGTAGCGTGTCGTAGCATAAAGCTACGACGAACACATAACTAAGTGCTACGGAACTTGTGAATTATCTAGCAACTCTGTGATTTATAAGTTTGATAAATTTGCTTTGCTTCAAATGATTTTTATTTTTAAAATATTATTTTATTATTAAATAAAATTTAAATAAGTATTCAATTTGATAATAGTGAGTAATCTTGTTACATAACTTTTTATTGTCAAACTTCAGTGTCATTATAGCACACTATTTTTGAAGCTATTATACTCGTAAATATTTAGTAAATAAAATAAAAACTATTATTACAAGATCCCAGAGCGATCTGACATAACTTATTTTCACATAGATGAAACCTTAGGTTCTCAGTAGCGTCTCATGTTCTTTGAATACCTGCGTGCTTGTGGAGCTCCCCTTGTGGTACCAGGTAAGAAAGGTAACTAAAAATAAGAGTTACTTAACTTAAATTTAAATGGCTGATTTTTGTATATGTTTTGTAGAATATTATTCTAAAATAGTATAATAAGTATCAGACACTTTCCATGGGCCAAAACTTTTGTCAGACGCTTTAAAGCTCCATAAAAAATAAATTTTGTGTTTAGGGGATGTTAGCACACTACCATTTGTCTGACTAATGAAATATAACTTTGTAATAGTTACCTTAATAACATATTTAAAAATCAGACATGTAAGACTATATGCAGATAAGTTGTGTCAGATCGCTCTGGGATCTCGGAATATATATTTAATCAGTAAAAAACGAGAAACGTTCTTTAATTATATATGTCGCAGGCAAATCGTATAATTAGCCGTTCCATAATATGCCTAGGCAAATCGATAATTATGAAATAGAAATTATCATATAACTGAACAGATTATTAGGTATACGAAGCTTGTCCGAAACACTCCGCTCGCTTCGCTCGCTCCGCATCTGTGTTTACAAAAGAGAAACTGAACCTTTGCTTGCGACATATATATCGTCAGTAAAATGTAACGGATTATTAAATTAAAATTTAACACTAAAAAAAAACCAACAACGAAAATTAGACGTTTTCATTACTAAAAATCGATCCATATAAATAAGTAAAATGGAAAGTGGGTGAACGTTTGTTGTTCACGAACGTTCCATCTATGTTCGTAACAACAAAAACTAATCGATAAATATTAATATTTATTTTTATAATTGTTTTAATTTAGTTTTTAATGTTTTTTAGGTTTTAGATTTATTTTTTGATATAGATTATTTTATGTTATAATAATATTCTAAATGAAATTTTTCTTTAAGCAAAAAATACTTATTAGAGATTAATATATTCTATGTACAAACTAAAAACATGTAAAAGTCTATTTATAAATAACCTCAAGGTCAAGACGCATGGCAATTGCGGCTTTAAAAAAATATCAGCTGGTACTAAAGTTTTTTAATCCCCATAACAAGATTTACATAATTTCCTTTTCCATGAATCACATAGTTATCGCTGTCCCGATTCACACTGTTTTTTATTAATATATGATTTTAAATGAAAATAGCTTTACCGATTCTTTTGAGACCTCAACACAGATCAGGAAAAAGCCTTTGTACTACCTCGTACAGTATAACGACCTACTTTTCACATATTGTGATGTAAACACGTTGGAGATAATTCATTTATTATAAGAAAACCGCTACCCTCTGTACAACTGAAATACTGCACATAATTAAGTTTTTTTTTTATAAATATCAATAAGTATTTTACCCTACTATTAAAATTCTAGAAAATAGTAATATGAAGAAAATATACATATATGGGAACCAATTTTTACAATATTCATCAACGAAGCATACATACTTAAACTAATATACATACTACATGGTTATATTAAAAATAAAATAAATTTAGTTCTTAAATTCTGTCAAGGTTTTCACTAAGGACTACTGTATGGGGTTTTTAAAGAAAGAGGTTTTCAGATTTTTGAAGAGTAATGCGAGTGTCGCAATCATTCATAAACTGCGGTAACCGCTTACCATCACGCGAACCGTAAGCTTGTTTGCCACATAAATCAACATGAAATAGATAAATATATTGTTTATTAAATGAACAGATATCTCGCATTCTTATTAATTCCGCGCATAATTTTGTTATTCACTTATTTCAAACCTTTAAAAATGTTAAGACTTTAATAAAAATAATGAGTGGATGGATATCTGTCTAGCAGAGATTTTTTGGCAAACGTGGCTACGAGAATATTTGCCGACTCTGAGAATATTAGACGCACGCACCACTGCGCCACTTGGTCCTCAAAGACAATACCTAAAAATATGTCAGTATAGGAAAACAAATAAACATTAAATTGATGTACACATGGCAACTATGCGTATATTTACTTACTAGTCGGTCTGTTGTTTCGATAAAGCCACTTTTTGTCCCGCCGACTCGCACTTTACCTGCTGATAATAAAACATAACCTATGTTATTCGCTTATAATGTAGCTTCCTATAGGTGTAAGAATTTTTACACGGCTAAGTCGTTTTGAGTCCATCCATATCCATTACAAATAAACAAAATATCTTTCCTAGCTTTTTCTCGTGGTTCCACCTGCCCTAAATTCGGTTTTTGGTGTAGTTTTTCAACGGCCACAACTTGACGTTTTCAAGTAGCCCATGTCCTTCCCCTGCACTTAAATTATCTTTATGCCAAATTTCATTTTAATAAGTACATCAATTTAAGAATGAAGGTGTTACAGCAGGATAGTTACTTTCGCATTTATAATATGTATTAGTTTAGATCTAATGGATATATATATCTTTATAAAATATGACGACCTACATGATATATATCCTCAGAACATATTGGAAATTGTAAAGGATACAGCAACTGTATTTATTTATGAATACGTTTGAAGTCATCCCTCCGCAGTTGGTTACACATCAATATATATTGTATGTCAACGTCACATGACATACTTTAATAAAAATCGCGTTTAACGGTTTACTTACATTTTAATATCGACGCAAAAATATTATGCCTCTAGAAAGTGTCATAAGTTGACGCGTTCTTGTGAAAATAATGGGTGTAAAGTGTCATGTGGCTGGTCTTTGTTCTTTGTGAGGCTCCTTTATACTTACGCTGAGAGGCCAATAGTAAAGAGTGGTTAAGTTAGCTTTGGGTCACGTGGTAGCTGTAGTAATTATCATAAGAGCTAAAATCATTGTTAGGTATACTTTGGAAGTATGTTGACGCATTTAAAAAAAGCTTTGTAGTTTTGTTGGTAGAAGAGACAACTAGCTGATCCAAAGAACGTAGGTGACGGCTATATGTGACCTATCAAGATAAAACATACTCCAGATTTTAAGTTAGACCTTCAGCAATACAACTATGGAAACCACATTTAATTCCATACCCTAGTTTTATTATGATGTACGCAAATACACAGGCAAACAAAAATTCTAAAGATGAAGTTATTATAATTTTGTAGTAGTCTTTAGGATATTGCTTATATTATTTATTTTTGTTTAGAATTTATTTTAAACTATTTAATTTGTTTAAGTTTCTTCTTAAATATCTTCAGTACAGACATCGGCCAGTTACAATTATATTATAGAGAGTACATTATAAATAATAATTTTGATAAATAATAATAATATACTTAATTGCACAATATGATTATTTATAAATAAAGGCAATAAAACAAAAGACACCTTAAATTATAAACAAATCATAAAATACAAGTACAAATGGCGGTCTTATCAATAAGAAGTGATCTCTTTCAGACAACAAAAAGGGTAGGGGAATTTATTATAAATACTACTAATAAAAATACTAATAAATTATGAACTGAAATTTTTTATAAATTTTTGTATATATATATAATTAATCAATATATACACACAGTAAATATATATTTACATACACAAAATAGATATACATTACTACATTTATATAAAGTACAAAAAAAGTGAGAGTATTGCATTTACATGTCATGTCAAGTTCCAGCTATAAGTTAAAGAATTTTTGAACGTGAAATAAACTGCAATACGATTTATTTAATGAATTTTGTGTCAAAAAATAGAATAGGGATCTTAAGAAAACTTTCTTAGAGAACTCCAATTTCGTTCATAAAATACTTACCAACAAGACTACGTCACTTTGCAGTATTAATTGCCTTCTCAGGTTTTTTAGTCTTGAAAGGGAGTTCCAAGCTCAGTGGTTTTTTTCTTTTATTATTTTCTTCAAGTTTATTATCTATCTGTAAAGCTATGTGTCTTGTAATGCTTAGCTGAAAATCTTTTATTGATTTTTTTTTTAATACATAAGTAAATTTATTAACAATTTAAATAACAATGAACATTAGATATACAATAAAAATTAAAATTAAAATACAACTAAAATTATTTTATTAAAAGAATATCCCCTCCAGTGTACCGCCCTGTGGCATGGTGTCCATAATACTGGCGGCATTACCTCGCTGGATTGCTATGCTAAGCCTTTGAGCAAGGTACAGACGAGCCCTAAAGACACCAGAACTCAGCACGAGCCTTTTAGATAAATCCTTAAGAAAGGTTTTAGCCGAATAATTTTACAACTGACGAAATAGACCGGCAACCTGCAATGATTACTATTGACGCACGAGTAGGTATTTACTGGTACTCAACATCTGCACGCGCAGCAATGGTTATGGTAGTGGGCTTAAAAACTACTATTGGAGTCAGACAATCACTTAGCTGATTCATGTTCGTCTTCATTATTATCGTTTAGTACGCGGGGACAGATAACCTTTAATGATTTTTAGGGTTCCATAGACAAAAGGGGAAAGACGGCAAACTAATAATTTCGTCGTGTCCCTTCGTCCGTTTGAATTCCAGTTCTTTCTTACTCTGCCGTCTCGGACAGAGTCCATTAAACTTAAAGTTTTTTTTGTACATGCCTTTGTGTTGGCTGTCGAGGGAGTGTTTGAGATACACTGCAGGGGTACGGGTTGTACATCAACTGCCTCGTTTGGGGAAATGGGCACTAGATAGTATTTTTATTAAAATGTGAAAAAAAGCTTGATGTTTTGCAAAAAAAAAAACAAAACTTTGTAAAACGTCCCGTAATTCTTTTGTAACGTCTTCTCTATAATCTTCTGACAAAGTTAGCAAGGCTTGTAATATGAAAACAACGGACATATATACACAACTTTTTTGGAAATAAATAGTAAACACAAATATAAATTAAGGTCCTGTGCGGGAATCGTACCCATGTCTCTGGTTCAGCAGGCTGGTCATTACCCACTTAACTAGAGGCTGTCCCTAGTCCCTAGGTAAAGAATACTTGTTGTATACGATTAATTCTTAAACTAATAGCATTTGTTTTGTTTTTTAATTATTTCTAAAACGATAATAAACAAATAAAACTAATTCATTACCTATTCTCATATTTCTTAATTTTGCTGTTAAACATTTTACATCAAATTTTCAAAGAAGTAATTATTCCTAGAGCTGAGCTTAAATTGAATTTCTAGTTTGATTAATCTTTCGTCGCGTCGCAAAATAAAATGTACCCAACAATCTGTAAGGTTTTTTACAGTATATTTATTTTAATTATCAGATTTAACTGAAATCTACTGAAATTTCTTTAGATATCTGAAGCATTTGTGAAGTGTAACTATGGTTAAACTAAATTGGCGTGAGGTGTTAAGTATCCATATAAATATTATAAATGCAAATGTGACTTTGTCCGTATGTCTCCTCTTAACGCTAAAACCGCTGTACCCATTTAGATGAAATTTGGCATGGAGATAGATTGACTGCCGGAGAAGGACATATGCTACTTGAAAACGTCAAGTGTGAGTCGGGTTATTTCTATGATTGAGGAGTTGCCGTTGAAATTCTACACCGAACACCGAATTTAGAGCGGGTGGAACCGTGGGCAAAAGCTAGTATTAAATTTGTAATATAATTAGTTCGTATTTATTTTGATGAAATCTGCAAGTTCTAAAAAGGAAACGTCTATGAAGCGTCTTATTCTGTTAGAATTATGAAATTTTTCTCATTTCAATTTAGGTGTTTCAGATTTTTAGTGACTTATTAAACATTTGATCGATTTTTCTTTTATGCTTTGCTGTGCGTATTTGCTGTGTAAAAGTTACTTCTTTTTTAAAAAAGAAATTTATACCTTCAATGTAAAAAACTTGTGCAAAATAAATTATAAAAAGTTTTATTTAATAAAATTACATTTTTATCAATTATGCTTAGATATTTATGTGGTTGACAGTTTCAAAATCTTTAAGAACATAATATTTTGACCAGTATCCTTGTAAAAAAATTAGAAAAGAAAACGGAAACATATTAAAACTTTGTACTGGATTTGCAACCTAAAAATTTACTTAACTTTAATTTGTATCCGAACAGTAAATACTATTTTATTAAAGTTGGCATACATGGAAAAGTTACAGCTGCGGTTTGTGGCTAGCAGCGACTATACGGCATTTTTGCGGCGCTGACGACACGCATGCGCGTAGGGCCAAGTTCTGCGAGCAGGGACGCTGTTAAATCCAAACAACATACCGGTTATCGTGGCACGCTGCCTCCGCGGTGAGGCGCCACAAACGCGGTAAAAACTCCACATACAAATGAACTACTTAAAAAATAACTATGTACTTACCGCCAAATAAAACAAACTTCAGTATGTTAATCGCGAGTTTTTTCTTACTGATTTATGGGTGAGTTGTAATATTGTTTGGGTATTTATATTTATTATTATATAGTTATTTATATTATATACATTTAGTAGGTATTTCAAAAGTTCTTTATTATATTACACTTATAATAAGTTATATGTTAATGTTTAAGTTTCATTGTTTACGGTTAGGGATAGATTAAAAGTTTAGGGTGAAACCTAAATGCATATTGAACATATCTACTGTATGCGTGCTAATAGAAAATCTTACTTTTAAATGTTTACGCTGGATTATTTCATTTAAGACGGCCATATATAAGAAACTTATGTGGCAAATTAATCCCTGTTGTCCTGCTAATCGATCATAACCGATTGAAAATCGAAACCCTCAATTAATATTAAAATAATCTTATGCTTTAGGGTGAGAAACATAGTCATTTATGTATGTATCTCCTATGTCAGGACTAATCGCGCTGTAAAATATATATAGTTTTAGAATGTTATTATGTTGTTACATCCTACTAATATTATAAATGTAAATGTTTGTATGTATGTTTGTTACTCAATCATGCTTTAACTACTGGGCGGATCGGGATAGTACTTGGCATACAAATAGGTTAGGTCCTGGAATAGCATATAGGCTACTTTTTATTCCGAAAAATTCAAAAGTTCCCGCGGGAATAACTATAACAGAGTTTAAAGAGCAATAGATGTAGCTATAGCAAACTTCATTAGTATTATTAAGGAGTTCAACGCCGATAACCGAATTCAGAGCGGGCGGAGCCGGTGGCAAAGTTTAGTTATATATAATGTTATATGACAGCCCAGTGGTTGTAACGTCAAGTTAATGCGTGTACCTACCTACTACACACACCTAGCCGGTTCTAGGGTTCGGTACCTCAAAAGAAAAATATAGGAACCCTTACAGTTACCAGTCTGTTAAGATCCTTTTTATAAGAAACGCGTGGAGGTAATAAGTTAAAATTATTAATGTTAAATAGGTATATACCGATACGCGCGAAATTCCATATATGTAAATTTCACGATGTTTGTTTTGGGTAGAGTCAATAGTTAAATAGAACCTTTAGTATCGGCATGTCTACGTCTATCCGTCTGATCGTCCATCCCTTGGTATTTCCCAAGCATCAAAATCTGTACCCTGCTATCGATTTTGCTTAAATTGTTAATCGACTAAATGATTTACAAAAAGGTGTCTTATGTTAAGAACCATACTGTTTTATCAACAGAATCATAAATGGAATGCTTATAGTTTCATCATGTCTATTCTTTCGTCCCTCTGTATGTCACAACCTTAAAATCATACAACATGCCATTGATTTCGATAAAATTTGGCAAAAATATCGTTGTCGGGCTATGAAATCTAACATAAACATGATTAAGTGCGTGAGAGACACACTATTAGTTGGTTTTTATGATTCCTAAATATGTGTTTAGCCATGTTTATCTGTTAAATAAATAAATGGTAGACATACAAGTAGGTACGCCAATGATAAAAATTGACTTCTTATAGGAACAAATCAGTGTTTTCTACTTACCACTCCGTCCCCACTACTGGGGCACGGCCTATTGTCACTGAGGGTGATTTAGGCCATAGTTCACAAGCTGGCACAGTGCGGATTGTAGACTTCAAAAAAACCGGCCAAGTGCGAGTTGGACTCACGCACCGAGGGTTCCGTACCTACCACCATTTACGTACTTCACAAACACAAACAAAAAAATATGTTTTTTTTTTATATTTCAGTTGATTAATGAAAGGTATTGCGGTTTACGATTTATGACGTATTAAAAAAAACAACTTACTAGATCTCGTTCAAACCAATTTTCGGTGGAATTTTGCATGGTAATGTACATCAAATATTTTTTTTAGTTTAATCATTCTCTTATTTTAGCACTTTGGAAGTGTCTCGCGCAAACTATTTAGTTTAGAAAAAAATGGTATAAGAAACCTCAATATCATTTTTGAAGACCTATACATATTTACCGCACACGTATGGGTTTGATAAAAAAATATTTGAGTTTCAGTTTTAAGTATGGGGAACTCTCGAAATTTATTGTTTTTTTTCTATTTTTGTGTGAAAATCTTAATGCGGTTCACAGAATACATCTACTTACCAATTTTCAACAGTATAGTTCTTATAGTTTCGGAAAGAAGTGGCTGTGACATACGGACGGAAAGACAGACAATCTGTTTCATTTTATTCCTTCTCAATGACTTTGCATGCTGTTTTAACATTGTAATTACGTGATTCGGCCTGAATCGGCCTGTATTTCGTCGCCTCCGTAATCTCGTACGTCTCTTCTGCTCGATGTATCTTTCAATTCAATTAGTTTGCTTTAATTTAAGTCGAGATGAAGTTTTAATCGATGTACTTCGGCCATTTAAACGTTATCAACTTCATTAAAAATCTCAATAGTGACATCGACAGACAATTTTGTTATTGATTGGCCTACTCAGTTGATACATACTAACATATCACACTTTTGAAAATGTATGGCAATATTTCGAATAATAAAAACTTGTTAACAAAAACATAAGCAACCAGCTTCAAAAAGATGCACTAAAGTAAAAATTTAAAAATAATTACTTATTGCCAAAAACTTATCTGAATTACAGTTTGAAGTTGGTGTATATGTGCCTAACAGTTTATAACACACTTTATTTGCATAACACCAACTTCAAACGGTAATTCAGATCAGATTTTTGGCAATAAGTAATTATTTTTACCTTTTTGAAGCCGGTTGTTTTTTTTCAAACTGTGATTCAGATCAGATTTTTGGCAATAAGTAATTATTTTTACATTTTAAGTGCATCTATTTGAAGCCCGTTGTTTTCTCTTTGTTAAAAAGTTTTTATTTTTTTGCTTTTAAGTGGCGAATTGCTTTTTTTCTCGTACACTAAAAACAACCGTACTTGTAACTAAATTTTATACAATCATCAACATAAAAGGCGTGTTTCACCAGTTCAAAATTAACATCAATTATTTTTTTTCTCCAAAAGTTTAAGTTTTAAATCCACTCCATTAATATGTGACCACTTCAGTAACATACTTTTTCGAATAAAAAATTTTTTGAAATCGGTTCACAATTGGCGGAGAAATTGGTGGACATACATAAAAAATATACTTCCCTCTCCACCTTTTTAGGGTTCCATAGCTAAATGGCAAAAAACGGAACCCTTATAGATTTATCATGTCTGTCCGTCCGTATGTCACAGCCACTTTTTTCCGAAACTATAAAAACTATACTGTTGAAACTTGGTAAGAAGATGTATTCTGTGAACTGCATTAAGATTTTCACACAAAAATAGAAAAAAAAACAATAAATTTTTGGGGTTCCCATACTTAGAACTGAAACTCAAATTTATTTTTTCATCAAACCCATACGTATGGGGTATCTATGGATAGGTCTTCAAAAATGATATTTAGGTTTCTAATATCATTTTTTTCTAAACTAAATAGTTTGCGCGAGAGACACTTCCAAAGTGGTAAAATGTGCCCCCCCCCCTGTAACTTCTAAAATAAGAGCATGACAAAACTACAAAAAATATATGATGTTCATTACCATGCAAACTTCCACCGAAGATTGGTTTAAACGAGATCAAGTAAGTAGTTTTTTTTTTAATACGTCATAAATCGTAAAACGCAATTTACCATTCCTTCAATAAACTAAAAAATAAAAATATGTTTGTTTGTGTTTGTAGATTACATAAATGGTGGTAGGTACGGAACCCTCGGTGCGCGAGTCCAACTCGCACTTGGCCGGTTTTTTTAAAGTGGGTTATAAACCAGACAGTTGCGAGTCTTACAGCAAAGGATATGAGTAAGTAGTTGACAAAATGATCTCCCATAGTTACATCGAAACACTTCAAGGTCTATTCTCTATTCGCAAATGGCGTTAAATTTTTGGATTCAGTTGTTCCTTTATCAGATAAAGCATTGAAAGTTTGATCTCTTCCTCTGCACAGCGTCAAAACAATTCTTGTTTTCAGCCACCGTCCTGTCAAAGTTAATTCTCTTCTAGTGTCTGAAAAATAACTTTAAAAATCTAATTACGCGAGAATCTCGATCGATGTTTTACGTAAGTATTACTAGAAAGTTTCAATGTCACCAATGTTAGTCTTCTAATACATTTAGAATTAACAAGCTTTTCCCCGTAGCTCCGCCCGCACTTAAGTACATCGGTTGTCGACGTCAGTTTCCTACGGCAATTCCTTGGTTATAGTTATGAAGTTTGCTTACTAATTTAGAATTAAATTAATATTTCTATAATTAATATATTTATATATAAAAAGTTATATAATTGAACTGGAACACTTGACGTTTTTAAGTAGCCCAAGGTGCAAAAAATCATCAATATATGTGTGCCTTAGCGGATTAACTGTAAAAAATATGAGCGGACAGACAGGCACAAAGGCGCTGAGGTTTATAATATGTATTGATATAGATAGATTCTAGTGGTCTTAGTATATTTTCATTCGGCTCCGTGACTTAGCAGGTCCATGACCTGCCAGGTAAATCGAGTAGTACCGGATGGCGCTGTATTTTTTTTCAAAAATATATATTTCTTTTTAATGCAGTAAGTCGCAAAGACTTTTTTTATGAAAAAAAATTAGCAGAAAGGGACTCCTTAGAGCATTCGGTAAATATTTTTTTTTTATTTTTAAGCTTTGTACCATACGTTATAGAGTAGGATGCAAGGAGGTAATGATGTTCAAAAAAAAAATACTTTTTGAACATCATTCATAAGTTCTTACGTTCTCTAATAATAAACACCATACGACATATTTTGGATTTAGATTCTTGCATATCTCATCTAAAAATATGTAGATATTTTTTTTTTGCCATAACAAAAATATATTGCACAGTACTGTACTGCAATAAGCAGACCGTAAAAAAATCCTATATGTACACACGTCTCTGAAAAGAAAGCGCGCTGTCAGCAATTAATTAGTTACATGAAAGAAATGGTTTATATATCTTTCTTTTATTTCCATGCTTGAAAAGCGTTGTATGATACGGAACGTAAAAGGTTATTTCGAATACGTTTCTATGTTAACTACTCACAAACACTGATAATGTTAATTAACACTGTTAGTCAAAGTCAAAGTGACAATAAGAATTGTCCTAAAAGTTTTTCTAGAGTTTTTTAAATTTTTTTTATTGAGCGTTATTTAGCTAGATAAACTTAACATTAGGAAACTCTATTAATAATTTTGATATGCCTTATTTTGTTTTATCCGGACAGAGAAATCACTTAGGACATCTCTCCCCTATGCATAAAAATTTCACATTTCCAAAGTGACAAAATAGAAAAAAATAGGATAATATGATTTTAAGCAAATGAACTGCGTGGCGCAATATTAGAACATCCGGCTGCCATGTCGCAGGTTTGATTCCCGTATGAGGCAATATTTTTGTTACAATTTGTCTTGTAAAGTTGTCTTGTGTATGTTTTGTGCCCAGGTATGGTGATAGGTTCACCAGCTATCACGTTTGTGGGACCAAATATCATCGGTGAAACGAGCAATAGGTTTGTAAATAATATCTCTGACCACTCTATCCTTAAAAAAAAGCGGAAAATTCTAACGAAGTAGTAAGAGAGAGAGAGAGATAAATAGAAAGTAAAAAGAAAAACTAAAAAGTAATAGAAAAAAAATCGGCCACGTGCGAGTCGGACTCCCGCACGAAGGATTCCGTACCATCTGTACCTACATATAAAATGCTTTGTCCTGAATTACTGATGGATCAACGCACAAACTAAAGCGCTGATCGTAGAGACCTGAAACTTGGAGGGTGTGTTGTTTGTATGTCGTAGGCATCCGATAAGAAAGGATTTTCCGAAATTCTACCCCTAAGGGGGTGAAAAACGGGGGCAAAGTTTGTATGGGACAACGTTATTCCTTGGTCCAATCTACTTCAAATTTTGTATAAAACTTTTTTAACAGAATTGATGGAAGACGTATTTTGTATTATATTGTAATTCATCCCGTAACGGGGTTAAAAAGGGGTAGAAAGTTGTTTTGGCGGTGATTTTATTTGAAGTTGATATCAATACTCCTTAGTGCTTTTGACTTGAATTACATTTTATTTTGACACATGTTTGACAACTCAATCCGAATTTATTCAAAAAAGGTTGAACTTATTTTAAAACATAAGCAAATAACTCCTTAAAATTGAAATGTCTCGAAAGTCGACGTACTATATTAGTTCCTCATTTGACGGTTTCTTACAAAGAGAATATAATCACTATGTTTTAGTTTCTAAGCTTAAAGAGGTTATGCACTTTTTAGGAGTTTGATTTTTTTGTGTATAAATACTTATAGTTTTCTTTTCTACCTATCTATCTTCTGCACATATGTAATGTCCTGAATGACTGACGGATCAACTCGCAGCCTAAACCGCTGATCGTAGAGACCTGAAACTTGGAGGGTGTGTTCTTTGTATGACTTAAGCATCCGATAAGATAGGATTTTCAGAAAGGGTCAAATACGAGTCGGACTCGCGCAATAAGGGTAAACCGATTGTAATAAAATTTTGTTCAGTTGTTATACACACGCCGGGGAATGTTTCTGAGAAAAAAAAATGTCAAGTTCAAGTTAGGCAGGGCCATGTGCGAGTCGGACTAACACAACAAGGGTAAACCGATTGTAAAGGGTGAAATTTAAGTAAGTTGCTATGCACACGCCGGGGAAGGTTTCTAAATTAATACAATCCTTTTACAATAGGCTGGTGCGGCAGATAATTAAAAAAAAAACAACGTTCGCTGGGTCAGCTAGTTATCTGTAAAAACGGCAAAAGATCACGTTTGTTGTATGGGAAACAATAACCTACTAAGCAGCTTGGTAATCGTTTTCATCCGTTACTAAATAGTTACATTATTACCAAGCACGTAGGTGATGATACACAGTGATAAAAATCGTAATGAGCTTGCTAGCTTAGAACGATTACAAGTGGCGTTACAAAATCACCCTGCTGATCCATCTATCTTGTCTAAAGCTAAGCTTAAGTTAACCGTATTGTTTAATTTGGTCGAAAAGTTTTAATTACCACTTTACAAACTATCAAGAGAGTAAACACTAAGAGTTATTGTCATCGTAGGCCTCTAATTAGCAATTTATATGTAACTACATAGTGGATTTACACGCAGCACCCTAATGGGTGCCATTAGTGAGTAACATAGGTTTAATGCTTCCATCAACGATCTTGACATTTTCTCATTTAAGGGAAGTCAGAAACTAACCTATCAAGCCGTATACTTAAAAAATAAAAACTAAGGCATAATCCCACTAATCCATACTAATATAAATGCGAAAGTAACTCTGTCTGTTACCTCTTCACGCTTAAACCGCTGAACCGTTTTAGATGAAATTAGGTATTGAGATAGTTTGAGTCCTGGGGAAGGACATAGAATCGTTTTTATCCCGAAAAAAGAGTTAAAAATTCAAAAGTTCCCTCGAAACTAACAATAACCGAGCCTAAACAAACTGTAGCTACTGCTATTTATTAGTAGCGAACTTCATTAATATAATTAAGGTGCTCCCCTAAAATCCCCCATTACCGAATTAAGGGCGGGTGGAGCCGCTGGCAAAATCAAGTATATTAAAAATGCGAAAGTTTGGATGTTTGTTACTCAATAACGCTTCAACCTCTGGACGGACCTAAATGAAACTTGGCACATATAGTGTAAAAGTGGGATAGATGCCTAACGTTTTGAAATTTAGTTATAATTCTAAGACGATTACTATTATAAAAAGAAGTTAATGATTATTGATAGACTGGACCTCTAACTCGAAACTGGTAAGTGAAATAAAAGCATTTTCCTTGCATACATAAAAATAAGTAAAAAAAGATTAACTCTAAGAAAGAGGATAGATGCCTATGGTGTGGGATAGTTGCACATTTGCATTTAAAGATGTGAGGATAGATGCCTTAAGAAATAAAACAAAAATTTTTGCTGACATTTGTGTAGTTTTATTGCAAATTTAACTAAACAAGCTTAAAAATAAATTTCTTTCTATTAACTACATCTTTTTCTTTGGATAGAATTTCTTATTATCCAATCTGATTTTAAGTTGTATCTTTATAATCTTCCAAGCATTCTTAGCATTAGGATTTTTCCCTGTTATCATCAAAAGTATATTCTTTTTCAAAATCGGAGCTTTCAGAAGACAAATAAGCTGTTGTTTGCTTTTGTTTTGATTAAATTTCTTCGATATGTATTCTGCTACGCCTCTACTCTTAGTACTTAATTCTGTTCTGAGTCTTTTCTTTTGCAGGTATATCTTTTGTCGCTTTTCTTTTATATTTTTTATTTCTGTGAATTCTCTAAAGTACAAGACAACAGCAGACTGCTTTCCTCTTTTATAAAATAGCATAGGTATACTCAGTCTAGTGGCTGTTGTGCTTGAGTTGTATCACTCGGCAAAAAAAAATGCTATCTTCTTTATCGCAATTTCACCGTTGTTCATAGCTTCCATTCTTTTATCGAAGCTTCCTGTGTCCATTGAGCACGCGGTCGACCATTTCTTTTTATTATATATTTTCGTGGCATATTACAATATAAATTATAACATAACAAAAAAGTCAAAATGTTTACTCAAAGTATAACACAACTTTTGTTTTCTAACTGTCTGTTATTAAGAGTATAGACGCTCTTAGGGCATCTATCCTATCCCAATACTGAAGCATCTTTACTTTTAGCTAGGGATAGATGCCTCTTGTATTTAGAAAACAATGGCTTTTGCAATGACAGAAAAAATAGGCATGTCAAACACACTATAAAAAATACTTTGAAAACAAAAAGCATTCACTCTACTCACCTCATAAAACTAAAAATTACGAGCGTAAAAAAATCTTCGCGATTCGAAATCAGCAACTGAGATTCACGAAATTGACGTTCCTTGAATGCTACCGACGACAGGCATATTCCTGTGAGCTGTTTGGCTCGCACCAACGCGGTGGGGCACAGTAATTTTCTAATATGACGTTAAACTTGTCGGTGCGTATTTTTAAATGGGTAAGGTAATAATCGAGGCAACTATACGCCTAAGGCATCTATCCCACTTTAACCCTATAGGTTAGGCGCTGGAATAAGACATAGGCAATCCCGAAAAACTCAAAAGTTCTCGCGGGAATAGCTATTTATAAGTTGCATCCAATCAAGCTGAAAATTTATAAAGATAGTTGAAGATACGGAGGACATATGCTACTTTTAATCCTGGAAAATTCAAAAGTCAAAGTCCTGCGCAACTTAGGAGTAACTATTACCGAATTCCATTTCAACGAACCCTAGCTGCAGCTGTAGTTGTATAACAAACTTCTTTAGTATAATCAAGAAGTATAATCCCACGCCGATAACCAAATTTAGGGCGGGTGAAGCCGCTGGTTTAACCTGAGGTGAATCCCTATTCTATTAAAATAAGGTATAGTTTTTGCTCGTTTTTAAGGTTTAGTAGTGTAGTAGTAGTAGTGTAGAATTCGACAAATTATTTTGAGGAAATCGTAATAAAAGTGGCTCATATTTTGTTAAAAATTTAGGGCTAAAAGTTGCCCACCAAATATAAAACATTGTAAAATAAATGTTATCGAAATACTCTTCACAAGAGTATTTCCTTAAATTTTTAATAACTATACTAGCTAAGATCATCGCCATAAGTTTTTTTACTAAATATTTTAATTACAAGTATGAAGATTTTAGCTTAAATTGCGTTTCAGAAATATTTTTAGCCATATTTCCTGCACCATCTTTACTGAGACTGTCATTTTCTGTCAGTTAAATTCATACATATTGTCTAAAAAAGATCATAAGAACATCAATTTTTACTACAATTTCAACCCTCTACATGTCATAGTATTGGCAAAAATGGCGGTGACACATGGACAAACCTTAATTCAGATAAACGTTTGGTCGCCTGAGAAGTTTTTTTTTTTCTTGTAAGAAATTCTAAAGTAATAACTTAATATTTTATTTCTATTCTAATGAGCTTGCTGGTCTCTACTCTTTACAAAGGTCAAGAGATAGGTTAGCGGCATTGAGTGAAAGCAAGGGCACGTCAAGTCATCAGGAGCCTCGCCTGAAGATCAGCACAAGGGCAATGTTCACGCTTGATTGTTTGCCAATTATCGACTTTTCTCCATCTAATGACATTTTATCTCAAGGAAATTACATTTTGGCTACAGGCAAACCTTTTATTAGTAATAAGTCTTTCTGCTTTATTCTTATATTTTAGTATTGTTAAATTTAGTAATCAATCTAACACCTTTAAGCGAGCAATTTTTGTATATTTGTATATACATATATGATTATTGTAGGTTTCCTTTTTAGAAAACGTCGATTTATCCGTGTTTTCAGGATTGATAAACTGAATAATATGACTTATCCTAACATCTATTGGCGAGTAGTAATACTATTATTTTGACCGACACAGCAACACTAAAGCTACTTGACAATAGATGGCGTTGTTAAAAATAACGATCGAAGCTCGGTTCTCCAGGTACTGTAATTTATTTTTTATTAAGTTCTCATTTTTCCATCAAACTATTTTGGACAATAATAATCGGTAAATTGCAATTATTAAAAATATATAAAATAAAACAGAAGCTTTTGTACGCAGACCGTATGATTTAAGTATAGCTAAGTATGATTTAAGTATAGCTAAGTATGATTTAAGTATACCTAAGTATGATTTAAGTATAGCTTAGTAAAGATAACTGTCAAACAACAACAAAGATCTTTCAAAGCATTTAAAAATAGCGACGCCAGGGAGGGTTTTGAGCTAACTAGGATCGAATCCTGGCTCGGACATGGATAGTTTCTGTTCGTTTTTCCTCACCCTATAATCTTAGTTTTCTAGTGTACCCGTGCCGTATATATCTACATTTTGCCGTGGAAGTTCTCGCACAACATGTGTGTATAATATATATATATATATATATGTCGAGATCTTTTCATAATTGAAAGGTCGTTTATTCTAAATATTTTTAGTTAAAATATAATTGCATTTTTATAACAACTCCTCTGCTCTTTATAGGGTATACTGCTTTTCAAGACTTAATTTATCTAGTTTTTAATATCTAGATAATATAAATCGAGGTTAAGAGTAAAGTAAGAGGTTAAGGTAATATCTAGATAATATAAATAAAAGTTCAATCCACTTCAATATTCCTATTTTTTAATGTTCTTCACTTCGTATAAAGAATTACAAAATTCACCTAATTACATAAATACTAAAATCTATATACCTATTCGTATATAAAAGAGTAAACTGTTTGACTGATATATTTACGCACAGCCTTAACTACGGGGTCTAGAGGGACTTGACATTTTGCTTTAAGGTTTTCATATCTAGATAATATAAATTAAGATTTTTTCAGTGGCATTGTAACCTAGGCGAGCACTAAAAAGGATTTTGCAAAAATCATCCGCTAAGGCGGTAAAATAGGGGTTCAAAGTATGTATGAAATCCGTAATTTTTGAAGCTTAATGCATAAAACTCGGCATTTGACCTTTGAGCTAAAAATTAAGATTGACTTGTTTCACTGTTTTTGGAAAGTCATCCGCTAGAGCACGAATTTTTGTTTAAGTTAAATCTATTTGTATAAGTGTTCCGATATTTTTATAGGTAAAACCATAAACAGTTAAAACATTTTTTTTTCAAAAGTCAACGCGGATAGTATAATATAAATGTTACTGAGAACTTAGTTGCAAGGTAGATTATGTACTCCTACCTATGCTAAATGCTCAAAAATTCTAACTATATAATAATATGATGAGAGCGGTCCACTTGTCATAAACAAATTACTATTTTAAATACATTTCACCATATGACAATGAAGCCAACTTAAACCAACTCACTACAAATAACCACAGGTCATAACAAGGTATTTTGTTTTTTTCGTAGTAGAACGTAAGCTGTCAATGTCGGATTTTAACTACTGTTCCATTTGATTTAATACGATAAAAACCACGTTAAGCCAACTTAATTCGTGGTTTCTTGTGGTTGTTCATATTATGGACCGCTATAAATACTCTATCTGTTTCTGAGGCAATTATTATTCAAAAGTGCAAAAAGTGTTATGTAACAACGGCTTCGCGAGCAGAATTGCGGGCAAAAGACAGTTTTGTACAAAGAAAAGATTATTGCCAGAGTGATTCATTTATTACGGCTTTGGCTTTTTCGTCTAACATATAGGGATTAAAGAACAATCAGGGTTCGAGGAGTGACTCGCTAAGCTCGATGACACACATTAATGTGTGTGAATGCTTTTAATAACTAAACGATAGACGAAAATATTTAGATTTTATTTAAAGTCCTAATTTCACAAGTAGCAATATCGCCTTAGACGTTATACGCCCACTGCGCAGGTCTCTCTTAGAGAAGGAGGCTTAGGCTATAGTCCACCATGTTGGCCTTATGCGTTTTGGCGGTCGTTGTCAATTTATTGGCCACTAGCCTGTCGGTTTTCAATCCGCGCCGCCCATCAGATCTGACTCGTCAGGTCATATGACAACAGTAGCACCACTCTTGAGGCTATACTACCTAAATTTAATTTTTTTTGACAAAGGTTTCTTAGGATCCGCTGAGCAGATCCGGCTTAAATCTAATGACTGTTTTCTTCGGGATATGGTTCAAACCCTGAAAAACATGTAAACACGATTAATAAACTTTTATTTGATGAAAAAAAAAAATCCAAAACTAACCCTTTTTCACTATTTTTTAACAAAGTTTTGGCAAAGAAATCTCCAAAGTGCTATAAGTTTAGAACTTTGCTAAAACATAGCCGTGATAGGGGCTTTAAACTCTGAGAAAAAGCATAACAATGATGTATAATAAACTATTTATTCATTTTATGTATTTCAATGAAAATCTCAGTGAGTTGAGATGTAGCTGCACAACTCACGCACGATCAGTTACAAATCGCGTCACATGATACTGGCTTTTAAACAATAATAATTACAATAATAATAATAATAATAATAATAATATATTTGGACATTACATTACATTACAATGATCATCAAAACTTTTTGCTTTTTACTGAATTATTGTTGTAAATGTTTCGTATTATTTTTTTATAAAGACGAAATATTCACATATATATACCTACATAGACAACAACATAATTCTAAATATCTAGTGAACTTAGAGCGCTAGCTTATTCAAATAAAGTTTTTAAAGACCATTTAATACAACTCAAATAATATTATTATACCTTCTTGGTTGCTGTATCTACAGTAATCCCATTAAAAAACGTTAAAACTGATGTTAAACTGTAGTTTAAAAAAATAAAATACTAATATTCTTGACGATTTTAAATTTCACGTTGAATTTTCTATAGTAATCCCCTTTAATAAAGAGAAGAAAATTGCCTTGTACTTAATTTTTTGTAAAACCAGTCTTAATAAATTTCTGCAATATGGAATTGTGCGTCGGAATTCATCAATATCAAACATCACACTTATCAAAGGATATTTGAAAGAATTTCGTATTCCTAAATCGAAACCAATATGGGATATTTGCTGAGGCATCGGTTGGAATCGCAACTACGGAAATTCAGTTGGTATCGGTTGAGTAGCAACATGCAATTCCCGGCGGCAACTAGGAAGTTGGCGAGGTATACAACAGTGAGGCGAAACTGTATAGACTCAGTATTTTAGTTTGGTTTGGAACCTAGACCTACCTATCAATCGCTAATTGCAAATTGCGAACTGCTTGAAAGAGTTCTTTGAAATATTTTTATTTCAATTTTTCAAGTTTGTTTTTTGTTATGCCACTTAGGTGACATACCTATTGCGATATTTTCTGCTATTAATATCATTGCATTTTTGACTTTCTATGTGTGTTCTACTTTACCGCTTGTATGTTGGCTTGTGTTCTGAGGAATTGTTTTAAATGATGCCCACGGATACTTTCTACCATCGTATTGATTATATAATTCTCACCACCTCACCTAAATAAATGATCACGCATAGTTCAGCTTTCGTGGAGCTCAAAACCCACTTAGGTTGTGTAATAAGCAATCTTTCGAGGTTTTCCTTAGGCACTACAGCACAGGATTTCACAGGGTCTGTCTTACAAGCGTCCAAAGCCTGTAAACGCATAAAATCAAGCGAGCCATTAGTAATATTATAATTAAAATATCAAAAATTGTATTAAGGCGCAGTGACTATTTAACTAACGCAGCCAAAAGATATTCTTTATTTACTGTTTGTATAAGACATTTTAAAAATGTGACAAACCTATTATTTAGAACTAGTTATAAGAAATTTTTATGACGTTACATACAATATTTAGAATATACTTGTAAGGTAGTGTTTCTGCTAAAAACGGCCACTTATAGCAGAAACGCTATCTAAAACTTACAGGTATATTCTAGAAACGATATATTACGTTCTTAACGTTAGAGCTTTTAAAACACAAAAAAGATGTATCAGAGCAATATGCAACGCTTGGGTAACAGAGAGTTGTAAACCTCTATTTAAAAAATTAAAATTATTAACATTACCATGCATGTACATCAGGAACATATGTCTGTTTGTTAGGCAACATCCTCAAAACTTTCCTAACATTCAGAAATCGTAACCGTTTATATAATTTATTAATTGTAATCAAGGCCGTCAAGAGAGAAATTGAAATTATTTATACCTAAATGTAATCTTGATATATATGGTAAAAATGTTTGTTATATGGCAATAAAATTTTACAATAAGTTGCCATCTGATATAAAAGCACTACCATATCATTTATTTAAAAAAAGTTTGACGGGATGGTTACTAGATAATTGTTTTTATAGCGTCAGAGAATTACTTAACAATAGATAGCGTGCATCAATTGCTGCCAAAAAAATTGAAAAAAATTGTAATATGCCATGTGGGTATTGTAATTTTTGAAAAAATTGTAATATGACATGTGGCTATTGTAATTTTGTATATACCAATTACATTTTATCTTGTATTTAAATTAATTCTGTTGATGTTAAGGAATTTTTATTATTGCTGACATTTTAGAATTTCATTAACGTAGTCATTGCGCCTTAAGAGGATACGATTCGTGGCGCCTCGCAGTGGGCTTCATACAAACGAATTTCTCAATGTTTTTTTTTATTTACAGATCAATCACTGTTAAATTTTTAAGTCATAATTCCAAGCCGAATACCTATGTCTGTGGTTTTCCAAAATCTTATAAAATTTTTTTATTAACTAAAAATCTTTTTTGAAAACATTTTAATGAAAAACTAGAATCCTGTATTACTTTTGAACTGTAAAATTATTACTAGAACATGTCTTCAAAATTTCGTGGTGTTTTATCAGCAAGTGCCAAGAATAAGTGAGAAATTTGTTTGTATGAAGTACGCTGAGAGGCGCGGCGAATCGTATTCTCTTAAGTAAAAATGTAGAATATATAAAAATCCGCTTGTTAAGTGCATAATTCAATAAGCAAAGTGACCATTAACTCCCTTGTCACGCAAAAGGTTTGCTTACATAATGTATCACGTCCTAGCTACGTGCTTATCGCAGCCAATGACGCTTACAAGAGGCCGAAGCGAACCCTATATAAGTCCTCAGTGTTTGAAAGACACGATACAACCATTTTGTTACTGTTCTCGGGATTATTATGTACGTCTTTTTTCTTCAACGCTATATTTTTTTCCACGGGCTCTTGCTTGTGAGTTAATAAAACCATTAAATCTTTAAAAGTAAAATAAAATAAGAAAAAAAGCTTATAAGTTAATTAAATCAAAGAAATCTTAAAACATTCGAAATTTAGCAATTGAATTTATGACCTCTTGATATTACGGGACAATTGCTGACATAAATATCTAAGTTATTTACGTCACCTATTGAGATATTTTCTGTAATTTTATTTACCTTTCTCTTTATTACCCGTGCAGTAAATTGCTACAAAAACAATAAAAAGGACAGTCTCAATGGCTCAGTGGGTCACTAGTCAGAGAAAGAACTCAGACTCTGACAGACTCAGACAGACAGAACAATCACAAATATTCTTCACACCAGGGTTGATCATGTACGGGATAGAACCAACTACCCTCGGGCCTACTGCCTGCTGAATTGACAGGCGTTTGTCTGATGCCCGCACATGACAAACACTCATGTGATGAACATATGAAATTTCCTTTGTATGTATACTTTATACTTATATTATTTTAATCCGTTGTCTGATACCAAACCTTCAAACCTTCCATAGTTTAGGACCAGATATTACTGTGTGTAATATCCAGAAATATTTATTATTTATTTATAGTTAGAACACCCTAAAGAATAATATCAGTAATTATTGTTTTAATATATCCTAAAAACACATGAAGTCATTAATGTGACCAAACCAAACCTCGTTTGTTCGTTTTTATTGCACGACGGTTAGTATGAAAAACGAATTATGTAATCGAAATGGTCGATATCTCCTTCGACACGTTAGTGTTACGCCCCTTGCACGTGCTTATCTCATTTGAGGACGTCTTCAAAAGGACCTTGAGAGGTCGGACCCTGCACGTTTCAAGCGTATTGAAGTTTATGAATATCTTTAAGCCTTGGGACGCTCAATATACGACAAGTTAGAAAAAAATATTTAAATAGGTACTTCAGTTGTTTAACAGCTCATGGACCAGTAACATTGTTATATGTAATATTTCTAAATTAAAAAAGCTATGTTTTTATTTAGACATCTGCAATAATTCTTATTCTACGGAACCCTAAGTTGAAACGGGTACTAATTGCATTCAACCGATTATTTATATTACCGACTGATGAGTATACCTACTGAGACAAGGGAATTTTGTTTAAATCTTGTGACACCTTTAACATAATTTACAAATAAAACTCTAATAGAATTAAGATATACAATAAAGATATACAAGTACAACACAAAATTCTATTCATTTCATTTTACTACAGGGATGTTATTGTGTTTTGGCGTTTTTCTCAAGGAAACCTTAAACATATCTGAGGTTTCTCAGTGAAGTGTGTGTCAACACAGGCCTGAAAAGTGCATATTGTTGAAACTTGTATAGATAAAATAAATGATATGACAAATACAGATCCCTACCACCAATATCAATTAATTAATTTTATTATTCAATAATAAATTTGATAATAATATTAAAACTTCGTCATGTCCGTCTCTCCATTTGTCTATCCGTCCCGCACCCCGTACATCAGCCTAATAATCTCTATGTATGCACTTTCGATCATAATTGTCGATAGGAAGGACATATTTCGTTGGCCTTTTTTTTTTTACTTTTTAGTAATTCACTAAACAATCACAAACAAGCGGACTGAAATTTTGTCGGGTTAGCTAGTACTAATATATATAAATGCTTTGTGTAGGCATTATAGCAATATTAAAATGCAATAGTTTAGCCGATAATCTCTATTGTATTAATATGTCACGTTTTTTTCGAAACAAATATAGTTACAGTTAATTGTATGAACTGTGTTTCTTTGGTTACACCTAATTATTATAATAACACGTTTGCTTAGGCTACAGTAGCATCAGCAAAATTACAACTGAGACAATAATAATATTTACTGAACATACAGTCTAACCATTGCATTATAACTACAAATAGTGAGCGAACTTCTTTGTCTCGACTCAAAATGCCGACAAACTTTAGGGTTGTCACAAAAAAAAAACAGGTCGATCCTAGAGATTGAATGGATTGTATGTTCAAATTAATGCATGTGTTTGTGTCTATATTAATTAGTCAGTTCTAATAAAATATTACCTTGGCGATTAAATATAGGCATGTTGTTCCCCACGAGCCGAAGCGAGTGAATAAAACCCAGCTGAAACCTCCAGTTTATTTATTTTTAGGGTTCCGTACCCAAAACGTTGTGATGTTCCCCCTATATAATTTGTGGGTTTTAAAGTTATGGAACATAACAACTCAATGAAGTCCAAAGATATAGAAATTTGAATAAAAAGATGTATTGCATTAAAACATACTTTATTGTTATCTTTTTAAAATATTTACAGTAGAGAATTGGTTTGATCAAAAATCAAGTTATGACTTTTTATTATTTATTATGCTTTAGAGCTCACACACACTATGATCACTGCAAGATTGAAGCTTATATGTGTTACTGTTTTTACTGTTACGATAGAGCAACTAGATTATTGAGTTTGTACCCTGTACCGTTAAGCGCCGCACCACTCAGTCCAATGCGTTATTCAAGCGTTAGTAAGTTTTAATCTCTATCCACCGAAACGAGTTAATAGGGGAAAAATGAACTGGCATGTGATTGGTCGAACAATGACGTTAAGGCTGTGTTCACAGCGCGAGTTTTTTTAGTTTGTTCGTGCGACTCGTACTGTTCAGACGTGCTCACTGTGCTAGTGCAATCTATTATTTTATTTTTTGACTCGGCTTGTTATTTGGACTCTGGATAATTTTGTTACGTGTGACCCGGCTTTGTGATTGATTGCATTCCTAAAGACTTGGCGCTTGTATAACGGACTTTTTGAGTTTACTGTCGATTTGCCTAAGTGAGATGGCCGACAGTTTACATGGAGGTAACTCTGTGGAAAAAAGGCGACGACGAGCCTTTTCCTCGACTGAAAAAACAATGATATGGAACATGTATCAATCTATGAGGAGTTCCATGGAATCCCCTTCAAACAATGACGTCATGAAAGCTGTTGCATCATCTATGGGTGTTCATTGGATGTCCATCTATAGAATTCTGAAAGAGAAAGAAACTAAAAATGTTTTAAATTCACCCAAAAAAACAAGAAAACGTACTTTCATTGTAGACACAATCGACGACTTAACTAAATGTGCTATAAGAAGAAAAGTTCACGATTTATTTTCCCGAAATGAGATACCGACATTGGACAAAATAATGAATTCAATAAATGAAGATGGTACTTTGGGGACATTCAAAAGATCAACACTTCATAAAATCCTTAAAATGATTGGATTTAGGTACATTAAAAGATGCAGGAACAGCTTATTGATTGATCGTGACGACATATTTTTTTGGCGGAGGAATTATTTGCGGACAATGAAAATGGCAAGAGAAGAAAAGAAAAAAATATATTATTTGGATGAGACTTGGCTCAATGAAGGCCATACTACTACAAACGTATGGACTGATACAAATGTGAAAAATAAACGCGACGCATTCCTTGATGGCCTGACAACTGGATTAAAAAATCCTTCCGGTAAGTTCTTTAACATAATTCCATTGTTAAAACTGTCTTTGTCATTAATGCAATTCTTTGAAAAGGTTTGAATGTACCTGAGCGATCCTTAATTGGCGGCACTTATTGTTTGTTATGTTATCTTAAACTGTGTGAGCGTTAACTTTGTATCAGATCATTCAATACAATTTTTTATTGTTCCAGGAAAAGGAAAAAGGTTAATAATTACTCATATTGGAAGTGATGATGGATTTGTAGAAGGGGGCTTACACGTGTTCGAGTCAAAAAAGCAAGGAGATTACCATCAAGATATGAATGCCGAAGTGTTTGAGAATTGGTTCAAAAATATTCTTGAAAAGTTACATGATAATTGTATTATTGTAATGGACAACGCTTCGTACCACTCAAGAAAAGTAGAGCAAATTCCGACTGAAAAAAATAAAAAACAAGAGATAATTAATTGGTTGAAAGAAAAACAAATCCCCTTTCAGGATGATTTATTAAAACGAGAGCTACTGAATATCGTAAAAAATCATAAGGAGCAGTACGAGGCGCGTGTCGTAGACGAAATGGCGAAAGCTAAAAATAAAACTGTGGTACGACTTCCGCCGTATCACTGCGAATTAAATCCGATAGAGTTGATCTGGGCTCAAGTTAAAGGACATGTCGCATCCCGCAACAAAACATACAAGATGGCAGAATTAAAAATGTTATTAAACAACTCAATTCAAAATATTGACGCTGCAAAATGGAAAAAATGCATAAAACATGTCGAAGAGATAGTAGAACCGAAAATGAATGCCATGGACAGAAATGTGGAAACAATGACCGAAACATTCATAATAAACGTGGGAAGTGACAGCGACAGTAGTGATACGTCGGAATAATTTAATTAATTGTATATGTTAAACTATTTAAATATACATAATTTTATTTTAAAACATTGTCTTAATATTTTTCTTTCTTTCTCTAAGTTCAATACAAAATACTTAAGTGGTTTTAGTGCTTACTATTGAGCGCACAAAATCATCGCATATGAACACACCTTAACTTTTTATCAGTATAGTTGACGCCCACTCACCTTTTTGTGTCCTTATCTTTTGTAAGGGATTGTGCGACAGAGACAATGCTCTATTAACTCGTTTCGGTGGATAGAGTATTCAGAATGTTTTAATTTTGTTTTTAACCAACTTCAAAAAAGAAGGAGGTTCTTAATTCGTCGGAACCTTTTTTATGTATGTTTCCCGATTACTCGAACACGCCTGGATTGATTCGAGAAACTCTTTTTTTATTTAAAAGGGTATACTTCTTCTATCCTAGATCTAATGCTAGTATCTTCAACCGAACCTTTAAACATAGTCAGTTCGCAGCTGACGCCTTTTCTTATTAAGTATGTTTTAATCTATTTATCATTTAAGATTCATCCTCCAAGAAGCTAAATCACTCTGTCCCGACTCTCCACACTACGTGCGCATATCTCACAAAAGTTTGTATCGCAATTAGGCAATCGCATAGAAAAACGTGGGATACCGTTCCCCGTCCCATCTCATACAAATTTTAACTCATTCCTTTCATTAACTAGACCACAGCGCCACCAATATATCGTGTCCTTATTTTGCAATTTACTTCTTCGGCACTAAACCAGCATATAATGTGAATATGAATTATTTTGCTTCATAAGTACAAAAGATTAATAACTCAACCACAGAGGTACCTACCAAATTCAAAATCTAAACCTACTAAGGGAAAAAAACACACAATTTGATTAAAATCGGTACAGCCGTTAAGGAGGAGTTAGTGGCGTATACACGTACAGAACAATTATATACATAAAGACATACATTTAATAATGCAATTTACAACTTAGCTTTTGATTCAATCCATTAACACTACTGCACAATAGTTAAAATAATTAAAACAATAAAGTCTGGATTTATTTAAAATTTATTAGACGGTTTTACAAATGAAACTCAAAACTTTAATCACGTAATAAACTGCACAGGACCAATAAGTTGTAGCCATGTTAATATATCAAACGTAAATATCAAAATATTGCAAATTAGAAACAAAATATTAATAAACCGCACATATACAGGGGCGAGGAGCAGGGCCTGTGGGTCAGTAAGAACACTTATGTGACCAACTAGTACTAGGCCGCTTGAAAAAGGTGGTGGCCCAATACCACTTACTTCTAAGGCGTGTCCCAAAGCCATCATGCCATGACCAGCAAATTGCACGGCTTCCATATTCCATCTTTTTGCGTTTTGGTTTTTTATTTCCGATATAAATAGTCGGTATCACAAGAAACATACGAAAATTTGGTAAAATTCATTTGAATCCTTATGATTACGGAAGCCTCTTCAAATTACAATAAGCTGCCATGTTTCCATGTGTTGTCGTGAAGAAAATTCACCGTAAACAATAAATTTAGTCAGGGTTAGAGCGTTAAATTTGAATTGGTTTCTAATTTATAACTTCTGATTCAAATTATACTTTTCTTGCTATTTTTGATAATAACACTTCCTGAAAAAGGTCTTGAAGCTTGATACATTTTTCTGACTGACAACTGTTAAAATAAATTACCTGGTTATATTTGAATTTTATTTTGATTTAGGCTTTATACGGACTCTTTATTCGTTTTCTGAATTTGAGGTTATTTAATCTATTTACTACATAATGACAGTTTGTGATTTTCTAAGGTAAGTTCATTGAAGTAAAACATAATAAACTATAACTACAGCATACAGGCAGTACGCCATAGAATTAGAAATATTGTTTGTGAATGGTGCAAGTTCTCTCTAGTACAGTAATCAATTCTATTTATGTTAACGCAGGCTGTGATGCGACACTAATGTATTTATATATATAATCCTTAGCCACCTTCATACGTCCAACTATTGGGGCACGGCCGATCACACGGGCCTAATATCGATTGTGTACTTAATATATGTACATATTTTACACGTACGCAGGTGTTCTCGCAATGATTTCCTTTACCAATAAGCCCGTGGTGTGAACAATGTACTTCAAGTCATTGGTACACGTCGGGCTCGAACTTCCATACTACAGAACGCGAGACAGACACCAAAACCACTAGGCCATCATCGGAAGAATCACCATCGGAAATTGCATTTCAATTCCCTGCCTTATTTATGCCTTCAGTTTAAAATATTTTCTTTAAATGTGCTAGAGTGACGATCAGAGTTACTATCTGTTCATTTTGTTTCAAATTTCACTATATTAATGAGTAATTTACTATTCCCCGACAAATATGTAGACGTCTGTGGCATTGTAGCGCCCAAACGGATGAACCGGTTTTGATAGTTTTTTTTTTGTTTGCAAGCTGACTTGATCTAGAATGTTTTTTGCTATGATTGATGAAAATTTTTTCAGCCATTTGAAGATCAATAGGTCTTTTATAGTTATCTCACAGTCCTTCGTAACTATATATACAAAAATATAGCTTCCTAGATCTCTTTCACTCTTTTTTTATATTAGAAGTATACATAGATTAAAAGATATAAGTTAGTTCTACAGCGCTGATCGACCAAAATTCGGTATCCTTTTACTTCGATGGTATTGCAAGAACATGGTTAACATGACCTGATGCTGCAGCATCACCTGGGATCTGCAGGGTACTCCTTACCACTTTGTAGCAAAGGTATCATAATTCGGCTTATTAGTATGCTCTTAATACATAAGCGGTCCCGGCGAACGTTGTTCCGCTGCCGGCCCTCTGTAACCCGGCGAAAGTTGGTTTTTACCTAAAGTGCTCGCACTTAACAGATTGAGATAAAAACTATCCTATCTCTTAAGTTGGATGAAATAACAGATAATTACGAAGTTTGATCAAAATCGGTTCATTAGTTTAGGAGTCCATCGCGGACAAATAAATATATATGTATATATATATATATATACAGATATCGCCATCTGTTAGAATCGTTTGGAGCTAACAGATAATTGTGACACGTGGTGGTTATGCTATTAAATTGTAGCTTATATGAAATATTTGACTTTTAACACAGCGCCATCTATTGAAGCATCGTTTGGAGCTAACAGATAATAGACAAATCATTTGCAATAAAATTATATTGCGACTATAAATTGAGATGTAAGCTATCCTATCTTTCAAGTTGAATCAAATTGCACACGGTGTACAAAAAAATTTAAAATCGGTTCAGTAGTTTAGGAGTCCATTGCGGACAAACAACGTGACACGTAATTTAATATATATGACGATCTGGGTCTGATGATTGAGCAGGAAAGAGAAATGATTATAAATTGGTGAGGGATTCTAAGCTACTGCTGAGCGCCGGAGAAATGGGAGATCTCCCGCCTGGCGAGGTGTTATGCATGGGGACCGCCGTGGTGAAACACTAAAGAGGAATAGGAGATACCCCTAAGGTTACCTTGCACCTTAGGGGTCTCTCCTAAAGTAAACACGTGCTTGGTCACTCACCTGCGTGCGGTAAGCGGGCGGCACAGCAAAGTCCGCTTTGTCTGCAAACGCACCCGATGCCCTCCAGTCGTCAGACTAGTAGCAGCAATAGGCTTTCCCAGAAGTGGAATCCCTAACTGAAGACCCAACGTCTCCTTAGACTAAAACATAAGAAATCATAAAAGTTACTTTAATGCGCATTTTTAATGCGCGATGTAGAACGCGTGATATCAGCCTTGATTGTAGTGATATAATAGGATCCGCTACATCCCTTTCTTCCCAGACCGAAAGTCGATACTTCTTGCAGTGATGTTTGCGTCGGTCGAGACTAATACTTACGTTGCTACCTTTGAATTGTGACACTAACTTAATTTAGTCAGAAGCGACGTGCAGTGAAATGCCACGCTGTAGTTTAAATCCTCAACAGGATGGTGGTGACTGTTGCGTCGCTGGAGAGTAGGTGCGGGAGTTAAAAAGCCGTCTTGAGTGCAGCGACGAAGCTCTGTGTTGCGAAGCGTACGGTTGAAGCTGGTTCGCGTACTTGGTTAATGAAGGAATAGGCTGCGGAAATGCAGAAGGTGCATCAATTGTTCAGCTCGGGGTCATCACTGTGGAGCGACGGAAAATTGGAGATCTTCCTCCATGCGAGGTGTTATGCCTGGGGACCGCCCCGTGGTCCACTTAACTTGCGTCTGGGTTTCAGTATAGCTGTTCTACCGAAGAAACGTTGATGGCGCGCTGTAGTACGGATCAGATGAATCGTAAGCTTGTTTGCCACCTAAGTGGTAAAAGAAAAAAAACTTGAACCCATAAAGGCGATGTAATGTATGTTTTGTAGCTCGTTGCATTTTGTAGCTTGCTACGACACAAATTACGTAACTTGCGATTGTTTTGCTCTTCTTTCTTAAAGCGTTGCTTTGCTTCTGCTAATAATTTTTTTTTTAATGTATTATTAAACAAAGAAGTCGCAATATAAATATTAACTATTAATGGTGATACTAGGAAAACTATTTTTTCTTATTCCTCTGAATCGTTCACGTCCATCAGAATTACATTCGGATCGTTTAAAAGCTGTTGATATAGATGGCAGCGAGACTGAAATAATCGATTTTCGCTTTTACCGCTAGGCATCTTTAGCAATCTTGTTAGAGCTAGTGTCATATTTCTGCGCAAAAGCCATCGGACGGACCGTTATCTTGTTTGCCACCTTAGTGGTATAAAAAATAATAATGAAAAAGCTATTGATCTTAATGATCATCATTGATAAAAATATATTTTACTTATTAATTAAATTTTAATTTTCATCAGGCTAAAATTTAATATTAAATTATTATTATTATTCGTTTTTCACTTTTGCCGCTCGGCATCTTCAGCAACCTTGTTAGAGCTAGTGTAATATTTCTGCGCTTCTGTTAAGTCTGAAAAGCACGATAGTGATAAATTTTTGTTGATTTATTGACCGTTACCTTATTTGCCACCTTAGTGGTATAGTAAAATAATAATGAAGAAGCTATTGACCTTAATGATTATCATTGATAAAAATATATTTTATTAGCTATAAAATAAATTTCGCGCAATGACTTCATAGTTCAGTCAATATACATAATAACTACTACTAATTCTAAAATTTCTTCTGTCTATCACCTGTATGCAGACGATCTACAAACTCACATAGATCATATGACACATAAAATAACCGACACTAACCGGGATCTTTATAACAAGCTTATGTTAACCAAATCCTTTGGATTAAAATTAAATTCAGGTAAAACTAAAGCTATTACCTATAATAGGTCCAAAGATGTGTTCAAATTGCAAACGCTGGACTCAAGTGGTAGATAAAAAGAGCTTATTATGATTTGAGTGTATATTTAGCCACTGGTATATCCTTTAAGATCCCCTGTCGTTCACACTAACAAACACAAGAATCGAGATATTTGGCAAAGGTGAACCTAAATGCTTAGTTAAATTTACCAAAAAAAAACTAGCAGTACCTACCTAACTTTTACATAGGTACCCTATTCATATAAAATTAAATGAACCGAAAATGACAATGAAAATACGTAATTAAAAATGCGTAACAGTGGTTTTCACTCTACGGCAGAAGGTGACGCTAACGCTGCAGTATCAGAAGTGGGATCGCGTGGGAGTTGTCAATTTGGCACAACTCGTCGGCCGCGAGGGTGCTTCACTTAAGGGTGCTCACCGCGACAAGATCGTACAATCGTGATTTTATCCTTGCCCCCCGAATACTCGAATTTTCAAGGATAAAAAAAACGACTAAGTTTAAGAAGAACTTGAGCAATTAGTGTTATAAGCAGTCAGCTTGTCTCTCATATGTTAGCAGCTTATTTTGATTTAACAAACAACTTATTCAAGTTATTGCATCCTTAATTCAATACCCACTTATATTTAGTTAATTTTCAACTTTGATGAACTAGACTGTTTTTTTTTTGGTACATTTTAAAAGTATCTTCGTCGTTATTCCCGTGACTTTGTCCGCTTCCAGTTTGAAAAAAGAACGCATTGAACTGTTTATGGTTTTACCTACAAAAATATCGAAAATCTCATACACATTTCCATCGCCTGTTTTATTCAAAAACGGTGAAACACGTCTACCTTGAATTTTCAACCTTAAGGTCGAATTATTATGCCTTAAGCTTCAAAAATGAAGAATTTTCATACAAATTTCCAACCCCGTTTTAAACCATTGGGGGGTAATAATTGCAACATCCTTTATAACAGCAACGTTTTAGCAAAATTTCAAATCTAGCTAGATAGAAAAATATCGGATTCCTTATAGAATTTTTATCCCCTATTTTGCCTTCTAGGGGATGATTTTCCAAAATCGGTGAAAGACGTGAATCCTAACTTTCAAATATCATTTTTTGTGCAATCTGCTTCAAAAACGACGGATTTACATACAATATTCCGAACCCCGTTTCACCCTCGGATATGAGTTTTGCAAAATCTTTTTTTAGTGCTCACCTGCGTTATACCAGAAATAACCTCCGTGAAAAAAAGTTCTCCAGCAGTTTGAGCTGTGCGTTAATATATCAGCCAGTTTATTATTAACATATGTATGCATATATGAGTAGATAGCATTTTTCCACTAATTCGTTCGCGTAGATTTTTGAAAAAAAAATAAAAGATTTTAACTGTTCACCAAAACCAAACGTTCGATACAAAGTAAAAGCTTTTATCAACAAGAAAGAAGCTGATTATCTTCAAACGGTTGAAAAGTTTCTTTTAGACCATTGCTAAGAACACTTTCGATCAAGTCACCTTTCAAACAAAAAAAAACTAAATGTAAATCTTCAGGCACTTCTTGTAAATAAATAAATGTAAAAATTTATTAATCTTTCACCAAGTGATGTATAGAATAGGTCTAAGAGAAACTGATTGTCGATACCCACAATACACTGGGGTCGGGTAACAAATAAGGAAAGGTCTCGCCGCATTACAATGCTTTAACCAAATTAATGAGATTCCGAAATATATAGGCGACGGTGTTGAATGAATCGTAACACAGTAATATATCTTTTTTCCACAAAAATAATCATGATATAAAAGTTTGTAATATTGATCTACTAAAACTTTGTAAGTGACAGTTTATCTTTATATCATGAACAACACTAAACTTTTTCTAAAAGCTTGCCACGTTCCCTGTCTGTACTTATGACTGCGTCAATTTTTTAAAATCTTGACCAATTCTTGTTATCGTATCCTACTGTTGCTTTCGTATGCACTTTCAAGTAAGTGGCAAATTTTAAAGTCATGTATGGGAACTTTTATATGTGCCAGCGTTAACTATCTGGGATCTACATACATTACATTTTGCCACCGTGTATCCGGCGCGGGCTACCCGGCAATCGGAACGTGTAAAACGCCACTAACAATGCAATAAAAATGCCTTGCCAACTTGTTTGTCTTTCAAATTTTATAAGAAACTTTATAAGTGTCCAAGACTTTATTTAATAGATATTAACTGTAAGTGGCCCATAAATGAAAAACTACACACACAGAGAGATAAAATCATTACAAATAAATTATTTAAAGGAGTGTAGATGCTTTATCAAATTATTGTTAGTTAAAACTTAAAGGCTAAAAAAACCACATTTACGATAAATTAAAAAAAATGACCACCAATGCAGAATATTCTTATCAAATTAAAAAAGAAAATAGCGCAGGAAAAAGAGTGAAGTGCCAGTTGGACCAGGTTAGTCAAGATGCCGAACGGCGAAAGCGAAAATTGTTTATTTTAACTTCGCAGCTATCTGCATCTACAGGACCGCTTCCAAGAGGTTCAAATATAATTCCAGAGAAGAAAATATAAGTTCTTTAAGTTTTGCCATCAATAGTGGAGAAAAGGCCTTCTACGTCGAACAATTCGCGGGTCCCTAATAAAACTCCTTCAAAATCATCGACTTCACGACCAAAAATAAGCGATAGTAGCGCGACATCCATATCTACCTGAACTTTTCCGCAATTCAAGATGTCGATTGGATCCAACATCGCGTACATTTTTGTCAAAAAATATTCGATATTGATTAAACAATTCCTGTAACCTAACTCAAATTTTTATCACTTTTCCGAAATTCACAAGCTTAGTTCTTGTAATACTTGTATTACTTGCTACTGGATAATTTTTTTATGATTTTCATGATATAGGGTATAGCATGATTGTAACACCAACAAGCTGAACTCAGAAAGTTTACTGATCCAAGAAAAAACACTAAACTAATAAAGTACCAAATGAAGGGAATCGTCCTTTGCTCTTACGAGCGTGTTGGGGAAACAGCGGCTCAACTAATGGTTAATCCTCATAAGTCTTAATATTAGAAGTTCCAGAGAAGTAGGTTTTTTACTTCGGTCGGAGCTACTTTCAGTATAATATCTATATGGGAGCGACGCGACATTGCCTGCATAAGTATGTATGTATTCAACGCACTGCGAATAAATATTGTTAAATTTACCACAATTCTGTAACATCATCAATAATAATAGCGTTTTTTTTTTTTTTATACCATTAAGGTGGCAAACAAGTTTACGGTCCGCCTGATGGTAAGCGGTCAAAGTAGCCTATGGACACTTGCAACACCAGGGGTATCACTTGCGCGTTGCCGACCCTTTAGAAATCTAATAACTTCTTTCTTGAAGAACTCCATTCTGTAGTCTATAGCGACATCGCTATACTAGCAATTGTGCTGACATAGCACTAAGTCCCACACCTCGCCAAGACCGCTAGCCCGTGACGCCAGTCATCGCCGCGCCTCCGTACTGGGTCCTAGGTTCCTAGCTCTAAGCTAAATTTGAAACCTTACTTTACGTTTTGCATATAGCAAAATAAATCCAATTCTTTCAAGTGAACCTTTTCATTTAATTGCCTTCGTCAAGTCACGCCACCTTAGCTACACTACATAGGGATTCCTCAATACCACCATACGCAACAAAATAGCTAAAAGTCCTTGCAGAAAACCTTGGCAGGGAGCTCATTCCACAACTTAAGCGTTCGCGGTAGGAAGTTTCTCTGAAACCGCACTGTACGCGACCATTTAGGTTCTAAAGTGTGAAAATGAATTCAGTAGCCGTAGGCATCATTTCGAACAATTCCTCAGAACACAACCCATTGTACAAGCGGTAGAACACACGCAGAGAGGCAAAGTATCTCCTCAGAATTAAGGGCTCGATACCGTAAGTGAGTTTGGAATCGTCGACAATTCTCACAGCCCGTCGTTGAACCGAGTCAAAAGGGCCAAGCTGGTATCCGGGTGCACCAGCCCAGAGATGGCAGCAGTACTCCATATGGGGCCGAACTTGCGACTTGTAAAGTAACAACCTTTGCCCCGACTTGAAGTACTGCTTCGCTCTGTTGAGTACACCAAGTTTTTCGGACGCCAGCTTCACCTTATTTTCGGACGCCAGCCATGTCGACACCAAGGATCCCAATGCTCTTGGAGATGGAGAGGGGAGTGTTCTGGAGTTGTGGGACCACAGTGAATGGGGTTTTCTTAGCGGTGAACGCGCAGACTTGTGTCTTTGTAGGGTTGAATCGGACCAAGTTTACCCGTCCCCAGCCAGAGACCTTGGACAATGTGATCTCGATTTGAGGAACGAAGGATATTTGCACGACCCGTGTAATAAGCGTCTCCAGTACTGTCATCTGCATAGCAATGTATGTTGTTGATTTCGCAGTAGAAACAGCGTAGGAGACAGCACAGAGCCTTGCGGGACACCAGCATTAATGTCAATGCTATCAGAGCAACTACCGTCAACTGCGGTTTGTATGCGTCTGCTGGACAAAAAGCTAGCCGTCCATTTGCACAAACCCTCGGGCAATCCGTAAGATGGCAACTTCGATAGAAGACCCCGGTGCCAGACCCGATCGAACGCCTTCGCTATATCCAGGCTACATGCCAATGCCTCCCCCTGACTCTCAATGGCTAGTGCCCATCGGTGTGCGAGATACACTAGAAGGTCACCAGTCGAGCGACCGTGGCGAATGCCATATTGACGGTCACTGACCAGGTCTTGTACTTCTAGGTATCCTAGAAGCTGTGTGTTGATCACACGCTCCATCACCTTGAAGAGGAGAGAGGTAATAGCGATAGGCCTGTAATTCGTTGGATCTGATCTATCGCCCTTTTTGGGCACCGGGTGCACATTCGCAGTCTTCCATGAAGACGGACATTGCCTAGTGTGGTAGGAAAGCGCGAAGAGGCGCGTGACTACAGGACATAACTCAGGAGCACACTGCTTAAGCACCACTGCTGGTATACCGTCTGGCGCACTCGACTTATGAACGTCTAGAGAAAACAACGCCCGCCGGACCTCCCGCTGCGTTACGGAGATTTCTGGCATGGTCTTACCGCACCACGGTATAGTAGGTGGTACAGCGCCTTCATCGTTCATGTTCGAGTTCGAGGCAAAGAGCCTGCCCAGTAGATCGGCTTTCTCTGTAGCACTATGGGCCTAATTTCCATCGTTCTTTCGCAGTGGTGGTAACGACGACTGGCAAAAGTTCCCTTCGGCAGCTTTGGCAAGCGACCTGAAAGCACGACTCCCAGAAGGATAGCTCGAAAGTCGCCCACCTATTTTGCCGATGAATTGGAATTTTGCTCTGGCAGTTGCTCTCTTACTGAACCTCAAGGCAGCATTTAATTTGCGTTTTAAATATTCGGATCCTTATTATTATGAGCCGTGGTCTAAGCCTCATGTGCAGTTTGTTAAAAAGAATTTTAGCTTTTCCACAAGACCTATTAAACCACGGTCGTTTTTTGACGCCGGCAGCTACTCGCGGGTTAGGAATATAGCATTGCATACCAGCAAGGATTGTCTCTGTGACTGCGGCTGCGCAGACGTCAGGATCTTTTGAGTTAAAGAATATCTGCCTCCACGGGTACGATGCGTTAAATTTTCGCAATCCATCCCAGTCTGCCGACTTATAGTGCCACACACGACGCCAATTAGTTGGCCCAGATGGATCGGGTTGTGAGCATGACATTTGAGACCGAACGAGACAGTGGTCCGAGGAGCCAAGAGGCGCGTCCACTGAGACGGAGTATCCGTCCGGACGAGTAGTCAGCAGAAGGTCCAGTAAGGAGCTCGTATGTTCCTTTATATCTCGTATTCTCGTTGGAGAAAGTACCAGCTGAGAGAATCCATAGGTCAGAGCAAATTCATGAGCAGATATTTCAGCATAGTTATTGGTTCGAGAACTGAGCCACTCACGCTGGTGGGCGTTAAAGTCTCCGGAAATAACTAGTTCTGCTGTGGGATATTGCTCTAGAACTTTGTCAGTCGTCAAACTCAGGTGCGTGAAGAGTCGAGTTACGTCCGTGTCACCGCTATGAGACCTGTATAGGCACGCATAGATACGTGTGTGGCCGCCGTAATCTACGCGCACCCACAATATCGACAGGTCCCTGTCTTCAAGGGTATGAAGGCGGCGACAGCAGATATCCTCGCGGACGAACATACATACACCGGCACGACTCATAAAATTGTGTTAGAGTTTGTAGCCGGGATAGTGAAGGTATAATGTGTCAGCCGGGCAGGATATCTGCGTCTCCGTTAGAAAAAGAATGGTCGGCTGCGCAGTCTCGAGATGGTGGTGAACTGCGTTAAGATTTGCGTGAATACCCCTGATGTTGCAAAAATCCACATTTTATGTGGATGGAGTAGCCGCTGTGCAAATTCTTTTCTTTTTCGTTCTCATGGCCATTATATATAAAACAAGTTACTAAGACTAAGGATGAGGATTCACTGCACAGACAGCTTAGAGGACAAAATGCGGTTCTAAGACTGCCGAAGCTCGCCACAGATGATACGGTTGCTGGCACGGCGGGCAGAAGGGCCCCTGATCCCCCTCTGTTCTAGTAGCCGGGTGCACTCCGGTCTCCTTCTCCGGCACGACTACTACTTCAGAGACTTTACACCGGTTGGCGGATCAGCCTCCCAGGGCGAAGATTAGTGATCCCTGGGTTCGGGTACCCGTTCAACCTGCGGGCGGCGAGCGGTCAGCCGTTTCATCAGGTCTCCCTGACCGCCGAACAAGCACGCCGTGTCTACGCCGAGCAATGACAGCAACAAGCACCGCCGGTCCTCCGCTGTCCGCGCAGCGAATCCTCAAAGAGCTATAAATATAAATATGCACAGGCGATTTTAAATTTGTGCTTAAATAGTATTGAGTAAGTATTTAATACGCTAAATTAGATTTTTTTTTCGCAAATACGGTGTAGGTCTTAGGATAAATAATCCTTAAGTAGGTACTTTATTCTTGAACTAAAAAAACATGAAGTTTTATCAATAATTATTCCGTCCAGCTTTTGAAACGATTTTCAGAGCAAAATGACCTGGAAGCTAATACAAATTTTAAAAATCAAATAAATCAAAAACTCCGACCATAACTTTAAAAAATAATACGCAGATTTTTAGTCTGTACTCCAAGCTGTTGTAGTTCATGTTGGGTTATCCGGTTATTCTGTATTCCATGGTTAAAATTGTATTGTAAATCTACAAACCCTTATTCAGATGTATATTTAAGCGATCTTGGCATAAATGGTCGTCATCAGGGAAACCAATTAGCATTTCCACCGAACAGAACCGACTTTCATTAGAATCGTAAATGGAGCATGTCTAACATAAGAGGGCGCATATTGTTTGGAGATTTCACAAAAAATTAAATTTTCTGTTCAAACAGCCATAAAAATTAATATATATGTTATGTCGTATTCGTATTTATTTTCCTGTGGTTTTCATTTTTGGAACAAAATATATAATAAACCTCTCTTCACTATTTTCAGAATTATTACATTGTGTTGTAAAAATGAGTCGGTAAAACTTCGTACCCCGCCCGACTCACCTTCATACCGCTTTGACTGGGTGTGACACCTATGTTTGCTCCTTTTCCATTCAAATATTTTTTCTATTATTGTTATTATAAACTACGTAATTTTCTTTTTATTGAAACAACATTAATCATCGAACTCGGGGTACCTATTAAGGTTAGGCATGTAATTTTTTGTATAGTTTTTGAATAAGTTGCGCCATCTCAGCGATAATTGTTTTTTTGGGGCGTGTTAAATCGCTCATTTTGGCAAACATTTGCTGGCACAGTGAGAGTAAACTACTGCAAAAGCTTGCCTCGTCTAGCTTCCATCAAATAAAGATACTTTTTATTCATAATTACTATGGCTATCAATCATTGTTTGATACCGAGGCTATATCATATCTTCATCAAGTCTATGCGATATGATTTTTAATTAAAATAATAATTATCTAAATTTGATGGACTCTAGACGAGACAAGCTTCTGTAGTGGTCTACTATCACTGTGCCAGCAAATGTTTGACAAAATGAACAATTGAGCACGCAGCTATTATCTAGTAACTATTTTATTTGAAACGAACTATAGAACAGAAAATAATCAAAAAACATCCGAATGCAGAACTAGTGCACGAAACCGATTCAATCGCAATAAGACATGACAAGTGTCCTCTCTAAAACTATTTAATTTTTGTGATCAAATTTTGAGTGTTTTCTTACATGTTTCAGTGTGATGTTGCTTGATTATTAGAAGTAGTGTTGCCATAATGCTGTGAGTGTTTTTCCCTGAGAATTATGTTATTTTATTGTTTCACTTGTGATAAAGTATTTCTGAAGTTCGGTTAGTGCCCTTGGTAGATTGCAAGTTTTTGACAAAAAGTGATTTCAGCAAATCAGATTGGCTGCTCTCTATACATGCAATATTAAAAGTTTAACGACAAGAAGACGAAGATTGCTAAAAGAGTTATAGATGCACTGGCCATGTTAAAAATAAAAATAAAAGAAAAATAATAACTACACACTGAGAAATACACAGACCCACCATCTGAAGATCGGATTCAGTGCAGCCAATGCCAGAAATCGGCTCATGAACGTTCGGAGAGTATGTGGCAGCTACTTTTGAGATGGGTCTGTGGTTAATCCTTAGTCAAGTCGCGTAGGTTCATACCATTCCAATTACTCGGATTGCGTCCACTTTACTTAGTAGGTTCGGGTAAAGAAGGTTATTAACCTTACTTCCAAATATATTACTTTAATATATTTGGAATAAAAAATCAAAGTAAGGTTAATAAAATTTTTTATTTTTTCTTATTTAATCTAAAATTTAAATAGATTCAATTAAGCAATAACAGACGAATAAGCAATCGTCCAAAAAATATTTAAGCTGTTTTAACCATTTTAGTTTATAACCATTACTTGTTCATTGTTAATTACAAAATTTAAAAATTTTATCCCGTACCTTAACCCTATCACAATAAAACGATAAAATAATTCTAAGCTACTGCCTTGCACTGATACTAAAACTGTATTTACCATAATCTAAAAAAGGTTGATCGGGCTCGTTGCCAATGGAACCAGTCTTAAAGGCTCTCAAAAACGGCTATAGGCTCTCGTTCAGTCTGGTGTACTTGATATTCAAGCAATTATAAGTGAGGACTACTGCAGGCAGACCGCAACTCGTTTACGTAACGTTTGTGATATTGAAATAATTTTATTTTTAAATAGTTTCTTCCTATTCTGAGATTCCAATATCATTTTCATATAGGTAGATAGTACCTGGAGACCGAGCTTTGCTCGTTTTTTTAACAACGCCGTCTAGTGTCAAGTAGTAAAAATAATAGTATAACGACTCGCCAATAGATGTCAGGAAGAGTCATATTTTGCAGTTTATCGTTGCATTAAAACACGGATAAAACAACGTTTTCTAAAAATGAAACTTAGCTAGATCGATGTACATACTAAATTTAATGGATAAACTCGACGAAAGGCCAAAATTTGGTCACGTAAATTTATTTTTCATACATATGGACCCAACTATGCGCCTTTACGTTCGGATGCTGGATAGCTGTGTCGAACTCTTACTGACTAAAAGCCAGTCAAAGTCTAACTCAATTTTTTTTTATTCAAATTAGGTTTATACAAACACTTTTGAATCGTCAAAGTTATGAAATACTTTTTATTGAAATCCGATTCACAAAGTTGTTGATTTCTACCGAGAATAATCCAGCAAGAAACTCGATAGTTATCTTTTAAAAAAAAATCATAAAAAATAAAATACAATCAATATTTTAAATAAAAAAGTTTAAGCCGTACAATTTTATTATATTTCTATTTTAATTTGCTTTACCTATGCGTCCTGTAATTGAGCATCTTCAGTCCAATTGATTTTTATCATTTAAGTACATAGTCTGAAATATTATAGTATCCTTTTTTACAAAGTTGTTATTTAATATAAGATTTAAATTTACTTATTGATAGATTTTCAATATTATTAGGAATTTTGTTGTAAAAGTGTATACATTGTACAATAAAAGAGTTACTAATTTTGTGTAGACGTATAACATACACCAGCAGCTTATATTTTGACTTCTAGTATTTACTTTTTGAACGTCACTTTTCTTGCTGAAACTATTGATATTTTTATGTAAATATAAAAGATTTTCATATATATGTACTGCGACACTAAATTAAAATATTTACTTGCCTAAACATATCCCTCAGAGATATCCTAGACCCTCATTTGTAAATAGCACGTATTACCAGTTTTTGTAACACAAATATTGTATTTACAGCTGCTTTAGAGGTGTTCACCAGCTGCCAATGTACGTACAGAGATCTTAAGTACAGTCTTCTGTAACCCCCATAGCTCAGCACGCAACAAATATTTTTATTAGAGATTATCTTCTGAAAATAAAGAATCTATACTTCTATACTCCTCATCCCAACTCCTAGAGACTAACGAGAGGAAACATGTTACCGGTCGCTCCCTTTACAAGCTCAGGTGGTTAAAGGCCATCGCTTTCGCCTGACCAAATCCTACACCTATTAAGCTGCAACCCAGCGTAAGAGATTACGAAATACCTAAATATAGTATAATACGTAAATATACTTTAATAATAAAGTGCCCAATAAGGAGATGGGGCCTTAAGGCGTAGTGACTACCTAACTAGCGCCGCCAAATGATATGATTAATTTCCTCTTTGTACAAAACACATTTCAAAAATGGTATAAACCAATTATTTAGAACTAGTTATAAGCTATTTATAAAACGCTATGTATTGTGTCTGGAATATACCTGTGAGTTGTAGATATCCATCCTAATATTTTAAATGCAATATTAACTCTATCTGTCTAGCTGGTACCTCTTCACGCTTAAACCGCTGAACCGATTCAGATAAAATTTGGTATGGAGATAGTTTGAGTCACGGAGAAGGACATAGGATAGTTTTTATCCCGAAAAAATCAAAATTTCTTGCAGGAATTACTATAACAGAGCTTAAACAAACTATAGCTTGCTATAGCAAACTTCGTTACCATAATTAAAGAGTTCCACGCCGATGACCGAATGTAGGGTGGGTCGAGCCGCTAGCAAAATTCATTAATTACCAGCTATCCGATAAATATTATAAATGCGAAAGTTTGGATGTTTGGTTGGTTGTTACTCAATCACGCTCAATCACTGCACTGGATGGATCAGGAACCAATTAAGATTAAATTTGATATGTAATAATAATGTTTTCTCATCAGTATTTCATAATGTAGAAATAGAGATGCGATAATGTGTTTGCTTAGAAAACATTAGGTATTCAGTTAACCGATCACGGTTCGTGTTGTGATCGATCATGACTTTGACAGATGGTCGAAGAGAAGCAGTTTAGTTTGAATAAAATGCTGTGATGTAAACTTTTAGTAGATGCTTATGACGTTATGACACTGATATAACTATGCTACGTCATTCGCCACCCTACTCTTAATACTCATATAGATTCAACATGTGCCACGCGGTTTTGCCTTAGGAAAAAACCTAATTGACCCAGACTACTTAAATATAACGATCGCTATATATCGTGTATAAAAGTAGTGCTCCATCGGACGTACCAAAGTACTTAGAATACTATAATACTATATTATAATACTATATAATATATACTAGAATACTATAGATATTATAATACTAATAAGTAGAACGTCTTTGAGAAAAACAGGTGACACAAGTGTAGTAACTGATAAGGCGGTGCTCCCTAGATATTTCACATTATATAGATAGTGAAGTTAACCATTGTTGACGTATAGATTATGTCACTAGTTGGCGTAATGTATTGTCCATGTAGTTTTATAAGTTACTTTGTTTAGTTTTTACTTTACGTATTTCTATAAACAGTCTCTAGTATGTACTTGCGGAGCGCACTCTAAGTACTTTGGTCGTACGTACACAGCGTCTTGCTTGTTAATACTTTAAAATATCGTCATGCAACAAGAAGCCGATTGTAAATAGAAATACTCACTAGAGTGATCCTTTTCGGCGCCTATTGTTAAGAAATATTCAGACAGTCAAAAATTCTTAAAACAAACAGGTGATATTTATGCTATTCTGTGCCTAGCTGGCGTTTCAGTACAAAATGTAATTTGATAAAGTTCTTCACATGCGCCATCCGCAGCGCCTCACAGAGTGCTTCCTACAAACGAATTTTACCAGATTTTTTTTTGACACTTGCAAATCAAAAATCATGAAATTTTGAAGACCTGCTCTACGATTAAATATCTAGGTCTGCAGTGTGCCAGTTTTCTATTAAATTATAAAGTTTAACAGCTATACAGGATTCTAGTTTTTCATACAAATGATCTTGAATAAGGTTTTTTTAGGATTTTGAAAAACCACAGACGTAGGTATTTGGCTTAAGATCATACCTACAAAATTTTACAGCATTTGATCAGTAAATGTCCAAAACATGTAGGAAATACGTTTATATATGAACTCGCTGCAAGGCGCTGCGAATCGTATCCTCTGAAATGAATATTGGTATTAATCGGAATAAAAAACAAATCAAAAATGTTCCAATTCTAATTAACATAATTTTAATATTTGGTTTAACCTTGCGATCCTCTTAATAAACCGGTTTACGGCTATAAAAACTTTAGAACTCCTCAATTCAACTGTAGTTCTTAAGGCTCCGAAGTCAAATGGCAAAAAACTGAATCCTTACCAGTTCGTTATGTCCGTCCGTCGTTAAATGAAAATTGATTTGAACAAATTCGGTTCATAAGTTTTTAAGGTTCCCTATGCCGTAAACACTGTCGGTAATAAAGTGTAGACAAAAATAAATTAACTAAATGCTGTAAAAAAAATTAGATATAAAAATATTTTATATAAATAAAAAGTTGTACGAGAGCCCACGACCAAAACCATGTCTCATAGCAATACGGCAAAAACCCTATAAAATCGTTAGATTGTATGATTCTGAACCCGACTAGGTGTGCAGTAACGGTCGAAAGTGTAGCAACTGCGTGGGAGGCCATTTCTGCTGTGTCAAAAAAAAAAGACAGTTGGTATTATAGCAATACGTCTGATAGTGAAAATGTACATAGATTTTATAATTGTATTACGAAAAAGTTTGTTTTCAGACATTTTGCGCGTAGCTATAGCCTGAGCGCATTTTTGAAAATGTCAACAAATTTAGCCGACCTGTATCATAGCAATACGGATAAATTTTTTTTTCAACTTTTCGTATTGCTGCCATGATTACCAAAAACCTGTTTTCAGACACTTTAAGTGTAGCATATACTCCCAAAAACGAAAATAACGTTTCGGAGTCGCCTGGCCGACGCCTCTGTTAAATGTTTTTTTAAATTTACAGCCTTCATAGATATTCAAGAATCTCCCTTGTCTATTATATGTACTTTGACAGATGACAGATGTCATTACTTATTTCTTTTGTAAAAGTTACTCAAGTGTGCTTTAAATAAAACCAAAACTATCAAATCAATCAGTATTTAATTTCAACAGCCTCAGCGCTTGTTACGCACCTGCCCCTTTCTTAGGTACTATTATACAGCTCACTCGCCAGCTGCTGCTCCAAACGTTGGAACGACGCTCACTTAGTTGTCATACGTTGTGCGGTTGTGGTGGTGTAAAATGTCGGACCTGAGTTGTGTGTTTTGTAAAGAAACAACGATTGAGAAAGTGAAAAAATTTACCGAAGAGACGCTGAAAAAGTGCAAAGAAGTGGCCGAATATCGGAGTAAAAAACAGAGAGTAAGCAGGAAATCGATTTACTCCGAAATCGAGTTGCCACGTGGTATCGACGCGGACATAGGATACCATTCGGCGTGCTACAAAAATTTCACGGCTGTGAGGATTCCGAAGGATTCAAATATTTCTCACGACAATGTCGTCAGTAATGTTTTTGATAACGGTGCATCGACATTCAGAGCGAGGTAAGAATGAAATATATATCAAGCAAGAGCAAGCAAGGCTCAATGAGGCTCACAGAAATTTTCTATACCTGCGGGCCGAGTATACCTGGGTCACTACCTAGTCCTCTCTCTCTAGCATGGCTACGTCACTGTAACCAAGCCTACCCTCCAGTAGCTTAAATATAAAATGTAATTGCTCATTTTCTAGTCTAGTATAGCTCAGAGGAAAAATCTCAACCTACGAACAAGTTCGACCTTCCGATTTCGCTAAAGAATTGAAAAACATCAAATTCAAACATGCTTTGGTCAAATTTATTATCAACAATTGGTCAGATCAAGACATGGCGCACATAATCGCAAACAAAATCATCAACATCAATCACGACATGTGTTATGAATATTCGGTGAAAGGTGGTTTTGTTATCCAAACAATCAACGAAGATTTAACTTGCCAAGAACACGAAGAGGCAGATACAAAGATCGTTTACCATGTCTGCCAAATGAAACAACGGGGTAAAGTAACGATTCGATATTCAGACACCGATATATTAATAATAATGCTCGGAAATATGGAATTTGTAGAAAGTGTCGTCCAAATTTCTATGGATGTTGGTGTTGGCAATTCCCGGCGTTACATTGATGTTTCACGTTTATACGAGACATTGGGATCCACTCTGGCAAAATCTTTACCTGCTTTCCATGCAATGACCGGCTGCGATTATAATCCCGCGTTATATTGCAAGGGTAAAAAAAGACCATTGACGATGCTGAAAAATTTGAAACGCTATCAAGAAGCTTTCGGTGATTTGGGCAGCTATACTTCTGACAGTGACAAGGTATTCCCCGTTTTGGAAGAATTCACGTGCAGATTGTACAACGAAAAAAAAATTTATAACGTCGATTTAGCTCGACTCAACATTTTTTCGAAGACATATAAAATTAAAAACGACGAGGCTTCGACAACTCTGAATCTCCAGTTATCCAATTACGACGCCTGCAATCTGCCACCATGCAAAACGGAATTGGAGAAACATTTATTACGAACAAAATATATTGCACAAGTCTGGAGCAACGCTCATACCAAAACGCCAACCGAACTGAACCCTGCAGATTGCGGATGGTATGAAGACGAAGGACGATTTCAGTTTTTGTGGTTCTCTGGCAACCAACTACCTGAGTTGAGCAACATTATTTTGGACGACAAATCATCATCCACAACAGGTACAGTTTACATGGCTTTTGCTGTTAATTTCATAAATAAGTTCGTGATTTTCACTAACGATGTTTATTTTACAGAAGAGGACGTTGAAGATCTCCCGAGCGACGTCGAGAGTGATTTCGAAGACGACGATTCCGAATCCGACAGCGATTGAATACGAGAATATTTTGTAACTTTGAATAAACCGTTTTTTTTTCAACTTCATCCCAGTTTCCTTTTGTGCGATTTATTTCAGTCCTTCAACTTCAATGTTACGGTTTCGGGTAATTTCTTTGTTAATTATCATCTAATAAATTCAGGGTCGCAACGTATTCATTGGTTTGTAACAGAAAATTCAAGATGCCTCAATACGATTTTTAAATGATATCTGAGTATCGAAAAGTTGTCTGATAGAGAAGGTGCTACACTTAATTTGTCTGATATAATTTTTTTGCACATGTGGACAACTTATTTTATCATGTCCAACAATTTTCAGACATATTGCTATGATACCGATCGGTAAAATTTGTTAACATTTTCAAAACGGTCTCAAAATTTAATGCGTTCACATTTCCGTCTGAAAATTGTTTTGTTCGCATCAAATAACCAAAATTTACTAATAAAAAAGATTTTCAGACGTATTGCTATGAAACATTTTTTTTGTCTCATTTTTAATTTTTTTAAGTGATTTTACGGGTTTGCGCTACACCACTAACGTCTGAAAAATATGTTTCCGGTATCTCAGAACTATCATTCAACTACAGTCTGCAAATCAGACATATTGCTATGATGCAGTTCGGTAAAATTCTTTGACAATTTTGAAAATTCGGTCAGATCAAACGCTACGCGGAAAATGTCTGATATTGGTATTTTCGAGTTCAGGATAATCGTATCTATCGATTTGATGCGGTTTTGGCCGTATTGCTATGAGACAAAAATTTTAGTCGTGGGCTCTCGTACTATAATCTGAATTTTAAAGAATGTTTGCAATAAAATGTAATGTTTTTCCGTCTGTCAGTCAAGACCCTTTTACTCAAGAATGTGTGGAGGTATCAAGTTGAAATTATTATCAAATACTAAAATTCTAGTAGTACTCTAGTACTAAAAAGTCTATGGTTACTTAAAGTTGTTAAAAAATAAACCTTTTAAGTTAATGCACAAAAAAAATATGCCCAAAATACGGTCAATTGTGACACAATTAAATAAAAACCTATAGGGTACTTCCTGTTGACATAGAATCATGAAATATGACAAGAAGCAAGATGTTACATTTCAAATATAGAAAAAATACAAAAGCTGATAATTTAGTCATGAAACTGTGAGACTTGATCTAAATCTTAATCTAAACTACCGACATATAATCAGTTTAAATATATATATAATAGGAAGAGACCCCAATATGAACAGATGAAAGACGAAGAGGCAGATTTGAAATCTGTCTAAAGTTACTGATTGCCCCCACACTGCTATCACAGTGAACGTCACTTCACTTGATTGCATGCAATATTGCCTATACGAGTTTGTACTTCGCTCCGGGCGATATTCAATTATTCCTTAAGAGAAACACGAACAAGTTCACAAGAAAATCAGAAAAAGATTAAATGAACTGTTTAAAATTATTTTGACGTTAAATCGACGAATGTCTTACTTTATGTCCAGGAGTGTCTTACTTTTTGTTCGCAAAATCATCTGAGGAATCGTGTACTTTTGGCGTATTCAATAAAAGATTAAAAAATAAAACTTACGCAACCTAAAAGATCTATCTGTCGACAATTGATTAGAATGCGCTTTTTTTAAATTATATTAGTAACCGATTACGTCATACCCCCCAGAAAATAACTAAAAATTTGTCGTAGCGCAGGTGCCGATCACTTAAAACAAGATCAAGTTACAATTCACTTGTTCATTTGCGAATATTGTAGTATAAGTAGTATAAGCTTAGAGTAACAATATTGATTTATAATGGATTCGGTTGTCACTAAAAGTGATACAGTTCAATTATGAAATAAGTTTAGCTCTATAGGTTGTATTAGAACTGTCAAAAAGAAGTTAAATATTCTTTCCAGTTAATGTAGTAGCAGCGGCCGCTTATATACTTATGACGTTAAACCTTGTTTCGGCCTGCAACGTCAAAAGCTGTTTGACCATCTTCATTAACTCCCTATTATTCTTATTGCTATAAATCTGCTATATTAGAGTTGCTTATATATCATAAGGCTGTTGTTCAACTTCATTAACGTAATTAGTTCTGCAACGGAGTTAATTAAGAGTGTACAAACACTACATGCGTTGTATAACTCTTATATACAGCTTACGCCTGTAATACGAAAGACAATGATAGGTTAAATAGTTATAGCAGTTTTGTACGATCCTGATATAAGGGTTATGGTGTAAGATAAACAAATAATAATTCTTTTATGACACCATTTAATGTTTCTAAAAAGCTTAGCTTAAAGTATTTGCCTATTATCTTACCTTGCATTATGAAAACATTTATGGAACTGAGCTAAAATTTGCTATTTCTCTACTTCGTAAAGAACCCTAATTTAAGGTATATAGGTCAAGCTTAAGCCGGTATTTTACTCTCCGCTGCAGCTAGATGTAGTAGTAGTTCCTCTCTTATGTCAACCAAAGATCGCATAATACTCTTGACTACCGGCGTTGTAGTTCTTCGAGTGTCGTAATAGATTGAAGAAAAGTCTGCATTTTTAAGATAAATATCGCCATCTTCAATCACTTTCCGTCAAAAAAAAACTAAATATTTATTTATGCAAAATCACTTTTCAATAACTGGGTACCCAAATTTTTCGAATTATTTTACATAGTTTATATAGGTATACAGTCACTAAAACTGACCAACATTTGAAATTGAATGTCTAAAAACTATTTTAGGCCATTAGTACTTTTAATTGTTTTACTTTTTTTTCCTTAAAATCATATTTTTTCTAAGGCGCGTCAAAATTGAAACGAGTAACATGATACACAATCACATTAAACTTGCAAGCGCACTAATAATTAATATTACACTTCAAGAACACTGTTAATCAACAACACTTACATTTCGTGATGAAAATTTTTGCAATGTCCGTAGATAAACAGTAGCACTTATTTTATATTTATAAATTAATGTAATTTTATGACTTTAGAAGTTTTTACTGTCTACTTTTGACCCCGAAAACGCTACAAATGAGTAATAAGGTATCAAAATGCGGATCCAAGTTCTATTTGACACCGTTATATATATTTTATATGTATAACTAAAAGTTTCAATAAAAATCCATTATAAAGGTGCAATAAAGGTTCGAGCGGAAAACTGACGATCTTATTATACTTCTTATACACTTCTACTAAAGCTTATATTGAACCACTAAAAATGGTCTATATACTGGCTTAACCTGCTAAATTTTGCGACAAAATCGAAAATATAAAGGTGTTATTACACTCTATAACTCTCTTATAAAATATAGCAGAACCGAAAAAAAGGTCCACTACAGCTTTTCTTAACGCTAAAATGTTACTTGGGCGCTACCTTCTGAAAAATAAAGTTTGCGTAAGAAAATCAATGCGGCTCAATAAGGTTCAGGTTCTCAGTCACGACACTTTCTTAGGAACCGAATATCGCGTCGAAAAGCCGCACTCCTCGACGAATCCGATAAGCTCCAGTGTACCTACCCCGAGCTGTCTGCGTTGCTGTACACTTAGTATGATATTCTGTGGTCATCCAATAAAATAGTAGTATTGTTTGTGAACGATACTGCTATGTATACAACGAATAGGAGCCCTAAAGTTGTTGTAAATAGCTCTGTAGCATCGTAATTCATAGCTAGGTAGGTAAACATATTAGTTTTACATTCATATTTTTGCATTATGACGTCATACGATGCACTGAAACATTGTATCAAAAGTACAAAACGACTACATCGCAAGAAAGTACCATCTCATGTTGAGTTGTGCGATGTCATTTTGTCTCGGGTAATTTAAAAAAAAATACATAATGCATGTACTGTAATGTGTCTATATCAGTGCTGTTCCTGTATATATATATATATATATATATATATATATATATATAATGTCTAGTTGTAATATTATTACAACTAGACATTACTGTATTGGCATAAAACATTATCGGCTAAAAAAATAAAACTTTTAAGCAAATCTTGTTATAACTCTATATTGCGAAAACGCACAAATATCAAACTTATATCACTCGATGCCCTTGCTTTGTACTAAATTTCTGTACATCTTATATTTGTGTAAATTTCACCATATGCCTGTAAATGAGGTTAAAGCTCTTCTGTATTACTTTAATTTGTGTAACAATTACCATATGCCTGTAAATTAGGTTAAAGCTGTAGATCGTAAGCAAAAACTTGTATCGAATGAGAGAAGAAACGAAAAACACAGCGTGAACTTCTTCAAATTTTACAACGAGGTAGCTAACCTCGCGGCCTCCGGGCATCCTTACTCACTCATCCACCGTTGCACTTGCAGAGCGCGCCGTGCACCATTACAAGAGGAAGTATTTTATTTTATTTCCCCGCGAAGAATTTATACAGTCCACCATTCCAACTAAACAGACCGCAGCCAACACGTTAAATGCTAAGTTTAGGAAATGGAGAATTGAGGTCAATATATCGATAAAATATGCAACGATATAGGTACTTTAATCGAAACAGAGCTAATTCTGGCGCCCGCCCCTGTCTAACTAACATAAAGTTATTTAGCAGATCGATCCCTTGTGCAATATCTACCAAATACCTTGGTGTCCACTCTCTTGCATCCATCCGATTATGTCTTATGCTAGTGTGTATACAGTATGCAGAGGACCGGGAAAAATGGCGCACCATAGAGGAGGCTTACGTCAAGCAGTGGACCAATATGAGCTGATATGATGATGATAATAATAGTGTGTAGTTTTCGGTAAAAGAAAACCCGCTTTGCCTAAGTTTGATAAAATCCAAAATCGGGTCTAAATATAAATTTCGTCCTCCCACCGATAACCCAATACTTTAAAGGACAAGCTTTGTGTCTACACCACGTGGAAGATCCTGTGGAGATAGAAAATACACAGTTACAAGTAGAAGCAGAGTGTTAGAATAACCGAGGTATTTATTTTATTCAATGTCACTCGCGCGGCAGTGTATTGTTCGATCTGTCTGTTTCACTCAACCTTAGTCGTAAGCATCGTTATTTATTTAGTCAAAATTTAAAATTTAGTCAAAGATTACGTTTTTCGACAATTTATTATTAAATTTTAATATAAACAAAACATCAAAATTGGGTTCACATATATATATATATATATATATATAAATATATTTGCCTCAGCCGCTCTACGCTCTACTGCATGCACGGGCCTCTCTTGCTGTTAGGCACAGCCATACAGTTAGGATTGGCGGACGTTTGTTTAGCTAGTGGCCACTCGCATTTCAAACCGCTCATAATGCCTTTTATTGCCTTAAAGACTGCTGTCATATGACAACAATTCAGATATTCATGTATATACAACCTACCATAACTATTCCATAATAATAATGCCGACTAACATAAATCGAGAGAATAACACTGTCAGTGAAGCAGCCTCTATAGTTAAGAATTCAATGCTGACTTTATACTGTTAAAACATTGGAATCAGACAACAGACTAATAATCAAACGATTACATTATTCCTAAAAAAATCCGTGCACCCAGAGGTACTCTGAAAGGAATAAACCGTATCCTTACACAAACTGATTCATCAGATTTCTTCTCATTTGTCGTTCCTCAAAGAGAACTCGTATTCAAAGCCGCTTATCAATGCCAAGGGTCCGGTGACGCTGACGGAATGTGAATGAGAAGACGAAAATTGTTTTCTTATTTTATTTCTTTAACAATGAGATTGGTGCTTATTACTCACCCACAGAATCGCGAATTCAGTAAACTTAATGATAGTTATAAAGTAAAATCAAATATTTTTGAAACATCTTTAAACATATAGTAGCGAGAAGGGGTTTTTGTAAACTTGTTGGAAATCATCGCAATTTCCTTACTTATAGGTCATCCTTATAATTTGTATCCATTCCATTTCATTTTCTGTGCAGAAATACAGTCGCAGAGGGAAAAGGAGCAATCTACTTGTCAACCAAAAATGGAACGTTCCCAATAACGCTGACATCGAGTGATTCCCGAGGCACCGCAACAGCACAAAGTACTCTGAAGATTTTGTCAAAGAATTCAAATCTGGCACAAGATAGAAGTGACAGCAACGACTACTGGGATCAGACCTCTAATAAGCTCTTGAATTATATTAATGCCTCGTATGATGTTGTAATGATGGATAACTATTGGAAAAAAAATATCAAGCGAAGTGTCAGCGATGCTGTTTCAAGAAATATAACTATAATATTAGAGAATTTATTGAAAAATTATGAGAACTCTCAACCCCCAACACACGGCAAAGGTGGGTTTTTGCTGAATATTTGATCTCACAAGCGACACACTATTAATTAACTTGGATACTTATAAATGTATTAAAAGCATTTGTCAGGAAAAAAAAGTGCTAAGAAAAGTAGCAAGTGTACTCTCAGAGTTTGCCAACGTTATTTATATTTATTTCTTCGTTGTGCCCTGTGGTGTCACATGCGGAATAGGTATAAAATGTATCCTATATATTAATACGAAAAGTAGGTATAACCTAAGTGTAACTAAAAGTTTCACGTCAATCTACTTAGCCATTCCCAAGTTACAAAGTGACAGACAAACCTTACACAAAACCTTTTCTTGTCAACAAGTATAAACACACAACTTAAAACAAAGACCATTACATTATTTATCTATTTCAGTATGTATAATAATGAAATTTATATCAGTACACCCAAAACTATTCGATGAAAACAAATTTTTTACCGTCCGAAATATTCGTATTCATATATTTCGTAAAAATATTTTACATCTCATTACATTACATTATAAAATAATAATAAAAAATAATTCTACATTTCATTTATTATTAATATTATAGTTTGAATAATTCGTTTAATACAATGCACATAATTCCGTAACCGTTGCATAAATAGCTCCCTATTTTACAACTTAGACCAATTATTTAATTCCTATTTGATTACAGGATACCCGACTGTTGTACAAACTAACATTTTGATAAGAAGCATGGGTCCAGTCTCAGAACTCGATATGGTAAGCGTTACATTCCTACTTTAAATTGCTTTTTATAACAAGGACCTCGATTATAAAAACCGATGGATTAAACGCGACGCGACGCGACATGAAGCTGCTTGTAGATAAGATGCGTTGCGCGATTTTGGGATGCGCCGCACTACAAGCACGAGACGCGACGCGACGTGAAGCGGCTTGAAGATGCGCCGCACGACGCATCCCAACGTCAGGCCGCTTAATGTCGCGTCGCGTTTCGGTCTGAGCTGACGCCTAAGCGAGATGGTCGTATTTTCGCTTATTATTTTCTGTCCAGAGCCACTCATTCGTGTTGAAACATAGCTCAGTTCCTTGGTAATGTTTCAGCCTAACAGGAATAAACTTATATTCTCTGCCCTGACAGATATGGTAAAGATGTTTTTTTGTAAGTATAAACCATAGACATAAAGAACTGGACAGCGCATTTCCTAGCCAGCTGGTGAAAAAAATTGGTCGCAAAAATGTGACAGAGACGAAACAAACCTACGGTCTCTTGTCTCTTGACCAACAAAATAGCGGACGTTGATAGAAAGAAAAAAGATACCGCAGGCTCGCTTTGTCTCTTTCTAAATGTTCAATTTTGTAACACAGTCCGACAGATTACAGAACTCGAAGTCTATTGTATAAAAGTCATAAAAAATCAACTCTACTAGACTATTACAACATTTATAACACAATAGAGTATGTAAAAGTTATGTAGAAGGTAGTAGTAGATACCTTTTACTAGGTATGCTTATGCTTATTAACCTTTTTAAATCAGCTTTAAAAGCTTTTAAAATTCAAAATAACGACACACTTGTTACTCTTTCGTTGAACAATCTTCATGGTAGCCCCTCAACACAGTCGCTCGCTTAAACTTCTATTCGAATTCAGCCAAGGAAATAAATATGCCTTTATATTATGACTTTGCTATTTTCCTTTTTGCTCTAGCGATTTTCGTCTGTCATTATTACTTTGTGTTTACCCTCACGCTTCGCAAACATAGGAGCGACTTATTTTCTGCTTGGATAGAGCTTTTTAGGCTTACATTTGACACACGTTTATTTTATAAATGATTTTTTTACACGCTGCCATCGTTTAGCAATATTTCAGACTAGAACACAAAATTGAAATACCAGCTTTTGCCCGCGGTTCCACCTCCGCGAAATTCGGTTATCGGTGTACGATTTTAACATCAACTCCTCAATTATAGAAAAAGACCGACTCACACTTGACTTCTTCCATTCTGGGGACTCAAACTATCTCCGTGCTAAATTTCATCTTAATCGGTACAGTGGTTTAAGCGTGAAGAGGTAACAGGCAGACAGACAGACAGAGTTACTTGCGCATTTAAAAATATTAGTATGAATAAGTATGGATATAGAAAGCCACCTCAGTCCAGCCAGACACACTGTATCAGAAGAAGTGTTGCTGCAATGAGCACACCACCTCGCATGCAGGACGAAAGTAAGTTTGTCGGCTTTGTGGCTCAGTTGGTAATGACCCGATGGCTGAATTGAGGGCGTTGGTTCGATTCCCCCACAAGACAAACATTTAATATTTGTGCTTGTTTTGGGACTGGGTATATTCTATGTATAATATGCATTTATTTACAAAAAAAAAATATATATTTATTTTGTGTACGTTGTCTGGTACCCATAGCACAAGCTTTGCCTAGTTTGAAACCCGACGGCGCTGTGTATAATGTCCAAAAAAAATCCTGTGAAAAGAGACTTATGATGTAAGTGTATTTCAATGGCCACAAGTTACCTTTTGGGGATTATAACCATTACGTTATGCATACCTATGTTCAAACCATACCATACAAGCAATTTCTAAAATACTCAGTTTGTTCACAGGACTACTCAATGGACTGCTACTTTAGACAATATTGGAGAGACACCCGCTTGTCTTTCCTTGGACCTATTCGTTCTCTCTCTTTATCCATCAAGATGTTAGAAAGAATTTGGCGACCAGATACGTACTTTTACAATGGCAAACATTCTTATGTGCATACCATAACCGTGCCTAATAAGTTATTGAGAATCACTCAGCATGGAGACATCTTATATTCTATGAGGTATCAAAGTCATCATCATAACAGTTTATTTTAGTCCTCCGTCTCCGCATCCAGCCAGAAATAAACGTAATTATATACCTTATATTCCATTTCTAGTAACTTATATTGATAAAAATCTTGTATCAATCTTACAAATACTCAAATTTTCATGGAATTATGAAATCTTAATATAGATATAGTAAATAAAAATTAATTGCCGAAATGTATGTACGCTTATTAAACGTATAACTTCTATATAGACGACTGTACCAAATTGAATTAGTATATTTCGCATCGAGTACAAAATTACGCTTTTTCTTACCCGAGGGAAGACGCTAGTTTCGACGTGAGCTGAAGGTACTAGGTACGAACTTTACTCTTTCTACTACCTGAAAGTCCAATATAGTATTAAAAAATATATTAGTAGCTATAAGAAAAACGACATGTTTTCCCGCCAAAATTGATGTCTTTCATTAGAATGAATGACCATGCGACGCGGCGCGGCACAAAGCGGTCAGCATCATTCTCGCCGGTCTATCAGCCGCCTGCTGGCGACGTCATATTTTTACACGACTGCCCAAAAATGGAGTGGAATGTTTTTAGAGTTCATGTATGTATGTATGTATGTACGATACTTTATTCCACCATAACTTCTTTTAGATGTGTGTGGTATCGTTACCCAACAAACAATTTAGCGTTGGTTACAGGTAATATTGAAGCTTAGAGTACTACTGTTGATTTATAATGGATTCGGTTGTCACTAAAAGTGATACAGTTCACTTATGAAATAAGTTTAGCTCTATAGGTTGTATTTGGACTGTAAAAACGTTAAATATACTTTACAGTTAGTGTAGCAGCAGCGGACGCTTATATACTTATGACGTTAAAGCTTGTTTCGTCCTGCAGCGTCAAAAGCTGTTTGAAGATCTTCATTAACTCCCTATAATTCTTATTGCTATAAATCTGCTATATCAGAGTTGCTTATATATCATAAGGCTGTTGTTCAACTTCATTAACGTCATTGGTTCTGCACGGAGTTAATTGAGAGTGTAGTAACACCAAACACTACATGCTTTGTATAACTCTTACATACAGGTTACGCCTGTAATACGAAAGACAATGATATGTTAAATAGTTATAGCAGTTTTGTACGATCCTGATATAAGGGTTATGGTGTAAGTAAAACAAATAATAATTCTTTTATGACACCATTTAATGTTTCTAACGCTTAAAGTTTTTGTCTATAATCTAACCTTACATTATGAAAACATTTACCGAACTGAGCTAAAATTAAGGTATATAGGTAACGCTAAAGACCGTATTTTACTCTCCGCTGCAGATGGGTGTCTTCGCTAAGTGCGTAGTTCCTCTCTTATTTCAACCAAAGATCGCAAAATACTCTTGACTACTGGCGTTGTAGTTCTTCGAGTGTGGTAAAAGATTTAAGAAAAGTCTGCATCTTCAAGATATATATCGCCACCTTCAATCACTTTCTGTCAAAAAAAAAACAAAATATTTATTTATACAAAATCACTGTTAAATAACGTGGTACCTAAATTTTCCGAATTATTTTACATAGTTCATGTAAACAGTCACTAAAACTGACCAACATTTGAAATTGAATGTCTAAAAACTATTTTAGATTATTAGAATTTTAGTTGTGTTACTTTTTTTTCCTTAAAATCATATTTTTTCTAAGGCGCGTCAAAATTGAGACGAGTAACATGATAAACAATCACATTAAACTTGCATGCGCACTAATAATTAATATTACACTTCAAGAACACTGTTAATCAACAACACTTATATTTCGTGATGAAAATGTTGCAATGTCCGTAGATAAACAGTAGCACTTATTTATAAATTAATGTAATTTTATGACTTTAGAAGTTTTTACTATCTACTTTTGACCCCGAAAACGCTACAAATGAGTAATAAGATATCAAAATACGCATCCAAGTTCTATTTGACACCGTTATATATATTTTATATTTATAACTAAAAGTTTCAATAAAAATCCATTATAAAGGTGCAATAAAGGTTCGAGCGGAAAACTGACGATCTTATTATACTTCTTATACACTTCTACTAAAGCTTATATTGAACCACTAAAAAGGGTCTATATACTGGCTTAACCTGTTAAATTTTCCGACAAAATCGAAAATATAAAGGTGTTATTACACTCAATAACTCTCTTATAAATTATACGCTAACTTTTTAATATTTAAGCAGAACCGAAAACAGGGTCCACTACAGCTTTTCTTAACGCTAAAATGTTACTTGGGTATAATCCTTTAACCATCCCGGATGACTTAGGATACCTAAATTGTTAAAATTGTAATAACAACAATTGCAAAATGTCAATTATTAATGTCAAATGAATTTTAAAGGTTTTAATGTGATCATCTCAAATATACACGAATATAGCAGCATTAATAAACAGGTTAACCTGTAAAACATGATAAATACTAGAAAATACATTGATTACTTCAAGCGCTTAAAAAATTAAGTTGGAATGTTTAGTAACACATTTTTATTAACTTAATGATATGCGAGACAATAATAAAAATATGATAGTTTGTAAAAAAAAAAGAAAATTCCTAAATCAAATTAGCAGCGATTCATCTCATCGTAGTAAATATACTGATAGGAGACGAGGGAGGAAAGTAGAGGAGGGGGGAAAAATAGAACGGTCGCGGGTTCAGCTATCGAGAGTCGGCTAACCATACCCGATACTTTTTCTTTCCCGAAGGAAAAACAATAGTACATTGTGTATTAAGGGCGACAAGGAGAAAATTCCTAACGAGAGGCTACTTAGAAGCCTGAGGCCGAAGGCTTTAATGACTCGAGTTTGTAATGTCGTACCGCCCGTGTTACACATATTTTTTTTCCTCCCATTTGCGAATAATTAAATATACATATGAGGCAAAAAACATACAAACTCAAATTTTTACTTTACAATTTTTGAAAACAATAAAAGTTTTTCAAGTTACCATAGTGTGTAAATATTTATCTCAGGAGCTTCATTGTGACTTACCGAGATCATGACCTTTGTGACCCTGAACATTTGGGGCTGGCACACGTTCAGGAGGCACATAAAAGAAACGGGTAAAAAACGAGTAAAAGAAGTTCAGTTAGCCGTAACACACGTACCTACGAAGAATCCAGAGATATCAAAGGAGTAACGGATAAAATTGGATCACTCTTGAATTAATTCTCCATTGAGACCGTAAAAGTTCCGTTCTCCAAAAAACCCCAGGTGTCTACAGAAATGACTACAGCTGTGGCAGTACTTACATCGGCCAGACGAAACGCACAATTGCGGACAGGGTCAAAGAACATATTGCTGCTGTAGAGAATTGACAGACGACAAAATCTGCTTTAGCGGAGCATGTGATTAACTCAAATTCCAACCACAGGATTGAGATCCACCAGCCTAAGGTTTTGTCCACCGATCGCCAATATTACTGTAGATTGGTACGCGAAGAAAAAAGCATTAGAACTTCAATCGTGAGACTGCATACAAATTGTCGCCAAATTGAATCCAGTCATAGGGAAATACAGCTCTCGAGTTTCACCAACGAACGCACCCGAGGTCACCGTTAGTGTTGTGTGTAGTGATTATGCCAAGTATAAAGACGAAGTGAGGGTAGTTCAACAGGACGCCTCCACTCGAAGCCGAAGATATTTGTACATTTTAAGGCCTTACAATAAGGTACGGACGATTTATTATAATGTTATTTTATTTAATTACATGTTGCTACTGTAAACGGAACATTATGTTTAATTTTTTTTAGTAGGTACACCATCCGTGCAAAGCCGCGGCGGAAAGCTAGTAAATATATTGTAATATAAATATAATGTAATATAAATATACATACATAGTCTTCGACGTAAATATATTGTATTTACACTATGCAACGCAATGTTCCCTATCTTCCTGGGATGTCGTAAAAGGCGACTTAAAGGTAAAAGGGGTCTTATTTCTCAACCCCAAACACAGACTGATGTTGGGCAGCAGCAACATCCGGTAGTAGTCTGAATTAACTGCGGTCACCAACCCGTCTGCCCAGCGTGGTGACTATGGGCAAAACCCAATATGGTGAAGGCAGGAAAAAAACGGCCCTCAGTTCCCGGCAGCCATACTGTTCCCGGCTACGGTAGTGGTCGGTAAAACGGTGGGGTAGAGGGTGCTAGGAATCTCCGGGTTACGACAAACGGCTACCGTAAACGACGACTACATTTGGCAACGTACAATGGACGCACGATGAGGTTGGATCATCACCTCGTAGAACTCGAAGAAGAACTAAGTCACATAAACTGGCATGTACTGGGTTTATCAGAAGTCACGGTGACCCAGGTGACACAAGACAGGGTGAGGACATGCTGACCCTGGAGTCAGGAGACTTATTGTACTTTCGAGAAGGTGATGACCCTTCCCAAGGCGGTGTTGGTTTTCTGGTCAACAAATCGTTCATAAACAACATACCTTGTCCTAAAGCTCACCAACAGATATTATCTGAAGGTGGTACAGGTGTATGCGCCAACCTCGTCTCACTCTGATGAAGAAGCCGAAGCCACATATGAAGATATCACCAAGGCCCTTCATAACACCACCAAGGCTAACTACAACGTTGTGATGGGGGATTTTAACGCCGAAGTGGGAGTACAAAAACGCGACAAATCTTGAATCGGGTCTTTTGGCTTGGGTCAGCGAAATCACAGGGGACAAATGCTGGTAAACTTTTTTAAAATGGAAGGGCCCTTTTTGATGAACTCGTTCTACTAGAAGAGTTCCCATAGAAGATGGACCTGGCGAAGTCCCGACGCTGTGACTAGGAATGAGATAGATTTTATTATGGCAGATAGAAGGAACATATTTAGAGATGTCTCAATGATGAATAGGTTCAATACCGGCAGTGATCACAGACTTGTTAGAGGCACTCTAAATATAAATTACAAAACCGAAAGAAATCATCTAATAAATTCTACTCTTAGACCTTTACAGTACCAAGCTACGATAGGATCCGACAAGTTTCATCTGGAACTTCAAAATAGATTCGATTCGCTGGAAATCACAGGCGACATTGACAAAATGACCAACAACTTGGTGAAGGCGGTAAAAGAAATGGGACGCAAATTTTACCCACCGCAGAACAAAACTAGAGAGTCCAAACTTTTGCCTGAGACTCTGGAACTTATGAGGAAAAGACGAGAGATACCATCTACCCAAAAGTCTTCGTTAGTTGCAAGATCTCTAAACGGGTTGATACGGAAGATGACTAGACGTGACCTTTGACGCTCCAGCACACGCAGCATTGAGCTTGCGATTGAGCAGAATAAAGGGTCGAAAGATTTGCGCGTCAGCTTGGAAAGAGCCATCTGACGAGACTAAAAACTGCAGATGGTAAAATAGTCACCTCAGCAGAAGCCGAATTGTTTTATGGACAACTCTACACGTCACATGCGGCTTGGCCCACATCTCTCATAACCGAAGATCCAAGAGCCAAACTAACGCGCCACTTCACCGAGGATATCCCGGACGTTGACCAAAGTGAGATTAGGGCGGCTCTGGAATAGCTTAGAAACAACAAAGCTCCGTCCGTAGCTTGTGGACTACGAGAAAGCCTTTGACTCCATCGAAACCTGGGCTGTGCTAGATTCTCTGCAGCGATGTCGTAGGCTGGGCGGGGCATAAACATAAACGGCGAATACATCACACACCTAAGGTTTGCCGACGACATCGTCATTATGGCAGAGTCATTGGAAGAACTGAGCGAAATGTTGCACTCCCTAGACGAATCCTCTCGACGAGTCGGCCTTGGCATCAATTTGGATAAGACAAAAGTCATGTTCAACCAACACGTCGTGCCAATGCCAGTATACGTCGCGGGTACCTTACTCGAAGTTGTCCATGATTATGTGTACCTTGGACAAAAAATCCAACTGGGCCGGAACAATTTTGAGAAGGAAGCCGACAGGAGGATCCAGCTATTTGGTAAACTTTGTCAAGTCTTCACGTCGCCTATACCGCAAAGTCTAAAGACGAAAGTCTTTGACCAGTGCGTCCTACCAGTCATGACTTACGCCGCCGAAACGTGGACACTTACAGCAGGGCTGGTCCACAAGTTCAAGGTCGCACAGCGCGCAATGGAGCGAGCTATGCTCGGAGTGTCTCTAAGGGATCAAATCCGAAATGAGGACATCCGGAAGAGAACCAAAGTTACCGACAGCTCGCAGAATTAGCAAGCTGAAGTGGCAGTGGGCTGGCCACGTCTGTCGGAGGACCGATGGCCGATGGAGCAGACGTGTCCTAGAGTAGAGACCGCGTATGGGAAGGCGAAGCGTGGGACGCCCTCCAGCCCGGTAGACCGACGACCTTAAAAAGGTGGCTAGTGGTGGCTGGATGCGGAAGACAGAGGACCGGGAGTAATGGCGCGCCATAGAGGAGGCTTATGTCCAGCAGTGGACCAATATAAGCTGATATGATGATAATGATGATGAACGCAATGTTATATACTTTGCTACTACAACGTATACACTATGCTACGCACTATGCTATACGTGAGAATCCATGATGAAAAATAGTGATAAACCTGGATCATCATCACCTAAAATACTAAGAATACTACCGTAATGTTTATCTAAAGCGAAGTCAGGGATAAATAAAATGAGGAATCAGTGTAGAAGTTTATTACTTTCTTGGACTGTAAACAAACACGGCATCCAACATTTTAATTGGAAGAGTGAAAAATAAGCGCACTCGTCTTACTACGCCAAGCGCCACGCAAATTGCTGTAAAAAATATAAAATTCATAATCATGTTTGGAGCAGATTTTAGACAAGAAAGGAATAGTTAGAAGGTTAGATTAAGATTATTGAGATAAATGTCGTAAATCTGCGACAAGAAGTATAAGTATATTTTACACATTTACATATTTCGAGGAATCTTACCAATAAATCGAATGAATTTTGTTCATTAATCATATCTGCTGCTGCTGCTTGCCAGCCTTCATACGTCCCCACTGCTGGGGCACAGCCTACCCTCATAAGCGAGTGTGATTGGGCCATAAGTCCACACGCGGGCCCAGTGCGGATTGTGGACTTTACATACGTAATTTTTTTTTCTTGACGTAATTCCTCACGATGTTTTCCTTCACCAAAAATAATCATATCTAGCTATCCTTCATTACCAGCTATCCCATTAATATTATAAATGCGAAAGTTTGGATGTTTGAATATTTGGTCGTTTGTGGCTCAATCACTATAGTGAGCAATATAGGCTATTTTTAGAAATTCAAAAGTTCCCACAGGAGTAACTATAACCGAATTCTACGAACGAACCATAGCTGCAGCAATAACTTGCTATAACAAACTACTTTAGTATAATCAAAGAGTTGCCGTAAGAATCACACGCCGGTAACCAAATTTAGGACAGGCGGAACCGTGGGCAAAAGCTAGTACGGGTGTATGCATGTATTGTGTATGTGTTTGAATGTCTATAAGTGTATAAGTGTATATGCAAGTTAATGTATAATAAGTTTAAAATAGCCTAGAAATTAGGAATACCTAAGTAGAGGGAACAATTGAAGGTAACTGTTGAATTTATTTTTATTAGTAATTGGTTTTACAATTCTTAAAGTAGGTAACTTCCAGGAGTCTTAAACGAAAAAAATATTATTTCTATATAAATGTATATTTATAATGTGTTTCTTAATTCTATGAATATTTTTATATTTAATAAGATTAATGTACTAGGACTTCATAACCAAAGGTATTTGAGAACAGTTACAAAGTTAAAAATGGCCGCTTTTAATATTTTCACCCTCTTAATTAAATAAGTACCGAGTAAGAGTAAATAAGATCCAGGGATCGCAAGAATAACATTTAATTTTGCTATATAATATGACCAAGAAAGATGCAAATGATAGTGCGGGAATTGATGAATCAACGATCACTAATCTTTTAACTAAATATATTTGGGACTGCTATATTTGGGAGATAATTTGCGTAAAAGATCAAGCAATTTGAATGGAACTAATTTCCGTACTCTTGGTGTTGTGTGAAATGGTGCAGTACAGTTAATCGGATTATTCAGGAATCGGCAGGATCGATCAATCGATGCGTCCATGCATACACCAGGCCACACATAGAGCACTACGAATACTGACATAGGCTTTTAAATAATCCTTACTTTAAATAGGTGATAGGTACGTGTAAATAATGTTTATTTATATGTATATTGTTTACAGGTTAACTATTAAAGCAAAATGCCCCATGGAACTACGAAATTTTCCAATGGATCGGCAATCCTGCCCTCTCATTCTTGGAAGCTGTAAGTTATTTATTTTTATCGTTATCGATAGACAAATATATAATTAGCCGATTAATCGATACTTATAGTACAGTTTTCTTCACAGATGCGTACTCAAATCAGCAGTTAGTGTATCAGTGGCAAAACACAGAGAGTGTAAACTTCGTTCCAGGGATGACTCTCTCTCAGTTCGACCTCATCAGCTTCCCTTACAGGAACTTTACATTTACTAGACGAGAAGGTATTTTTTTCAGGCATAAAGGGCGTCGTAACTCGTAATGTAAACATTTATGAATGCTTTTAGGTACTTTACGGAATATACCTACCTTAGTTAAATAAATCTAGGATGGAGTTATAACATACAACAGAAAAAAAAACTGTACGGTTCCTGATTTTTTTAATTATTGTAATTTTTGGATTTCTGGTCAACATTCTATACAAAATACCTAAATTTAGATTCAAATTGAATACCTACAAAGTACCTAAAGTCAGATACGGGTGGATAGACAAGCAGACAGTGTAACAGAAATAGGGCTCTTTTTTATGCTTTGGGTGCAAAAATATGCCTAAAACCTATAACTTTGTTAATTTTTTTTTTAATTAGACACACCCAATTTTGTTTTTTTTTTGCAAAAGGACTAGATAATGGTATTTGTGATTTAAAGTTTTCACGATAGTAGGTATATATGTATATCTATCAAATGTTACACAAAAACGTCAACGTCCCGTGAAGCTTTGCCGCCACAAACGGGTTTCTGTTTCTGTTCAGACCTCTTAAACCCAGCATAGATACTATTGTAGAACTTACGGAACTCCTAAAATTATATTATAGGACTTATTACTATTCTGCAGTGAGAATAGAAACTTTCAACCCGCACACCACCGCTTTTATAGCAGCTTAACTTGACTTCTAATAATATTAGAAAATAAAAAGCTCATCGAAGCTTTGCCCGCGCTAATATGATTCTCCCGCGCTCAATAGATAACAGCTTTTCCTTCATTTTAATAAAAGTTTGCATATTGTGATACTGTTTACAGTTTTAACTTGCGACAGTAAAATTATATGTGAAATAAGATGTGCCCCGCGACTTCGTACGCGTTAAGATTTGGCTTTGACTTCTTAAGCTTCAGTTTATACTACATTTGGCTCATTGGACAGACTTAACAGATGTTGCAACTTATGTCTTAACCTTACCCGGTGTCGGTCAAAAAGTAGCATATATTTCATATTTTTTCGTTCTTTGGTTTATTTTTTTTGTAGTTATATTTTTACATTGTGTATGTTGAAAATACAAAATAACAATATTTCTTCTGTTTACATGAGTTAACTCTTAGTAGATAAATAGGGAGGTTTTTGATAGATTTATCGCCTTGTAGCGCTTCACAATGACAGAGCATTTAGCTACCGCCTCTTTGCCTTAAGACCCGGTAGTCCGATTAGAAATTTAAGGATTTGCCCGCCCACTTCATATGACAATTTGAAACACAGCTATCTTATATCACGTGAACTTAAGCAAGACAAAAGACCACAGCGCTTTTCAGTATAAGTAAACGTGAGCGTCAAATCGGTTTTTAGGTATTTACTGGAAAATTAACTCGATTTTTTAGATTTCAGTAGAAGCAGCCATGGACTTTCTAGTTAGCTAGCAATTAATATGAATTTTAATGTTATATGTTAAAGAATAGCGGTAGCGGAAAAACCAAAAAAAAAAAAATTAGAGGTCTTTTCCAGATTTTTTTCTATCGAGGCAAATTAATGCTTTCGTGTTTTTGGTAGAACAAGACTTTAGGTATATGTTCTTCTATATAGGGTTAAATTTTTAACCTAAAATATTTACTACAAGTATTGATTTTTTCCATTTTAAAAAGTGTCACTTGGCGTTGGTCAGCCTCTTAATGTCGGATGCCAACAGAACCTTTGTATCTTTGTTTTTAGCAATGTATGAAATCCTTAGGGAATAGAACATGTAGTAAAATGTTCTGTCAATAAGTCTGCTTCAGGTTAGGCTTATATTTACTTTTTTAGTGGATCTGAAGTTTATGTTATTGTTATTTTACTATAAATTTGACTATATCTTGATGAGAGGTATTTAGGGTTCCGTACGCAAAGGGTAAAAAACGGGGCCCTATTACTAAGACTCCGCTGTCCGTCCGTACGTCCGTCCGTCCGTCCGTCTGTCTCCAGGCTGTATCTCATGAACCGTGATAGTTAAACAGTTGAAATTTTCACAAATGATGTGTTTCTGTTGCCGCTATAACAACAAATACTAAATATTTAAGGGGGCTCTCATACAACAAACGTTATATTTTTGCTCGTTTTTATAGATTACGGAACCCTTCGTACGCGAGTCCAACTCGCACTAGGTCGGTTTTTTTTAAATGTATATTTAAAATACCCTTTATCACAGTATCTTTTATTTCATAATTATATTCACAATTTAAAAGTTATAAGCTCTTTAACGAAAAACATCCAATGAATATTTACACTTTCTTACATTTTTTTTTAAATAACTATAAAATGATAAAATATACATTACGAAAATAGTACCAAACTTGCCACAGTAGTCCTAAGAAAACACAGTTTTTTTAAAAAATTGGCGGCGGCCATCTGTTTACCCCGAAGTAAAACACTTTGTAGGGTTCTGTACCCGAAGGGTCCAAACGGAACCCTATTGCTGTCACTCACGTGTCCGTCTGTCTGTCTGTCCGTTGTCTGTTACACAGGTTTTACTTCCAAGCGGTTGAAGCTACAGTCTTCAAATTTTCGCAGTATATTAGCATCTTGTTGACCCAAAGCCATACAAATTGTCAAAAACTATTTTCAAATGTTTTTAAGGGAAGCTTAAAAAAATTAAGTGGGGTATCGTTATTAAGACCTCGTTAAGTAGATAAATACTGTATTTTTTGTTTATTAGAAAACAAAGGAATAAGAAGTCACCAAAGTCAGCTTACAAAATTTTGTTTCGAAGAATTTTTTAACTTCCCATTGACCTATGAACTTGAACTTTGATGATAATGATTATCACGTAGGTATATTTATTTAACTATAAAATACCAATATATTGATAAATAAAATTTTCCTTTGATCCTCATTTTTCCTATTACAACCAACTTGAATTTGCGGTCAATTCCACAGCACGTAAGGGATTCACTCACCTATTGCTTATGAATAATTCTGCCATTATTATAAATGTGTGAAGTCCGACACGCACTTGGCCGGTTTTTTTTCAATGTTGCCCAAACTAGAAATTCTTAGGTACGTCAAGGAACATCTGTAAACGTGTGTTTTTGCGCATTTATCCCTCCACTATAAATGAGTTATCGCTTCATAATATTGTTTATATTCATCAGCCAGATGAGGGAGGTTACTAAAAGCCTCAAACAGGTAAAGTGTGACTTACAAACGGACAAACTGATGTAAACAGACATCGCGATGCACTGTTTGTATAGAGTAGGGCTTCATTCCAAAGTTTTAAAAGTTTTTTCTTTAATCTAAACTACACTATAAGAGAATCTTATTTCACTACACCAAAAGAAAATTAAACGCAGCTGCTAGTACTTTAAAAGACTATATAGATGGGTATAGTTCATACATCATGACAGTATCTATCTTCCTATACCTACCTATATGATACAGAAACATAACAATGAACTCTTTTCCAGGTGATTTCTCAGTGCTCCAGGTGTCGTTCAATCTCCAACGACATACAGGATATTTCCTCATTCAGGTGTATGTACCCTGTATCCTTATCGTCGTGCTTTCGTGGGTGTCGTTCTGGATACATCGAGAGGTATTTTATTTACATTATCGTACTTACCTACATACCTGTATATGGTATGTTATTTGATTATTCATTGAGATAGTATGGAAAAACTCATGACTTACATCAGTATTATTTTTTTGCACTTAGACTAGACGTACAAGTATTATGTTATACCTAACTAGAACTTGTGAAATCAACTTTCATTTCTAAACAGAGTTTATATAGATAGTAAAGACCATCTTATATTAATATTTTTTACATATAGGAGTAAGCTCAAGGCGTATATATTATGCTGTTTAGTTTGTAGGTATAGACGAGTTCAGGATTGTAGCGGCGGAATAAAATAAACCTATTATACTTTTGGAAATAGTAGTAAATACATAAAGTACCTACCTATATATATTCAAATAACTACATAATTTAAATATCTTTGATTTCGGCCACTGTGGATGGGACACAAGTATAAACGAGTTATATGTATTTACGGGTGACGTACAAATGCATAAAACTATATTTTTGGTCTAGGTACTTCATACCTACTATAGTAGGGATGTGATGGATTTTATTTGCCAACTTTTTTTGGCATGTATAGGTTCATAACCACATGTTTTCTTCACGGATCAAATCACGGCCGTAGCTAAGGGGGGGCATTGTGGGGTAATGCCCTACCTTGGAATACTAATGCCCTACCTTAAAAATACCATAAACTAAGGTATAATATATATATATTGTTTTTCCGTAATATAAATTAATACCATTTTGCTCTTGTTTTCTCGCGCTCCCACCCAATTACCTACTACCTTAATTACTCACGCTCACAAGCAGGTAGAATAACTAAAGATAAAAAAATTACTTGCGCCCTACATGAAACTACCGCTGCCCTACCTTAGATTCAACTTTAGCTACAGCCCTGGATCAAATACAAGTTTTTTGTTGTTAAAATATCAGAAGATGAAAATGCCAGTCAGATTCCAAAGCCCATCACACACAAAGCTATAATAATATATATTGATATAAATTTATAGCTACATGCATATTACGATAACTCAAAGATTACGATATATTTTCTATATTAATCTTTGAACAGCAATACAAACACGCAGCTATAAATTTATCTCAGTTTTGTATGCATATATTTTGACATATAAATAGGTAGGTTTATATTATAGCTACATGTCTAACGGGCTTAAGCGACTGTGTTGTCATTATTTTTAGAATTAGGTAAAATGCCAAATTAGGATACTAGACACATTATTACCTTTAAACACATTTTCCAGGCTACGTCAGACCGCGTTGGCTTGGGCATCACGACAGTACTGACACTGTCAACGATTAGCCTGGACTCGCGCACCGACCTACCTAAGGTTCGCTACGCCACTGCTCTCGATTGGTTCCTACTGATGAGCTTCTTCTACTGTATCGCTACTCTTCTTGAATTTGCTGGAGTACATTACTTTACTAAAGTAAGGCATGAGAAAATTCACCCTAGCAGTTTGTAAAATTACTAGTTCCTACCTACGTGCCCAATATGTGTCAGACATGCATCAAACATTTTTTTAACTATCACCTCTCTTTTTCCCTTTATCGAATATGAAACTGCAAGTTCAATAGAACTACAGATCTTAATGTAGGTACTAGAAACTAGACGGACAAGCTTTGAACGACGTAATAGAGACAATTTACATTAATAACATTTCTGGAGAATACCAACTGGTAAGACTCTAGCTAAAAATATTGAAAACCTATACAAAATCTTTGTACAACCAGCCCTCCCATACAAATTAACCCTACTGCTCATTCCTTTTTGCTACAGACCCTTCAGAAATTGAGTCTATTATTATTAATCTCAAATCTTGTAGCGCGACAGGTCACGATGGTATCCCAATACAAGTTCTTAGACATGTCAAGGATCTTATTGTCCCACATTTTTATTTTTAAAAGGCTTAGGAACATTGCGAACCTTAGCCAATAAAAAACTATCTGTTACGCCCTATGCCTTTCCCTCATAACGTATTGCATTGCTGTCTGGGGTGGCGCCGCTACTTTACTAAATGTAACTTGTGGGGACGCCGCCGGTGACGTCATGGAGCAGGCTGTCTTCGGGTATAGTTTGGAGATCCAATTAGTCAAGTGACCACCGCTAAATGTACTTACTAAGACACCCCAGCTCGGGTATATTTAGGAACACCGTATTAAACAAAGCGCTACTAAATATATCCTATTTCAAGACAACTTGATTGGCCGAAATCGGGTATACTTATATACCTAGTAGCTAATAAACAAAATAACGCAGTACTAAGTATACTCGAACAGAATTCGTCAATTCCAAATTATTTAACTGATTACAATCGAGAGTTTACACCGTTGAGTAAATGACTCAGTGAGAATCCTCCCTCCTTTTAATATACGGAAATATAAAAATTAACAGGCAACACAAAAATATAAATTTAACATCCGAAACACAACAGTCTACTTTTCAATATATAAAGATAAATAGAAAACGCCCGCAAAAAATATCAGTTCAGCCTACGTCAGTCAGTCGTCATTCGCCGAGGGGTCTCGTGAAAACTAAAAATAAAAAAAATTAAAAAGGCTTACTGCTAATATAAATAATATGAATGTGCCAAATCCTAAGTAATACAGGTTAATTCAAAAGACACTATGTTGATATCTGATCTTAACAAAAAATTCTTCTATTTAATTTTATTCTAAAATAACGGTTTTTATTATTATTTCCTAGCATTTTATAGAAAACTACTGTAAATATTGTTATTTTCCAGCTTTGGCAGTCGACGATGTTCAGATATATTTAGTAGTACGTAATAACGAAACATTAACTGCTAAATATACATGATTACGACACCCCAAATCGGTTATCTTTGGGATCCTTGGTGTCGACATCTCCAGCGATGTTCAGTTCCGACATCATTTACAAGATAAGGTGAAGCTGGCGTCCAAAAAACTTGGTGTACTCAACAGAGCGAAGCAGTACTTCACGTCGGGGCAAAGGTTGTAACTTTACAAGTCGCAGGTTCGGCCCCATATGGAGTACCTACTGCTGCCATCTCTGGGCAGGTGCACCCGGATACCAGCTTGGCGCTTTTGACTCGGTTCAACGACGGGCTGTGAGAATTGTCGACGATTCCAAACTCACTTGCGGTATCGAGCCCTTAAGTCTGAGGAGAGACTTTGCCTCACTGTGTGTGTTCTACCGCTTGTACAATGGGTTGTGTTCTGAGGAATTGTTCGAAATGATGCCCACGGCTACTTTCTACCATCGCACCGCTCGCCATCGGCAGGGAATTCATTCTCACACTTTAGAACCTAAATGGTCGCGTACAGTGCGGTTTCAGAGAAACTTCCTCCCGCGAACGCTTAAGTTGTGGAATGAGCTCCCTGCCAAGGTTTTCTGCAAGGACTACAGTATGGAGTTCTTCAAAAAAGATCTCAACGGGCAGTTTTATAAGTGCTGCTCCCAAAATTGCTTAGGTTTCCTAAAAAGCAACTTTATATAGACGAGAAAATACTTAAAGTCAGACAACAAACTTTTATTCTTAAATCAGTCCTAAAAATTCACTCATTCTACCATATTTGAATGTATAAACTTTCAAGTGTTAATCTTTGTACACAAACGAGGCAAGGACAGAAAGATGCTACCACCCAAGTTCTCATCAGCGTTTGCGCACAGACAGTTCTGTTATTTGGGGCTTCTGTATAAAAAATATAGTAAATCTTGGGGCACGACAGTGCCCCCGCCAGCGAGCCAAGCGAAGCGCCACTACCTACTTTTTCTCGAAGCACTTCGTCGTTTCAGGGTTCCGTACCTAAAGGGTAAAAAAACGGGACCCTATTACTAAGACACCGCTGTCCGTCTGTCCGTCCGTCTGTCACCAGGCTATATCTCATGAACCGTGATAATTAGACAGTTGAAATTATCACAGATGTATTTCTGTTGCCGCTATAACAACAAATACTAAAAATCAGAATAAAATAAATATTTAAGGGGGCGCCCAAACAACAAACATGATTTTTCTGCTTAGTTTTGCTCAATATTGATAACGGCAACAGGTAGACACAGAATATTTAGTTATATATCCACCTTAAAAATAAATAAATAAATTAAATAAAAGAAGTATAAAAGGGGGCTCTCATACAACAAACGTGATTTTTTTGCCGTTTTTGTGTGTGTGGTGATAATAGTCCGACTCGCACTTGGCCAATTTTTAACCAAATTCTCAGGATATGATGTCAATAGTGGACTTATTAAACAAATAAATTTCAATTGTGCAGCTCTTATACTTTATATATTATTGATACCAAAAAACACCTTGATTTCGTCACTCACTCACTGATAATCATCAAAATTCTTGGGCTCTTCTTGAAGTCTCCTAGAAAGCTGAAATTTGGTATGTAAGCTAGTATTAGTACACAAACAACAAAAAAATTCAAGAAGGTATCAAGTTGAAATTAATATCAAATAGTGAAGTCCATGGGCACTTAATGTTGTAAAAAAAACAAGCTTCTAAGTCAATGTAAAAAAAAATTGCTCAAAATACGATAATTTTTATCGCATATTGTGGCACAAATAAATTAAAACCTATGCGGTACTTCCCGTTGACCTAGGAGACTTGATGGAAGTGCTATCTACATATAATAAGTTTGTACGGAACCCTCGGTGCGCGGGCCAGACTCGCTCTTGGCCGGTTTTTTTTTGTATTAATAGGTAATACCTACTATGAGTAGGTATACCTGATTCACTTAAACAAAGGCGTTGTTCACCTAGTTTTATGTTTGTAATGACAATATGATATAATGAAAAAAATATTATTATTATAATTTGTTTTTCGCTAATTTGAATATTTCCATGCAGAACCAATTCTGAAAACAGAAATCTGTGTTTAAATTTTACCCACGTCACTACTTAAATATTATTTTATTTAATATGTTTACAGTTTTTTAGTTAGTATGTACTTTTAGTACTTCCTAACACGTACTGTACCTATACCACGTGCGTGTTTGCAGTCTTAGGCCGCGTAATCACCTGATATACCTACCATTTTATAGTAACTTTACATAGGCAGTTTGTTTTTGTACTTCTAAAGTTTTGGTCGCAAACATATGTTGTTAAGTTAATTAGGGTATTTACCTGCACCTAAAATAGGTAGTGACCCAACAACGATTTGGTTTAGCACTCAGATCAGTCGTTAGCCGCTATCGTTAAACAACCACAAATAAACCTCCTTTCTCTTTCAGGTGGGTTCGGGAGAAATAGTTATAGACGATTCAGAATGGGAGGAGTTGATAGAAGAAGTAGGGGGCGACGCTTTCGCAGCGAAGCAGTTGGCCGTACGACGACGCAGCTCTGCTCGTTCCGCTACCAATTATGTAAGATAGTTGTTCGTACATCATTTCAATGAATCTTTGATGCTGCGTTTGTAAACGTCGGCTGGACAATCGACAATGAATTCTTTTAGGCATTTTGTTAACCTCTCCTATTTGGATTTTTTCCGGCCAAGAAGTTTCCCCTTATTCTAAAAAAGCACAAGGCAGTTTAGCTTCAGCATGTTAGTCATACGAAACTAAATAAGGTAACAGACAGACAGAAAGACAGGTCTACGGAGGTATAAACTCACTTTCGCGTTAGCATGGATGGGGAAGTACGTCAGCTATCAGACTGTATTGTCTCTCAAACTCCTCTGAACCTCTTAATGACCTCTGTCTTTCCATCTCAGTCACCCGGGGCGTGGTTGCTACGTTTTCACGGCAAACATATTGCATAAGAAAAAAAACGCAGACCAATTGATACGCTGACCTCTGCTATTCTTATGATAAAACTACTGGACCCTGGCGCGATCGCTGCCTTAGAGTTGGGAAGGGGGTCACCTAAGCCTGAAATAGTGCTTCGCTCTGTTGAGTACACCAAGTTTTTTGGACGCCAGCTTCACCTTGTCTTGCAGATGACTCGGAACTGACCATCGCTGGAGAAGTCAACATCAAGGATCCCAATGCTCTTGGAGATGGAAAGGGGAGTGTTCTGGAATTGTGAGACCACAGTGAATGGGGTTTTCTTAGCAGTGAACGCGCAGACTTGTGTCTTTGTAGGGTTGAATCGGACTAAGTTTTTCCGTCCCTAGTCAGAGACCTTGGTCCAATTGGTCCAATTAGGCGCGGTCCCTCGGTCATGGGGGTCATGAAATCACCTCCACAAACTTGACGAGATACCTGCAGCGGCGGTGGGTATACCCCACCCCTAAATTTTTCCAATGACTTTTCTATTATTATAAGAGTTATATATATATATATATATATATAATGTTTATGTCTGAATCCTGACTGGAAATCAGGAAGTGGTTAACGCATTTTAGTGCTAAAATCTGAATAAACAAAATATGAAAAAGGCATTAAAATTAAATTCTCACAATGTATGTGGTCTTTTGTGGAATTGTCGACGATTCCAAACTCACTTGCCGTATCGAGCCCTTAAGTTCGAGGAGAGACTTTGACTCACTGTGTGTGTTATCGCTTGTACAATGGGATGTGTTCTGAGGAATTGTTCGTAAAGATGCCCACGGCTACTTTCTACCATCGCACCGCTCGCCATCGGCAAGGAATTCATTCTCACACTTTAGAACCGAAATGGTCATGTACAGTGCGGTTACAGAGAAACTTCCTCCCGCGAACGCTCAGGTTGTGGAATGAAGTCCTGCAAAGAAGTTATTAGATTTCTGAAGGGTTGGAAACGCTCGAGTGATAGTATTGCTAGCGTCCATAGGCTGCGGTGACCGCTTACCATTAGGCGGACTGCGGTCTTGTTTGCCATAGTATTAAAAAAAAGTAAACGGTGAGCGGGAGCACTCGTTTGACCTAACCATGTGAACGCGGCAGTGGCGCCACGAAATGGTGCACGCTGGTAAATAAACGGTGAGCGTAGGCGTTCGTTTGACTTAACCAAGTGTACGCGACAGTGGCGCCACGAAATGGACAGAATTGAGGCGGAAATGCATCAAAATCACAACCCGGAGAAGACTCCAGGACCACAATAAGGATTTTAATGGCATCTTTCTATTTTCTTCTACTATTTCTATACTTTCAGAGCCTCTCCCTCCCAGTTCAAAGCAACTGCTCGGGGGATGCCAGCCCCTTGGCCGGGCCAGCTGTAGCGGTGCGGCTCACCGTAGAACGGACAACGCAGACCGAGCGCCGCGTGCCGCGCTGGAGACAGGTACTCTACTGCCTGGCTGGTGACGACCGGTACCGCCGGCAGCGACAGCGAGAAGCTGGTGTGTATCAAATCCTGGTGCTTATTCCACGAAGCTAGTGCCCACACAACTGTCAGTTTACAAACCAACTCAAAAGGCCTCTGACTTGGCTTAACACTGCTATCGTATGACAACAGGGAGAACCAACGTGTCCTCTAAAACACAGAGGTGCTCATAAATATCCAGATTCATACTGACTACGCTAGCTACTTGGCCACGAGCTCCTTCCAGTGACTTAACTAATACTTTACTGAACTTGATCTCCGAAGATGACGAAACATAACTTTTTGTCACCAACAACTATCGATCGATCGAACTTCGAACCTGCTTAATAAATATGCTTATATAGGTAGATATAGACCACTTATCCAAACTGAGGCTGCATGTTGGGCTGTAGCCCGGATGGTTTTTTGCGTGTATGATTATGTAGGTATTTTTAACGAGAACGAATTTAAAAATTGACTAGTAGGTATTGGTATACGTTTAGTTTTCCAATGTAATTTCTAAATATACCTACTGCATAAGTATAAAATAATAAAGGTGGCCATGAGGCAAGGGTGTCAAGAAAATTTATTTATTCCTTTTTCACAGGCAGCAGAGGTCACATCAACAGCGTGTCTCATATTGACAGGGCTGCCCGCGTCATGTTCCCGGCATCTTTCGCGCTACTCAATTTGTTCTACTGGCTAGTGTACGTGTTCTCCAACGATGACTTTGCATGGAGCGATAACCCTATGAATTCACTTTCTCACTAAATACAAATGATTTATTGAACATTCTAAATTCATACTAGTTTAAAAGGAGTTAAAAATACGTTAAAATATTTATGTAGTAGGAAATTTCAAGTTTAGCGTAAATAATTTAAGTGTAAAACAGTATTTACATAAGTATTTCCAGTAAACCATCTAACCAGTCTGTGTTACTTATTTTTACTATGCTTTGACTATGCCATTATATAGTCCCAGAGACCACAACCAAAATCATGCATTATCGTTTTACGGCCAAAACGTATAAAATTCTTAGTTTAGGGCATACTAAACCCGACAAGGTGGGTAACGGTCAATCTAATACCTTTAAATACCTTTAAACGAGCAATTCTTGTATATTTATAGATATATAATCTGAATCTCGGAAACGGCTCCAACAATTTTCATGAAATTTAGCACGCAGGGGGTTTTGGGTGCGATAAATTTGGGTGGTCCCCAGGTACTAATGTTAAAGCTTCATAAGGACCATTTCTTCTGCTAAAGGTTTTTTTGGTTTTGGATTTACAGATAATATTGCAAATATTTGAGACAGTATTTTGACAATCGTATCAACCATTCATTTTAATTCCTTTATTAGTATTCCACCAGTAGTGCTGTTAACAAAAAATGACACTACCAGACATTCAAAGATTTTATAGTAAGACAATAAACAGGTCACACTAATACCCTAATCATGAAGAGTTTAAGACCACCAGCTTTAAAGTAATAAGTGGTAAAAAAAAAAAATCGGCCAAGTGCGAGTCGGACTCGCACACGAAGGGCTCCGTACTATTATCTATAAAAAACGGCGAAGAGATCACGTTTGTTGTATGGGAGCCCCCTTAGATATTTGTTTTATTTTAATTTCATTATTTATTTTAGTGAATATAACTAAGAGTCACAGAAGATATTAGACTGGCAATGGAACACAAAGGCACTACTAAAGGTACTGTATTAGTGCTCAACACCGTAGATTATGATATACTTCTGTCTATTCTAACTAACCTTAATATTTGTCCTAATGCTTTAAACTGGTTTTCATCTTCATGGCCTTTGAATGGCGCAATCTTTCTGCTGGAGTTCCCCAAGGAGCAAACCTTTCCCCGCTTTTGTTTTCTATTTTTTCTCTTTCTCAGCTGTACTTACCATCTTTATGCCGATGACTTCCAACTTTACACAAGCACTGATATCGATAACATTTCAGAAGCCATTAATAAGTATTAATATGTTATATAATAGCCATTAATATAGTTAAGTATTTATATAATGCTAAATTATAATATACTAACTTTGCCAACGGCTCCACCTACCGTAAATTCGCTTATCGATGTAGGATTTCTACGGCAACTGCTCAATTATATAAAAAAACCGACTCACACTTGACTTTTTTAAATAGGCCTACGTCCTTTCCCAAGGTGCAAACTATCACTTTGCCAAATTACATTGAAATCGGTTCAGCGGTTTAGCCTTGAAAAGGTAACAGACAGACAGAGACACTTTCGAAATTATAATCCATACTATTCCAAATTAATACTTATATTATATAAAAGCGAAGCTCTGTCTGTTACCTCTTGACGCAAAAACCGCTGTACCAATGAAGATAAATTTGGCATGGAGATAGTACGCTTCCTGAGAAAGGACATGGGCTACTTAAAAAAGTGTGCGTCAGATTTTTCTTATAATCGAGGAGTGGCCGTTGAAATTCCACACCGATAACCGAATTTAGGTCGAACAAAAGCTAGTATTAGTATAGATTTTCCTCTCCCAGACAATGAGGTAGTACTATAATAGCCTAGCAATTTATGAGGATTTTATCATTTGAGCGGAAGTATAACTTTCCCACAACGTTTTGAATAACAATAAGCGCGCATTAAAACAAAATCACGAATGAAATGAGTGTGCTTTATCGTTGGCACGAACTCGATCGTTCATAGTCAAAATAATGACGTGAACACAGGAGTCGGTTCGCCAATAACAATTATACCCATTAGTTTATTAATCGCAGTCGACGCCAAGCATTGTTCCTGTGGACAATCGGCCCTAGACCAAATAACAGCGACTCGGTTTACAATAAGAGCCGTATTGGAAAAAACTACAGTGTCACATTTAGCAATTGCTGACAGTCCAAGGTAATGTAGGTATGTCAAACTATTATCGTAGGTAGCTCAAGGTTACTCAGTAAGATTGACTTACGTACTTTGTCACAGATATACTATGAAAACACTACATTGACTTATGATGACCTCTAGCGTAAAAGATCTGGGTCTATATATAGACAATACTTTTAGTTGGAATGATCAAATCGCAGATGTTGGTCGAAAAGTGTTCAACGCTTTGCGATCGCTTTGTCGATTAGAACATTTTCTACCATCTACAACTAAAATCTTGCTAGTACAAACACTAATCATTCCCATCATTGATTATGCTGATGTTTGTTATTGGGATCTGACCCAAAATCATCTCAATAAACTTGATCGTCTCCTCAATTCTTGTATAAGATTTATTTTCAACTTAAGAAAATTCGACGACATTTCTCAATACCGTACTCAGCTTAACTAGCTACCTAACCGTGAACGCAGATAGGTTAGGATTCTATGTTTTCTTTATTCGCTTTTAAATATTTTTCATTCTCCTCCCTATTTAAAGAAAATGTCTCAATATCTTCACGGTTCTCACGACAGAGAGCTTCGTTCCTCCAACATGCTGCTACGTTTACCTTCTCATCGTACTAGTTTTTTGGATTCTTTTACTATTCAGGCAGAACTACTCTGGAACGCGCTTTCTAATAATATAAAGAAAACGCCTTAATAAGATTAAGCATTTTCTATACAAAAACTATTTAGGCTCACCTTAATGAATATCTTTCAATGAATCATTTGTAGAACCTATAATTATTTATGTACCTATCAAAATAAGTATTTATATATATTTGTTTATGTGTATGTATATTTATTTAAATATATATTTAAACATAGGTATTTATTTAATTTATGTATTCAAACCCTATGTTAATAGATATTAATCGTTCCTACATAAACAACTACCTTAAGCTTTCTGCATCACCCTAAGGTCGACTGGTAGATAATGCCTAAGGCATTAAGTCCACCTATTGTATTTTATTGCAACAAAGTGTTCAAAAAAATAAAATAAATAAACTAAATATTCTGTGAATAGAGAAAGACACTTTATTGGATTTAGTTTAATTCATTTATACGGCCATTAGTATCTTACTGTGCGTATGACTGTATAAAATGTGCCATTATAGATGCCATTTAGATAAATGCAAAAAAAACAAAACAAAGAAAATATTTTAATAGCATCAACTTTATTGTTTATCAGCAACACACACAAATATTACCCAGTAACATTATGATTAAAAAAAAAACAAAGTTGTTAAGAGGACTATGAAGCTAACAGTTATGGAACGCTTTTATAACACAGGCCAATCGTACACCTAAATAATCGCCACTTAACTTCATGTTGATATCTACATTCGGCCGCTTAAAGAATGCGTTCCTGAGAGATCGTGATCGACTGGACGATGTAACTTTGAACTGGCGTACAATTTACGGCAAAATTTTAAATATCTTTTATTTACCTTAACGAGTGATAACATTAAAATTAGAATAATTATGCCAACTTACAATAAATGTATTAATTTTGGGCTAAAATTATTACAATTACTTAATTAAAAAATATAAAAACAATAGCTTTTAAATATGGACGTATAAAAAACGGCGGTGTTTCAAGGTTATGTCAACTGTTTGTTTTTATAGTGATGTGAAAAAATAACGAGGCAATTGTAATCTAATATTTTTGTAATCTTAATATAATCTGTCGATATAATATAAAAAAAACCTTATAATTTTATAATATATAATGTACTTAGTATTTAAAACAGTTAATAATATAATAAAGGTACGCTCAAACAAAACTTAAGAAAATTATATCAGTCAGATGAATGAAAAAAACGTTGAAAATAAAATTACTTAGTACTACGTAGTACCTACTTTATATTTCTGGTAAATAATGGCAACCCAAAATAGCGTTTGGGAACCGCCATTTTGTGACATTTACAAACAGTCGTCTCTTGTTGTCTCGCATGCATAGACTACGTTGTCCAGTGTTTCTCATTGTGTATTTTCTCGTGACTATTTTATTTTGACTGTTCTTCTTGATATACTGACCTCTGCGCTAATCTGGACTTTTGGTGCATAATAACAATGCCAAAACGTGGTCAAACATTGAAAGGTGAAACTCGTGAACTAATTATCACTTATAAGATATAAGATTACTTTGAGCGTGAAAGACAAAATGGCGGGCCTTTAATTCCTCTCGACTAGGTCCAAGAACGCATCTCTCAGGCACTTGGAGTGAGCAAACGGACGATTACAAATATTAATAAAGAAAAGTTCGGATCATTTAAGATGCTTTAAAAGAAGCATGCGAAAGTCACAAGAGATGACTGGATGAAGGTGGTTGAAAAAACTAAAAAGACGTTGACCGCGATATCCGTATAGATACTATGATTGACAATAATATGATTATACACGTTAGTGAAGATGACAGCGACTCCTCAAGCGAATTGGAAGATTAAATTGTTTGACATAGTCTTCATTGTTGAAGGCTTAAAACTATGTATTTCATAATATACATTTTCCAATAAATAAAGCATTTTTATTATTTTCCCTTCGTTACATTCAGAAATAACGATTCAATTCAAATAATTGATTCATTAAAAATTTATTTACATTGTCAATATTTATAGAATATATTGAAATAGGTATAATTCCTATAAAAAATAACAACATATAAATTAAATTGAATAAATATGCATAATGAGTGCAATAAATAAAGTTACTAAATATTATTAATGTTATTTATTGTACATCACTAGTCATAACGAATTGACAGGTGTCAGGAACGCATTCTTTGACCGGCCGCACTGTAAATTCCAAACCGAGATTTCAACACAGAGTTCGCACACTGGGTGTCTTTTTTGACTATTAATACCATACTTGCTTTCGTTACGATTTAAAGTTTGTGTGAGTTTCACGAAAAATTATTGTAATAATATATTTCTGGATTTTACACACAGCCCTTTCTGATAACAAAGTGAGCAAAATTTTTTTGTAAGCACATACATATTGTACATAGAAATCACAATACCATATAAACCTTTTGAAATAAAAAAGCACGTTTTAGCTTTTGTATTACAGTACCTGCCCTCATTATGATGTTTTAAACTGTCCCCTAATAGTCCTCTATAGAGATTTTGCCTATATTTTACATTTATAAATCTTAGATACCATTTACTCTTACCTAATTTATTCATTTTATTATTTATACTTAGTGAAGGTTTAAAATTAAGAAGTTACAACGGATCAATGTTACTGGGTAATTTTCCAAATCTGACAAAAAATATAGGGAAGATGCGCATAGTAATAAAGCGCGCAGCAATTTCGTACAAGGATGTCAAATCAATAGAATTATACATGGCTTGAATTATGAGCGAGTCAAAATCGTACCTATATTTACGATTCTACAAATATGCACAATATTACATTTAAATACGGAAAATAATATAAGAGATTCTACATTTTTTATATATATTTAAAATTAATAAAACTGCAAATGTTCGTGTACAATAATCAACCAAAAATTGTTACATATACTAAAATACTATTAGTTAAAATCAATAACTATAAGAATACACCCTGTGTAAGAGACATAATATGTATATTAGATTGCAATAACAAACATTATTAAACATACGTGGAAATTTAATCAAACTTCGATAAGATGTAGAAATAAAAGTACGTAATAAAATTCAAAATTGCAAGCTGCCACAAAAAAAAACCTTCTTTGTTAATGCTGAAGGCACCAAAATACTTAAGTATACAGCAGTTGTAGAATACTTGAGTCTCTCTGTCTATGAAGTTAGATACGAGATGCGCATAAATGAATTTATGGGGAGACGGGTATGTAGTGTACTTCGGGAGGGTGTAGTGCTACCTTCAGGCAAACAAAGATGCGTGATAAGTATTATATTTAACAGAAACAATTGTTCCTTCATACAAATTGCGGCCTTAACCAAAGTTGCACAATTGCCGGACAGTAGAATTTATTTATCAATCTTACCACTCGTGCCCTTTCCACTTAAGACTGTCTATATTTTTTTTTAAATAATAGTTTTAAAATCAGAACACTGCATTAAATAGATTCAATTTACGGCAAATTATTCAAACAAAGACATTAGAGTAACATAGACTGCCAATGATTAAATGTGTGATTTAGGGGGAAGCACTGACAGTTATACTATTGGTGAATTTTTAACCAATAGCGAAGAAGTTGCGAACAATCAGAGCGCTGCTGCAGTACTATGAAGTATTAAAAATTTCTTATGGCTAATGATGTACAAAATCTATTTACTTGGCTATTTATTACGCCGCGCCCAATTATGTTCATATACCGCAACAGCTTTGTGACCTATTTATTTGCCCGTATTATTACAATATAATGCGTGAAACTAATGACGGTTCCCTCACATCTGGATGAAATAACACTAGACTATATTTCTCAAACTTTCCCAATAATTATTGAACACAGTTTAATGATATGATGATAATGATAAATGATGATGATGAAGATGTTTGGTTTAGCCTCTTGGAAAGGCCAGGGACTGAGCTATACAGCCATGACTTCAGTATATTATAATGTCGAAAATTATTTTATATATTGTATGTATGGGCAATAAAACATTTCATTTAATGAGCGGAGAATATTTATCGGGTTCTTGTAAAATTCTAGTAGGTTTATTCTAAGGGTAAGTCTCTGGGTAGCAAAAAATTGGACAATCAAAGAAAATATGTTCTAGTGTTGGTAAAATATTAGAGTAAACAAAACATGATGACAAACATACCTGTATTCTAAAAGAATCGTGATAAATGTTTTTTCTAATATTTAGGGGTAAAATATATGCTGATTTTAGTAATGTTTGATTTTAGTGAAGTTCTTACGAATTTTCTGTGCAAAATAAGAAAAACGGTTGAGGCGGCAACTAGAGTAAATTTTTTGATGTTAATGATGGCTCCAAAAGAGTGTAAAGTTGAAAGTATTTTGTATTGTAATGAATAATTAATAAAAAAACTGAATAATAACAGTAATATAGGAAATGGTTTTATCGTCTGCTATGAATTTTGTACTTTAATAAATATAACTCTGATTATTAAAAAAATAATAAGTATTACTTTTTTGTGGAAAAACACCCACCACCTTTATTACCTACTAGCTGCTGCCCGCGACGTCGTCTGCGTGAACGCTATACTTTAACATCACTTTTTGTGAACGAAACCATAGCGCGATCTAATTCGACGCCAACGCCACCTAGTTAGCAAATAGGAAACATCTAAGTTATGTTATGACTTTACACGATTTTTTAACATAAAATAAATGGCTATGTGTGAGTAGAATAATTACTAATTAAGGAGCAAGTCAAATATGCGTCGTAAGATTACACGTTGTTACAGTTGAAGAAATAAAGGTTTACTGCTCGTTCCCCGTAGGTGATAGCGTGATAATATGTAGCCTATATGTTGACCCGACTTCTAAATAATATTCGTGCCAAATTTGAAGTAAATCCATGCCGTACTTTTTGAGTTTATCCCGAACATACAAACAGACAAACAGACAAAAATTCTAAAAACTATATTTTTGGCTTCGGTATCGATTGTAGATCACACCCCAAGTATTCTTTTAAAAAAATATTCAATGTAGAGTTTTGACTTTCCTACCATTTTATTATATGTATAGATGTATGTATTTTTTCAAAAGTCCAGGTAAATTTTGTACCTTACAGTACTACAGGAAAAGGATTTTTTAATTAAAAACTTGAAAACACACTCTTGGTCGAACGCAGAATGAGAAATGCCGCATCGAATTGCCGGATCGGTAGCGTTCGGCGAAAGCGCCGGTAGACGGTGAGCGGGGGCTCATACATATTTGCCTACTTTAGCAGTCCATGCTACTTTAATGCCTTTGGATACAAATTATATACTTAAATACAGTTTTTTTTCTACATTTAGATTAAAAAAGAAGATTAATTTTTATTTACCATACTAGTTTGTGAAGTTCCATTTAGCATCTTCCCTATGATCTACACAATACGTATAGGCAGTTATAATTTTGAAATAGATATGTTTTGGAAATACTTAAATGACAATAGCGAAAACATTTTGCTAGCAAGATCTTTTTATTAAAATTTTCATGTCATAACATTTTACTTCGAAAAGAAACCAAAGATCTTCCGAATCTACCGAAAAGTTTTAAAGAGAGCAACTTTTACGTTTACATTATTACCAGTTTTGGTCCAACTTCTCAACATCACATCACAAAATCTGCAATCCTCCAAGTTTTTCGTTATAGAAAATAGACAATTTAATAAATACAAGTGGAATGTACAGTAAGGCCTTCATCATAAGTTTGAAGATTACCTACTACGTCTAAGCACAATTTCATATTTATCTTTGAGAATATATTCATCAAATTGTTGAAATGTTAGTATAAATATTTTACGAATACAGGCATTCGAAATATATTTCATTGAATTACAATTAGCTACACTTACAATACAAGAGTAAAGCCCTAAGAAAATTCGTTACTTCATATTGAGAAACCTCATATGAATCGCTTACTACAATAATTTATATCTTTCGCTGTATATATCAAATAAATAGACATATTTATACATCCAGGACACGTAACAATAGATTCATAAAAATAGTACAAAACAAATGGCTTTGTTATATTCAATATTTTCTTAAAAAAACACAAACATCAACAGAATGATTTTAAAGAACAGAGAGATTAGATATACGTACAACAAGCTATTGTACAAAAAACAGAAGAAAATAAAGCACACAAAATTCATAACCAATTCTTCGACAGTGGGATTCGTATCATGTACTTATACTATTATAAATAAATCAAAATATTCTTATACCATAATAGGTAATTTATAGTCACTTTTTACATAAAAAATATAAATCTACTCTCGCAGAACTGTAAAAGATATTCGAATACATTTCAATTTAAAAAAATTAGACTAGAGCACTGGTCACAGACTACAAATACAGGCAAGTGGAATTTATATATAGCACGATTTTATAATTATAAACTCTGGCCCATACATACAAGAAAGCTCTGTAACAGCCTTTTAAGACTTGGGAGTATTTCGCCATATTTATACCTGATATAACGCACACAATAAATAGGACAGAAAGCGTCATTTCTTATTCGCACAGTTTATATAACATCTTTAGCTTAGGAATATTTTAAATATATAATTAAATCACAGATTCTACAATTCAATATAAATATATTTTTATCTACCTACGTATCTTTTTTTCTCACTAAAAGGTATACGTTCATATCGTCCTTTCCTTTAACGTAAACGCTGCCGCGGGGTTCGAATTCGTATCTACTACTTAGAACTGGTATACAAGCCTCTCCAACTTGAATCCTTTTTGGAACACCAGTAGAATCCATTCTCGACGCTATATTAACAGCATCGCCCCAAATATCGTAATACAGCTTACTCGTCCCTATAACTCCCGCCGTTACATCACCAAAATTATATCCTATTCTCAATATAAAGTCGAATTCGAGCAAATCTTGGTTAAAATTATCAACAACCTTTTGCATCTCCAAAGCAAAATCCATCAACTGATAGAGATGGTCATAAGTACCTCGGGAGGCGTGCCTCAAATTAGGATTCAGGCCGCTAGCTGCCATGAAAGTGCTACCAATAGTTTTAATTTTCTCAACATGTCGAAACTCAGGTCTTTCTAACAATTCATCAAAATCGGCAATCAATTCGTTAAGTACCCTCAAATATTCTTTCCCTTTCAAATACGATTCGTCATACATTTCATTAAAGTTTACTATACTGCCAAATATAATACCAACATCTTTATGATTCTCTGAATATTTAGCAGTGTCCTTTAGCTGATCGGCTACATGGCGAGGTATGATGTTATGTAACAACCAATCAGCTTGATTCCTCATATTCTGCACTTTTTGCTTATCTTTATTAGCTACTACATTACTATAAAAACTCAAACGATAGCTGATCTCAAATTCTCTATTCAAAAACCATACAAGTATCAATAACAACGCTATATCTAAATAAAGTTCATTCAAATGAGTTTTATTTTTAATGAAAGAATCTGGTGCACTTTGAGTGAAATCTATTGGTTCAGTGAAGGTACCATTCTCAGAAAAAAACGTGGAATTAACTGTTAATATATTTACAAAATCTGTTAAGTTCTGAGCAATAACTTTAGGATGTGTTGTTAAGCTAATATCAGCATCTAACATTTGAGTATTTGCATCATGACACCCTAGGACGGTCAAAAAAAGGAACAAACCAGCATAGAGCGTCACAAGAGTATTTTTAACTAGCCAGTTCATTTGTGTAAAGTTACAGAAATGTACAATGCTAATACAAAGAAGGTACACGTAGAAAGACTGTTCGCCTCTCAATATAGATATGGTTGTAATTTCGCAAGAAAAGTTAATAAAAACAACAAGAAGTGGCAGACTTATCAATAAGCTGCCAGATAGGTGCCAAGGATACCAATCGGAAAGTTTCGTGAATATCTTAACTGATCTACCTATGGCGATAGAAGTTAACATAAAAGGATTGTTTTTAGTTTTCCATTTCAAATAATGCCTATAGATGCACAATGATATGGCGAAAGCATGGATAATTGCAAAGAAAACAAACCAACCGATCCAATATCGCCAGTGCTTGTACAAGATAAATAGCGAAGTCGAAAGGGCCAGGAAAAATATAGCTGAAACTAACATGTCTAGAAATGTATTATATCTGGACGTAGTGAGCGTCGGTGGAAAATCTTCGGTGTCGTCACTTCGATGTGCCTTATCCCTGTAATGCCGCTCGATTTCGGTGGATTTGAAGAATAGCGTAAACCTATTTAGCGGAGGTTGGACGAAATAGTTGACGCCGGACCTAGCATTGTCTTGCACGCACCGAATTAACTGCAAATCTGATTGTTTCCTCAGTTTCTGTAGAGATTGCACTTGTTTTTCGTTAAGAGGTGGGGGGAGGCGACACTTGGATGTTTCATTAAGAGAAGATTGACTGGAGGTATAATAACCAGATACCCTGTGTTGCATCATATCGTTTTGAGAGGCCGCTATATTAGCATGGTTCAATGCAAATATCTGGAAATAAAAATTTAAGTTTAGTCATTTTTACAGGACATATTTTTTACGCTTTATTGTTTTCAAGTCTTCAGAGACGAAACAGTACGGATGCTATAAATAATAAACGATAAATTCAGAATTAACTCCTACATACCTACATTTTTATTGCTGCCAGTGGCTGATTCCAATGTACCTACTGATTTATAGTACATTAATAACATTCCATTAAAATCAAAGGTTAGATGAGATCATTATGTAACGGTCGTTGGTGGCTTAGTGATTTCAATGTTTGCCTCGAGTTCTGAGGGGCGAAGGTTTGAACCTGGCGTGTACTAATAAGCATTTTTTTAATATTTTAAATAGGTAGAATGCTTTTTATTCATTGGCAATCAACCACCTTGCCTTATCGGTCAAAGAAAACATCGTGAGGAAACCCGCATACGTCAAAAATACGTATGTGAAGTCCACAATCCTTAGTGGGCCCGCGTCATGAACTTTAGCCCAAACCACCCTTGCCGAAGGTAAGGGGACGTATGATGGCTAGTAAGGGATTATATACCGCGTATATTATCCTCTAGCCATACTTAAAGATGGAAAAACCCCATCCACACTAATACTTAGAATCTTTTCTTGATGTTAGACAATCGATTTCAACTACATGTTTTTTTTTAATTTACTTATAAGTATAAGGTAAAGACAGTATGATCACATAGTTCTAAGGAAACAAAATGAAGGTAAACCTTTAAAGTAAAATCAACTTAGACTGCACTCGGTTCACGAATGTAAAAATCTTCGCGAGGGCAAGGAGAATGACGCTCAGTCACGTTTCTGTGGAACGAATTCGCATTGCTAGAAGTGCTTAAATTGGTTTGTAACTTGTAACGCACCTGTTGTTGAATACTGGACCGTCGACTCGTACTCCTTATGCCAGAGTCCTTGCGACTATTGACAGAAGGACACAAACTGACTGCATCTTCGAGAAGTCGCGCCGGGGCTGCCGGAGATGGAGGGTGTCGCCGGTTCTTTGGTCGGACTAACTCACACTGAGTCGTCAAAGTTGAGCTGCGAGCGCGACTTACGGGCACCTACAATATCCATTACATTACATTAGTACTGTTTAGACACGCTTTTTTAAGAAAGTAATATGAATATTACCGTCCTATACCTACATAAAAACTTACTACTGTGTACTATGGTACTGTGGCCTAGTGTTCATAACCACAGCCATTAATTCCATTCCTACAATCGACCATCGCCTTAGATGTTAAAGAAAATTTCGACAATGTATAGTTATCCATTGTAACGCAAACAAACGTATTGACTGGCTGGATAACTCCCGAATGGCCATATTTGAAGACATAGACTAGTCATAACAGGATATACAACAGTATATACTTATTAGACTTGATTTTAGCACAGAATAAGCTGTAGGGACCAAAAAGGACAAAGAATATTTTTATTCCAATGTTCTTGCGGGTAGGTCTGTTCTTTTTCCTTTTTTTTAACTACTCTACTCTCTTTTAAAACTAGTCGACTAAAAACAAAACAAAGGCATAAATTCTGTCAATGCTTGCTTCAATAATTGTTTAATTTTATTTATATGTATTCGCTTCTTTGCATTAATTATTCATTAACATCTGTTTTATTGTATCGTTATCATGCATGTGACTCTTAAAGGTTTTGTAGATGTGGCAAGGTGCTTTGCATGTATGACTTTTACATCTTTAAGATATACTAATTATATTTTATTTAACCATAATACATATTGCCTTAAAGATAATATTAAGTCTAACCATTATACATAATTACAACGTATTCTAGGATTATTGTGTAAAGCATTGAGGCAAGAACCGTTTCTTAGCTCAATGCAAATATCTAACTAGATGCTTACGTCTGCGCAAATATGTATCTTTCCATTTGATCTTTTTCTGGAATAATCCCGACATTAAACACGGCAAAGAAACTGATTTATGTCGACGGATGGAAAGCTGGTGTGAACAAATATATGTAAACCTAGTAGCCTTTTTTCGTCTGCTACCCTACATATATATATATATAGGTTTATACCTACATGTTGGAATGCAACGAATGTACATTCTGTTTCACTCACGTCAATCAGCTTGTATGTTTTTCGCATTTTAAGAGACCTTTGTAGTGTTTGTTACATTTGTTTCTCTGACCTTGGTAATATTTCAAACTTTTAAAATCAACATAAAACACTCAAAACGTAGGTACTAGAAATACCTATTTTTTTCACGCAACGGCAAACAAAGATTTCAACAAGTGCTATAATAAACATCAAATATTTTCGTCGAACTTTCGTTTAAAACATATGTTTAAACCCCTTTTTTCCTAGTCTTCGTCATAAACTCAAAATCAAGAAAACTATGATTTAGGCTCAAAATATCAAAGAGGAGAAACGCACAACTGATAATTTTTTTAAAATTTAAGTCTAAATCATAGTTTTCTAGATTTTTCGTTTTCAAATAAGAAAAGTAAGAAAAATAGGGTACAGGTATTTGATGATATAAGCGCTTAGTTGCTTAATATGCAGGTAGTCGATTGCAGGTTACTGCTTAAAGTTCTCACTCGGCACTCTCACCTCTACGACTATAACCAAAAGCAAGCGGCAGGGTTTAAAGCCCCCGAAATCCCGAATACGGTTAAAAAAATAGTAAAATACCTACTATACTCAATTTTACGTAGCATGGTGCGCCTGATACAAGAGTTATTAGTAAATTGCAGCCCCTGGTGACTTAAATGAAAAATATTTATGAAGATATATAAATAAATAGAAAGACAAGAGTATCACAGCGGCGGTACAAAATAGGTAAATATTTACTATTTTAGTAATAATTATAGATATACCTCACCTCTATGTTATTCGGTCGTCCATATTGTGACCGATAGCTGCTACTTCTCGTAAACGGAGACATATTACTTCTGGACTGGCTCAAATATGAACGAATATCAATGATTTCCCTCTCAAAAGCTTCGTTACGATGAAGAGTATTCAATCGGCTGCTACTTTCAGCCGGTCTGCTAAAATTATTGTCTTGACATTCTATCACTATAGGCACTTGATGGTAACCATTACTCGACTGTAAAACAGCACCATCACCTCGATCTACGATATTCCCTTTATCATGAAATATTTGCTTTTCCATAATATGTAATGGCGTATCAGAATGCTTCCTTAAAAATCTCGGAACTTTCCAATTTTTCAACTTATTCGTGTACTTTCCGCAACTACCTGTGATGAAGACATTTTAAGATTAGAAACCAGAAAGTTTTTACACACAAAAAAGCTTTGGTCAGGGTTAAGGCGTGGGTTTGTAAATTACCCTACTAATATTATAAATTCGAAAGTTTGTAATTGTATTAATATGTTTGTTTCTTTACGCCATAGCAACAACTGACAGCCCCCTTATTCAACTTGATATAATTATCTCGATAACTAACGTATACTATATGAATTTTGCAAATATTAGCTATTCAAGTAGACAAGAATTCTTGATCATTTTATATCGATTTGACGGTTTTAATTAGATTGCGAATAAGGTTGTGAATTGCCCCCCTGATAAGGCTGAATTAGAGAATATAATGGAATTGATATAGCTTATACTCTAGGTTTAATTTTATCCTGGAAAATTCAAAAGTAAGAATAGAAAGAATAACTTAGCAAAATTCCTTTAGCTACAGTTATATCTTGTTACAGCTAACGGGTACGGTCGAGCTGACTAATCAAAGCGGCGAGTCAATTTTATACTTTTTATGTTGCCGTAAGAATCCTACGCCGATAACCGAATTTAGCGCGGGCGGAGCCGCAGGAAAAGCTCTCTATAAAATATTCCATATAACAAGCGATAAACTTTTAAAAATAGTCGTAAGTTAACGACAAGAACACCTATTACAACGCTGTTTACGTTAACCCGCACAGCTGTTGTAGAGTACATATAGTAATAGGTACCTACGACTCGTACCAACATTACCAACAATAGTTTAGCACGTGAGTGGTCATTTACTTTTTCAATTGTGCTAAACATTTGTGATAATTTCGACGTACTTACTTACTTATACATATTTAGATAGTGTCAAACATAAAAATGAATATATGCAGACGCTTCAAAGAAACCGACTGCTGTATTTATTAGTAATCAAAAAAGACATGGAAATAAAATATTAATGGCTTACTACTGAACCGAGAGACATTAAAATGAAGGAAATGACAACACTGATATTTATTTGGTTCTCATGTGGAATTTAGAAAATATGAAAATAACCTATTTATATATTATGAAAAATTCATGATATTGCAGAAAACATTGTATTTCATTAAATTTTAACAACAAATATTTACATCGATTAATTTAGGTCTAGTCTAGGAAAGTTTCTGTGAACGGACTGAAGCCTATTCTTGTCAATAATAAAAAAATATCAATTTTATGCTTTTACCATCTGACAAGTCAAAACTGCCTCTTTTTGCCAATTGCGGAATAAATACAGAGTTAAAGATGTTTTACCCAAAAACGCTACGAAGTTTAGATAACATTCAAAATAACACAGGAATGGCATCGCACAGGAATGGATTGCTAACAATAAATAAATAAACAAACACTGTTCTGAGACAGAATAGGCGACAGTGAATTTCTATTCTATTTTCTTTGCATGGTTTATTGAAAGACAAACACACAAAATAGTAAAAAGATAATTCTTATTTTTTTAAAATATCGAACTGGCCAGTGACGACCGACCGCGTTGCCACAGTGGCTATGGCACCGCAGCGCTCCTTTAAAAAATAAAGGCAGGATATCTTGTTTTTATTTTCAATTTAATTCTGTGATTAAAAGTTTTTGAGTAAAGCTCTGTACAAGGCACGACCCTGCGGCCATTGCTGGATTCGTATAATTGACGGCCTCACCTCACGGTTCGTCCTTCAAACTCTAGTCATTCAGCAAAGGCATACTTTCACGGCCACGCCAGTAATGTACTATTTAATATAATGCTAGATTACTTATTGTAAATGCGGCGAAGCATAGTTACAAAAGTATATTTTGCCTATAGAAAATACTTACGACCTTTTGTTAACACCAACAAAAATACAAGTAAAAAAGAGATAGTTATGCAGTTACGTAGCAAAATCCTCATCATATAAAGACTTAGGTTTAGATTTCGGACGATATCTTCATTTTAGATTACAAAGGTCTCGTACAAAATAATAGTAAGAAAGAAACCATTAAGATGAAACAATACGTATAGAACGTAAGTTATGTAAATAAAAGATTTGAATACATCCATATACACATTACTTTTCTGTTGAGAATAGTCATCATTTTGTTCATCTACATAATATCTAAGCTAAACAATAGGTAGGTACCAGTATTTGTACACTTACAACTAGACACCACCTACAATTATTTCTGAACACAGACTAGGGTCACCTTTACAAGGCTTCCAAATAGCCGGTTGATGAAACAAAAGTCATATTCTGACGACTTTGTTTAGGTTCAACGTTACAATGAACACCAATAACCCTTTTGAAAAGTTCAATAACTACAAATAAAACACTTTTACACAAGACATTTTAAAAGCGGAAAAAGTTGCTTTTAACTCTGCGTATAATACTGTACATATATATATATAGCCTTGCAGAGTAAAATCGGTCTGACATCTTAACTAAACTTTTATTTTATATTCCTTGATACCCACTGAAATTCTTAAAAATTATAACGAAGTAGTGCCTTTTTGTCTAGATGTTATCAACGACAAAAATAGTTGTTAGATACTGCTAAACGTAACTAAAACTCAATAAAAGAAAAATCGGTCTAATTCATAAATTCTCATGGCGTTGTCTATACTTCTATTCCCGCCATTTCAATTATGTTTTGGTAAGTTTTTTTTCTTTCTTATATTTTCATTTATTTACTTGTTAATGTGATGAAAACATTGTGTGTAACACAGACTGTACAGAAATCACAATCTCGAGCCATTAAAGCCTTTGGTTTTCGAAATAGCCACGAGTTGGTAATTTTCTTCTTACCACACTTACACAATGCACTATTAAGGCGACATTGCTAGCTCCCGTTTTATTGTTAAGATAAGTAGCAGAGTGACGGCATACCTTACGTAGTTTTAGAAGCCGCATTTGAAAATACCAAAATCATTTCTCACATGCGATTGTAGCGAGATATAACTGCTTAATTGTAACTTATGGATGGTTTTCACTATTTTCAGTATAATTTAAAAAAAAAACGTGTTGTTAGATGCAGTCAGTGCCATAATGCTATCTAAGCATTATTCATTTATATATCGTACCGAATAACACGGAAACATTATATTTTTTATTAGATTAGACAGTATCTACACTCTTCTATATCATATCTAAGTTATTTCTATGCAACCAATTAAAAAACATACAATTAAATCAAACTCAAACAATACAAACGATACAAATGGTTAAAATTTGTTTATCATTGTAACACCAATGCTAAACTTATTTTAAGACTATTTTAATTACAACTTATCAGGTAAAGAGAGTAGAGTGTAATTATACAATTTTAAGTAAGTGTAATGTTATTCCCGCGCCGAGTCGTGATTTGGTTGGGAGCATCACCTTTAATATCTTATCAGTGACTGGCGCCTTCTGCTACAGTACAGATAGCAAACACTTTTCCATGTCCAATGTTCCAATATCCATTATCACTAAGCTAAATAAACAAATGACAGTGATATCTTGATCTTACGCTTGCAACACACTGGGAGCTAACAATGACCAACACTTTAAAAGATTAGTCTAGAAGTGCTTATTGAGAAAAAAAAATATATTTTTTTAAATTAGTTGATAGTTAGACGTTAGCACGCCAAGTGTGAACAAGGCATTAGTAAAAAAACTGACGTAAGTACAATACTTAGATTACAGGAAATGGGAAAATCATATCTCGTTACTATCTACATTTATCTATTACCTAGCTTTTATCTCGTTTGGGATTGACAAAGAATTAAAGAAGGCAATCTGATTTTTTTACTGGATAGCAATATAACAAAAGCAATAACAATTATTTCTGTAGATGGATAACGGCCAAAATCATCAAATTCTAATATAATTACTCAACTGCGCCAGAAGGAGGGTTATGTTTTTCGAGTGTATGTGTGCATGTATGTATATTTCTTTGGCACGGTCTGTAGCCTAAGCGGCTTGGTGGATTTTAGTTGAGAGGTGATTCGTCTCAATGATACAATTCAGCGGATTGGAGGGTCTTAGTGATTCGACTCACTTGTCTGTCGGTAGGACACTATAATACAGGGCTGTCTAGTTTAGGACCAGAGCAATGTATCTGTATGTGTGGGTATGGGTGGTGTGGTAAGATCAGGAGAGGTGATATTCATGGGAATCTTTCGGTTCGAAACGCATCTTTCATCAAATATATTTCGTTTGAATGAAGGACGTATAATGTCAGTCGCGCCTACTACTAGCAAGTCTGACGTCACGCAATATATTTTGCTAAACATAAATGGATAGTGGAAATGGCTTCATTGATTTCCTCCAGATATCATCACCATCATCATCATTAGCTTACAGAGTTACAGTCCACTGCTGGACATAAGGCTCACCTAACTGCCTACACAATGCGCAGCCCTGTTCCGCCTGTAACCAACGATTCTCCGCAACCTTCACAAGGTTATCCATTCATCTGGCGGTGAGTCGTTCCACACTACGCTTCCCGATATGCGGTCGCAACTAAATAACGTTTTTACCCCCATTCGTTAATGAATTTTTTCGAGCTTTATGCCCGCCTACTGCTACTTTAGCTACGCGACTTGGTGACCTACGTCGGCGACTCTCTACTGTTGTCCTATTTCTGATTCGATGACATAGAGAAATTCCCAGCATAGCTCTGACAATCATACTGCACCCTAATAAAAACTCATGTAACATGCATCGATATAAGCTATATCGGTGCCAAATTGCAATAATATCCACATAGGGATAAAACAGACATGTAAACATAATTACTTTTGCCTGTACAATATTTAGTTTAAATTTATAATAAACAAAAACTTACCAACAGACGTTGGGCTTTTAGAAGATCCTTCATTCAGCTCCGGAAATCCATTATCCTTTTTTTCATCCAATTCCGTATCCGAATCCAAAATGCTAGGTAATGAACTGGCTTTAGTCCGAAAAGGGAAAGGACTTGGTGACAAAAAATTGGCATTGGGTTTCTGGTATCCAAACTTCATTTCCTTCGAGGAGTAACTGTCTTTTGGTGATAGGGGTAATGGAGAACGGTTGACGGAAAGGGGTGAGGGGAATTGGTCAGATCCTACAGGTGAAATGATTAAGCGTAAATTAACATGATTTGGTGAGAGGTAGTTAATGTGATCATAGGGTGAGTGAAGTTGACGACCTTCGATGAAATATGTCTTGTGACCTGCGTAAAGAAAAATATTCATATAGAACAATGCCAAGAGTGAAAAAACACTCTTACAATAAACCAACTTTAAAATCTATGAATACTAAACAACTTGCACTGAATAACAACCTAATAGATACAATGTGATGTGCAGGATTTCGACGACATTCATACATTTTTCAACCGACTTTAAAAAAAGGAAGCTCTTAATTCGACTGTATTTTTGTTTGATGTTTGTTACCTCAGAACTTTCGACTGGGTGAACCGATATTGATGATTCTTTTTTTTATTTCAAAGCTGGTGCTTGCCGTGTGGTCCAATTAGGTCCAGTTCTGACAATGGCATCCATGAGAAAACCATATAAGTCTTAACTTTTATGTTGATGAATGTATAAAATTTTGTTAGGAGTATGGATGTTTTTAGTTTTACGTCTTTTGATTCGTCACTCAAAAGTAAAAAATAAAAACTTTTTAACAAGAATAACAAACGGCTTCAAAAGTAGGTTTCTATGTACCTAACAGTTTATAACACACTTCACTTGCATGAAACCAACTTCAAACTGTAATTCAGATCAGATGTTTGGAAATAAGTAATTACTTTTACCTTTTAGTGCATCTTTTTGAAACCAGTTGTTTTTTTTGTTAAAAAGTTTTTATTTGTTCTAAATTTCGTGTGATTTATTTATTTTTGCTAAAAAGTGTCCGATAGAAGTGAATGTGTAGAAAATTTTTTCAGATGTGACGACGGAAATGACTCATAAGCATAACCCAAGTAACATTTAAGCGTTAAGAAAAGCGGTGGTGGACCCTTTTTTCGGTTCTGCTTAAATATTAAAGAGTTACCGTATAATTTATAAGAGAGTTATAGAGTGTAATAACACCTTTATATCTTCGATTTTGGCGCAAAATTAGCAGGTTAAGCCTGTATAGACCCTTTATAGTGGTTCTATATAACCTTTAGTAGAAGTGTATAACAGGTGTTATAAGATCGTCAGTTTTCCGCTTGAACCTTTATTGCACCTTTATAATGGACTTTATTGAAACTTTTAGTTATATAAATTATCTATAACGGTGTCAAATAGAACTTGGATCCGTATTTTGGAACCTTAATAGTCATTTGTAGCGTTTTCGGGGTCAAAAGTAGATAGTAAAAACTTCTAAAGTCATAAAATTACATTAATTTATAAATAAGTGCTACTGTTTATCTACGGACATTGCAACATTTTCATCACGAAATGTAAGTGTTGTTGAAGTGTAATATTAATTATTAGTGCGCTTGCAAATTTAATGTGATTGTGTATCATGTTTATCGTCTCGTCGTCGTCTCGTGTGATTGTGTATTTTGACGCGCGTTAGAAAAAATATGATTTTAAGGAAAAAAAAGTAAAACAACTAAAAGAATTTATAACCTAAAATAGTTTTTTAGACATTCAATTTCAAATGTTGGTCAGTTTTAGTGACTGTTTACATAAACTATGTAAAATAATTCGGAAAATTTAGGTACCACGTTATTTAAATGTGATTTTGTATAAATAAATATTTAGTTTTTTTTGACAGAAAGTGATTGAAGATGGCGATATATGGCGATTAAAAATGCAGACTTTTCTTAAATCTATTACGACACTCGAAGAACTACAACGCTATTAGTCAAGAGTATTTTGCGTTCTTTGGTTGACATAAGAGAGGAACTACGCACTTAGCGAACCTGCAGCGGAGAGTAAAGTACCGGCTTTAGCGTTACCTATATACCTTAATTTTAGCTCAGTTCGATAAATGTTTTCATAATGTAAGGTTAGATTATATTCAAAAACTTTAAGCGTTAGAAACATTAAATGGTGTCATTAAAGAATTACCATTTGTTTTACTTACACCATAACCCTTATATCAGGATCGTACAAAACTGCTATAACTATTTAACCTATTATTGTCTTTCGTATAACAGGCGTAAGCTGTATGTAAGAGTTATACAACGCATGTAGTGTTTGGTGTTACTACACTCCGTTGCAGAACCAATGAAGTTAATGAAGTTGAACAACAGCCTTATATAAGCATATATAAGCAACTCTGATATAGCAGATTTATAGCAATAAGAATTATAGGGAGTTAATGAAGATCTTCAAACAGCTTTTGACGCTGCAGGACGAAACAAGCTTTAACGTCATAAGTATATAAGCGTCCGCTGCTGCTACACTAACTGGAAAGTATATTTAACTTCGTTTTTACAGTTCTAATACAACCTATAGAGCTAAACTTATTTCATAAGTGAACTGTATCACTTTTAGTGACAACCGAATCCATTATAAATCAACAGTAGTACTCTAAGCTTCAAAATTACCTGTAACCAACGCTAAATTGTTTGTTGGGAATCTATTACCAGGAAAGTCAAAAAAAAATATATGATAAATACTATCACGACTTTAAGACATGGAAAATACAAAAAAAGGCTACATCGTTTTCGGAAACTATTCCTTGCTCTTTAATCTTTTATTAGAATCCCAATGTATGAGAGTAGATAAAGTAGTGTATGATGCAAGTTTCATGGCTTAGCATTAGGCGCATTTCAGTATTACTAAGCACTTATAATACCAAACTATTGTCCGAATGAATTCGCAGATTGTTGTTGCTCTAAAATTATCAGCTTTTATTTATCGCTTTAATGACACGTGACATATGTTAACAAGATTAATTTGCTGTGTAAAAAAAAACCATGCTACTAAGAAGGATTATAAAAGTTGTGCTTTTAAATACAGTCGAGGAGTTTGTTGATGTATCTGCGTACGAATTATGACGCAACGCCATTTATTTGTGTTACATGTTTTCATCGCTTAAATAGCTACACAGCAAATTTTAGCTTACATTTTTTAAATATTCTACTGTACACGTTCGCAATGCACTTCATAGGTTCATGTACAAAGTGCCAAATTTATGCCAGATCATTGTCATAAAAAAAACATAATATATTATTTTAACATCAAGTCTATGATTACCATTTTTTTACTTTTTAGAATATCTCAATAATTTGCAAATATTTGCTTACCAAACACTTCCTCTCCTTCTTCAAGGACATAGGACCCTCCCAAAAACCGGCTGGTTTCCTCTGATATGTGTACGCGACCAGGTTTACCTGTCGACTCCATTTTGTTGGCGAATGTGACGTCATTACTCCACACATCAAATTTGAATCTTCGCGTACCAACTATTCCACAAAGCACTGTGCCTGTATGAACTCCTACTCTCATATTAATACCTTCTCCTCTTTCTCTATCAAATTCTTGTATGGCATCTATCATACCTAAAACATCATCATACCGAAAATATTCATCAAGTTTTTTTTTATCTATGATAAACTAGCTGTTGGAGCTCCTGATAATTACGAACACGACATAAAAGAAATCAACCAAATAGGTTGAGTAATTCTCAAGTGTTGCTTCGTTATACAATGCAATAGTTGTGTTACAAAAACGGGCAGTTCGTGCTATTTACAAAAAACATTATTTCATAACTTTTCGATTTCGACGATTCAAAAGCTTTTCTAAATACCTAACTTGAATAAAAAAAATTAATTTCACTTACATGTGGCATTGTTCTTTATTTATGTTAAAGATTATAACAATTGCTAAAATTTTCTAGCTAACCTAATCAAAATACTATGAGGTTAGTCAATAACACTGAAGGTTTTGAACACCAAGATAAGCATATCGTCAATTTATTTGTCCTATATTAAAAATACAACAAGATCTATCTCCGTCGCTACTGTAATCATATTATCAATTTTCCTAAGCATACTTTTCAAAAGTTGCCACAAAAACCAAGATTACTTTAAAGAGGAATAAAAAACAAGCAAAATCAGAAAGAAAATCCGAAATTTACAAACTCACCTAAACCCATTTCCACACAGCACGTCGCATGATCAGGCCTTGGTTCTGGGCAGCCAGAAATGCAGTAGTAACAATCACCTAAAGTAGAAATCTTTTCGCATCCATGGTTTTGACACAATTCATCAAACTTCTCAAACAAATCATTTAATATATTTACTAATTCATCAGCACCTTTATTACTAGACATCCTCGTAAAACCGACGATATCAGCGAAAAGAATACTAACATTATCCATCGAGCTCATATTGAATGGCCGAAAAAGAGATTTGATATCTGAAGCTCCAGTATTCGAATTTCTTGGATTAAGTGTATAGTTAGTTTTGAGATTAGTCTCCGATTCGAGGGTCTGTTCTTCCATCAACCAGCTTGCAATTTTCGGTGGCATGACTGAATGTATCATTTTTTCTTTTAACTGTTTCTCCATTTCTAACTGCCGTCTCACTAACAGGCTTTGACCTACTTTCATAAACGTGCCCCGCATTCTCACAAATGTCATTAAATATATATGTACACCGATAATATGCACGCAAATATGTAATAATGCTCGCACAAACATTCCAGGGTAGTGCCATTCTTGTTCCGATAAATGCAATACAATGTTTAAAACTTCAAAGCATATTGAATACAATAGACCAATGATAACACAGGCATACAGTGGTAATGGTGTCAGTGTATATATAATGAGGAGAATTTCAATACACATAGTGAAATGTCCCGACTGACTGATGTCTGCAGCCTGGGACAAGGCTTCTGTCTGTGTGGTCAATGTTACCAAAGATAGGCTTAGTGAACAAAGGGCGAGGGCCATTACAAGGGACAACTTCTGCGGGTATATCTTGTAAAAATTTGTAAATGTGACAAATAGCAAAATTGCTGTTATAAATAAAATTACGGCAAATATAGAACATACTGGCCATTTTACTGCTACACCATTGAAGCTTAGGACCACAAAGTAGATAAACCATGATATAGAAAATATCAAAATATACAAAAGTGCAAATCTGAAAAAAAAACATCAAATTTTTGTGTGCTACTTTAATTATACACGCTACATTACACTGGTAAACACTGTTTTTGTCACACGAACCTTGTGATGATTTTTGTGTATTTTAATAATAATATTTTGTGCCAGTCACATTAAGGTTTTTCATGACAGCTATATATTTATTTCTAAAATCTTTGACGTGTTTTTGTTTGAATAACTTAATTTGGGCGACATTATAAGTATCGTGTTCGATAACCTTAAATTATATCGACGTTTGTTACGTTGTAAATAGTAAATGATTATAATACTAAAACAGAAATTCTCTAAACTCAGTGAGGCCAAACTTAATAATTATTTGTTAGTCAACAAATATGGGAACTAATGAAGGATAAGCACTAAAAAAAATTTAATGACCAGGAAAACAAAGCCGAAAATATTTTGTAAATATCTTCGACTACAAAGCTTTAGGAAGCAATATGTCCTTAAAACTACGTACTATCATATTGATGCCTTTTACGAAAACTTTGGTGCTGTGAGTTAGGAACAAGACGAGAGACTTTATCGGGACATTTCCTTAATAGAGAAGCGTTATCAAGATAAATGGAGTACAGGAATGGTAGTAGATTACTGTTGGAGAAGGACCTCCTAGAAGCCAAAAATAAATATTTATTGAACATTAAGTAACAAATTGTCTGTGTGTGGGTAATTTTTATACTTTTCATGAAAATATATGTTTTGGTGTCACATAGATACCGGATGTCTAATTTTTTTTTCCATTTACAAACGTAGTAATAATAATAAAGTACTCAATATTATTATTGGTACACAAAAATTTTGATTTAAGTTTTCGTGTGACACATAAAAGTTTAAATTTTGTAGACCAGTGTTAAAAAAGAACAATGGCCACTCGGCATACATGATTGAACTAGGTTTACGTCTGTAAGAGGCACATTTCGCTCGCCTGTAGTAATTAGGCAAAACTAGCCTGAAACTATTAAAAAAGATGAGACCAATAATTTACAGAGTATATAAGATTTGAGGTTATGTTTATATAAATGTTAATATTTTGATACGCCTTTTCTAAGACTTACTGGTACTACATTCAATAATTAAGATCAATAATAAGAGACAATGTATTGAAGAGTAAAATATTAACTGGCACTTTTAAGTAGGTACTTATTAAGTTGTTTCTTTTTACAATCAAAATGATTTCCCTTAACTTTTAAATATAATGTGATAGTGCTCAGTGATCATTTTATACTACAATATGGTATTACTCTCATTCAAAGACTCAATCATCGTTTTTCTTAGTCCAAAATGGCCACTGTTCTTTTCATTCAACATCTAAGATTATAAACTAAATACGCATGCAGAAATTATTAAACAATCTCGTACTTCTGAGGTATGCAACTACTTCAGTTAAGAAGTAACAGTTCAGATTAGAGATAAGAAGCTTAAATCATATCATGAATATCCACTTATATCAAGCAAACCTAAAAGAAATGTAAGAACATCTTAATCAGAATCTATGTTGACTGCCTTAGGGAAGAGAGCAGATTTTAAGTATGAACGCTTACTTCACTAACATAATTATGACTAACTAGGTTATTCTCGCGACTTCGTCCTCGTGGACTTTTGACATCATCTTGCCCTATTTCGCCCTCTAGGATATGATGTTCCAAAAACGGTGAAACACGACAATATTTATTTTCAAGTAAAGTCTTTGGCATACCAATTTTTATGCATCTAGCTTCAAAAATTATAGATTTCCATACAAACTTCCAACCCTCATTTTACCCGCTTAGAAAGAAGGCTAGGTGGCGAGGAACGTGCGAGCTTCGTGGGCAGTGCACGATCCAAGCGCGCGAAGCAAGTGTACCGCGGCAGCGGCCGGCTAAGTGCCAGAAACATATTGCATATGTGTGCAATAATTATATACAACACTATTTTTCAAAATTCTTACGACTTCATAAGGTTATTGTTTTTAGTAATGGAAATAAAAAAATAATCTAGTAGGTATATCTAGTTGGCAATTACCGTTGCATACCTTCGAACTAGAGAATTAGAAACATGTAGGTAGTATAAATATGTCCTGAATTAATAAATGGAACATCAAAAACATGTTTTAAGAGGTCATCTAGCTGATTAAGTTTTTTGGCTCTCTAGATCACAGCATACAAGTGTGCCATGAGTTTTATATCTGGAGACTTAAAATTTCAAGATTGTTATTTTAATCTTGAAATTCCTAAATTTATTTATTTAAATAAAACATATATCAAAATTTTTTTTTATCACATTGTTTCAGTCATGTTTTTTGTTAGATCTTTATAACTCTTTCACAATTTGTTTTTAAAAATCTCATTGTACTTACCTACTCAAAATAGTTTTCAGTAACTACTTGTTGTAAATTTAGTTTTTTTTTTTGTGTTTCTAATTTTCTCAAGATTTACGCGTTAGCTCTCGCCGTCACACTAGGCAGTAATTATATATCACCGTCTCTTGTTTACGTCACTGCATAGGTGGCCTCTTAATAATTTACATCATGTACCTACATACTACCTATAAACTAACCATCAATCAATAAATTTTGAATACCTGAATCTTAATCTTATCTGTCTGTAGGAACTACTCCGATATTGACCTTCGAGAATTTCGGAATCAAATCGAGGATTCCACCATGTACCAGAGGCAGCCCTCTCAAAGGCAACCGGTATAGTGAGACCACAGCAGTTTGTAGTGGGGTTGTTATGTGCCAAGTAAGTTTGGACGTGTGAAGCCAGCCTAATTTGAACATCCTCTCCTTCAGAGTATTCCACTTCATGTTTAATATCAAATTGTTCGGAACCATCATTACAGTTGACACATCCTTTTCGAACACTCATTGTATTTTTAAATCACATTTCATTTCAAATGCCATCACATATTCAATTGTAATGCGCTGCCAACTTCTATAAATGGTTCCTGTTAAATAAACATTTACATATCACAATAACTATTTTTAAACACAATAACTCATTAATTAGATAATAACAAGCAAATCAGTTTTAATTTGGATTGGGTGATAATGTGAGAATAACTCAAACATAAAAAAACCCTAGCAAATATGAGTCAGTTTATGTGGTATTTTGTGCACTCATTCAAAACATATCATTTTAATAACTACTGATTGTACACAGTGCCCATTTTAGGTTGACTCCTTGTTGACTGATTACCACCAAATTTAGCAAAAAAACAAAGTTAGTGGTAAATTTTAATTCTTTTATGTCCGTATGTCTCGGCATTATCTACACTAATATTATAAAGAGAAAAGATTTGATTGTTTGTTTGTATTGAATAGGCTCCGAAACTACTGGACCGATTTGAAAAATTGTTTTACCATTAGAAGCCGACATTATGATAATGAACATAGCTTTTTACTGCGGGAAAATGCTTCATTTCTACGGGAAATCAGGTAATAGGACAACGGGTAGTAAGAATTATCCTTCCGGGCTTATCTTTTTCACATAACTCTTAAACGACTGAACCGATTGGGTTGAAATTTTATATGGGTATTTCGATGGTTTTCTGGATGATTTAAAAATACAATTGGATCCGGTAGGTGGCGCTGCTGTCGGTATGTCAACTACTAAACGTTTTAACCGATTGGGTTGAAATTTTGTATGTGTATTTCCATGGTTTCACAAAATGTTTAAAATGTATCATGCCTACCTAATCTATCTTTCTGTCTATACTAAATATTTTAAAGAGGAAAAATTTTATTTGCCGTAAAAATCCTATGCCGATAACCAAATTTAGGCCGGGCGAAGGCGCTGGCAGAAGCTATTAATACAATTTATTTAAAAAAAATTCAAGCAGGTGTCTTATGTAAACGGTCATACTGTTTTTAAAAGTAAGATAAGTATATTATTAAATAAATTTTAAAATTAAGGATAGCTCGTACGTACTTTGAACTGAGGGCCTCTTTTGTGGAGGTGTACAGTTGGACTGTTGTTAAATAGGTTCTTAAAAATTCATTGACATATATACATAACGTCAGTGGTGGCCAAAGGGTTTAGATTTTACCTTGTGTCCTAAGTGGCGGAGGTTCAAACCCAGCATGCACTAATGAGTCTTTTTCTTTATTACTTAAGTACATGGACATTTACATCACTGGCTTTCGGTAAAGGAAACCATCGTGAGAAAACCTGCATACGTTAGAAGAAACAAAAGACGTCATTGAAGTCCACAAGTCCGCACTGGGCCCGCGTGTGGACAATGGCCCAAATCATCCTCCCTGAGGGTAGGCCGAGCCCCAGCAGTGTGGACGTATGAGGCTGAAGTGAGAATGAGACATACATAAGTACATACTTTTACATAGTTTGGTTTGGAGCATTTGTACAGTATCCAAAGGGGTGCAGGTTTGAGTGCTGGTCTGAGGTCATAATCATTGCTTTAAATATAAAATTATAAATATATTTTTAAACATTTATCTACAACTTTTCCTCTGAGAAGGTTTGCCAGATGGTTGGAATTCACCTGGATTCTTTTGACTTTTATATGATTATCGACATTCCCGACAAAACAAATTAATTAATTACCAACCAATCCCATGTTATAATAGTGTCTAGACTGTGTCTGTCTTTTTTTTTATACCACTAAGGTTGCAAACATGCTTACGGTCCGCCTGATGGTTAGCGGTCAGCGTAGCCTATAAACGCTTGCAACAACAGGGATATCACTGCCACATTGCCGACCCTTCAAAAATCTAATAACTTCTTCTTTGAAGAACCCCATACTGTAGTTCTTACAGCAACCTTGACAAGGAGCTCATTCCACAACCCAAGCATTCGTGGGAGGAAATTTCTCTGAAACCGCAGTGAATGCGACCATTTCGGTTTCTAAGTGTTAAAATGAATTCCCTGCCGATAGCGAGGGGTGCGATGGTAGAAAGTAGCCGTGGGCATAATTTCGAACCATTCCTCAGAACACAACCCTTTGTACAAGCAGTACACATAGGGACGCAAAGTCTCTCCTCAGACTTAAGGGCTCGATACGGCAAGTGAGTTTGGGATCGTCGACAATTCTCACAGCCTGTCGTTGAACTGAGTCAAAAGGGCCAAGCTGGTATGCAGGCTGCCCAGAGATGGCAGCAGTACTCCATATGGGGTTGAACTTGCAACTTGTAAAGCGGCAACCTCTGCCCCGACGTTAAGTACTGCTTCGTTCTGTGGAGTACACCAAGTATTTTAAACACCAGCTTCACCTTGTCTTGCAAATGATCTCAGAACTATACATCGCTGGAGATGTCAACACCAAGGATCCCAGTGCTCTTGGAGATGGAGAGGGGAGTGTTCTGGAATTGTGGAACTACAGTAAATAGGGTTTTCTGTGCGGTGAACAAAACAAACGGTTGACAAATTAAGAAAAGACTCATTGGTACACGCCGACCCCGGGGTTCGAACCTCCGCCACTTGGGACGTGAAGTGAAATTTAAATCCCTCGACCTCGACGGTGGTCCGTTTTGGTGTTTTGCAGTGGTGGTAACGACAACTGGCAAAAGTTTTCTTCGGCAGATTTAGCAAGCGACCAAAAAGCTCGACTCCCAGAGGGATAGCTCGCAAGTTGCCCACCTGTTAGCCGATGAATTGGAATGAAGCTATGGCAGTTGCTTTCATACTGAAGCTCGAGGAAGCATTTCATTTGCGTTTTAACGCAGTAATATTCGTATCCCTATTATTACGAGCCGCGGTCCAAGCCTCACACACAGTTTGTTTCAGAATTTTAGCTACTCTGTGAGATCTATTAAACCACGGTCGTTTTTTGACGCCGGCAGCTACTCGCGGTTTAGAAATAAAACATTCTATACCAGCGAGGATTGTATCAGTGACTGCGAATGGGCGTCAGGATCTTCTGAGCTTAAAGCAGAGCTGCCTCCACGGATACGATGCAAAAAATTCTCGCAATCCATCCCGTCTGCCGAATAATAATGCTACACACGACGCCAAAGAGTTGGCCCAGATGGATTGGGTTGTGTCCATGTCACTTGAGTCCGAACGAAACAATGGTCCGAGGAGCCAAGAGGCGCATCCACTGAAACGGAATATCCGTCCAGACGTGTAGTCAGCAGAAGGTCCATTAAGGAGCTCGTATGGTCCTCTATATCTGGTATTCTCGTTGGAGAAAGTACCAGCTGAAAAATCTATAGGTCATAGCAAATTCATTAGCAGATATCCCAGCGTAGTTATTGATTCGAGAACTGAGCCACTCACGATAGTGGGCGTTAAAGTCTTCCAAAATAACTAGTTCTGCTGTGGGATATTGCTCTAGAACTTTGTCAGTCGTCAAACTCAGGTGGGTGAAGAGTCGAGCTTCGTCCGTGTCAACGCTATGCGACCTATATAGGCATTAGTCACGAAATTGTGCTCGAGTTTGTAGCCGGGCAGGATATCTGCGTCTCCGTTAGAAAAAGAATGGGCGGCTGCGCAGCCTCGAGATGGTGGTGAACTGCGTTCAGATTGGCGTGAATACCCCTGATGCAAAAATCCACATTACATGTGGATAGAGTAGCCTTTTACTTTCTGCCCATTTTTTTTTTTAAAGTTACTAAGACTTAATATGAGGATTCGATGTACAGACAGCTGGTTTGGCGGAAGGGCCCCTGATCCCCCTCCTGTGTAGAAGCCGAGTTCTCTCCGGTCTCTGTCTCCGGCACGACTACTACTTCAGAGACTTGACACATGTTGGCGGTTCAGCCTCCTAGGGCGGAGATTAAATAATCCCTGGGTTCGGAAACCCGTTCAACCTGCGGGGCGCCAGCGGTCAGCCGTTTCATCAGGTCTCCCTGACCACTATACCAGCAAGCCGCGTCTACGCCAAGCAATAACAGCAACGAACACCGCCGGTCCTCCGCTGTCCGCGCAGTGAATCCTCAGGACTTCTGCGTTAGCGTTATTATGGTTGCAGTTTTCTGTAAGGCGGAGGTACTTCCCCAATTCGGGCCGCTCATTCAAGCAAGTACTCGCTATGCCCCGCTTTAATTGTTCGGGCGGCTTATTCGAGCGAGTACTCTATATATATATTTAATACAACTATAAAATATCTTCATACAAAAAATAATCTATCTTTGTTTGGAACTCCCTGTAAAGGAGTCTTCGAAGGAAACATCATATAATATAATATGGCATCTTTTGCTACATCATAAATATAAACAAATGTTTTTATTTTCATACTAAAGAGTGAAAAAATTTCAATGGATATTCCTGGCTATAAGAGTAAGAAATTAAGCAACAGGTACAGCAAAAAGTTCTTGTTACGTTTAATTGATTAATGTAAAAGTTAACAGTTATAAAGGCTTAATATTATAATTTTAAAAGTATTTTCTTTAAAGGTCTTAAAAAGGTATCGCTTTACTGCATGGGCCTTAGCCGAGTGCAGTAGAGGTCTTTGTGAGTTATGATGTAATTATTGATGAATCAGGAACATTCCAGTAATATGGCATGGTATTATAGGATTTTCACTGTTATTATAGGATTTTAGGAAGTACTTTAGTGGATGTTCATTGTTTATGTTTGCCACTCCCTTTGTAATTTCTATTGCAAGATCTTGGTATTTCAAGTTTTTCAGAAATGTTGGCTTGGATGTGGCTTATATTAGGGATACAAATGTCAACAACAGATGTAGTAGTAGTAGTAGTAACTTTGGGTAGAGGAAATTACAAATAAATACGGGGGATAGAAAGTGCAGGTAATATATTTGAAATATATAGATATATCAATACATATACTAATAAATACATTATCGGTTTAAATGAAGGTAATGAGAATGAATCATTTTTTTAAACATTGATAAAGTTTTCGCACGTCTTATATCCAAGGGCAAAGCGTTCCAGAGTTTTATTGCATGTACTGTATAAGAATTGTTGTAATATTGCGTAACATGTGTGGGGATTTTTAACAACAAGTTTGTGGAAAGTCGATGTGCAGAAGAACCCAGAAATTGGAAATGCTTTTTAAGGTATGATCTTTGACTGTATACAACATAAATTGGTATGGAAGGCAATAAGTGAATGCAAAATACAGGAAAAGTATATATTATTATAAACATTGTTAAGGTAATATACTTAAACAGCACAAGTTAAGTCGAAATTGAGAGCAAAGGAAAAGCAATAAAAATAGACAGAGGAGTGAAACAAAGAGACATAAGACATAAGATAACACATAAGATATTCATATAACAGAAATATAAAAAATCAATTGTCCAATATGTTTCCCATCTGAGGTTTGCCAATGATATCTCACTCTTAGCTAAAAGCACATTTGAACTGGAAAATATTATGAAATCACTTGAAATTGAAAGTTGAAGAACAGGCTTAGAAATGAATCTTGACAAAACCAAAATAATGACAAACAATGTAAAATAACAAATCCTGATAAAAGACACTGCTATGCAAAAATTAGGAAAATTAAATCTATGTACAAAAATGAGTATCATTTAGAAAGGAATTACATAAAAAATTACAACATGTCAAAAAGAAATGGAAAGAAGTGTCCTCAAGTTGTGCAAAACAGACAAAATCAAGAGAACAGTAATAAGACAAAAAAACTAAGGTAAAAGACACTCTAAAACAAACTTTTACTCTAAATGGAAATTGGAAATGGGCTTGACACATTACTCGATTAAAAGATAGATAATGGACATTAAAATCAAATCAATGGCTAGGACCAGTTAAGGAAAGAAAGTGGCTGGAAGGGACTGGATGGAAAAGGCACTATGTAAGAAAAACATGGCAAAAGATGGAGCAGACCTTTACCCAAAGGGATCTTTCTATCTGTAATTATTAAGTCAGCCAAGAAACAAAAAAAATTACTTCAACAACTAAGATAAATGTTTTGCGCAACTTGAGGACACTTCTTTCCATTTCTTTTTGACATGTTGTAATTTTTTTACTTATATCTTTTGTATATATCCATATTTGGCTTCCATTTCCAAGAAAGACAGGGTAAGAGGCATGTGTCTATCACCATTTTATTTTACTTTAAGTGGATAGTTGCCTTTCAGTATCTTTTTATAACACCAAAATATGTTTCAAAAAACATATGAGTGTATTTTTTTAATTCAGTTTATTTGTAAGCCTAATAATTTATATAAACTAAATTACAGCAATATGATTATCCTGTTAAAAGTGATGAAGAAGTGAAAAGCAAACCAGCACCTCCGATTTGACCTTCACATTAAGGTTGACATAGTCATTGAAGCAAAATCCAGAAATAACCTTATATCCCACAGTAATACACTTCAGTACTTGGAAATACTTCTCATATACATATACAATAAAAAGAAAATATACAATAAAAAGAAAATAGATAAATACCCATTTTAGATAAGTAATGAGCCTAAGGACAGAAAGACACCCTAACATTATATGATAATTTTAAAAACAATTGAGTCATTTGGACTTAAGTAATGGTGTAGGTACATCTGAAATAGAAAGTGATAACCTTAAACCTTGATTTTTAATTATATAGACTAAAATGACAGCTGCAATCGACCTTTTTTTTAAAAAATGTTGCAAGCATAGCACATAGTGTTGTAGTTGTGGGTTAACGAATCACTCGTTGTGACTACCCAAAGCAAGTGTGCACAGCAGCGATAGTTTATTAAGATATTTTCATATATTAAACTAGATTTTGCCAGCGGCTCCGCCCGCCCTAATTTTGGTTATCGGCGTGGAACTCCTTAATTAACTCATTAACTCCTTAATTTACACGTTTGCTATAGCAAGCTGTAGCTATAGTTCGTTTAAGCTCGGTTATAGTTATTCCCGCGGGAAAATTAGAATTTTTCGGGATAAAAAGTAGCCTATGTGCTATTTCAGAGAACCAATTCTCACGCGACCAAATTGATCACGAATTCGAAATAAAGTACGAATTTAAACTTTTCTCGAACGAAAATGTAGTTAAGCAATTCTGGTAAAGTCGAATCCGATATTTCTCGAACGCTAGCCGGTCGTACTGTTTCGAGTGGTCGGGACCGTTCGAGACTACATCTCGCATTTGAATCATGACAAATTGAGTTCAAAATGATTGGGTTCTAAAAATTTATTCTACTCTTAGCGTAAACTATATGTTCTAAAATCTAAAGTAAATGTCTAAAATGTAGGTCAGAGTAATTAAAAGGTCGGAAAAAAAGACTTATGAATATGATATTTTTTTCCTTTATTCCATTCATAATACAATATTAGTCTTTTCTCAATTGATTGATTGGCCGACTTTCGGAATTATCAAAGTCACCCATGACAATAATATTTTTTTATTTCTATTGATTTCCATCATAACAAACACTAGGTTACATCACATACTGACAATAATGTTTGATAATACTAAGTGGTAATTTCATGTGAGAAAAATTTAACACAATAACACCTTTGAAAAGTAAGAATAACTTTAAATTCTCCTCTAAATAAACAAATAAAACACTCAACAAAAACAAACAGATTTTTTTTTATTTATGTGCAAATACGTTCCGTTTAAAGATTATAGCAATTTCACGAAATAGGGAATTAATTTACAAAGGTTAGTTATGCTTATTATTTCCTTATTAATAATGAAACAAGTAAAATACTGCTTCAAACATTGTAACACTGTAGTCACTGGAACCTTTTTTAATATATCAAGAGGCATATTAGAGTAGGCTTTATTAAAAACGCTCTAAAACTGTGCAGCGGTAGGTACCTCACAGGGTGACTGGTTCACAATGACAACATTTTACCGCTTCGAACGACATTTTGTTCCAAGGTTGTTTCAATTAATAGTGAGAATACAGCGTTATTGAGTAAACATACATATACAGACATACAAACTTTCATATTTATAATATTAGTAGGTTTACACGAGTGGTGTGTGTGTATTGAATGCATGGTAGTGTGTGTCATGTTCTTTTTATGAATTTAATTTATTTCTAATGCATATTATACAAAAATATTAGCTTTTTGCACTCTTCTCCACATGAACTTTAACTGTGCCTTTCATAGGTACTGTATGTTCATGTAATTTTTGTTAAAAGGGGTACAAATTTTTTGTTTAACTATTAATATAAAGATTATTGCTATGTCTGTGACGACCTTAACATAAGCTGTTATTGTTATAATTAAGAAATTAAAAATAAAATGCTATGTGTATATAGGGTCGGTTTTTATAATATGCAATGGCTCACAAATTTAGCGATCGTGTGACACTGAGAGCAGCATAGTAAATTAATTTTTCAAGAAAACAGCAAGAAAGGTAGGTAGGCGATTGCTTAATGACTTTACCGTGAAGCGAACTAATTAAAGTAAATTACAAGGTACTGCGTACAAAACCAAGACAATAGGTAAAAGGACTCGGTTTAAATTCAAGAAAACAAATGTTATTGTTAATTTAGTTTTGTCAACCTTCGTCAAAGTATAATGATGTATTTAATGTTACATAATGCCAAAATACCTCGAATTTTTTTTATATTTTATACTAAATACAATATTTTTTTCACATCTCAAAAAGGGCACATATGTATTTGGAGCATTATATGTATTTGAAGGAAATGTAGCATATGCTCATGCTATATCTGCTCATGCTTACGGGCCAAAATGAGAGGTTATTTGAATTTAATGTCTCCCATACAAAAATAACACTTTTAGAAGTTTTTTCTTAAGATATGCGTCCTTATGAAAATTTTATATACAAATGTAACGACTCAATCAATTTTGTCAAATAATGACTTAAGATTTTTATATTCCCTATGTCCAATATCATGTATGGCGTCGATCCACTGTGCGCCCTTCTAGGCAGGACATAAATTTGTGGCTCAAGAGAACTATAACCAAGCTTAAACGAACTATAGCTATAGCTACAGCTTGATATAGCAAACTTCACTAGTGTAATTAAGGAGTAAATCACAGTCGCGAAAACCGAATTTAGGGTGGGTGGAGCCGCTGACAAATTAGTATACGTAATTAAGGAGTTGCTCGGCAATAACCGAATTTACCGGACCCCCTGGCAAAGGTTAGTAGTTAAATATTTAGTTTGTTTTAAATGCACTTGTTTATGTCTTTTTAGTTCTTCATGTTTATCGTTTTTTTAATTATTTATTTTTATTTACAACTTTTACGTTTTACTTTTTTTTTTTACTTGCGCTTGGCTATTTTATGTACCCTATAACACTTGGGACCTCTTTTTAGACCTCATTTATTATATAAATAAAATAATGAATCAAAAAATAGTTAAACCAAACAAAAGATTGAATCATTCAGGTACAACACTATTTTTACATTAGCATAAGGTGGCAGCCCACCAAATGTCACTTTAGTCTATATAATTAAAAATCAAGGTTAAGTGGCTCAGTTGAGAATGATGCTGCCTGCCGAATCAATGAGTGTGGGTTGGATCTCCAAAATTATAAGGATTATTTAATTATTTCCCTTGAATTTTGCAGCTGTATGCACAATATATATTAAGGCTTTGTAAATTTGTACCAAAATTATAGCATCTGAAGGTTTGACAAAAACTAGTGCATTATGTTACTGAGTGATTTTCATTTATTGTAGTTAATACAAATAGCATGGTAGCATATAGTAAAGTAATACCTTACCTTCACCCCCTACTAACACGCTACTGAAGTAGCATGATTCTAAACCCAACCCAAGGTGCCTGTCTAACTGCACCAAAAAGGTATGATTTGTCATGACTCATGACACATAACATAGGCTATGATTTTATTGCCCTAAACATGAAATGAGGGGTAGTGTTAGCATTTGAGATATATATTAAATAAATGTTTCTTCTACTGATTTATAGTAACTACAAGGGCAGTAAGTGTAACATTAGAAATGTAATCTATTTAGTGCGCCTTTCAACAAGCAAATTACTAAACATTATTTTAAGTTAGAAATAAAACATACATTTTATTCTAGTTTCACGTATTTTATCACAACATCGCTTTACCTAAGCTTTTGAAATTACTTTACCATCGCATGTACCTTGGAGTTGAGGACAATGTAAATGTTCATAATTAAGCGATAAATTGCCTAGGATTCAACATATAACACCAGTATTTACATTAGATTAATTCATTATAAAATATTGATAAATTGAAATGCAGTGACAGCCTACCTGATACACACAAGATAATATGTTTCTTTCATTATTCCATCATAATTAAACTAATAAAGTAAGACAGTTTACACGCAATTCTATTTATTCACAAATCACTTCCATAATTTTTATTTGGACATGAACACTGACACGGTCATTGAAATAAAATTCGGAAATTACTAATATAATTTGTGATTACTATCGACGAACTCAAACAAATATCTTTAAAAAAACCACAGATTAAAGAGAGATACTAAGGGTGCGTTCCAAATCGCAACGAGGAAGTTAATAAAGTGGTTTTGGGACGCACTGGGTAGAGTAATTTTCCAACTGTCAAGTTGAATTCTTTACACTGCCATACAAAAGGTTGAAATTCACTCCTGTCAGTGTAAAAATTAACTGTCAAACACTTGTTCCAGAACGGGTTGATTTTTCAACTTTACCGTGCGATAATTACTCGGCGTGATTTGGAACATAGCCTATAATATATATAACATAGTATCAGATGGACATAAATTTTTTTTTTCGGTAGCAATAGAAGAATTTTTTTTGGGATTTTTTTTAAATAGTAGCAAAGTGTGAGTAAGGATTTTGGGCAGCTTGTGGACCAAATTTTTTTTTTTTTTTATAGTATATTTCAGGCTGCTAACATAATAAAATAAAACACAGCAACAACAGTTGTCTGTGCTCTTTTGAACCATATTAATTAACTGAAATCTGCACAGAATATATGTTATGATAAATTATAAAAAGTATCTGTCTTCAGCCTCATATGTCCTGACGGTTGGGGTACGGCTTACCCTCACAGAAGGTGATTTGGAACATAGTCTATAAAGCGGGTCCAGTGCGGGTTGTGGACACATACATGTGGATTTTACTCTTAACCGAAAAGCCTGTGGAGTGAACAATCAATCTACTTGAGAAATTAAAACTCATTGGTAGCTCAGGCCGCGAGGCGAATCCAGAACCTCGGACACCACCGACATACAAGACCTTTTTTTCAATGTCTTTCGTTTTGATCTACGAGTATATTGTTAAAAATTGTCAAGTGCGAGTTGGACTCCCGCTCTAAGAGCCCTTGTAGACGAGTTGTTTTAACACAGACCAGAGAAGAGCGCCTAATACAATAATATTGGCGGTCAGTCATTCGGCTCGTGTACACGCTCTCATTGTTACCAATTCATCACTGCGCGCAATCCACTGATTCATTGGTTTGTCCGGTGTCCCTTGAAGAAACGGACGTCTACAAGGGCTCTAAGGTACCAACACACAATAGTAACATTAAAGTTTTATGGAACAAAAACAGCTAATTTGCTCCTAATTTACTAGACCAATTGAGTTAAAACTTGGTACATATATGAATGAAACATTTTAAAACCCTGGGATCACTTAATCTCCACCCTGGGAGGCTGAACCGCCAACCTGTGTTAGGTCTCTGAAATAGAAGTCGTGCCGTAGAAGGAGACCGGGGTAGACCCGGCTACTACAACAGAGGGGGATCAGGGGCCCTTCCGCCCACCGTGCCAGAAACCGTATTATCTGTGCCGAACTTCGGCAGTTCTAGTACCACACCTTTTGTCCTCCAAGCGGTCTGAGCAATGAATCCCCATTTTGAGTCTAAGGAACTTTTTAAAAAAATGGGCAAAAGAACGAAAAGGAACAGAGTTTTACAATGGAGTGTACAGCGGCTACTCCATCCATATTCAATGTGGACTTCTGCAATTTTAGGGGTATCCACGCCAACCTCAAGGCAGGTCACCATCACATTGAAACTGCACAGCCGACTATTCTCTTTTTAACGGAGACGCAGATATCCTGCCCGGCCCGCAGATATCCAGATGATGTATCATACCTTCATTGTCCCGGTTGCAAAGTTGAGCACAATTTTGTGAGTAGTGCCGATGTATGTATGTTTGTCCGGGAGGATATCTGCTGTCGCCGCCTTCAAAGCCTTGAAGACAAGGACCGGTCGATATTATTGGTGCGCGTAGATCACGGTGGCCACACTCATATCTTTCGTTTCATTTTTCGTATTCGTGCCTATACAGGTCTCATAGCGGTAACACGGACGTAACTCGACTCTTCACGCACCTGAGTTTGACAACTGACAAAGTTCTAGGGCAATATCCCACTGCAGAACTAATTATTTTGGGAGACTTTAACGCACATCATCGTGAGTTGCTCAGTTCTCAAACCAATAACTATGCAGTGATATCTCATGATTTTGCTCTGACCTACGGATTCTCTCAGCTGATACTTTCTCCAACGAGAATACCAGATATAGAGGACCATACGAGCTCCTTAGTGGACCTTCTGCTGACTACACGTCCCGACGGAAATTCCGTCTCAGTGGATGCGCCTCTTGACTCCTCGGATCACTGTCTCGTTCGGACTCAATTGTCATCAACCCGATCCGTCTGGGTCAACTAATTGGCGTCGTGTGGAGCACTATAAGTCGGCAGATTGGGATGGATTGCGAGAATTTTATGCATCGTACCTGTGGAGGCAGCTCTGCTTTAGCTCAGAAGTTTGTGAAGTCTGCGCAGCCGCAGTCACTGAGACAATCTTCGCTGGTATGGAATTTTTTATTCCTAACCTGCTAGTAGCTGCCGGCAACAATACTTTTGAAATTCCTATAAATTTAGAATACTTAAGCAACCGTCTATAGATTTGCTGAAATATTTTCAGATTTGTTAATTTTTATTGTTATCTGGAAATCATTGTGCTCACCTGCACACTATACCCAAGGCCTATTCTGGACTAAATCACTAGTCAAGCCTTTTCTGAACCATTCTAGTGACCTAAGCCCACTAATATCTAAACTTAAGTTTCAAACCATCAATCAGATTTCAAGATCATCTCATAGATATCACATTTGGACTCAGACATAGGATGTGCATTCTAAAATTATACCTATTACACAATCATAATTCTGTTCTAAAAGTCTGCAAACACCACAGACTTTGAAGATACCTTAAACTACCAAGACATCTTAGACTCCTAAGACATAGAATATCTCAGTATCAATGTTGAAAGACAAGTTTCAACTATTGCTTGTATTTTCCTAGTCTAGCATCTGTTTGTGACGAACATTTCCAATTCTATAACCACGTAAGAAACAAGTACATGAAGTCTAGTAAAAGTTGGATTCCCAAACACTGATGCAGCTGATCAACGGACCTAAATAATTATTTATTAGCTTTAAGCACAACATTATCTACATCATTATTATCTTGCTTTTTAGTAAAACCGTTTAACCTAAAAATATACCTTTTTAAATTATCTTAAAAATACTTTTGCATCATAAGTCAAGAAATAGATTTCAGAATCCCAAATATTTAGTTCAGTTGATATAACTAAATATCCGCCCGGGCCCGGGGGAAAACCACCCATCAACCCCCCGCCTCTCTGTGGCCCTGCATGCGCGTCATTACTTCACTTCGCGTTCACTGTGTTAATCTAATACACAGTAATGGAAAATAAACAATGCATAATTTTTAAATGTCTATGTCTCCATAATTTCTCTAGAATTTGTCGTCGAATCCTTCCTTTTTGTAACCTATTGGCAGCGTTGCTAGAGGGTTACTTTTGTCACCTTTTGGGTATTCCAAACTCACTTGCGGTATCGAGCCCTTAAGTCTAAGGAGAGTCTTTGCCTCCCTGTGTGTGTTCTACCGCTTGTACAATGGGTTGTGTTCTAAGGAATTGTTCGAAATGATGCTTTTATTTCTTCTTTATTATTATTATCATCTAAAACATGTCTTTTTTTCAGGATCGTCTGTTGCTTATATGACCATATAATTCATTGATTACATTGCATACGTTCCTCAATCATTAATATTATATAATTAAAAATTTATTAAAGATTTCCTTATCGTTGCTTTCATTTTTTCTTTGTTAAAAATATGTCGTTTTATCAGGGACGTGTATAGATAAATAATATAATGTATATGTATATAAAAAAAGGGTTACTTTTTACAGGAAAAGGTAACTTTTTCTTCACTTTGTGGTAACTTTTGAGCATAGTCCGCTGGCAGCACTGCCTATTGGAAAATTATGCATTCCCGATTTGACTCTCGTGCTGTGCGGACGTGTTCTGAGCGCCAAAGTGCTCCCACTGTACTTCGTAGTGTGCTGACTCATCAAGTTCGCAGCAATTCTGTGTTGGTGTTTTGCCTCGGTTATGACTACTGAGTATCGTTGTTTGGATTATTGCCCGCGATACTTGGAAACACTGCCTAAGTGTTAAACAGTGCTCAGTTTGCGTTTTTGATCGGGACATCACCCCTCGACCCACTGTGATTGAATTGTTTGAGCTTTTGAACTCGCCCCACTGCGCGAAGTTTATCGAAGCGATACTGTGTGTGTTTGTCGTTTCATCGTTGCGGAACTACTACGCAAAGCGGTGACCCTCACTTGGTTCTTTGACTGACGGTGGTTTGCCCGGCCTGAACCCGTCCTTGGGGAGATCGCTGGCTGTAGTACTTCCGCTTCGACAGAACGCCACTCCGCATTGCGTCAATTAGTTTGTAAAAACCCAGTTCCAAGTGCTCCGGACTAGTGCGTAAGATCGTATAGCTCTTTTAAGAGCTGCGTCCTACCTAACTGTTTCGTGATTCATAACGTCTCGTTGCTTGGGGGGAAACCTAACGGTGACAACAGAACCCCAGCCGTAGGTTTGTCCCCGGACCAGCTAGGAGCCATTATCGAAGCTCTCATTCACGATGGCTCCGCGCAGGCCCTGCATTACCAAGGCTTTGGGGTCAAGCGGCATCGGCATCACATCCATGCGTACGTCCATCCCACTGCGTTCGCGCTCTACCCGCACGCACTCGCTTCGCCGCGACCCGCGCCTTACTCCCCGGACTCTTCGGGTCTCCGCACCCACTCGCCTCACCGCTCCGGGATCAGGTTTGACCCTTATTCGGTAACCTGATACCCTGTCCTCCCCTCTGACCCCTGCGCCCACAACGGCCGTACCTTCACCCCCACACGTTATCCTGTCCATGGAGTCAGCCTCGTTCTCAAACGAGAATGTTGAGGGTTACCAAGTGGTCTGCTTGAGCACCAAAAAAGGTAGAAAACGGAAGAAATCAGCCAAAAAGTCCAAAGCGACTTCGGCGTCCTCTGCATCGGAATCACTTAAGGATTCTGAGGCCAAACGCCCCAAAGCGCTCAGCGCAACCCCGTCCTCCTCGGTGGCTCCTTCAGAGCCATCCACCGTGGACACTCCTCCCCCAATTGTCATTAAAGTGAAGGGGGCATGCCAATAATGAACACCGCAAACATATTAAAAATGTCTTTCCGTAGATAAGCGCATCTCGCAACCCTTGTGTTCAGAGTTATTAAATTTCAACAACCATCCTACATGTATGAAAAGCTGAAATGGTGTAGGGATTATAATTCATACATTACCAGAACTTCCAAAAAACTCAAAAACATAGAACTGTGGCCAAGGAAGCTTCCGATTTGCCGCTACCAAATGCTGGAACAGTCTACACGATTCAAATTCATCGATTGTGGCGAACCCGCAATGTATATCTTATAAAGGTTAGCAATCTTTTACGGAATCGACCAGCTGGGCTCCACTGACTGAAAATCAGCGCTTTGGTAGTTATTCTACCAAAACAAAAAGTGGGTCCAATTTGACACCTAATACAATGCAAGCTGATTATATAATTGACATAATTTTATTTTAATAGGATGATTTTTATTAATATTAATTTATTTATATTTATTAAAAACGCAACCTGAGCACTGTTAAACACTTAGGCAGTGTTTCCAAGTATCGCGGGCAATAATCCAAACAACGATACTCAGTAGTCATAACCGAGGCAAAACACCAACACAGAATTGCTGCGAACTTGATGAGTCAGCACACTACGAAGTACAGTGGGAGCACTTTGGCGCTCAGAACACGTCCGCACAGCACGAGAGTCGAATCGGGAATGCATAATTTTCCAATAGGCAGTGCTGCCAGCGGACTATGCTCAAAAGTTACCACAAAGTGAAGAAAAAGTTACCTTTTCCTGTAAAAAGTAACCCTTTTTTTATATACATATACATTATTTTATTTATCTATACACGTCCCTGATAAAACGACATATTTTTAACAAAGAAAAAATGAAAGCAACGATAAGGAAATCTTTATTAAGAAAATTAACCCTCTAGCAACGCTGCCAATAGGTTACAAATAGGAAGGATTCGACGACAAATTCTAGAGAAATTATGGAGACATAGACATTTAAAAATTATGCATTGTTTATTTTCCATTACTGTGTATTAGATTAACACAGTGAACGCGAAGTGAAGTAATGACGCGCATGCAGGGCCACAGAGGGGAGGGGGGTTGATGGGTTTTTCCCCCGGGCCCGCAGTTATAAGAAGGGCCCGCGATTTTCCAAAAATCCATTACTTTACTGACGATTTTCACTGTTTGCATAGAATCAATTCTTTCAAATTTTCGCGCCCGAAGAGCAACGACCAATGAGAACACGCTATTGGTTTGTGGAGCTGCGTGCGCCGATATAAAGTCGTGCACATGGATACCCTGATTTTCTCTCTGCGGCCCTGCGCGCATGCATTATCGCTATGCATTTTGTTCGTTATTATGTCGTTTTATACCAAAGAACATAACTTGTGTCTCAAATCGAGATCACACTGTCGAAGGAAAGTCTTTTACGGAATCGACCAGCTGGGCTCCACTGACTGAAAATCAGCGCTTTGGTAGTTATTCTACCAAAACAAATGCTAAGTGGGTCCAATTTGACACCTAATACAATGCAAGCTGATTATATAATTGACATAATTTTATTTTAATAGGATGTTTTTTATTAATATTAATTTATTTATTTTGATTTATCTATACATATATAATGCTTTGTCCTGAATGACTGATGGATCAACGCACAGTCCAATAATTATGATGCGAGCGATATTTTTAGTCTCCTTCCAGCAGCGCGGTGGCGAAGACAATGCAGCAGTAGTTCCAGACGCTGCTGCTGGGTGCGGTGCCAATTATGGGAAACTTACCGTACTGATTGGTTCTTGCAAAAACTTCCCTAGATGGCATTACAAGTGGTGTGAAACTTATATGAAACGGCGTAAACAAGATATTTTGGCGGTCATTTGCTTCGTAGTGGATATCAATACAGCTGAGTGCTTTTGATTTTTTTTTTTTTCAATATTATAATAGGCTCGCACGGTCTTAGCAGACCATTTATGCATTTGCCAGAGTCAAAGTCAATTATATTATATCGTATCGTGGCGCGGGCGTTACCGCGCGTCCTCGTTTTCAATTCCCAAGATTGCGCGGGAGATTTGGTGTGGATCCTCAGACATTGCGCGTCATGTCCTGCTTATTTCTTTATAATTCACTATTCATGAGCCTTCGCTGCACAATTCTTAACACGCTTTCGTAAAACATTGCTAAAATATATACATCGGAAGTCACTTAATGAATTTAGAAAAATTAAACAGAAAAAAACACCACTCCTTCTTAAGATTCGCGCCAAAACTCCGCTTTTGATTTAATTACATTTTGAAACATGTTTGACAACTCAATTCGATTTTATTCAAAAAAGGGTTAAACTCACTCAAAAACTTAATCAAATCTTCTTCTATACTATAATATTATAAAGCCGAAGAGTTTGTTTGTTTGTTTGCTTAAACGCGCTAATCTCAGGTGCTACTGGTTCTATTTTAAAAAAAATCATTGTTAGACAGTCCATTTATCGAGGAAGGCTATAGGCTACACATCATTACACTAAGAACAACATGAGCGGAGCACCAATAAAGAATGTTTCAAAATAGGTTTTTTTACCTTTTGAGAGCTTCCGCTACGTGCGCTGCGTAAACGGTTAAAATTTCGCAAAAATCATGTATGACAGAATTGTTTCCCTTTAAAAATTCTAAAAAAAGTCCGCGACAGCATAAGTCTGTCTTCTAAGGTTGGCTCACTATAACCTTATTTATGCTAACCAAATTTGTTCTAAGATAATGCGTTATTTGCGACGGTGTTTTTATAAACATGATATTAATCCTTATCCAAATAAATACGTTATTCATCACAAGTTTTTAATTTAAAACAAAATTGCCCTTTACATCATTCGATTTTAATGAATATCTTAGGACATATCGCAGTTTTAAATTAACATCGCAGCAAAATAATGATCAAGTGCTGCACGCGTATTTCTGATGTGCAAGGCCGGCGGACAGTCATGAAGTGGAAGGGCGGTACGTATTATTTAAAAATATTTTCACCTACGTAAACAAAGTCGCGGGTTAAAGTTAGCGTTAGCCTAAAGTAACTATTACTGACTGACTGATCTGTCAACGCACAGCTCCAACCACTTGATGATGTAGGCGTGCTAAGAAAGGATTTTCCAAAACTCACCCCCTAAACGGGGGTTCAAAATTTGTATGATGCTCGCGAGGTTAATTCATTAGTCTATTAGTTTTTAGTAGTTAATTATTTATTATTTTTGAGAAAGAGATAGAGGGAGAGAGAGTGTTAGTAGGTTTTTCTTCTATAATTGAGGAGTTGCCGTAAGAATCCGACGCCGATAACCAAATTTTGGGCGGGTAAAGCTGCTGGCTCAATTTTTATGATAAATTAAATTAAATTAGTAAAAAGTCTTAGAATTAGTTTCTTCTTTATGTATTTATTTTCTTGATGTTATTGTTTTTTTTTCTTAAATTATTTAACTGCTTGTGTAATCTAAATTTTTTTATGTTTTTGCTTGTGTTATATATGGGTGTCAAGTAAAGAAATGTCTATTTCTAATATCTTTTAACGCGCTAAAGGCCAAGCGCATTAACTATACGCATGCCCGAAATAATGCCGACCGCACCGATCAAAGTTCAGGTCCCCATATCGTCAGATTTGTATAATATGACGGCTTTCCTGGCTTCTCAAAGATACGAGTACCACGCGTACTCGCTTGATGATGAGCGAATACTGCGGGCCGTTAGCAAGGAATTCTCAGAGACCACGGTTAAGGACGACTGCACCGCCCAAGGCCTCCCAGTAAGGGAAGTACACAGGATGTTCAACGGCCGAAATAAGTCAGATTGTTACATGGTGCTCGTACTACTCGACCTAACAAAAGAAGGAAAAGCCATCTCCAATATTAAAAATGTGTGCAGGCGGCATAAGCGGTCCTTCCCCGGGCAATGCAACAGGTGCCAACTATATGGTTATGGCACGAAATGCCTGCGCGATCACGCCACTGCAGATTGTCCCGGACTGACCCGGTCGCTTGCGTTCTATGTCAGAGCGAAGGCCATACCGAGAACTACCGCGGGTGCCCCAAAGCTCCGTGTGAAAGAACGTAAAAACTCAAAAAGGGTCAACCTTCGGTAAAATCTGGCACAACGGTTTAATTTATAAACTGTACAACTATCAGTTGCCAGACCGCCTCGTACTCATCATAAGAGACTATTTGTCGAACCGCAGCTTTCGCTATAAAGTTGAAGGCACCCTCTCTTCCCCTCGTCCTATACAAGCAGTAGTCCCACAAGGTGCTCTCCCCTATCTTGTACCTTCTGTACACCAACAACATCCCTAAAACATTAGGTACCCAACTAGCCCTCTTCGCGGACGATACCCCTATTTACGCCACCGACAGGCAAATGAGTCGAATCACTAAGAGACTCCAATCCGCAACCTCCATAGACTCCAGACCCTCCAAAACCGCATCTTCAGATCGGCCTCCAGAGCCCCCTGGTTCGTCCATGTCATAACTGGCGTTTTTTGTATGGGATCCCTCCTTAAATATTTGTTTTATTTTAATTTAATTATTTATTTTTAGAATGAATATATAACTAAATATTCCGTGAATATTTCAAGCATCTACCTGTTGCCATTGTCAATATCAAGCAAAATAACCACGTTTGTTGTATGGGAGCCCCCTTACATATTTATTTTATTCTGTTTTTTAGTATATATACGGCAACAGAAATACATAATTTGTTAGAATTTCAACTGTCTGTCACAGTTCATGAGATACAGCCTGGTGACAGACAGACAGACGGACAGCGAAGTCTTAGTAATAGGGTCCTGTTTGTACCCTGGGTATGGAACCCTAAAAAGCATTACCAATCCTTTTTGTCTTTATGATTATTCAAATTAAAAAACAACCTATATTCAAAAATTACACAGTTCTCTCTTTCTGACTTTTGGTACGAACCTTATTAACGAACGGTTTGCCTTACTTCCATGTACCTAAAAGGACCTAGCCTTCTACAGTACCTATAGTTAAATCTGCTGCCCAGGGGTAAGCTAATATGTTTGGTAGATATTACACAATTAAAGAGACACAATGCAAGTATAGGTAAAACAAATTTATATTGGAAATTCCTGTAGTAAATATATAAAAGAGGTGAGTAGATAACTGCTTACATAATTTTTTTCTTAAGTTGTCTCATACATACTCTTCTGATCTTTTACCATCAGACTTCAACAGCTTGACATGGCTTGCATTTTACAAGCTTAGTAAGTAAGTAAGATGGAAAGGTACCCAAATTTGGGTGTATTCATAAAAAACAATAAGTTGTTCAAAATATAAAAGAGCTTTAGTCATATTTCTGTGAAAATTATTAATATAAGTTTATTCCTCAAGTAGCTTTCAAACTTCGATGATAACAATATAATAAATACTAAACTGTAGCATACAAGTATCCAAAGTTACAATTACCTTGAAAATATCTAAGGCACAACAGTGTTTCTCTTTTTAACAATAACAATGAAACATATTTATCATTATAATTCTACTTACATAGTTACAAAACGTTATAAAAATAGTATATTGCTTATAATTATTCATTCTTATTTAATCATTTAGGCTATACATAACCACTTACACATATAAGATTCATTAGAAAAATCATTCATGCAATCAGGAAGCTATGATTGAAATATCTATGTAATTGTGAATGAGGCAATAACCCTTTTAACTATTCACTAATAATTATACCAAATGAATCATGATATGAAATTGGAATAAGTGTAACTTCAAACTAGCTTTAGAGAAATTTAATGGCGGTGCCAGTAAGCCCTATTAAGCGACTTAAATGGAAGACAAATACTAACAATACATTACATTGACAGGTATTGGTTACCTACGTACAATGGACCTATTATGAGGCTAAGTGCAGAAAACATAAGTCCAACTAACTAATACATTACATTATGATTTGAAATCAGTAAAAATAATTTAATATTGAATTACATTACTGTATCATATTTAATAATTAATTACAATACCTATTGCTTGCATGTTACTGTGCCTTACATAATTTTAAGACACATCAAATTAAGTTAATAAATCTTATCATAAGCAACACCTGCTGCTTATGCAAATGTAGTTAATTAGAATTCTAATTTCTAGAATTCGAATTAGAATAAACAAGAATGAGTCTTATATAAAACGCGTATTTCACAAATATCAATAATAACATAAAACTTCAACTTACTAAAACTGTAACACAATAATATCAGGCACTTCATAGTTTTTAATCACAATATCATATGATCATGTTTTGTTTTTTTTTTGTAACAGGATAATATCAGGCATTTCATAGTTTTTTAATTACAATATCATATTAATCATGTTTTGTTTTAAAAAAAACGAAAATTATGTCCTGATTTAATATTAACAATTTATGCATTATAACACAGCACCTAACTAGGAGCATGATTCAAGGTTCCTGATGACCTCTTCTAAATAAAAATAAATACACAGTATGCACCTCCGATTGGACAAAACTCACATAACAACAACCTATACTTCTCTGTAATGCTTTATTTATTATATATTATTGAGCTTTTATAATTAAGCCATTAGTTTTATAAGTAACACATCTAAAATGAAAACATTCTTCAAAATACTATAAAAATCATAAATCAATTTATTGCCTTGATCTATCACATATTGTTATACCATACATTTAACATGAACATATTTCTACTACTCATGTTCTATTTTGGTCAATTATATTCTATCAAAATAGGATATCACACTACATTTTTAATCACAAGAACCTAAGTGACATTATAATCATGTCAGTCATTCCAAATGCAAATTCATAACCTCCATACACTATATCAATATAATAATTAATGTCACATCCTCATTAGATCCAAATAACAATGGGATTCTTCAGCACTGTTTATAAATACAATTAAATAGCTTGTTGCTACAATCCTTGCCATCGGTTCCTGCTTTGATGGTTGTGTGTTATGGAAATGTTATCTAAGGAACAGAAATCAAGAGAAAATAAGTCGAGGAGAAGCATAGTGATAAGTTGGCACAGCCAAAACAATCATTTCACTATACAGTCAGTCATCTTCTTTGGTAAAACCACCAACATCAAGAAATCATGGCGCCACGACTAAATGTTTAACTGGCTGGACAGTATCTGACTACTCATATGAGACAATATAGGGTGTTTAGATGCACTCACTTGCCTGTCTCACCACACATCTTACCTCATGATTGCTCAGTCTACCCACCTTTCATGGGTGACTGAATGAAATGATTGTTTAGGCTGTGCTGTGTTAATTAATGAAACTATAGACACAATTATTTGGCTTGGTAAGAAACTAGTGATGAAAAATGTAATGTAATATACAATTACTAATGTTAATCATTGTACATCCCATCTAGCAAAAAGTCTACTCGTTTATAATGCCTGTTTTTCCAAGCTTCTTGACCACGTCTCAGTACCATATATCCTAATATAGCAAACATGGGAACAACTAATATAGTTATGACTATGGGCATTATCATATCAGGGTGCCTACTAGCAGGCATAGGATGGATTTTAACATATGCTGGGCTGGTTTGAATTGGTGAATTTATTTGATCAGATATAACCTTTGGTGATGAATTCACAATAGATTTTTCTAGTACTGCACTTTGATCTGTTTCACTTGAATTTGCTAATTGTGTATAGGAGAGGATTAATGGTTTTTTATGTTTCGTGTTATTAATTTCGGGATTTGTGTTATTAGGAGTAGTTTTAAGTCTGCTTTCCACATTTACTGAATGTGTTATTGAAACTTCACTTTGATTTCCAATCGGATTTGAACTGTTTTTCAGAGTCAGTAAATCGTTCGATAGACTGTCACTTTTTGTTGGCACTAGATTCATTTTATTTGAAGTCATAGCAGTATTATCTTCTGAAGAGTTATAATTAGCTTCTTTTTTAGGTACAACAGATTTTTTTACTGACTCTTTATTAAAATTCGCAGCTAACGACAAAGGTGAATCGGAAATCCCAGATGCTCCTTCGGAAGCAAGAATTAATGTATGGAAGTCCTCCGTTGGTTTCAATGTTTTATTAGCAGCATTTTCCGTACTCACATTACTACATTTAACAGTAGAAAATAAAATAATACTTAGGAAGACTACAAAATAATACATATTTTTATATCTGAAAACGTCCCAACTCTATTTAATTTTCTCAATTCTCAACACAGATAATAGTATATTAATAGTATATGTCCAGGGACAGATGGGAATCAGCCAAAGCCGCGGCGAGGTCATTATAAAATAGTTCCGGCATATGATGAAATGTGAAGGAGGGCGCTGTCGTCGCTATTTTAGGGATGTCAGTCACATTGAAACTATATCGACAAATAGTGGTGTACTAGGTTATAATATATCGATATCGACATTTCACCTATTTTTACTTTCATTGAAGAATTGAATTAAATAAAAGTAAAGTGGAAAGGCAGCATAAACAAAACTAATTTAAATTTCATTAAAAACGTATATTTCAAAAAGTAAAAGTGAAACAGTTGTACATTCAAGGTTTTGATTAAAACAAATTTAGGAATTAGTTAATATAAGCAAAAGTCTAGCAATATTTATTGAATACAATAATTTGACAATAACATTACCATACAAATCAAATATAAATTTAATAAAAAATATATATTAAAACTGAAGTAAGCTTAATCATAATATAAAACTAACTCAATTTATTTAACATATAATATACTTCAAAGTGTATAAGTGAAACAGTTGTACATTCAAGGTTTGATAAAAACAAATTTAGCAATCAGTCGTTTGTGCATAATTAGTATTATTTATTAACAAAATAAATTAGTATACGCAACAGTCTAGTAATATTTATTGAATAAACTAATTTGACAATAAAATTACAAAAAAAAAATAATAATAGATTTAATAAAAAATATATATTAAAACTGAAGTTAATCAAGGAGCTTAATCATCAAATAGTAGCTAATAAATACCATACTTGATTAACAAACTTTTTATCTTACAACAGATGGTAGTGCTCCAAACCAAGGAGCGTGGGTTCGATTGCGCATAAGTCAAAGACTAATGTGATTTACAATACAAATATTCGTGTTTATCCAGAATCTGGGACTATTATGTATGTATGTACTCACAAAAAAAGTATGTAAGTATGTGTATACATTATCTGGTACCCAAAACGGTTTCACCTGCGCAACTCGAGCACAGCGCCACCTATCGGACTAAAAATATCTTTAAATCCTTCGTAAGAATTTGTAAGCTATCGAATGCAAAAAAGATTTTTTATTAAGACTAATTAATAGTTCTAGAGATTAGCGTGTTCAACCAAACTCTTCAGCTTAATTATAATAGTAGGTATAAATTACATATATAAGTCCCTAAAATTCTTATAAATAATACACGATTGATTTGCTTACAGGTTACAGGAGGTACAATGAATATACAATAAGTATTTACAATGGTAAAAACAGACTTTTTATAAAGGCATTACAAACATATTATACATATTTATAATATTTACAATAGAATATTATCAGAGATTCCATTAAAATTTAATAGGAAGTTACATTTACAATTTATGGTAGTATTATATGTAGTAATATTATACGTATTTACAATAAAATTATAAAAAATACAAGTTAATTACAAAAATATTATTAAAAACTAAGATCAGAAGCAGTACCCTGAAACAAAAAAGTCACATAAATAAAGTAATCAACACTGACTTTGTATAAGAAAGCTCAATAAGATCCAGATTTTACTTTTTTTGCTCTAATTGACTTATATTTTTTTAAAGCTAAGCTTTGAATGGATGACATATTGGGGACTAGTTTTTCTGAAAATGCTCCTTGTAAAATTTTATTAATAATATTACACCAGTGATGGACTTGTATGCGACAAACTAAAGTGACAAAATAATTTACTGCTTCTGAGTGGTGGACTGGACACCCAAACCAGTCAACGACAGCAGTTTTTAAAAATTCTGCCCGAATGTTTTTGACAATATCCCGATTTTGAGGAAACTCATTTAGGCAGTTGTTGATAAAATCAATTAAATCTCTAAAGAGCCTTATAAATTCAGCTGATGGGTAGTTCAAATTTTTGCCTTTCAATAGACTCCTCTCTCTCAGTGAAATCCACAGGTGGATTTCACTGATTTCTGATGTTAAGAAAGTTTTTTTGCAATTAAAGCATTTCAATTTGTTAATGAGCTTTCTCGATACAAAGCCAGCTGTAAAAGCAGAAGCATGAACATTAATTTTTTCCTTTCGAACTTGATGGAACAGAGGAAGAGCTGTTCCATCATGTCCAGGAGACCACGATGTTGAAGCCTCTTGATGCAGAGTCGGTGACAAAGAATCTGAAACACAAGAAAATCTGGCAGAATCAAGTCCTTCACTATGATGACCTATAAGAGTTAGCCCTGATTTAATAATAGTATCACCATCGTCATTTTCACAATTGGAAGTAGGCGAATGGGGACCCATGATATTTGTTATCAAAAGTGATTTGAATGAACACTGAAAAGTATAGCAATCTGGACTAGTATTACGATAGTTTAAGGCTCTTACACGGCCAAAGAAATTCTCTAAAGGGTCTTGATTTAAGGGTATAAAAGACTTTTACGCCCATGTCTTTTAGTTCAGACCAGATTTCGATGAAACTTTCCAAAGTAATTATCCAGTTACGGATACTGGGGACTTGCTTTTTTTTGACTTGATTAGCTTTAAGAGCTTGCTTACTACTTGAATCTAGGTAATAGGTGTTTTTAAGAGTTTTAATTGCTTCTCTCCAAAATCGTATGTGTTTTGACTCACCATTGATTTCTTTCACAGGACCCCGTAGTTTTCCGGGCGCTGAGCCCTTGCGCGAACCATTCGCGCTGTCGAACAGCCTATCGAAAAACAAAACAGCTTCTGCTGTATTTTTCATAGTTTTGCTAACTGGGGCTCCATCTGCATGGTTTTCTGCAAAATAAAATAATAGTTAACACCATATGCTATATTTATACATATATATATATATATAACGTCAGAAAAATAGTTTTGTAAATTTTATAAAAAAAAAAAGTTCCATACAAAATAAATACGTATTTATTTATTATTATACACAGCAAAAGTGAAGAAAAACCATACGAATATTGTTACATTGTAGTTACATTATACATAAATATTTTAACAGGCGAATTATGCCTCTGGTGTTGCCTATGGTTTGCCAGATTGACGGAATCAAACTAAATAAAAAAGGTCGTCCTTCAATCCAACTTATCTTTTCGTTGGAGCATTTAGTGCCATTGGAGCCCTTGGTGCGCGAGTCAGACTTGCACTTGTCCGGCTTTTTCCATTTCACTGTTTTGCTATTCAGTCAAATATAGCAGAATTGTGACATACGGACGAACGAACAGACATAAAGAAAGTATAAGGGTTGGTCTTTTCCAAATATTTGCAAAACGAAGGAGGAGCGGAAATTGCTTACCATATCTTGAAGTGTAATGAAGCATAGCACTAGTTCTTTCACTCAAAACTTGAGTGCAATTTTTTACTTTCATTTTCCTTATTTTATCGGGAATGACATGCTCGTCGGTCAGTTTAGATAACATACGTATATCACCCAATTCACAATCAGCTTTGTAAACTTCTATGATATCACTCCGTTTTGAGATCTTGTTTTGAAACAGAAGGTCTTTATTAAGAAAGTTGTTCCTGATACCTTTGATCAAATGTGGAGGGTCATAGACAATGTTTAATAAAATGATGTATTTTAGTATATCATTACATTAAATGTCAAAAATTATGTTTATAGACTTTTGAAACATGTGTCTTTAAAATAAAAATTTAAACTTGTTAGGATCAAGTTTAATTTAGTCCATCTGTTCAAGTAGATAAGCGTTATAAGCAATTAATGGTAAAGTATTTGCTTAACTTTATCTAATCTTTATTATGTCACAGGGTTATTGTAAAAGCCGTGGTATCTACATGGATATATGAAACCCTATACAATACCAGAAATTTTACAATAACCCTGACACATATATAAATTATCGTTAGTGTATTTGTTTATCATCATGTAATGACTGATTGAAGTCATATTCATGCAATACATATTTTTTATCAATGCCATGGTTAATAGTAAATTAAAATATTTAATATTAAATCAATATTAAAATCTGATAGACGGTGTTATTAAAATTCATAATTATGTATGTATTAACAAAATAAAGAGTATTATAAGTATTTGTGTCTGATTTCCATAGTACATACAAGTTTTGCTTAGTCTGGAATAAAAGGGCGGCAACGCGTAAGTACTGCTCCTGGTAACCGCTTCATATCAGGTGGGTTGTAAGCTTGTTTTCCACATTATTGGCATTAAATAAAAAGATGGTGTTGTGTAATTTATAAATTATTATTCTATAAAAATCTTACCAGAGTATCTGATGACTGACTCTTGATTCTTCCTTGTTTCTTCTTGAAGACTTTTGAGAGCCGTTTGGAATGTTGATCCTTGATCACAAATCAACACTTTAGGTTGTAATCCAGTTTTAGTAACTGCATTGACAATGTCCTTTAGTATATTTTTCAGGGTTATCGCGGGCGTAGTCCCTTCGCAAAAATAATATGCAACAGGTTGTTTCCAAGGCCCGCAGATACCTCTGACCATGAACACTAATGCATGGTCAGCAAATTTTTTTGGACGCTCTTGACCAACATTTACAAAGCCGTCTATAAAATCATGTGATTCCACAAAAGTTAAGTGTGGAACCAATGCAATTTCATCATAAACAATTGAACACAGTTTCTGTTTACTGTCCCAATTTTTGACAGTTTCTTTCAACTGTTGAAATATAGGATCATTTATACCGGGTCTTATCTGCACGTTCTGAGTAAATTTATTAAGAGTTCTTGTTGAAGGTAATATAAATATTTTTTGCAATAATCTATAACTTTTTGGGCTCTGTTTCAAAAAAGATAGAGACAACAGTTTTTCCTCATCACTAAATCGTCTCCTTTTGATATGTTTATTACATTGAGTTATTTGCATTGTCACAAATGTTTTCGCTTGTGGCGATAGTTTTTCAATAAGAAATTTGAATGAAGTTTTATCATTCATTTCTTTTGCTTTCTGCAATTTTTCTTTAAAAGAGTATGTTAGCCGACGTTTCGATTTTGCCACTTCAAGACATCTTCTATAAATCTTTCTGCATTTCGGAGTCATGGTATTAATGGATTTTGCAATCCTGCATCTAGGTCTGGATGACTTATTTCCTGAAAATTACATAGTAATAATTTTAACAATGTTAAATCTTGATTCTGTATTTAAATTGCTAAGCGTCACAACAGAGCAACCAATTAAACTAGGTTTTTAAAAAGACATAATGAGGAGACAGGTTTTTTAGGGGAATATATTTAAATGACACATTCAATATGAATTTGTTTCTTGACGGTGTCTTTTAGGTAGAAATCAACATTGTGAACTGGATACCAATAAGGAAAGAAAAAAATTTTACAATTCAAAAGTGTAAATTACTTAACCTAATTGAATAAAAAAGTTTTGAATTTCAAATTGATTTACAGCTAGCAGTGGAAAGAATACATAATATTGAATTTGTTTCCGCTAAGACATAAAATATTTCAAGAGTAAGAGTATGATTCTGTATACATGCGCCCAACTATAGTGCTTTAGGGTTTTTTTTAATACCGAGAAAGCCTGATGTTAAGCGGTTACCGTAACCTATAGACATTTGCAATACCTGGGGTATTACTCACGTGTTGCCGACTCTTTAAAAATCTAATCCTACAACCTTTAAAACTCCATTTTTGAAGAACCCCATACTGTAGTCTCTAGAGCAAACTCGAGTTAGTAATCTACAAAAAAAATTTTGTAACATATGCATGGACGGACGGTAAAACAGACAGACTTCTGTACAAACACCACAACTGTACTTTTAAAATAAATTAGATTAGATAAAAACAAGTGCGTGGCGGGCTACGCGTAGAGAAGGGTTCCGTAGTTGCTCATCAGATATTATGATTTTTTAAATTCATGAACTTATTACTACCTGTTGTATGTATAACTATGGGGACTCATTACTTACAAAAAAAAATAGTTCCAACAAATATCAGTAAATGGCGATTTACAGCCCAAGACACTAGATATCGCTAGCTATTCACGGCTTCTAGTGGCATCTACCGGAAAGAGACCAAATAATGTAACTAGGGTGGTCACATTTTGCTCTATGGGATGTAGTTTATCTGTGACACAACTAACAAACTAATCTAGGCGGTCACCCATCCAGGTACTGACCACGCCTGACGTTGCTTAACTTCGCACATCGTTTTCGATAGACGCAAGCCAGGAGCTCCTTAAATAAATTAAAGCTTTCTAGTACTAAGAGCCTCAGAGATAAGCCGCGGACAGACAGACAGACCAAGCTCCAGAACCCTAAAAATCAGTCTTTAATAATCACTAAGGTTGTTTAGGGGAGTCATTATCATTTTTGTAATCAAGAACACACCAAGTTCGATATTTTAGGTGACCCCAAAAATAATAATTATACCTTTTCTATTTGTGACTGGCGACTACCGCTTCATTGTGGTGGTCCGGTGATGTTTTTGCTTCGTTGAGTAAATTGTTGGTAGTGGGAGCAGAAACAACTGAAATATAGAAACAACATAAAACTAAACAGCAAATAACTCAGTTGTGTCTATCTGTCTGTCACAAAGGCAGTTTGAATTTAAAGGCACAGTTATATATCATGTTGACCTGCATAGAATATGCTAGCCTTAGTTCACGAAAATATGAAACAAAATAAAAGTTTTAGGGGCAAAAATTAAAATATTTCTTTGGTAAAAAACTAGAGTAAGTGGGTTAGATCTTTATCTGTGTATATAAAATTGCTTTTCTGACTAATTCATAATGCACAGCTGAATAGCAGAATGTGCTAGTTTGTACTTATTATATATGCTAAAAATGACAAATCAAATGATAATCTCTAAAAAACAAAATTATATTATGAAATTTAGTACAGTTAAGTCTTACTTTAAAATTTAATTCTTTTTTATTTGTAACATCGTATTTATTCAACACTTGATTAACAGCATTTAATTAATAAAATATAAAAAACAATAATTGCACAGGTTCAACAAAAAAAACATTTTAGAAAATAAACAAAAAAATGTACCTGTGTTCCTACTGCAACATTCAGTTTGATATTGTAGTTCTAGGGATGAAGTTACTTCCAAGGTAAACGGTGGAACCACAGTACTATCTGTTGAGTTTGCTGAAACAGATACACCAATATAATACACCATTGATAACCCAAATGATGGTGTAGCATAATAAAGTGAATGAAAACATCAGGCAATGATTATGAAAGGCAAATAGATGGGTAGATATTCAATTGTATATCAAACATTGCACATACTCAAAAATCGGCCAAGTGCGAGTCGGACTCGCGCACGAAGGGTTCCGTACCATTGTATGGGAGCCCCCTTAATTATAATTTTTTCGGTTTTTTAGGAATTTGTTGTTATAGTAGCAACAGAAATACATCTGTGAAAATTTCAACTGTCTAACTATAACGGTTCATGAGATACAGCCTGGTGACAGAAGGACGGACAGCGAATCCTTAGTAATAGGGTTCCTAATTACCTTTCAGGTACGGAACCCTAAAAACCATCACATGATAGTTGAATATAATTCTCACATTTCTGTATATTTAAAAAGCATGTCACAGTCACCTGGTCATAATGATGATGATATACAGAATCATTAAGTTATATTTAACTACATGTGATGATTTTTTGACTAGTATATAGAATTTAATTAGTACTTACACAGGTGCATGGACTCCATCAGTGTTGTCTTAGGCTGGCTGTTGTTAACAACAACTGCATTGACTGAACTGTCAGGATCTGAAATGTTATTAACAATTATGTAAGTTGATGCATGTACATTTTATTTTAACACAATTTTGATATTAGGACTGTTTCTATATTATCGATATTAGTCTTTTCTTAAGAAATATAATTTTTAACACCTAGGGTTTTGTTCCTGACTCGCACACTGAGGTTTCCGTACCAGAATTAAATAGAAATAGTAACTAACCGGCACAAAATTGATCATTAAATCATAACTGTATTCAGATCCCAGTAAATATATTTGTTACCTTCATAGAATGGGATGTTCAACATGGCATGTATAGTATATTGTTACTTAAAAACCAGTAAATCTATGTTGCTAAGGCTTGCTGCACCCATCAGTTGAATGCCTGATCATATAGGCTTTAGTATGCTATTGTAATTTGCAGTTTATGAGCACTACAGAGTTTCAGACTGCATCCAAATAACCAAAATTGTCAAATTGTTATCTGCTGCTTCGTTTATGCCTTCTGCAGGGAGCTTCTGCATGCCCCAATATTAACCTTTTCAATTTGCAGTACTTTCTTGACAAAGTCAAAGAAACTATTATAATAACCTAATTTAACATTAGTCTGTACTACTATTACTAGTACTAAAAGCTAGTAAATGTCTAAGAATGGTTAATTAGGTGAAATAAGAATGTTTTAAGAACTACATGAGTTTTTCTACAATACTGTATTATGGCTACAACTACAAAATGAACAATAAATGATGAAAATAAATAAAATAAAATACTATAATACTTTATCCTTAGTTTCATTCAAAACCATAACTCTATGGGTTGATAGGCGATCAGCAAACTACTCAGAAAAGTCAAATTTTAATCTCACTTATTTTGGTAATCAATCGTAATTGTTTTATAAAAAACATGTGAAATAAATTATATATTTAAAACATTGATTTAAAAACAAAAAAAAAAAAAATATCACACGTATAAATAAAAATATATAAATTGTTTTCTGTCATTGACATTGCCCGCTGTCAGTGAACTGTCATTGGTTCACGCCGCCGGGTTCGAATGCCCATCAAAATGACCAGATAACTTTTTTTTTATAAATAATAATATTTGCAGTTTTTTGTTCTAAACAAAGTCGAAAATAAGGCAGGGCGAAAAAAACACATAAAAAAAGAGTATATTTTCATAAAATTTATATGTAATTTCATAAAATTTTCTTCACTTTGACAATTTTGATTTAAATCAGTGACAAAAAAAACATGTGAATTATATCATGATTAAAATCAATTTGATTTAAATCACTCAACCCTGGTTACAACATAGACAAGAAATGGTATAATATTGTTGCTGACTACTTTAAATATACTCCTAATGTAATCAACCCAACTGAGAGCCCTGTGCAGAGGGGGGGTTATTCATGTAAAATCACAGAAAACTGAAAAACCAAAGAGCTGCAGTTTGCCAACCACTATGTGTAGGATTTTAATATACATAATACAATACAATTTAACTAATGTTTGTAGTTATAAGAAAACTATGTTAACTATGATTCAATTCTACTGTAAAAATAATTTTATCACACCTTGGATTTGTAGTAATTTGAAATCAATTTTCTTTGATTTCAAGGAATATGTATGGTCATGCCAAAGATATTTTTGAAAAATTAAACTAAAGTTATCAGCTGTAAAAAAAAAATTTTGTTTTTTTTATGCCCTTTGAATTTAATTTCCGATGAATGTCATTAATCATAAATTTATAACTAGGACTGGAAGAATAGTAACGTAGGTTTAAGTCACATTTAAAAAAATTTACTGGAGCAATTTTTAAGGACTATTCACACATAACAATTCCGGCAATGAGTCTTCACAATTCTATCACTATTTACTGTAAATGAGGTAGCTGGTATTGTGACGTGTGAATAGGACTTGGTGTTTACATGAAAGTATGCTTTACTTTACCTTGCATTTCAGAAAAGGACCTTTTTCGTGAAACATTCTCTTGCATATTATTGTAAAATACAATTTGGTCTTGATTACATATTACATAACTATGATCTTCTTTAGGTGGATCATAAGCTAAAAAGAATAAATAAACATCTGTGTTACACATAAAATTAATAAAATAATTTTAAGGTGAATTGCTTTTCTGTCTATATTCAAAATCTTTTTTTTAAGAACAACTTGATACCCCACCCTGGTGTTAGTGTTTCAACACTAACTTGTTCAGAATTAACCCTGAGTGCCAATACTAATCCGGTAGGAAACTCTAGTATTGCTACACCAGTGTTAACACTATTGAATCAACACTAATATTGAGCAGGTTTCATAGTGTTACAATGTCAAAAACAGTTCTAACATTGGATTTAGTTTGGATGTTTTTAGATAAGTGTAGAGACACAGAGAGTGTACAGGGTACTAGTTAAGTGGACCACGGCGGACCGCTAATTCAGGCCAGTGTCTCGATTCAATCATTTTATGGACCCGACTCACTGTGACCATACGCAACCTCCATGCCAGCACTCGCCAGTGTCTCGAGTCACTGCAGAAACACAGCAAGCAACTTTCTAGTCTGCACTCACCGCAGACTACTGATATTCCGCATGTACACACTGTGGATGGCGCATTAAACTCGGCATCTCAAGATCGTACGCAAGCATCACTGCAAGAATTATCGACCTTCAGTCTGGGAAGTGAGTGATGTAGTGGCCTATATCGTACTGCTACAAGCAAGGCTGACTTCACGCATCCTACATAGCTTTATCGAAGTTTCCTTCACAGTTCAGTAAATAAAGAAACTGAAGCACAAGTTAAGTGGACCATGGCGGTCCCCAGGCATAGCACCTCACCTGGCAGGAGATCTCCTCTTTGCTACCGCTCCACATACCACTGAGATTACATTAAATATTCACACCACTGACTTTTCAGTGAAGGAAAACATCATGAGGAAACCTGCATACATCACAAAAAAACAGATGTATGTGAAGTCCACAATGCGCACTGGGCCTGCGTGTGGCCTATGGCCCAAATTGCCCTTGCCTAAGGTGAGGGTTGGCCGTGCCCCAGCAGTGGGGATGTATGAGGCTGCAAACAAGTAGAGACACTAAGTGTAGGTAACACAGAGTTCTCACACTACAGCTTAGTATTCATAATGGAATCTAATTTTTCGGTATAATTACGTTGTTTTAGGTAGTTGAAAGGAGTAATAATCGCAATTCGCATTTCATTATCTTTTGGTAACAACATCATAGCAAAATCTTATACCTACTGACTTTAAGCGGTTGTGCTAATAAATATCAATTAGAATATGCATATCAGGAGGTAATGATTCTGCGCTACTTTTTGAAGCTTAGACGAAATAGTTCACGCTAGAATGAGGTTTTGCTATTAAATACTAACACTGCTAAGACGGAATGTGCCTATAGTCTCAAATTACACTTAAATCTACACTTGTATGAAAAAAAAAACTGGTTGGGGTGTACAAAAGGGTGCCCTTGCGCCCCCTTTTAGTTACTCTGACTAAAATACTTAGTAAGTCCCATAGCTACTTACCAACTGCAACAGTTATATTTGGTTTTCCAGTTAATATTTCCGAGTCTGTGAAAAGCGTCGGAAATGAAATTGGCGTCCTCTTCCTGCCATTCAAAAACCGGTTCTCGAAATGCTTTGAACAAATTTTGCGATGCTGGATATAATCTGCAGCCACTGTAGATGGATCAAAATTGAAATTAGATCCAATAAGCTTTAGCCACATCATGAACAAATCTTTGTTCTTGGGCATATCAAATAATTTGAAGCCCTCGGAGCTCGTAGATGTGCAACCTCTTATAGCACACTTTTTGACAGGCATATCGCCAGATATTGAAATATCTATAGAAGTAGAAAAATAAAGTATTTAAAAACGATTTGATGAATATAAATGAGAAAATACAAATTATAAATGCTTTCAGTGTTAAAACCGTTAGCACTCAAGTTTTTTTAGCTGAGAGGGCTCTGGCTTTTATAACATATTCCTATCAATATTATTTCAATTATATGATTTCATAAAATTAGAAATATATTTTTTTATTTTATGTTTTTTTCAAATAGCAGTTAGAAATAATAACTTTGGAATTAAAACAAAAACAATATTTAATTTTCATTAAAAGATTTGTTTTTTTTACAATATATTATTTTTACAGAAATTGGTAATACTGATCTGGAAAAAACTTTTTTTTGGTGCTGTTAACCAATCAAATTCGCGGGAAACTTCTGTCATTGACCAATCACTAATGACTGCGGATTTTGATTGGGTGATTCAGGGCCCTTCAATTTCTTCAAGCTCATTCTCAATATCTTCAAGCGGCGGTCCATGACTATTACAACTAAACAGATGACAATTTTGACTACAAATGACCAATAGACCAAATGACGTCAAAAAAACCAATCTTGAATCTTCAATGACACTAACATTATAAAGAGGCAAGATTTGTTTTTTTGTATGGTCAGCTGTGGTCGAAAATGGACGTTGTTTATCGTACCGAAACCGTCCTCAGTATTGGCTATTAGATGGTTCTTTGTTTGTTCCATAGCAGTACGATGTCAATGTCAAAGTTCAATTACCGGCCAATTTGATTTAATACGATAAAAACCACCTTACATACACTTATATAATCCGTGGTTTCTTGTGGTTCTCGATATGAAACTTTTATTTACCACTGGACCGCTATCATTATATGTGATCTATAGACATAGATAACTGTGGGCTTTGACTTCTCAAAAGCGTCACGAAAAAAAGAATTGAATCGAACAAAATGTATGACCATAAAGTTTATGACGTCACATGTTGTCGATCGAAAACTTGTTGCTTTTCTATGCCATCGGTAGTATCGCCAACCTACTTTGGACCGCCAAAACGAAAGTCGTCTATACATGAGGGGCCTTAGACAAGTAACAATGAAAAATCGAGCAGTATCGCTATAGAGAGAGCGTTTTCGAAGCCATCGTGGTAGACTTATTTCTAATGTATCGAAAACGCTGTATCGTGGGCGTCGGCTGGAAATTATACGCCTGTGCCAATTATCGAAAATCGCTAATGTTTTTGTTTTTATTTATACTATGTAATATGGTTTTTCTGTTTTATTTAAGTCTCATATGCTATTATGACTTTTATTTTAATTTAACTTACTCATAGGTGGTCTCTTAATAAGAAAAATAGGTATTTATTGTATTGAATATTAAAATGTTTTTATGGTTTAAGTAGGTAGGTACCTAGATTATCTTAAATATATTGTTGTGAAAATATTAGATACTAAATCTATCTAAATCATTCTAGCTTTTTAGTAACGAAAACCTGGCCATAAATTTTGTTAAATTAGTAATTTGTCTAATACTTATAACATATATTCTAAATAACACCATCATATTTAATAACAAAATGTTGCTTGTAATAAATATAACAATAATGAAAGATTCAATGTAGGTACCCAATAAGTATCTTTATTTAGGTAGGTATTTAAGAGACAAATAGATACCTATAATACAAATATTGAATACAAACATCACATTTAAATATACCTAATTAACAAAATACTTAGAATCTTAAAAAATAAATAACTACAGCTTTACCTTTTGCAATCGCATAGTTTTTCCGGAGGGTCTAGGCGAACACAAGTTCATCGAATAATATAAAGGAATCGCATGTGTAAAGATACAATATGGCTACCTAATGTATGGACGACTCTCGTTTCGGCGCTCCACAGTGGCTTGGCGATGGTACCAATAGCATAGAAATGTAAAAAGTCTATGATTTTGTTTCGATCGATAGCAAGTGGCGTCATAAACTTTCATACATTTTGTTCGTCTCCATTCTTTTTTTGCCGACGATAAATTTGAGAAGTCTAAGCCCCCAGCTACTTCATCCTTAAGCCTCTATTCTAGTATGTCTTAATCGAGAATGATCATAGAAATATTATTATCCGACCTTATAGGTAAGTTGCACTTTACCTGGTAAAGTTATACATCAAAGATAACTGTTTGCTGAGTCGAAAATTAGCGTTTAATAATCGCTATCAATTTTATACACTAATGGCTTTAGCCCATAATGATTAAACAATCAAAACCACATAACACTAAAGGAATTTATTAAATATCGATACATATAAAATGCTTTGTCCTGAATGACTGATGGCTCAACGCACAGCCTAAACCGCTGATCGTAGAAACCTGAAACTTGGAGGGTGTGTTCTCTGCATGACGTAGGCATCCAATAAGAAAGGATTTTCCGAAATTCTACCTCTAAGGAGGTGAACAAGGAGGGCAAAGTTTGTATGGGACAACGTGATTCCTAGGTCCAATCTACTTCAAATTTTGCATAAACCTTTTTTAACAGAATTGAGAAGACGTGTTTCGTATTTTATTGAAATGCATCCCGTAGCGGGGCTAAAAAGGGGTAGGAAGTTATTTTGGTCATTATTTGTTTCAAAGTTGATATCAATACTCCTTAGTGCTTTTGATTTAAATTACATATTATTTTGACACATGTTTGAAAACTCAATCCTATTTTATTTAAAAAAGGTTGAAGTCACTTGAAAACATAAGCAAATACTAAAAAAACAGATAAAAAGGGTCAAGTGCGAATCGGACTCGCGCAATAAGGGTAAACTTATTGTAATGAAATTTTGGTAAGTTGTTATGCACACGCCGGGGAAAGTCTTTGAGAAAGAAAAAAAGGGTTAAGTGTGAGTCGGACTCGCGCAATTAGGGTTAACGGATTGCAATAAAATTTTGGTAAGTTGTTATGCACACGCCGGGGAATGTTTCTGAATTAGTACAACCCTTTCATAATAGGTTTGTGCGGTAATTGTTTTAAAAAAAGAAACAACGTTCGCCGAGTCAGCTAGTATAAAAATAAATTAACTAAGAGAGATAATATTAGCTTACGATTTATATGTATAATAACATGTATGTACTATCAAATTTCTCATTGAACCATTCTAAAAATTAATAAAAAATCAAAATAAACTTTAGTAAAATAATTAAGAATGGAATCATGAACTATAGATAATACATACATAACATCACGCCTGTTTTCTAAGAGGGTTTCCTAAAAAAACTTTTATCTGCTACGTTCCTGGCACACTTCTTTTGCTCCATCCACAGGCATCAATACATGTTCAACGTTAGGTCTTAAACTCAACTTACAAGAGACTTAAACTACTAATATACACTTTTTTTTTAAAACCTTTCTTTTGTTAGTGTGTTCGTAGGATCTTCTCAGCTCTTATATTTAAAAAACTCAAAATCAACCTTATTAAAATAATAAACAGTTCGAAACAAATGGATCAAGTAATAGTAAAGACAATAATAAAAATACTAACTAAAAGCTATAGAAGGCTAAGCATAAAGGCAGTATTTAATGACTCGAGTTTGTAATTTCTGTATTACACATAATGTTTTTCATCATATTTACGATTATATAAATAAAAAAAAAACAGAATTGAAATGACGGAAACACAAGTATAAAAACAACTCTAAAAGTTCATTGAAAAGTTTGAGCTGAAGTTAAAACTTGTTATTGCTCGCATGGCGCGTCGTTCATATCTTGAACTACAGATGGCGCTTTAATACACACTTCACACTTAATAACATACTTGATAGATAGATAGGCACAGGGAAGGTTTCATGTGTCATTATGACCCGTGGGTTCTATGATCACCTGTTTTGCCTTGAATGTAAAATTTACTACGAAACAACCTATAGGAGTAATTAAGGGCTTAACACCTGCTTTGTCTGCACGTAATAACACTATACTTAAGTGTAATGAAAAACCACTTAACATTTTTTTTAAAAAGCGTGCGTTTGTCTGAATTGTGTTTTCTTGAAAATCTTCAGGCATTTTATCTAAAAGGTAACTTTGAATCCTGCCCATAGTAAAAATATTAAGGCATTTCGTTTAAAAGTTAACTTTAAATCCTGCCTTAAAAATATCTCGCTGAAAATTAACTTTGAACAATACACTCACTTTCTACACTGAGAGCCAATACTGATGTTAAGATACGTGTATTATTGTATTCGATAGACTCATTGTTTTCTCTATTTTCCTACATAGGTTTATAAGGAATCCCAAAATATCAAAATGATAACATTTCTCCATTTCCTTCCCAAGTTATTGGGAAATGTGTAGTCTGCTAAAGCACGATAGTAGTAGATATTTTGAATCTATGAAGTCAGCGTAGTAATCCTGCTATCAATATAGTATAGCCTATTTGACCACTTCCAAATCACTAAGTCTTTTAATTTTATTTATGTTTGTGTGAATGAAGCTCATTAAGATAAAGAGTTAACGAGACAACATAACATTGCCCGAACAGAGAAGCAACATTCAAGCTTCATTTAAATCCCAGTTATAAAAATTTTCTAATTCCGATATTACGATATTGGACCATCTAGTATCGGAACTATAATATCGGACAAAACGTTCCGAGATTCTGGAGTTACAATATACCGAGATTCCGATAATCATGCCCTGATGTAAATTAATACACCGTCAACAAGGAATAAAATGCCATACGACTTTAGCACCTACCACGCAATCCATAACTACAAACGCAAGTATAATAATAAAAGAAGTCATGGATTACAGCAGTTATCATGCCAAGCCAGGAGGACTACTGCCAACGCACAACGACCATCTATTATTGATTCGCAGGAATTGGTAACATCAAGCTCTACGTCAACTACGGAGTCGTGCCTACCTGCACCCTTGGGGCCTGTGGGGTGTATAGCTCCTGACCTGGCCCCACATGCTAGTGGAGCAGTCCGTCGCAAACGCTGGACGGAAGACATCAACATTTGTGTCATGCTTGCTTATAATAAGACAACAAAAAGAACTAATCTCACTGCCTATCGTTGCATTATTACTAAGTTTTTATTATTTTTTACTAACTATATAAGTTTTACGAATCACATCTTTTAGTTTATAGGATACACGGAAACGAAATGTTGTGTTAAACTCCGTAACAAGTACAACTGATGTGTCGCTGGAGAAAATACAGCGCATGCACTGCTCTCAACCAAGATATTTTAGAACTCTATGTGATTTAAATGTGTATTTTAGTAATGACCACAAAACTGAGGATTTCGTACACTGTTCTTTAACTACGAGTCAATTGAATGGCCTGTGTCGTTCTTCAACTATTAATCACAGTTTAAACAATGAAAAACCTTTTTGGGAAACATTAAGTAATTTCAAACTTCCATTCTAATTTTAAATCGCATTCCTTGAAGGGCAAAAATTGATGTGGGACAAAAACTATTACAACACAAGAATTTTCCTAAAGTAGTTTTAGAAAATTCCGAGCAGAATTGGGAACATTTACTTACTTTCCCTTATAGCATTCTGCATATAAAAAAGATTTTAACAATAAATTATCTTTAACCAGTAAAATAAAGCAAAATTGTACCATTGAAGTGTTCAACATTTATAAACAAAATAATAAACCCGATTTAATAAAAAATCGGCCAAGTACAGACTCGCACACGGAGTGTTCCGTACCATTATCTGTAAAAACGGCAAAAAAATTACGTTTGTTGAATGGAAGCCCCCTTAAATATTTGTTTTATTTTAATTTAATAATTTATTTTTTAAGTTGACTATATAACTAAATATTCTGAGAATATTTAAAGCGTCTACCTGTTGCCATTATCAATATCAAGCAAATTCGAGCAAAAAAATCACGTTTGTTGTATGGGAACCCCATCAAATATTTATATTGTTCTGTTTTTTAGTATTTGTTGTTATAGCGGCAACAAAAATACATCTTCTATGAAAATTTCAACTGCCTAACTCTCATGGTTTATTAGATACAGCCTGGTGACAGACGGATGGACGGACGGACGGTCAGCGGAATCTTAGTAATAAGGTTCCGCTAATTACCCTTTGAGTACGGAACTATAAAAACTTTAGAATCCAAACTAGGAGATGTTAATATAAAAGCAGCTGCACATTTATTGTGTCTAATTATGTGGCAATGTTATAGCACAGCTTCAAAATTCTTCTATAAATATAACTTATTATCTTCTGAAGTAGGTTGTCAACAGGGTGACCCACTCGGGCCTGCAATATTTAGTCTGGCTATTCAACCTATTATTAATCAATTGAATTCTAAATTTAATGTGTGGTATTTAGACAACGGAACCGATAGGTGGCGATGCAATTACGGTTGCCAATGATTTTATGAATCTTTAGCTAGTTTCATAGAAGAGAAAATGCAAAATTTTAGTTTAACTGCTGACCGTCTTTATAAATTAAATTTGTACATTATAATGTACATGTCGCATATTTCATTATTTGATATTGCCTTTTTGTTCCAAATTTTACAAACTACCTTCGTTCCAGTAACTTTTAGCCATTTCCAGACCTTTTAAAAAAAATAGATGAAATATTTATATAAATAAAAATATTTTGGCAATCATCTTTAATATAATTTTTGACCAAAGAACATGGTCTCAAGCCTCATTACCAATTAGATTAGGTGTTTTGGCTATCCGGAAAATTTCTAGTATTTCTATCCCGGCATTTCTTTCTTTCGTTCATAGCACACGAAACCTCGTTAATGGCATCTTATCTCGTTGTGGGGATATTTTCGAGGTTCGCACATGTCAGAAGCTAAAAATTCAAAACTACCGAACAATTTGATTTCACAGAAACAGTGGGATGGGCCTCTCTGTCAGCTGGTATGGAATAACCTTTAAACTTCGTCCAGTTTGTAAGTGCGGGATCATCTTGTTGCTGTTTCTCAGTGGGAATCAGGCCAATAGTTACAAGCGTTAACCTTTAAAAAATCGCAACAATGTTGGATAATACAACATTTCGGTTATCAACATGCCTCCGTATTGGTGCAACAGTTTGTTGTTTGCGTCGCTGTTGAGATGGTCAACCGTTCCGGCCACCATGGGCTCTGCTGTATTAAAAGTGCAGGTGGTTGGTCGTTTCACGCCAGCCTTAACGACATCATTCGTCTGGCTCTTGTAAGTTATAGTATACCAGCAACGCTTGAGTTGAAAAACCTTTCTCGGGACGATGGGAAAATTCCCGTCGGAATGTCTTTAATAGCTTGGAAGATGGGACGTCCTTTAATTTCGGACGCCACTTGTTGGGACACCCTTGCACTGTCTCATCTTTCTACAACATCAGTTAGGGCTGGTTCAACTGCAATCTTGACGTGAAGAGATGCAAATACACAGCTCTGGGAGAGGGCTATGTATTTGTTCCTTTTGCTGTTAAAACCATGGACCCATGGGAGTCGGATGCACATACATTTTAAAAAAAAATCTAAACTTTTGTTTGACGCATCTCGTGACCAGCGGGCTGGCAGTTACTTGGCACAAAGAATAAGGTTTGCCATACAAAGAGGAAACGCTGACAGCCTTCTGGGCACTATGCCACAATGTAATGGTTTAGATCAGGTTTTTTATTTATCTTTATGTAATTAAAACTTAAATTGTCTTAAAAAAATATATTCCAGTTAATGAGCATCTTTATTAAGGTAGGGATATTTCTTCATATCAGAGACAAATAGATACCTATAATACAAATATTGAATACAAACATCACATTTAAATACCGAATTAACAAAATACTTAAAATCTTTAAAAATATACATCCAAATAAGATTTCAAGCCGCCATTTGCAATCACCAAGCTTATCAGCGGGGTCTAGGCAAACGCAAGTTCAACGAATATGAAAATGGAATGGCGTTTGTAAAGTTGCAATATGGCTACATAATGTATAGACGACTTCCGTTTCAGCGCTCCACAGTGGCTTGGTGATGATATCGATAGCAAAGAAAAGCAACAAGTCTTTGTTTTTTTTCGATCGATAACAAGTGATGTCACAAACTTTATGTTCATACATTTTGTTCGATTTCATAATTTTTTTCGTGACGCTAAATTTTATAAAATGTAAGCCCCCAGGGGCCTTAGACAAGTAGCAATCGAAAACTCGTGCAGCATTGCTATAGCGAGAGCGTTTTGTAAAAGATCGTGGTAGACTTATTTCTCATGTATCGAAAACACTGTATCGTGGGCGTCGACAGGAAAACTCCTTATTATTTATGCCAATTATCGAAAATCGCGTTTTATGTTTATGATATGGAATGTGGTGTTTCCTTTGTTATTTCCTTAATTATATTATTACTTTTATTTTCATTTAACTTACTCGTCGTTGGTTTTAAATTAAGAATATAGGTATTTATTGTATTAAACATTAAAATGTTTTTATATTTTAAGTACGTGTATACCTAGTTTATCTTAAAGATATTGATGTGAAAATATTCTAGCTTTGTAGTAACGAAACTCTACGTTTACTATGAATCTTTTAAATTAGAAATTAGATTAATATTTATAATGCAGATTTTAAATAACACCATCATTTTTAATTACAAAATGTTGCTTATGGTGTAAAAATATATCAATAATTAATTTTATTTTTTGTGTAGGTATATTTCTACATATCAAAGACAATTAGAAACCTATAATACAAATATTGAATACAACCACAACATGTAAATACCTAATTAACAAAATACTAAAAATCTTTAAAAATATAATAAATATCCACAATAGATTTCAAGCCGCCATTTGCAATCGCCAAGTTTATCCGTAGGGTCTGGGCGAACGCAAGTTCAACGAATATCAAAAAGGAATCGCGTTTGTAAAGTTGCAATATGGCTACCTAATGTATAGACAACTTTCTTTTCGGCGCTCTGCAGTGGCTTGGCTATAGTACCAATAGCATAGAAAAGCAACAAGTCTATGATTTTTTTTCGATAGCTAGCAAGTGACGTCACAAACTTTATGTTCATACATTTTGTTCGATTCTATTCTTTTTTTCGTGACGCTAAATTTAAGAAGTCTAAGCCCCCTGTGGTTTAAGATAGATAAAGAAAGTAAACGTAAAACCCTTAGGTCTGTGGTGATAAAGTAAATGCTTAGGTCCGATTTCAAATGTCCTTCAATCAAGTTTCAACAGAATAAATAAAAAAAAAAAATAAAAAAAAAAGACAGACAAGCATTGGCAAATATTTAAGTCTACCTCAATTAAAGCCACAAAAAAAAAAATGTTTTGTGATCCGTAGGATATACTAATCTATATAATTTGTAATCTAAATTGTCTAAAACCAGTGAACCCTCAAAATTTAAAATTACAATTTGCCTATGACTGTAGAGTAGAGTGTCCAGTCTGTGCATTGGAAAATATGAGAACTCGCAGTAACTCAGGAGTTCGATTGGATTATTATCAAAGAGTTGTACATAAATTAATATTAGATCATCAGCAACCTGTTACAGGATTGTTTCCAGCAAGTCCTGATAATGATCATGCCTGGATTCGGGACAACTTGTATTGTATTCTGGCAGTATGGGGTCTTTCCATGGCGTTCAAAAAAATTGCAGATCAAGACGAAGACCGAGCTAAAACTTATGAACTGGAGCAAAGCTGTGTGAAACTGATGAGAGGTACTTGATTACTATATCAAAGAACCTTACTATTACGTTCTTAATATGCTTCTGGCATCTATTATACGATGACCCTGGAAAGTAATGCTTCTGAATACCTATAATTTGTAATATAAATAAAAATGTAAACAATGTAAAATTTAGTATACTACCTCACGAACTAAGGGGGAGGGGGAGGAAACTTGTATTTTTTGAGATATTCAAATTTGAAAATTTTGAGGTTATGTGCCCAAAAATTTCTACAATGAATTCAGTTGCTCACCCATATCAAAAACTATTTATAAAGGCAACCTAACATATCCTCAGGGGCTACATGTTGCGGAGTCCCTGTACCTTTGTTACAGCGGGTGGGGGCTGCTCTGGGGGCAAACCAAGACTACGGCATTTTGGGGTTTGAGTCAGTGTTTAATTCAAGTTTTTTTTTCCAACAAATCTAAAAAACTTTACTACTTATGTATTTGTGCACAAAATTGTCTTTGGTGATTAAACTCTGAAATTGTGAGGTGAACAATCAATGACTAAATGATAAATAAAAAACAAACCTTTATTGTTTTTTTTTAGTGTCCATAGACCTAAGTCAAGTTACACTGAGAGCAGGATAGCAAACACAGTTTTTCATAGTACAGAAAGAGACAGCACTATACTAAGCCACTTAAGCAATTAATTTTAAAAATTCATAACTAAAAAACTATTTATTTCCTCAAGCTGAAACTTTCCAGTTAACCTACCAATAAATAGACCTTTCTACAAAAAAAACATGAGCCGCGAAATCATGGGGTAGTATACTAAATTTAAGCCAATATTTACTTCTCAGCACCAAGTTCATTTTGGGAAAAAAAACATTTTAATTGATAGAGTAGCACCTCCCTATACAGAAATAAAATAAAAAAGGCAGCAGAAAATAAAAAAGGATAAAGAAACTTCATACAAAAAAAAAGGCCGCCAATTTCTGCATTCCATTTGGGTATAAGGGAATGCATCTTTATACATTAAACTAAAAAAAATTATGCAAAAATGATGTGCAGAGAAGTTCCATAGCAAATTGACTGCTGTCAAAAGGGAAACCTTGAGACTAATATCTTTAGAATGCATTTTTAAAAAATATTTGTTTATATTGAAGTAGCCATAGATATTTGTTTTGATTTTTTGATGACCCCCTACCTACCTACACAGAATAAGTGTAATGCAAAGAAAAATGCTTTGAATTAGAAGCCACCAAAGATTTTTTTGAAAGTTTATTAATTTTTTTGACAACAACAACAAACTTGACAACTAGCGTTGCCAGCAAAGGCTATGTTGGTTTTATAGCCTGTTGCAGATGCCGGACAAAATACTTATACCAGAGATTATTAACCAACTTTATAAAAAGGGGGAGGTTCTCAACTCAGTTGTATGTTTTTTTTTTTATGTATGTAAATTTACCATATTATTACCACACCATAGTAGTAAATAGGGAATTTTGCATGATTTATATGAGCACTAGGATGCTCCCTAGTAGTTGAATTTATAAATGAACTTGTAAATATAATTAATTTGATTCTATTTTAAATATTAACTGGATAGTAATACCAACAATAATTCACGTAAAAAAGATACAACCTGTTGAGGAAGGTAGCCAAAAACTAACTTTATTTATTCTTACTTCAGAACTACCCACATGTAACTTTTGTCATAGTATTGCCAATTAATACATAACATACTTTCCTTCAATAACCAAAGGATTGAAGCAACATATACAGTAACACAATACACATCAAATAGTTCTAATCAATATTTGTGATCTTCAACAGTCATTGGGTATTCAATAAGCATTCACTTTACCACCTGTTATGGGCAATTTACTGGCCTTTCACATTAATCAAATTAAAGCATTTTCGTCTTGTGCGGTTGATTATGACCGTCCTTTTGACATAAGTCTCGGTCGAGGCCAAGGCTTGCACACATTAAAGTCGTATATATGCATTTTTGTGTGTACGGTCACTAAAGCCAATCATATAGAACTCGTGTCAGAATTATCGTCCAAAGCCTATTTGGCAGCCTTACGACGTTTTGTTTCCCGTCGTGATCGTTGCTCTAGATTAGTTTCTGACCAAGGTATCAATTTCTTGGGAGCTTCAAATATTATGCATGATTTGAGGGCAAAGGCTTCGAAAGCCGAACAAATTGATTCTGTTTTTAACTCTCCTGGTAGTCCACACTTTTCGGGTCTAGCAGAAGCTAGTATTAAATCTGTCAAAACTCATTTACATCGAGTAATTGGTTTACAACGTCTTACTTATGAAGAATTCGATACAGTTTTGACCCAGATAGGAGCCATGTTGAATTCGAGACCTTTATCGCCCCTTAGCTCGGATCCCGACGATTTTTCGGTTTTAACCCCAGGCAATTTTCTCACTTTAGAGCCACTCAGTATTTTACCAGAAAGTAACTTACTTGATGCGAAAGTTGGCATTTTACAGAGATGGAAACTTTTACAGCAAATTCATCAAGACTTTTAGCGTAAGTGGCATATAGGATATTAACACACGACTTTACCACTTCAAAATTAATTTATAGTTTTTATATCTTAATATATATAAATCTCGTGTATATCTGTTCGTAACTATCTGTTATTTGATCCAACTTAAAAGATAGGATAGTTTTTATCTCGATATGTCAAGTGCGAGCCGGACTCGGGCACTATAGGTAAAAACCAACTTTCGCCGGGTACAGAGGGACGGCAGCGGAACAACGTTCGCCGGGACGGATATATATATATTGTTTTGTAAATTCAAGTATATCGTAGTTACATAAGTTTAAAATATGAAACCCATTAGCAAAGTTTAATTTTTTGTTTCGTTAATTAATAAAAATACGCTGTATTTTGGTGGGCGGAATGTTAATAATAGTGTTAGTTATTATTTTTATATCTGGCAACATTACTTTCGAAATTCTGAACAAAACTTCGTTTATCGTTTTCGTATCGTAAAAATAGTTAAAATTTCATAAGACTGAATCTTAATAACAATTGTTGCTGAAGCTGGTTAATTGGAGAAGATTCTTCTAACCGGTAAATCGGGTGATGGTAAGGTTCTGGTTTCTCAAGGTAAGTTGAGATGAGCTGAAGGATTCCGGAGCCTGAAACACCTGGAAACTGATTGCTGCACCTACATTGCAGTCAAAATACTGGTAGGTGTCTTATCTTATTAACCCAGCATAGTAATTTGATTTTCGTAGATTTTCATTAGTTTATTTCGTAATTTTCATATAGTTAATCATAGTTTGTAGTAGTCATTTTTCATATCATACAGTCCATTCATAAACAAATATTATAAATGTGGAAGTTAGTTTTGATGTTTGTTATTCTTTCATGCTTCAACCACTGGATGGATCGGGATGAAACTTGGCATACATATATGTTAGGCCCTGGAATAGCATATGGGCTACTTTTTATCCCAAAATTCCTGCGGGAATAACTATAACCAAGCTTAAACGAACTATACACAACAACTATAGCCGAGCTATAGCTACAGCTTGCTAAAGCAAACGTCATAAGTATAATAATTAATAAGTTTATTAAGGAGTTCCACAACAATAACCGATTTAGAGCAGGTGGAGCCGCTGGTAAAATCTAGTTAAATGTATTGTTAAAATTGTGTGTGAATTGTTTGTAATTATAAGATACCTAAAAAAGATGTAAATTTGGTCAATTATATGGATAAATATGATCTAAAAAAATTTTGCATGCTGAGATCTCAGTAAAATGTGAATTGTGCCATTAATATTATTAAGACGTAACTATACCATGTTTTGAGCGAAATTAATAATAAAAAATTAAAATAATAAAATAATTAAATATGAATATTACTTTGCGTTGGTGCAGTACTTGGGTGTAAATTTGATATCGCTATCCTACAACGTCTACCATTCAGCATCTCCGCTGGTGTCTTATTGGTGCTGCTATTTGGTACTGTTAGCATATCATACAAAATTTTATAGAGTTTTTCGTTACATCACAAATTGGAGGCTGATATTTTCTTTAATTTATTTTTGGATGTACTGCTTTTTCGATCCATTTGATGCTGCATAGTATGGAAAAGTGTACATATGTTTAATACCATTCTTCTGTAGAAAGTTATTGAATTACTCTGAGCTGAAAGCTCTACAGTTATCTAAAACGAAAATTTCCATAGCCCTTATGATGCAAAAATTTTCTTCAACACTTTAATTGATACCTCGGAACTTCCAGCCATTTGCGTTTGCATTAAAAGTACCTTACTTTTGCAAATTGGCATTGCTGTCCTACTTTATGTATTTGTGCACAATGTTGACATTTTTTTTGTCAGCATCCTGTCAATTTCCATTGGTTTGGTAACACTGAACGGAGTTTTCTTTGACTCAGTTGTTCCAGGGTACAAATCAGGGAATATTGCTTAGTAATTTACACATCTTTCCACTGCCTTTTCATAAGTAAATTTCTTAATTTGCAGTAACTCACGACGTAAGCGATCGTCCCGTATTCCTACACGGTAAAAACAGATTACTTGAATAAAGGCAAATTGCTTTGTATCAAAGCAAATTCATTAACTCCAAGAAAATGATCCTCTTCCTATAGACGTAACAGAATATTTACTTAGTTAAAGTAAAAAAATCTTGAAAATATTTATTTGTACTAGGACAAAAATATTCAAGGCAATTAAACAAATGAATCGAGTCAAAGATAAGTTATTCTTTAAGTGAAAGATTTTTCGATTTCCATTAAAGAATTTTTTTGTTAGAATAAGAAATATTATTCTTTTTTCTAGCACTTAGATAAGTGTCTGTGACTATTGTATTTTGTTCGAATTGTTAAATCAATTATTTAATTATGAAAGTAGTCATTAAATCATAATAATTCTAAATAGCGCGTTCTAGCTAATTGTCAATAACTGTACAACACCATCTGTTGATATTATTTAGATTTATCTTAGAAAGGATTAAATTCTTGATTTTAAAGAAGTCCATCTTTTTTACTGAAATAAAACTAAATCTCAAAATAAGCATATTTATCTTAAAATTACAAAAAATCTAAAAATTATATAGTATCAGAAACAGACAAGTGGTAACTTTATAACAAAAATATATTTTTAATCTGAGAAAATATATTTTTGGAATAACTAAATATTTTGCGAAAGTACTCCATCTTGAAAAGTGAAATCCTTTTTATCTGTGTAGCGCAAGCCTATCCTTCAACTGACATTTCAAATCCGTGAAATTACACTTAGCACTTATAGAATTTAAAGCTGCCATAGTGTACAAGTCCATAGACTGTCATCCTGTGCTTCTTCAGGCTTATGAAATTTTCCGGCTCGCAGTATTTCATTGACTTCTGGTTGCCTATCCTTCAACTGACATTTCAAATCCATGAAATTGGACTTAGCACTTATAGAATTTAAAGCTGCCATAGTGTACATGTCCATAGTCATCCTGTGCTTGTTCAGGCTTATGAAATTTTCCGGATCGCAGTATTTCATTGACTTCCGGTTCCTCAAATCTGTCTTACTGATGAAATGATAGTCAAGTCAATTTCCGTCGGCCTTGTGTGATGCCATTAATCCATAAGTGCCTTAACCACATTAAGATAAAAATAAAGAACGACCGGTGATCAGGTTACCGGCGTAGATTCCCGCGGTATCCAAAGCACATAATAACTGTTTTTATCAGTTTTAGGGTTGAAATGACCAGGAAATGTAACACATGTAACTTTTATCATAGTATTGCCAATTAATACATAACAGATATACCTAAGAAAAAATGTCTGCCAAAATTGCATAAATTAATTTTTTTTTGCATTTGCGCCCAATTCCTTGAAAAACGCTCTAAGTTGTGATAAAAAAGCCAAGAAGTTATTTAATGTTTATAGGTTGGTAACATTGAATTGAATGGGTAGGTATTTGCGGTGTTCACGTGTTACCGCGACTATCCTAATAGTACACCCAATTCTTGACGCGACGCGATAGCGCGATGATCGTATCGCTTGGTCGTGTTCTATTAGAAAAATGCCTAATAGTGTGTAAGAAATATATTTGTTGAATCAACTTTAGAAAGTATTTGGTCAACTTTCTATTTGTTTGGGGTATGATTTTTAAATGTAAATTGCTTCTACAATCATCTTATAAAGAACAAAATCACTTGTTAATTAGGAATGCTCGAGCAAATAAGGCTGCTAGGAGTGCTGATACCACATTGACATAGTTTTATACACTTCTCCTTTTTTCAGGTTTATTGATGGCTATGATGCAACAGAAAGAAAAAGTTGAAAAATTTAAAAGTACACAACACCCTTTAGATTCACTTCATGCAAAATACTCATCTGCAACTGGTCGTGTGGTTGTCAAAGATAATGAATGGGGTCACCTGCAAATAGATTCCATCTCTCTGTACTTACTGATTCTTGCGCAAATGACTGCATCAGGTCTTCAGATTGTATTCTCATTAGATGAAGTAGCTTTTATCCAAAATTTAGTTTTTTACATTGAATCTGCATATTGTACACCTGATTATGGTATTTGGGAGAGAGGGGATAAAACCAATCATGGACTACCTGAACTTAATGCTAGCTCTATAGGTATGGCCAAAGCAGCCTTGGAGGCGATGAATGAACTTGATCTTTTTGGTGCTCGTGGAGGACCTTCAAGTGTTATACATGTTTTAGCCGATGAAGCACAGAAGTGTCAAGCAGTCTTACAGTCTATGTTACCGAGAGAATCTAATAGCAAAGAGCTGGATTCAGGTTTACTTTCTATTATAAGTTATCCTGCATTTGCTGTAGATGATCCCCAATTAATAGCTAAAACAAGAGATACAATAGTCACAAAACTACAAGGAAAATATGGCTGCAAGCGTTTTCTAAGAGATGGTCACAAAACTCCTAGAGAAGATCCAAATAGACTTTATTATGAGCCTTGGGAATTAAGAATGTTCGAGAACATAGAGTGTGAATGGCCATTGTTTTTCTGCTACCTTATTCTTGATTATTGCTTTCAAGGTGATAAGAAAAATGTTAGTGATAATATTCAGAAGTTAGAGCAAATAATGATAAGGAATGATGATGGTATACGGCTTGTTCCTGAGCTGTATGCAGTGCCTATGGATAAGGCAAACATGGAACAGTCTGAGCCAGGAAGTCAAGAGCGAATACCATTAGGCAGATGCCCCTTTCTATGGGCTCAGTCTTTATATATTCTAGGAAAGCTGTTGCAAGAGGTATCTACATTTAATTGAGTTTTAGTTATTTAGTATTTAATATATTTATAAGTAATATTATTAACTTACTTAAATGAAAAGGTATAAGTAAACACTTTTTCAAAGACTTTTAAGAAATGAGACCATCATAGAAGTACAATAGTGTCTAAAGAGCTACATACAATACTGTAGTTCAAATCAAAACGGTTTTTGCTTGACATAATAGTTTTATTATTCAAAAGTTATATGTACCTAAATAAAATTGTTTTTTCTAGTAAATTATCCTATCATATATTTAAAAGGTCCAAAAACGATGTTGCACATTTTGGTTTCATTAAAAAAAATCTCTTTTCAAGAGGGCTTCAGTTAATTGGAAGAAGTGGCTGCATGGCTGTGAATAACAGTAGTAACTCAAAATTAGTTTAGGGTAAAAACTGATGGTATAATCACAAAATATGTTTTATTTTTAACTTTGCTCTCTTTTAAAGGGATTCCTAGCTGTTGGTGAATTAGATCCACTGAATAGGAGGCTATGTTCAGAAAAAAAACCGGATGTGGTAGTGCAAATCGTCATTTTGGCTGAAGACAATGAAATCAGAGATAAGTTATTAGAATATGACCTACATGTACAGACCATTAGTGAAGTTGCGCCAATTGAAGTTCAGCCAGCAAGAGTACTGAGTCATCTTTATACATATTTAGGTAACAATTATTTTGTATGACAAAAATATTATAGTACATATTATTTTTTTTAAAATGCTCGAAATTGGTCTTTGTCTTTCAGAAAATGCAAACCCAAGTTAACACATGACATGTTTTGGCAGGACCGAAACCAACCTTGCTAAATTTAACCAAGAATAACCCTATCTGCTAGAATCTTGCAAGTCTTGCACAGACAGAGTTATTATAGCTGTAGGCTTTTACAGGCCATAAAATTAAACCACCTTTTCCATGCCTACGTACCCATTAAATGGGTAAAGAAAGGCTTATGCTTGCTCTGGTTCCTTGTTTCGTTTGGGTAATGACTTAAGACAAAGACTTTCGAGTTACTCAACAAAGTGTTGTAATTGTATAAAAGTATGTATATCTTCACATTTTTATTTTATCCTCGGAAAAGCAGCGTTGAAGCAGCTTTTGCCGATGATCGTCACGATGAGTAGAATGCATTGTTTGCTCTTATTATTTTACCCAACAATCACGAAACTACTGCAGCAGAAAAAAAGGTGAAATGATAACTGATCTTTTTCAGACATTCTCCTATTGACTCTATACTATCTAGTTTTTCATAGTTTTATATATATTTAAATATGTTTGCAGGGAGGAACAAGAAGTTAGGTTTGTCTGGGCGCAAGTCCCGCGATGTGGGCATTCTTAGTACAAGCAAGTTGTACTCTCTTAACGATCGAATCTTCGCATTTACTCCACAGGTATTTATTGCTTAGCATATAAAATTTTACAGTACAAAAGAACAATGGCAGACTAACCTGTTTTTTTAGTACCACATAAAGACTTATAATACTTCTTAGTAAATGTGTCGTTTTAATAGCTTTACAAAAATACAATAAAATAAATAATCATTTTTCATTAAAACAAGCTAGGAAAAAAATGTTGTACCTACACCTTTGATTAACATTTAGTCTAGAGATTGTCTGAAACATTAACTACATTGAAACATTAAATGAAATAAACATAAATAAGGTTTATAGTCCGCTACGGTTCTTACACACCTTTCGCACTTTAAGAATTGAAGCCAAAGAATTGAGATTTTATCAAGAAAACCACTTTCTATTTCCAACTTTAAAATATACGGTTTGAGCGTTAAAATATACACAGCAATTAATTTCCAGCTTGTTCAAATTTTACTACCATATGCTCCGTATTCTAAAAGATTGAAGTGGTAATTTGACTGCTGTTCTTTTTAAATCAATGCGTACGTAAGGAATAATTCAAGTTGTAAGCGAATGCAACAATGCAATAAGCAATGTTTTTTTTGTAGTCTATTATGCTGTGATTTTTCATTTCAAGTTATTGTTTTCAATATATTCATTTCGCAACACAAAATACATAACCATATTTTACCAAGCAGTTTTTCGGCAATAGTCGTCTTTCTGCTTCAATGTGCTGAGAAACAGTCAAACTCTTTTTTGTTTTCAAATTCAGTGTTACTTTATTTTTATATTTAACAAGCTGACCAGGCAGACGTTGTCCTGCATGATACCGACTGCAGCGCCATCTGCCGGGCTGATTTGTGAATCTAAGCCATCCAGGGCGCCACCAAACACATACAAAAAATTCATTCAAATCGGTCCAGCCGTTTAGGAGGAGTACAGTGACATACACATCTACAGTAGAATTATATATTTAAAGATTTGTAGACACAATTAACTTGTCATAATAAGAGCTAGAGGGAAAACCTAACCCGTAGGAAATTGTGATCGGGATAAAATGTGTCCTATGCGCACATCTAGGATATGATCGAGCTGTTTGCTAAATATAATTTAAACACGCCTTTTCATTTATGCGTGATTATGTCAAAAAAATACGAATATCGTCACCATTTTTTCCATTTATAATAGAAGTAGGTATAGTTATAGCTATCTATCCATATTCCATAGGTATAGCAATCCAGAAAAAACAGGTACACAGTTTACTTACACACATCAGATCTGTAAGTAAAATTAGTGTCAGTGAGTTTCAAATTTATTAATCGGTTTTGTCATTCTTGAGTTTAAATGCGACAAACAAACGTTTTCTCTTTGTAATTTAGAAGAGTAAGCATTTATACAGTCAGCTATTGAAGGTGTTTAAATAGAAAGACCACGGGCAAAGGATGGAGCAATCGTTAGGTGTGGTGCGCGGCAAGACAGGGAGCGGAACGCTTACAATTCACATACAGTCGTTCTGAAACGCATATGTCGCTTCGTACGTTTTTGTCAACATCAAACGCGATGGTCGACTGGTTTAGATCTTATGTGTATGATCATTTAACATTGCGCATGTTCTATGCCTTATGCCTAATACAACTTAGCTGATTATTTTTAAAGCTTTATTAAACGTTATAACATTCATTATTTCGTCATTAAAGTAGTGATGAAGCTGATGTCAGACCTTATCTAGAAAGGTCGAATTCGCCGCGATTCCACTTGTGCAGTCATAGGCGCGGAGGCAGCTACTAGGCGCCGAAACATGCCCTCCACACAAGAACTGCGCGACCACTTTTACTCGCGATACAAGAGCACGTGCGTCAATTACAACGCGCAATTAGAATCACGGCAAATTCTCCCTTTCTGAACATTGTCTTAGACAGAAGATGAAATATTATTAATTGCTTGATTAACTAATTATATTATTTTTTTTACATTTATTAGTTTTCTGATATGAAGCGCTTCTACATTGCTTCCGACTATGAACTGATGGTTGACACACTCAAAGCAGAAATTAATTTCTTGAAATCTTCTTGGCAAAATCTTCTTGGAAGGCCGCTTGTTGTCTTGAGTTTGAATCAAATGTATTTAGGTATATATATTTATTTTTTATTTGCTACTAAGGGTTTTTTCTGCTTGCCTCCCGCCTCCTGCATTGCATTTTTTTCTTGTTTGATATAAGTAATATATATAAAATTTCGTATTGTGTTATTTAATTGCGTTTGGCATGCGATAATTGCCTTTTTTTATTATTTCTACAAGATAATGTACATTAGGGCATGTTGCTGTGTACATATTTCCATAATTATTCAGCTTGATTGAATTTTAATAAATTCAAACAAGTTAATAGTTTCATTTAACAGATTTATTACTGCTTTTTTTAATATATTTTATAGCAGACAATTTTTTTTTTTGATTGTTTTATGATTCCAAAAGTTTTTTTCTAGATACTTTTTAATGCATGCATTAGAGATAAGTAGACAGTTTATAGTATTAGTAGGAAAGAAAAATATATAAACATAGATACTGTATAGATAATGAAAATTGTTATGAGAAAATGAATTTATCTTCCTAAATATAAGCATATGCATACTATTTTTAAATGCGGGTCTACATTGACATGGGCTATAAAGGTGCCTCTGGTAGCTTTATAACTATTAACTCATTTACACACTAAAGCAAACAGAATGTAAACAAATAGACAGTCGGAACTGCTTCTAGACATTCTATTGGACGTTACAGTAAATGCGTATGCGTTTTTGTGTGTGTAAACTATCACATATGGACAGTTATACATGTCGACATCGAAACCAGTTGGCAGTCCAGCTAAAGTACCTAGAGCTAGACTGACTCGACACTATACCGAGGACATCCCGAACGTCAGCTTTTACGAGATTAGTATGGCTCTCAAACAGCTTAAAAACAATAAGACACCGGGTGATGATGGAGTTACGACTGAGCTTCTGAAAGCGGGTGAAAAACCGGTACTAAAAGTCCTTGAGAAGCTCTTTAACACCGTCATACTCGAAGGTACTTCGCCACAAGCATGGCACAAAGGCGAGGTGGTGCTTTATTTCAAAAAAGGTGACAATAGGCTTCTTAAGAATTACAGACCCATCAGGTTTCTGAGTCAGTTTTCAAGAGTAATTACGAAACGTCTCGCTCGCAAGTTCGACGACTTCCAGCCTCCCCAACAAGCCGGTTTCCGAAGAGGCAATAGACCAGGCCGTAGACCACATCCATACGCTGCGGCAGATTATACAGAAGTCAGAAGAGTATAATCGGCCCCTTTGCTTAGCCTTTGTGGACTATGGGAAAGTCTTCGATTCGGTGGAACCATGAGCAGTGCTACAGGCTCTACAGAGATGCCGTATTAATCATCGGAATATCGAGTTGCTAAAATGCTTGTACTATACCGCCACCATGTCAGTCCGTCTCCAGGATCAGAACTGGAAACCGATCCAACTGCAGGAAGTGTGAGACAGGGAGATGTCATATCTCCGAAACTATCACAAAAGCTCTGGGACGGTTTTGGCATCAATTTTAATGGCAAGTACATTACCCACCTTCGGTTTGCCGACGATATTGTGGTCATGGCAGAATCGATGGAAGACCTAAGCACAATGCTCTAAAGCCTCTGTAGAGCTCTCCAACGAGTGTGCCTCAAGATGAACATGGACAAGACGAAAATCATGTCGCATGGCCATGTAGCACCCACTCCAATAACTGCTGGGAACTCTACACTCGAAGTTGTTGACGAATACGTATACCTGGGACAAACGGTTCGATTAGGTAAGTCCAATTTCGAGAAAGAGGTTAATCGCCGAATCCAACTCGGTTGGGAAGCGTTCGGAAAACTGCGTACTATTTTCTCGTCCTTAATACCCTAGTGCTTGAAGACAAAAGTCTTCAACCAGTGTGTGTTGCCAGTGATGACTAACGGCACTGAGACGTGGCCGTTAACTATGGACCTTATACGAAAGCTCAAGGTCGCTCAGCGGGCGATGGAAAGAGCTATGATCGGAGTTTCCCTACGTGATCGAATCAGGAATGAGGAAATCCGTAGGAGAACTAAAGTCGCCGACATAGCTCACCGAATTGCAAAGCTGAAGTGGCAATGGGCAGGGCACATAGCTGGAAGAACCGATGGCCGATGGGGGAAGAAAGTTCTCGAGTGGCGACCCCGAACCGGAAAGCGCAGCATGGGACGGCCCCCCGCTAGATGGACAGATGACCTAAAGGTAGCGGGGAGCCGTTGGTTACAGGCGGCACAGAGTCGCACGTTGTGGAGAATGTTAGGTGAGGCCTATGTCCAGCAGTAGACATCAATGGGCTGATATGATGAAACTATCACTAAGATGGAAAGCAGCCATACTGCTCGCCTGGAGTTAAATGATTAATGTCTACACCAGGGGCATTGGTCACGTGTTGCCGACCCATAAAAATCTAATCACCTTCTTGCCTAAGATCGATGACGGTAGTATGTCAAACTGTTTCTGTAAAAATCTGTATAGTGTTTGTGGCGTGGGTTCAACAAAACAAGGGGCCGTTTTATGCGTCACTGTTTTTAAAATTTGCTTAGGAAGTGTTCAGTTACTTTGTAAAAATCTGTAGGTACCGTGTGTTTGTCCTGCATTCGGCACAATAAGGGGCTATACTAGTTGTCTTTATTAAATTTGCTTAAACCTGTAGCGTGGCGGGCATTTTACAATAATACAACGTTTTGAAGACAATATTGTTTGCAGTGTGGGTCTGTTCTTAATATTTGATATAATGTTCAGCATGAGTATGGTGTGCCTTGTGCCGTAGAACTTCGACTACGAGGAGTACTACATGTCTCGGGACCCGGCTTTGCTCGCGAGCACGTTCATGGCAAATGTCGCGTTTCTCGGAATGAGTTGGAAACAAATGCTTGGGAGACCGACTATCACGTTACTGGCCACGCAATATTTATTAGGTAAATACAATAATGCATACAAATTTTAAAATCGAGGATATAAACGCCATATAGCAATAATTTAGATAGTGTTGATTTATGTGTCTCAAAAAAGCTTTTTAATGGATTTTGTTTAAACTATTTTTATATTACGCAGTTTTGAAATATGTTTGTGGTCCGGTTTTATGATAAGTATAAATGTAGGAGAAAATATGAAAAAGTTATGGTGTATATATATAATATACTGTATAATGGGGTATATGCGTGTATTTTTTTAAGTTTTTAGTCGTTTCCTAACATAGCTAAATTATAGAGATGAGCCGACTAATCGGCAAATTCGACTATTCGGCAAAATTTGCCGATTATAATAGGTTTATTATATTTAAATTAAATCAGCTATTTATAGTTGTCATTATATTTCAATACTCAATGTATTTATTGCACACCATAATGTTACAGAGATGTTACATATTATTATTCGATCATTATGAACCTAATTGGGCACGGCAACGCATACAATATAGGAGAGCATGAGACATATAGTGTAGGCTAATTCTAACTGTCTTGACTGACATCTATATCATTTGCGCCATTATTTAAGAGTATAGGTTTAAAATATAAATATATATATATATATGTAGTAACTATTGTGTATTTAATTTTTTGTTTTTAAATTTTAAAACACACTTTTGTATCTTTAGGTTTCATATGGATTGATTGAGTAGCTGTATTGTAAATATGGACGAAATATAAGATAGTAATGTCCGTGTAGGAAAAATATAAGCTTAAGTTTGTGTTAGGCAGGTTTTGTATAGCTGAGCGTAAATCTTTATCGTTTATGTAATAATTAATCGTGTAATAGGCCTCATTTATTAATATTTGTTTTAGTTTGTTTATAAATACTGTATCTTTTGTTTCGTTTTTGAATATCTTCTGGAAGATGGATGGTTGTATAATTTGACTGACATAGCCAACGGGCCCGTACTATTACTATTGTTTATCTAATGAGGAAAAGCACGAATGTATGAGGTCTGATACCTATTTATTATTTCTTAGAATATATAATTCTAAGAAAGTTTGAGAATATAATAAAATTTAAATGCAAAAACTTTTTTAACTTCGTATGAAAAATTATTATAATAAGGTTAACTCTTTATAAAATGGGCGGGTAGAACGTATACACTCGCGACTTCTTTTTCGATAGTCTGTATAATAATTTTAATATTATTCTTTTATTTCATTTTATCTGACACTTCGAACAGTATTAATGAAAAACAAAACTTTTCACACATCATGTTCGTTCAGCGTGTATTGGTCGCCTGCGCCGTAGCGACCAACATTAATAGTCTAAACATCTCCGAAAGAATTATTGCCAATGCTGATTAGCCGGCAGTTTTAAAACCGATTAGTCTGCTAGTCGGCAGATGACATAGTCGGCCCATCTCTACTAAATAATATATAAATAAAAATGTGGTATAAAAATAAACATCAAACTGATAAACCACCAAGGTTTCAAACGACACCATTGTGACGCGCTTTTTGTGACGTAAGTATGTGTTTTACACATAATTAAAAATTTAAAATATATTCTATAATTTTTTACATACCTATATTTCGACATTGTAACTTAAGAAACCATGGTAAGAGTCATAACACTAGTGTATAAATACTGCATTGCACTTAAGTGTAACATAGTACTACTGTATACTATACTAAGAAGAGCACCTACCAATGTGTGCTGTCGTAGACTTTGACGACACAATTGAACTAAGCCCTCGTTTTGTAATTTTGAATGTTTTGCTCATATTTTTGTACTTTTATAACTACAATTAATAATTATCAAAATAAAAATTAAAAAAAATATTGTTGTATGTATAATTGCATAGTAATAAAAATTGATAAAAATATTCTGGTTTGTATTTGAATTACATGCATATACCTTATTGCATCTATATTGTTTTACTTAATATACAAGCAACCCTTGCTTTTTAGCTAGCTAACTCCTAAATACAAGCTACAATGGATACTTATATAAGAATAAATAAGTTAACTCGCAAATATAATGTATGAATGCATTTCAGACCAAGGAAAAATACCAATGGCCATGATAACCACAATGAAGAAACTTAAATCGGGTTATATAAACGGTACAAGAGTAACTCTAGGGAATCTCGGTGATTTTTTAAGTACATCAGCAATAACTAACTTAAGTTTTCTTGGAAGCCAGGAGGATGGATATCCAGACAGTAAGTAAATGGTACTTGGTTCAATGAATTTATTTCATTTTACTAATAAATATTCATACAGTGCGTCTTATATCCGTTAGATGTAGGAAAAATATATGAGTTAGACATGCCTTAACTCTATGTTGTGTTTGTGGATATCCATTTTGAGTTAGGTGGTGGATAAGTCGAGACAATTAATATATTTGATACTGCCTTAGCAAATACTAAAAATAATACAGAATCATAGACTTCCTTTTTCAAATCATTGTAAGACGCTTCCAATTTGTTTCGTCGTCTAATATACATACCGGCAGATGTATACTAGACGACGAATATGATTTAATTGTTATTGCCTATTTAGAATGAAACTATCTTATAATTTAGTGTAAGTACTTGCTTGTAACATGTAACCTGTGCAACTGTTTTGCAGTTTGGTAGATATAAAACATGTAGTACAGAAAAATGATTTCCATATGTTTTTTCTGTCAAAAATCTCAATACATAGGAGTATAGTAGAGATAGGTATTAGAGTATTAGAAAAAACAGACTTTTTCTCTTTGCGACTGTACAACCAAATAATAGTTATTCAAAATCGTGAATATGTGTTACCTTTATAGGCACAGTTCTTGATAGTTACAACAGTATGAGAGGATATGTAAATTATTAATCAAATACGTTGTAACAAGAAATGTGCAAAAATAAAGTTTCGGCAGATGAAGTAAAAAAAAGGGATGACAATTTTGCTCATATATAATAGCGCCAATCATCACTAATGTTTATTATTGTTTCGCGTTGCAACGTAGCAACAGATTTTCGGCACAAATATTGTTGATGCTATAAAGAAGGACATAGGACCTTTTCATCCCTAAAAATTAAATTTTCCCTCAGGAATAACCATAAACGAATTTCACTTTTGTTAATTTCAGCTATAGATTGCTCTACAATCCCACGCCGAACCAAATTTATCATAGGCTAAGTCGCGGTATAAAAGCTAGTTTGCACAGTATTTTTTTTATTTATTGATTTGATTAAATAGAAGTCTTTTTCAGAGCTGAATGCGCAAGTGCAGAGCTACTTAGAAGAGCATCTACTGAAGTCGCTGAGTAACAAGATGCCCGTGTTATCCGCGCCGGCTGGAGCACGTCACCGTGTGCTGCGACGTCGCATGTCCGTACGCGGTGCAATCAAGAAAACTCGATCTATTAACGTTGATTGTGAGTACCAATTCATCTATAATCAAACAGTGTTTTGAGGTCATATTCTGTGGCCATCAAGTGATGCCGAAACTATTATATGATACTTTGGTCGCTAGCATGTACGCGTTGTTCACACCGTTTGTACACATGAGTGTAGCCCCAACTTAATGTCTTGCAAATAATATTCCACATTAATGACATCAATTGCTAAAGCTTTAAAATATTAGATTGTATAGTTTGAATGCCAGAGGATTAAATTATTACTTTTTGACCAATTACTATTTGCGAAGAATGTAATATAATGTAATGTATGTTACATATTATCCTTCTTTTTATATTACTATTATTATTATTTCTTATATTTCCCAAATTAAAAATATGTTTACTATAGTATAGCTCTCTTTTGAGGTCGTCATTTTCTATATCAGCCCTGACCATAATACCTTTCAATGTTAATTATACTTCGATTAAATTTTGTCGTCGTTGACTGTAGACTGTATAACCAGTCTAACAACTTACACATTACACATCTTGCTCTATTCCACTATTCCACATAAACGCTACCAACTAAAGTGTATTCATGCATCACTAGCTGGCTGGGCGGACCTTGTTCTGCCCTTTCCTTTACGTTTGCGCTGTAGCGCCATCCCCCGAATGCAATTTTGCTTTTTGCTCGGTTCCTAAAGATCGTACGGTGATGTTAAATAGCCTATAATCTTCTCAAGAATTGCGCTTTCAAATTCAAATTTTTAAATCCGACCAGTACTACCAAAGATAAGCTCGTTTAAACAAAAAGTAAAAAAAAAATATTAGTATAGTATACCCCGATCTATCAATGTTATATTACATACCTCTCTATCAATGTCGATTGTATATTACATCCGCTATATTCTGCTCTATCAGCGTCAAACATACATTATACCCAATTCTGTGATGACTTTATATTACATATTGGTTTTAAAGTGTCGGCTCAATGGTTCAGTTGATAATAACTCGATTTCTGAATCGAGGGGCGTGGGTCGTGAGCCCATCTGGTAGCTGGACTAGGGTGGCTTTAGATATATATTATTATGTGCCATAACTGATAGGTACTAGCTTTATATGATGCCACCAGCAAATGAAAGACCAGGGATAAAAAAAATATACCCCTTTGCTAATTCTATACAAACTATTACATGTTGACAGGGGAGTGAACATATATACATTTAATGGTTAAATAAGTCCTAAAATTACTAATGACGTTCTAACTCTACAGCGGAAACCCTCGGAATGGAGGGCGAAAACGTAGGCCCGCATTTAGAGAGGAAACCATCTTGGCTCGAAGTAGAGCCGACAGTCGGAAGAAGTCCTTCGCCAGAAGATGCTAAAAATAAACCATCTACCAAGTAAGCTAGTAATTTTTTGAGTAAGTTTATTTTGTTAGTGGCTATGAAGGTTATGTGGCTAGAAACACAGTATGTGGCTATAGAGGGAAAGTTTATCGTATAAAATGTAGCCTATAAACAGTATATGATGTTTTAGTGTGTTTATACATACTCCTTGCAACACTAAAAAAGAATATTTTCATCATTAGCAAAAGGTAACTCCTTCTTTATATCTATTTTACCTGGAATCCTAAAAAAATCTGGTCTGGGGTTTAGAAATGCATTTAAGGTATCTAAGTATTTTTTTTCTTTAAAATTTATATTTCGCGATCTGTTTGCATTCAAAGTTGAAAAATAACCTACAAAAGTATCGGACTAGGCATGCCGCCAATGAGATTCCGCGCCTGTTAGTGGCGCCAGTTTATTATGCAATTAGTCAACTCAGTATACAAAAAGTCTTCTAATTTCTGCCACCATCTCGGAAAAAGTTTTTTCAGAAAAAGAAACTGTATAACAAAGGAAAGTTCTTAAAGTCGTATTTTTAATTAGACGATATCAACTGACAGTAGCTAGTACTGTTTCATCAAAAACTGACAACAAAATAAACGTCAGTTGATATCGTCTAATTAAAAATACGACTATACGTGACACTCATGTCAATCTTCTCCGTTTTATTTATTTTTGTACCTAGACTTGCTAATCGTAAGGTATGACTAATGTCGAGCTTTAAGTGATATGTGATATTAATTTATTTATATTAATTAAATTTTAACTAAGCTACTTAAAAATATGTTATCCATACTAATATAAAATGCGAAATTAACTTCTGTCCGTCTGTTACCTCTTCTCGCTTAAACCGCTGAACCGATTTAGATGAAATTTGGTATGGAGATAGTTTGAGTCCCAGAGAAGGACATAGGATAGTTTTTATCCCAAAAAAATCAATAGTTTATGCGGAACTAACTATTACCGAGCCTAAACGAACTATAACTTGCTATAGCAGACTTCATTAGTATAATTAAGGAGTTAATTAAGGTGTTTCATACCGATTATGAAATTTAGGGCGGGTGGAGCCGCTGGCAAAATTTATTAATTACCAGCTATCCTAATAATATTATCCATTCGAAAGTTCTGATGTGTGGTTGTTTGTCACGCAATCACGCGTCAACTACTACTACTACTACTACTACTACTAGATGGATCGGGATGAAACTTGGCACACATATAGGTTTTTATCCCATAATTTAAAATTCAAAAGTTCTCTCGGGAATAACAATAACCTTTGTTATTCAATCGTGCCGCATTGGAGCATCCAATTGAGCTAAAATTTTACAACAACAACAACATAATTTAACAAACATAGTTAAAGATACGGAGAAAGACAAAAGCTACTTTTTATCTCGGAAAAATCAGAAGTTCTCGCGGGAGTAACTATAACCGAATTCCACGACCGAACCATAGCTGCAGCTATAGCTTGCTATAACAAACTTCTTTAGTATAATCAAGGAGTTGTCGTAAGAATGCCACGCCGATTACCAAATCTAGGTCGGGCGGAGCCGCTGGCTAAAGCTAGTTATTTATAATTGTCTACTATACATTTAAGGATTACTTCAAGTACAACTCAAGGAACTCCTACAATTGAAGTCACAAAGGAAAAAACACCATCGCCGCCCAAAGATAGTAAGTGGATTCATGTAAACTATATATAATAGACTAGTGGAAAAATCTCAAATTGCTTCTGCTTTCGACAGCTAACGGTATTTAGTGAAACTATTTGGTGACGGGTTTGTTTAGACTAATTCGACCCCGCTGAACAGCTTGCCCCCTCCCCTAGGTGCCCATAATCTGAAGGAATTGGCTCTAAATGAACATGTTTACTATATTAAAATGACATTTTCTATCAGGTCTGAAATGATAATATTACTAATAATGATTATTAGTAACACTTTGTAGGTGATATAAAAGACTTATTACTTAAAACAAAGTCACAATAATTTAAAATCATAATTATTTAGTGATTTGGCGCTTAAGTGTTTTACATATTGATCTATTATTGGGCTTTATAGCAATGTTTCATATCAAACATAGGTACTAAAAATTATGTTTAATTATTACCTATGGCACAGAACAAATCAATATTTGACATAACGAAAATTCACGATAGCAATTTATTTATTTATATAAAGTAAGTATTGTAAAGAGATATTCCTGGTCTTCTTGTAGTCCACCGTTGGTACATATTAGCACCTTTATAATAGCAGCCTGCGCATGACTGCTTAACTTCCCCATACGACTGATACAAGCTGCAGTCTTATAACCTAGGGTAACCTAACAGCCGCATGTAAGAAGCCACTTGCAAGATTTAGGAACTGCTTATAAATTCATTAAAACTGTTATCAGCTTATTCCCATCCTGACGCCACCCATAATGCATTAAACGTGTGTGTCAAAATTAATGGAAATACTAGTTTTATAAGTACTTTTATTATAAAGATTATTTAAAGAATTAACAAGGTCAACGACCTGACACGTCGCGCGACCACAGAGCAGAGACGAAGAAATACAAAGGAAAAATTAGGTTGCGTTACTTGTGTGCGACAATGTTCATTTCATTGCATCATGTGTCCCGTAACATTTAAAACATAGGTCTTAAGAATAAACGTTCAACTACCTCTTTATCCCCTTAATCTATCCTTGTTAAATTCTTTCTTAGTGGCTGTTTGCATCCCATAGTGAATTATCATGTCAAATTTCAGCTTCATAACTAGGCTAAGTAATTTTTTAAACGATAATGGTGAACAGTAATAGGTATATATTTCGCTAAATACGTTCAATCAAATACACAATCACATAAAAATCTGTCATGCAAAATAAAAGATACAAAAAAATCATTTGCACAGGAAAGCATAGTGAAAGCTACTCCACTAGTTCTATGTTCTCGAAAATTCAACTCGCGCGCGTCGCGTTCACATATAAATTACAGTTTGACTAGCCAGCGTATTGGCGGACCTAAGATCAAAAACAGCAATGGATAATAAGGTACAATAAATCCGGTTCCACTGTTCGTGCATGTAATTGTATAGGGTGCAAAACTTAGAAGGTCATTGCTTCTTGGCTATTTTATTACACCTTCGATCATTTTTCAATAAATTGAGCGCAAAGACAAAAAAAATTAAAAAATTAAATATGTATGAAGTTTGGGAAGACATTATTTCTTAAGTTATAATGCCTGTCTAATAATTTATGTGTGAACTTTATATAGAATTTAATGTAGAAAAAAAAACCGCACATCGGGACACGTTTTTGGGGAAAAGGCCGGGGGAGGGGTTGACACCGGGCAAAATCGTATTCAGGCCAAAAATCCAAAAAGCTTCTGTGAATGCCGTTAACCGTGGTTCTGTGTGAATTTTCCGCCAGTCTATAAATGAATGTCACTTTGCTGACAACAGATTGTAAACATAATATATATATTTAAAACAGAATAAACTAACAGACTGAATGATCAACGTACAGCCCCATAGAGGGCAAAAAGAAAGTGAAAATTTGTATAAGAATTTCGCTGTTGTTGCAGTTAAAACCGTAAACAGTTAAAAAGCTTTCTGTATTTCAAAAATCTACGCGGACGAAGTCGCGCAAAATAAGTTAGTTATCTATATATTGCGTGTCCGTACCTATGGGTATAGTGCCACTGCAAGTTTTATTTACCTGTGGGAACCCAAGTTCCAGTTAAGTTTTATAAACTCCGTAGTAGTTCTGTGGGTTCAAATCCCCACAGTTTTCAATCCCTAGAATAATTTATTACTATACATAGACCCATAGTTAAAACAATAGTGTGCAAGGATCACAGCAAGCGGGAGTATCTTGTCTCCCTTATATCCTGAATATTCTTTTCCCATACATCCCCTTACATTATGTTTAATACAGTTTTAGTTCGAATTAAAAGTTGGTGTTGCTGTAAGTCATATAGTTCAAAAGTTGTCCGAAATTTGAAAGAATAACCCTGTAAATAATACTCAGACTTTATGATTCCTCAGGCTGATTCCCGGGCTAGGTCATAAATAGGGCTGCTTAACAATTTTAGGCGCGGGCCATAATCTCGATTTCATGTGGCGGACCACCTAGTAAATAAAACTGACCAGCAGTTAGATTGATTCTCAAATTAAATGAAACTCATGGCTGTCGAAATTAAATGCGTTATGAAACTCATGGCTGTCGAAATCAAATGCGTTGAACCTGGGTTTAGGCAGCCCTGTCCAGCATGGTTACCTTTTGTCAAATAATTTTAAATTGTTTCTAGATTTAACCAAAGTGATATCGCCTTTTGTTCGCAATCGTACTACATCGGAGTCCCAAAACCATCTGTATGCGGAACAAGAGACGGACGAACTGATGGCAATGCTGCGGGAGACAGAGAGCTTAGATGAACAAGGGGACATATTGCAGTATCTAGTCGACACGCATGGACTAGATTTTAATACTGGTAAATTTTCAATTTCTAAGGATCGGGCCACATCTGGCGGAAGATACGTCGCGTATCGTCAATCGCGTGATGCTACAACAATGTAATTTAAAGTAAAACATTTAACCGTACACATTTGATCTTTTAGTTGACTTTTTGTTTTTATACAACTACGGTGGCAAACAAGTTTACGGTCCGCTTGATGGTAAGCGCTCACCGTAGCCTACGGACGCTTGCGACACCAGAGGTATCACTCGCGCGTTGCTGACCCTTCAGAAATCTTGATTTGTCTACGCTAATTAGCGGTGTATGTCGTCGCATCGTCTGTTGGAACCGACTGAAGATATGCGGCAGAAAATACGCCAATTTATCATCGGTCGTGTAGCTATTTACATACAGACTTGTTCATTTGAAAATATTAATATATCCTATTAATGGTCCTGTATAAATAAATAATTTGTTTTCAAATAGCATGTCGTACATGGTACATACTATGAATAATATCTGGTCTTTGTAAGACTAGTGCCTTATTTTGATTATAACACTGTATAATAATAGTTTAAGGCCTAACACGAAATAAGAACTTAATGGTTTTTTGTGTGCTTAAAATTCAATTTTTTTTTTTTTAGGAATGTTAGAAAATGGTAAGATAGTAACAGTAAAAGATCTCTTAAAGGGATTGTACGAAAAAGCCTGTTCTCAAAAGCTATGGGGCTTAGTTCGTCATACGGCAGGAATGTTGGGCAAGAGGGTGGAAGACCTAGCGAAGGCAGTTACCGACCTTTTGGTGCGTCAGAAACAAATAACTGTGGGAATGCCTCCCAGTAACGAATACACAATCACCGCCCCCTTACCGGAAAATGAACTGAGGCAGTTGATACACTTGGTGAGTGGTTTCTTTTTCAGTTTTTGCTCTTTTAAATTAAATATTTAGGCGTAAATATATAGTCGAAACATATATGTAGTGTTTCAATTCTTGGCCTGTGTTCCTACTGCGAAAATCGATTAGTAGTACCAAGGGCAATGTTTTTTATCGGTAAGACTACCGACAACTAGCATTACCTGTAGTTCGGCTTATAGTACAAGGGCATTATTTTTGTCCGTGGTTCTTCCAGCAAGAATACCGACAACTAGCATTACTTATAGTTCGGCTTATAGTACAAGGGCTTTTTTTGTCTATGGTTCTACCAGTAAGATTAAACTTGTACTATAACAACTTATAGTACAAGGGCATTTTTTTGTCCTTGGTTGTACCAGTAAGACTACCGACAACTAGCATTACCTATAGAACTATAGCTTATAGTATAAGAGCATTTTTTGTCCGTGGTTCTACCAGTAAGACTACCGACAATTAGCATTACCTGCAGTTCGACTTATTACATAGTACACGGGCATTTTTTGTCCATGGTTCTATCCGTAAGACTACCGACAGCTAGCATTAACTGAAGTTCGACTTATAGTACACGGGCATTTCTCCGTTCCTCAAAATACGAGGCGAATTCGAACCCACTAAGCCAGTGGTGCTCATACTTTTTTCTATGAAGATGGTAGATACCAAAAATTTATGACTGGGAGATCGACGCTTGTACTTACAAAACTTTACGCGCGGCTTTTTTCCGTTGTTTCCCAGGGACCTTAAGAGATACAATTCGCGGCGCCTCGCAGCTGGCTTGATACATACGAATTTCTCACTTATTTTTGACACTTGCTGATCAAAAACCACGAAATTTTGAAGACATGTTTTAGTAATAAATAGGTCTGCAGTGTGCCAGTTTTCTATCAAATTTTATAGTTCAAAAGTTATACAGGATTCTAGTTTTCATACAAATGGTTTTAAAGAAGATTTCTAGTTAATAGAACGTTTTACAAGATTTTAGTAAAACCACAGACCTACTCGGCTTGGCATTATGACTAAGAAATTTTACAGTGATTGATCAGTAAAGGTCAAAAACAAATGAGAAATTCGTTGGTATGAAGTCCGCTGCGAGGCGCCGCGAAGTGTATCCTCTTAACTGCTTTTTAAACCATAGTGATGCCAATGATATTATTTTATTTCAACAAAAAAAAAATTTTTTTTTGCTTAAACAATATTCTTTTTAACGCTCAAAAACTCTTGCGGTTGACCATTTGGGCACCTCTGCACTAGGCTACCACCGACTCTATTAAATTTCAATTTTAGTTATATGGTTATTAGTAATTTAATTATGGTTGGTGAAAAAAAGCTGTCTCCTACACAGTGACATATCCCCTTCTGAGGACTAAAATCGTGACGTTATCTCTGTCTTCTAACTTGTTGATGCATATCAACCCCACTAAAAAAATTTTTTTTATACTTTTGTCAAAACATGCATTGGTTTATCACAATCCTGATATATAGTGTAAACGACCCTATCCAAATTCTCAAAAATATATTTTTTCTTTTGTATTTATTTAGGCGTACGGGGATGACGAAAGTACTGCGATGTTGACACAAGAGTTACTTGTATACCTGGCCATGTTTATCCGGACCGAACCACAACTTTTCCTTGAAATGTTGCGACTCAGAGTCGGGCTTATCATACAGGTATCAGGATTTTTATTTTAAAGGATTTATTTTTTACTTAAATGTAGAACTTTCATGCATTCTTTTTATCGCGAACTAACGATCTTGTATAATTTTATATCAGACACCCGGTTTCAGAAGTGCCTTGCGAACTATTTTGTGGAATAAGAACCCTGCCAAAACTAAAGACTACAGTATGTGATTCTTTTAGAAGGGATTGATGAGACTTCCACATATGTGTCAGTAGGGGATCACCTTAATTTATTATTGGGGTTCTTTAAGAAGGGAGTAATAAGAGTTTTAAGGGGTCGGCACCGTGCGGGCTGTGCTCATGGCTTTGCTAGCGGCCATCGGCTACGGCGTGCGCTTAGCATCAGGCGGGCTGTGTGCTTGTTTGCCACCTTGGTGATATAAAAATAATCGGCTCACAATCGAAAACATCGCGTAATATAGACAAATTGGACACAGTAACTTTTATGGTAGAATTGTGCTGTAATGCTATGATGACGTTATTTTTCTAGTGATTGGTACCCACTTAATAGTCCATATCTTAAAAATTACTTAACCAATTATAATGAAACTTGCACTGTTCCCTAACGATACTTTATCTAATAAAAAAGAATTTGCTTTTGTAATGTGAATCCCCGTGCTAAAGGGGTTTGAAGATTTTGGACCAAAAGTGTGTTAGGACCCTTATAAAAAATCGAGGACGCGGCGCAGGATGTAAGTTCACACTCGTTAGGAGACATTAAAATAAATAAAAAAACTTCTATAGTAAAATGCCCTAAAAAGTTGCGTTACTGAGTTATTAAAAGTTATATGTTCCATATAAAAATCAAAGAAGTTAGTTATATCAAATCAAATCAAACAATATTTATTTAAATAGGTTACTAAGAACACTTATCGTCAATACAATTTAAACAATGTTAATTTCTGCCAAAAAAGAGCTGGCAAGAAGTTCTTTTTAAAGTAATAATACAATACTTTGATAATAATTAGCTAAAGAGTATACAATATGTACCTAAACACTTATAAGGTAATAAAAATAAGTTAGTGAGCTACTAAAAACAAAGTCAAACATGTCAATTATCATGTTTTTGGTTTTTATGTAGCATACGGGGCGCACCATGTAAAGCGTCAAATATCGTTAATCGAGTAAGGAATTCAGATAGGTATTTAAGAGTATTCCGATATTTAATAGTACTAGTGGCATTAGTGCCATCATTATTTTATTTTCGCACAATAATATTTACATACATATACTTACATATAACTATCCATACTGTCCATGAATATAATATAATATTAAATATTATAAATGCGAAAGTAAATCTGTCTGTCACCTCTGCACGCTGAAACCGCTGTACCGATCAAGATGAAAGTTGGCATGCAGATAGTTTTGAGTCCTGGAAAAGAACATAAGCTACTTGAAAACGTCAAGCATTATCCATTCTTTTTCCCCATAATTGAGGAGTGGCTGTTGAAATCCTACACTGATGACCGAATAGTAAGAATACAAAGAAGTTTGCAAGAGCAGACCAGCCTCCACAGGCGGCACCTGTTCACAAGTACGACACATGAATCAGCCATCACTTCGCTCAACCATGTTTTAGGGAACGTAGCGACCCGACGCACATGCCACCACCGTAGAGACACTTTGAGAGAGCATGACACACTCAAGCAACTCCAATAAAACTTCGATTGTACTAGTTGCAATGTGTGTAGTAAAGGAAAAAAAAATTTGATTCATGTCGAGATTTACACACACAAGTTTACATTTAACATCACACGGCGAACACACGTAATCTGAACTTAAACCTGATTTATAGTGCTTTTGAAAATATTAAGATAAAAGGAGAAGATTGGAAAATCAAAAGCATTTACTAAATTATCAAATTTCTTACAATAATATTACTAAATAAATATATAAAGACATACATAAATATATATTTATGTATTAACTTGCATAGGTACAGGTATAATAATATAATAAATATGGTATTAATAACCCGCTGCAATCCACCATCGGCCGGTCAGCGCCAGAGAGGCTCCAAATGCGAGAGGGCGCATCACACAAACGTGCACACATACCCATATGCATACACATACTCACAGACGTTGTATATCATGAAGTAGCCCAGCTCCCACTCGACAGTCCGGAAATAAATGCACACCATTTAACGTACTGTCATTTTGGAAACAAGCCTAAAGGAAGAAGAAGTGACAAGAAACTTCCCGGGTGTACCTGTTACCATCAATCACGCAGGGGCCAGGCCACCAAATACACAAAATCTATGCAAATATGTGTAAACTCACATACACGTGTACATGACACGTCTATGCGCCACACCCACCCGCATCCAGAACCCCGCAACACCAAGCAGCCTACGAAACAAACGAAAAGTTAATCAAACTTATTAGGCTTTTCAGTCTATAATCATGTGCACTAAATTAACCATTTATATCCGACTGCGAGCAAGGTCTGTATAGGTATATTTACTGCATGCAATAATTGATGAACTGTGTAATATTGCTCTAGCAGCCCAGTAGTAACTTAAACAGTTCGATTCGATTAATTCTATGAGACGACAATATATCATTGATGATTCATAATAAATTCTGGTAGCCAGAGCGAGGTTACCGACCTAGTTTGCCTCTGGTACTTTAGTTGTACCTGCCTCCTCGTACATATCAAAAGACTTGTACCGAATTAGTATGGAGCTTAGTATTTTATTTCCAAGTAAATTTAACCAGCGTCAACATTTATATTTAGGTAAAGCCTAGGGTAAAGAACTTAAGCAAAATAATAAAAATAAATATTGAGACCTGCATTAAAAATTAAAATTAATTTTCAAAAATGTATGATTATTCGTAGTTAATTATCAGCACAGGCCATAACATTCTAAGAAAAAAAGAAGTAATACTACTACGTAATTTTTTTTATGGTATTGGGCACTGGCCATTAGACCATCAGCCAAAAGATATACGCTCCGTTTCGTAATATTACGTTCCTTTCTACTTTAAATTATAACGATTTTCTGTGAATTGCAGGTCCAGAAAAAAATGTTTTTATTTTAGAATTTCTAGATTTGAAGTGCTCTTTGAAATAAATCTACTCATAAGCTGGTTAATTTTTAAATTTATTTTAGTACCAAAATGGAGCAACTCTTTTGTTCTTATCTGAACTTGATTTTTAGCAATTTTTTTTTGCACTTTTTTGGCACATTTCTATCCTGGCAATGTTTTGATACTGTTAAGTTAGTAAAACTAGTCTTACTAACGGGTCGGCATGAACAAAAACATAACACTATTTCTTCAGTAGGTTTTAGGTTAAATTATTTTTTCTTCTGTATTTAATAGCGTTTTGTTTTCACTGTTCATCGCGTTCCTCGCGTTGCTGAAGTTCTAGTAGACGACTCGATTCTAACGAGAGCTTTTGCTACTCTGTCGTAATTGCCGGTTTCTTAGGGTATACAGTGTCTCAGTCAGACTCGATCTGCCTGGGGCGGGCGATTTTTTAGTCCCGTTGCAACTACCGCAGTAATTGATGATTTTTTTAACTGGAAAAATACACTTTGTTGATTTTTATATGAAAAATTTCAATGGTAAAGAACTGGGTAACACAACACTAAGACATTTCGATGTGTTTTTGTTTATTTTATTGTATTCTATTGATTGATGTAACTTGTACCGTGCGCCGCGAACTTTATTTCAAAGAAGGGTCTTAACACACTCTTGGTCCAGCTTCCTGAAAAAAATCTTTAAACCCCTGTGTAATTCGACATTGATACAAATTGATGTCCCGAGACATTCCGGGACACAAACTCTAATGCAGATTTTGCTGCTTTAAAGCTTTTGTGCATGGACTGCTCGATTCAGCGTTTTTATACATTTTCTAATGAATAGAGTTGGTAGTTTCCACATGTATATATTTATTTATATATCAGCTTTATTTCAGTAATTAATGTTTTTCACTAGGCAATTTTTAATTTTAACCGTCTTGAGCGTACAATTCTTATTTTTTTTTTCTATTTAAAATGTTTAAATTGAAGAAAGTACCAAGACACCGTTAAACGGCGAGATGTTTGAAACTTCAATGAAAGTGTACTTACATAATATACCTAAGCAATTAAGTCACACATGCGCAAATATATAATGTTCATTAAATTCATTCAGGTGATGGCAACAGAGTTATCAAGAACTTTATCATGCAGCGGTGAAGAGGCGTCAGAACATCTGTTAAATCTATCACCTTTCGAGATGAAGAATTTGTTGTACCATATACAAAGCGGGAAGGAATTTGCTATCGATAGTGGTAAGAAATATCAGTATTTCTTTAGGGTAGGAACTTACTAAATCTTAAAAATAGAAAAACAGTTCTATATTTTTTCTCTGCGTCCGCCTGTCTCTCGCAACTGTTGTATTGTTTAAGGGATGCAAATTTTTTGTTAGATAATTTTATTAAAAATCCAAATATTTTGGCTGATCTAGTTTAAGCTTCATTATTGGTGTATTTAATTTATCATTTTCATTATAAGTATATTATATAACTATGTTGATTAGTATAATATGTATTTTTATTAATGAATATTTTTTTATTACAGCAAATTATTTGTATGTAATAAAGGAAAATATCAATAAAAGTAAAGGCGAGTTATGTTTAGTGCTAAATATTGTTGTTTGCATTCGTTAACGTCGATTGAACCCTAGTTTTTGTCTACCGTTTGTTTATTTTTTCTATCCAATACTTGATTACAATTATTTTCATGCAATTCCGAAAGCTAATTCGACCAGATTATTACGCAACTAACAAAACATCAGTAAAGGACAATGGGCACCTTGTTACTACCCGCTCTTAGTATCATTGTAATGTCGTTAAAAGGTATTTCCAAGAGTAATAACATATAGTATGGCGACTTGCCGGTCCGTCCGTCGGTACCAGTTTCGAGATTTGATTTCTATGAAATCTCTCATGTTTTTATACGTATATCTTTAGTAAGATCTTATTACGAACGACACTACAGTTATTGCTATTGGGGCGGATACCACGCACCATACATTTTTGCCCATTGGCCTTTGTAATTAGAGATTTATTTGTGTAAAATATCATTTTAACCTACTACTCTTTGCCCTGATGTTGCAATTACATTTATTGAATAATCAATGTGCATAGTTTGTAGGAATGACATTGTCCACGCTGTTTCTGTTACAGGCTGCATAAGTGCACATATACCTACCTAACCTTATTAAAGTGTTGTCCTTTAGGCATTATTCGTTCTGCCGTTTGCGAACTAACTGTTAATTGTTTACTGTTACACTACTTACTAGTGCCTAAGGTTCTGTCAGAGTTACTTTTTGAGTAAGTGTGTATATATATTACGAAACTTATCCCAGAAGTTTTTGTTCAGAGTTTGTGTCGAAATAACCACGAACAACATATAATTTTTAAAGGTTAAATTCGTTTTAAAGTAACAGGGAGTGAGCTAATCACCATACGTGCAATATAATTTAATTGTCAATTCGTTTGGGAACAACGATGGGGTACGACATGAAGGAGTAAGGGCCGTTGCCTTGAGCCCCAGTGACGTACCAAACCGACTTAGTTCGCAAGTTTAGTATACAATACAATATAATATTTCGAGTAAGTTAACCCACCATTACATTTTATTACTCTTATGCTGTCGCCATTTGTCAGGCACAAATCGAGCTCGAAGCAAGTTTTCACAATACCAAAGTTGACTTTTTCTTGCCCCTACCGGTAATCGACCCGGTGCTACTTTGGTTGTCTTTAAAACTGGCAGATATTTTTCATCATTATTTAAGATACAATGTTATTTAATGGCTTTATCAATAAAAAAAAAAGGTAGACATCTTCATTGTATATTAAATTAGATTTCTAAAGAAATATTGTGCATTTTTGTGAAATCAGTTGTCTACCTATATTTCTAAATAAGGTTTTTTATAGTTCCAGTTGGTCGCGGCGGTAACTTCTCTATTGTGAGCAATAAGTCAAATCGATTCGGGAAGAAGTCACAAATCCTACTTGAAGGACAGTCTCTTCAAGCCAATGCAGACACCAGTAAGTATCATTATAACTACCTGACAGCGCCAGCCCTAGCTCTTGATCAGGGTAGAGCGAGATTTTCGTTCAGCGGCCTTTTGTTGACGCTTTCACTCTACGTAAATTGTACTCCAGTTTTATGTTAAATAAAAATAATGATTCCCAAATTTCCAAAAACCACATTGAATTAAAATTAAATTAAGTAGTATAATAATTAGTATTATACTCCTGCTTCCTTTTTTGTTTACATAATTTACTTGATAATTTGTATGGATTAATCAAAATTAAAAGAGCGACTGCTGAAGAGTTTCTTTCGCCGTTTCTACTCACCTGAACGCCATTTTGACTTCGGAACGGTAGTAGAAAAGTTACCTAATAACGTTTCGTTTCGTTCATTGACTTCAAAAAAGTGATACGATATCCTATTTTTGAGAAATAAAGCATTTAAATTTGACTTGTTTTTGATATATGTATGCCCTCTTTTTTTTTATTGAGAACTTACCTTAGATAGAATTGATACATAATATTTTTGGGAGTGTGTGTGTGGTTGTGAATGTGTATGTATGCGCAAGCCTTCATACTAAATATAGCTCACAAATTAAATGGAAACCTGAAGAGCATTCTTCAACTCAATAGTTTGACACTAATGGCAAAAAATAAATAAGTATAATAAGGCCACTACACTAGTATGTGTGTTTTAGTGCTTAGGCACGCTTACATTGCGTACAGGCGAAAGAAGCTTCAAAGGAATTTACAAGGCAAAGTAAGTCGCAAGTGCCTTTCACTGTGACATGCAGCTGTAGGTACTTAAAGTCAACATCATGAGTGGACTTTTAAGATTTCTGTACTTATTTATTTTATGTTGATGTACTATTTTTTTACTATCTATCTTAAAATTAATACATATAGGAACTCGATTATATTCTTTAGCGCCGATATCAGAGCCAGACCGGCAAGGGCAGTGGCTCCGTCGTCGTCGTCTTGACGGAGCTCTCAACCGGGTACCAAGGGACTTCTATCCACGCGTATGGGCTGTCTTAGAAAAGGTTTAAATTTTGTATTCTAATTGTTTTAAAAATTCACGGTTTGTATTACTATTAAACATATTACGTGTTATTACGGGTCATACGCGATCGTGGTGCTTACAACACCATCGAAATATCTCGATGGCTCAAATCAAAGTTAACCCAGTCAAATTTTGAATTTTAATTATTCTAATAATTGAAAATATTCTTATTTAGGTAAGTTATAAAGGAATGCTATCAGTATCAGTATTTTACTTACCTTACTATCGGTTCACAAAGCTAACATCTACTGAGAAGAACTGGCCAGAAAGAGGACAGATAGTCTTTTAAAACCAAATATTATTTAATATTTTTTGTAATAATTATTGAAGTTTTTTTATGAAGTAAATTTTAGAGTGCACATATTGAAAAAGTACGTAAATATAAAAATATACATTACGATGAGAATTTTTACCGAAATTAGGTTTCCAAAATTTCTACTTTTAAAGGAATTATACCTGAGTGCAATATGCCTGCATTTTTAATATAGTACAATAGTAATTTTCCTTTTTTTTTTAATCAATTATATTAAGCCGATAGTGCTCAAGACAAAAAGAAATTTTGTGTTTCAAACGTAAATTTAAAAAAAATATTTGCGAAATTGATTGCAAACTAGCTAATTCTCTATCCTTCCCTTAAAACACCCGAAAGTTTACTTAATTTTAATAGAATAGACTTTATTGACCATCGATAATAACATATATTTTAATTTCAGTGCCAAGGCCTTATTATCCAAGGAAAAGTGCTTCAGCCAAATCTTACTCAAGAAATGACTTCGGGGGAGTTAAAATTCGCTCTTGCAGTGGAAACGGTCCTAAATTCGATACCGCAACCGGAATACCGGCAATTGGTGGTCGAAGCCCTTATGGTTTTAACGCTTGTGGTGGAATATAAAGCTGTTAGCAATTTGGGAGAGATGATCGCCGTCGAAAGTTTAGTCCACAAAGCTAATCAAATCTTTTTGGAGGATCAGGTTAGTTTTTAACCTATTTTAACCGACTTCAATTAAAATATGCATATTATAGCTCCGTGTGTGATGGACTCTTGGACCAAATTGTAATGGAATGGAATTGAATTGCAGACGAATAAATTTGGCTACCATTAGAAAAAAAAGGCATAAAAAACATATGAACATACACATATGTATAAATAAACATGTTAATGCCATTAAATGTATGTAATTGGCGATAGAATAATTTCGACAGCCCTCCTTTCCATACTCGACTTCGTTCGTTTTATTTTTTGTTGTTATTGATATTTATATTTTGAGTTTACACTATAATCGATTTGAGTTTGAAATTTGTATGTATTACCTTTTTACGACAAACAGCAAAACAGTTTGGAGACTCCTCTAACTTTTTGGATTTTTTAAAGATATAATAAAGATATATAAAGAGAAAAGATAGAGCTTTTTTAAGGTCAGACAGACAGCATTGACACCCTTTGGGTACGGAACCCTAATAATGGACTCTTCAGCAGTGCACAAACAGAATTTTTATAAGAAAGGTTTTACAGCATCTCATCATCAGTAGTTATTCCTTTAGTATTACTTACTCAGATGCGGTGCAACGGTGACGCGACCTTATGCTGCGCAAAGCCGGAAAACATATCGAGCGGAGGTGGCTTAGTGTGCGGCGGTGCGGCGGGGGTGTGCCAGCACTTGTACGACAGCGCCCCTAGCGGGCGGTACGGGACTATGACATACATCGCTCGCGGCGTGGCAGCGCTACTCGCCGACCGTTTGCAGAACCAGCCACCTATTGAGTGCACCATCAGCTAACCACCAACACTAATAGGGCGCTTAAGTTACTTTGTTAGTCATAAGCCTCTCGTGAAATAGGTGAGGTAAATGAAATGGCTTTCTGGAATATTTCCTCCTTCATGTCCCAAGTTACCCATAAGACAAAAATATAGAAACACATTTTGGGAACATAGAAACGTACATACTGTACACCAGGTATGTCAAACTCAAAGTCATTGTCAGGCATTGTTTTGTCATTGAAGCAAAGCTCTTTAAAAACTTTGAAATCTCACTTACTCGTAAACAGTGTCATAACGTGCAGACAATGCTAGAGGCTAAGGTGATAAGACCTTAATTACTCCCAGGGGCTTTTTCTTTGTAAATATTACTTTCCTCGAGGCAAAGCGCGCGTTCAGAGAACCCACGGGCGGTAATGACGCGCCTATAGATGCTTACAACACCTGTGGCACTCGCGTGTAGTTGACACTTCAAAAATGTAATAACTTCTTTCTTGAAGATCCCAATACTGTAGTCCTTAGAGAAATCTTTGGCAGGGAGCTCATTCACAACCTAAGCGTTCACAGGAGGAACTCTCAAAACCGCACTGTACGTGACTATTTAGAATCTAAGGTGTGAGGAAGAATTCCTTGTCGATGGCGAGCGGTGCGATGGTAGAAAGTAGATTTCGAACAATTCCTTAGTACAATCCCATTGTACAAGCAGTAGAACACAGCAATTTACTATGATGACTATGGTTATGCTAGTCCAGTGCAGCAAATGTCTGCAGCTTTGATCCGGTCTATCCATTTCATTGATGACCCGCTGCGTGCTCAAGTGCGTTGTAATTGGCTACTCATCAGGTAGATAGGTTCATGTCCATATAGTCACATACTGGCCACTTCATACAAAAACTACGTTATTCGTGACTACTAACACTACAATAACAAATGACGTGTGTGTACTTCATACATCGTGGTAAGAGAGAGCTTGCGCCATACAGGGAAAAGCCTGCTTAGTGCGACTTCACTGTGGGTTTGACTCACATGGAATTCCATCCAGGATAAGAATATACATGTCACATCAAATTTCCAGGTTAGACCGGGGGATACAATAAACATTTCAATTGCCTTGTCTATTTATAACTGAGAGTAAAAGACCGTTATTACCGAACCCCACGGTACATACATATTTGAAATCAGATGTTTTACTATTTATTTCGTTATATATTACAGTCCGATTTTGAAAGAATTAAGCCGCGTTTTTTTAAGCATTAAAGGCATTGCATGTTTTCTATGCTCGCATTCCTCATGTTGACTAAAAATTAATGCCCTCTATGCTGTACATGGACTTATTCAACGCATTGCACGTACTCGGGAGGCACAAAGTGGATGCGCTATCAAATCAGTGTACAGACATTTATTATAATATACAGATATCTAGTAAATAGACGATTTGAATGCATATTTATTGTAATATAACCTTATGCTAAATAATTTTGTCAACAAAACGTGGCTTTTCTAATTAAAATTTTTATATAACCTTATGCTAAATAATTTTGTCAACAAAACGTAGCTTTTCTAATTATAATTTTTCTGTATTGTCCGTTTGTTTTGAAAAAAATGGAGGTATAGTATAGCGCAGCAAACTTTTCTGCCTCAGTGGTCAAAAATCGAAACTACAGTCGCCATATTGAAATGGTGTGAACTGACAAGGACACTAGTAACCAAACACCCAAGGTGAGAGGGTCAGAAAAGTTTGTTGCACTGTAAACTGAAATTATTTATTTAATGTTTACATTGTTCTCGAATTATTTATATATCGGATATGTTAATAAGATAAAAATTTTTTGAATAAAAAAAACAAGTGCCAAGGTAATTTTATATCAATTATTTTAAATTAGGATTTTACTACGCCTCCTATTTTTAAGGCCCAGAAACTTATTAAATAGGTACAGCAGTGGTTTTTTATTTTTACTTTATGCCAATTATTTATTTCAGACTTCAGTTATAAAACTTGTGATTATGAAATATTAAACTTTGTTTTTATTCAATTTTTTTATTTCCTTTAACTCAAAACACAGACTATATAATTTTCATAAACTACTATGCTAATTATACACAATGAACATTCAGATATTATGAACAATATTTATATGATAAAATTATCTAACGCTTGTAGATTTATATTGCTAAATCAAAAATAAATTATACTGAACGTACAAGAGGAACACAAAAAAAACAAAATGTTTCTAACTACTTCAATTCAATGTAACTCTGCCTACATAACAATAAATTTACATCAGTGTACAGCTTACTACGCTTCATCCTTCTTCCCAAACGGATTCATTTTGGAGAGCCATGATGTAGTGTTTCTGCGAATATAAAAAATTCAGTTAAAAATATTTTATATAATATTGGTTGATCATTTTACTAAATCACAAAAGTTAATTACAGAAACGAATATGGAGGCAATTATTTTGCAAGAACAAATTATTATTTGTAGATTTCCTAGGGCTTTGATATTTAAGAGTGTTTTAGACGTGGGTTTCTGAGGGCGAGGATTACGAATTTGATATTAAACTTAAATATTTAATAATGATAAAAATAAAAATTAATGTAATAATGGTTTTTCCGACATTTGCAATAATTCACACGCTACAAAAGAAACAAGACAAATAAGTTAGGCTTTAAGGCATAGGGATTTTTTAATTTTTACAAATTATTTTCACTGTTTTTTTTTCGATCCTTGAAATAATTCTCACACTCCAACATCCTAAGTTAAAATGTAAATATTACATGCTTTGCCAGTTTTTAGTCATAAAATAAAACTTTTAATTTGCAGCGAAAATATCTGTCCACTAACTATCAGTGTTACGATCTAAAAATAAGCAGACTTACGAGATATCCTCAGCAGAACTTTGGCTTCCATCAATTCCAGCTGCTTTTAGTTTCTCTATTAAATTTTTTCTATAAACATTTTTCAAAGGTACTGGTTTGTTAGCAGCTTCTTTCTGCTTAGCAATCTTACATAATGCTTCATACCATGACAAACCATACCATTCTATTTCTTCTGGCGTATACTGGAAACAAAAACATTGGTTCAAATATAATTTGCATGGAATGCATACAAAAAAAACCAAGGCATACAAGTACTATGTAGCTCTGCTTGGTCTTTTTAATCAACCTGCAGACCAATGTCTTAGATGGGATGGCTTACTGGCTACTTCTTGGAAATATCTTTATTGCACAAATAAAACGTACAACAGGCGAACTTAAAGCATTCTCTTACAGTTAACCTTCGAAAAGTGAGACATGAAGTTTAGGTAATGCAAATGGACACTTTTGTCATTTTTAAGCTTACAACACCTTCGTGTTTATCAGGAAATTGTTATAATTTTACCCTGGTGAGGTTTTTTTTTAAATATGGAAGTAGGGTATTATAAAGTACACAAGGCGAATAAAGCATGGAGCTGCATGTTGTGCATAATACCCCTCTACACAAAATGAGTAACTCTTGCATGGGGCAATGTATACACAACAAAGTTCTTAATAATATTTAAAAGCTATCAATAAGTAATTTTAAATCTTTTACGAAAAAACTACTTTGTAAAAAAGCATACTACAATATTTCAGACTATGTGAATGATTAAAATCCTTGGGATTGAAGATGCCTTATTACAGGATGGAGGGTAAACCAAATTAGAATGGAAATAATATAAAATTGTACAGCTTAAATTTTTTATTTAAACCATTGATTGTATTTGGAGTATTTATGATTTTTTTTAAAAGAGTAACTATCGAGTTTCTTGCTGTTCTGCTTGGTAGAAATCAACATTGTGAACCGGAAGGTGAGTGGGATGGGTTAATTAATAGTATTTCATAATTTTGTCAATTCAAAAGTGTTGGTAAAATCCTAATTTGAATAAAAAAAATTGACTTTGACTTAGACTTTGAAGGCGTTCGATCGGGTCTGGCACTAGGGTCTCCTAACGAAGGTGCCATTTTACGGACTGCCTGAGGGTTCGTGAGAATGGGTGGCTAGCTTCTTGTACGGCTTGATGTATGCGAGCCATAGTTGACGGTAGCTGCTCTTATAGCATGGACATTATGGACGCTATGTGCTGTCTAATGCTGTTTCTACTGCATATCAATGACAGGTTTTCCATTGACAAAATATTATATTGCTATGCCCATTACAGTACTAGAGAAGCTTTTTATACGGGTCGTGCAAACATCCCACGGTCTGTAGTGGAGAAAACCGCGGAAGTGTCTAACATCGAGACCACTCTTTACAAGACTGGGGACAGGAAAACTTGGTCTGATTCAATCCTACAAAGACTCTGCTACGAAAACTGCATTCACTGAGTTCACCACAATTCCAGAACACAGCCCATACCATCTCCAAGAGCATTAGGAGGAGGAGAAGTTCAGAAATTCCTTAAAGATCATTTGGTCAAGTCGAGGTGAAGCTGGCATCCAGAAAACAATGCTTTACAAGTCGCAAGTATTGCTCCTAGATACAAGCTTGGCCTTTTCGACTTGGTTCAACGACAGGCTAGAATCATTGACGATCCTAAACTTACAACTCGTGTCGAATTCTTAAGTCCGAGGAGAGTTTGCCTTTCTGTGTGTTCTACCCTTTGTATAATGGAATGTGTTCTGAGGAATTGTTCGAAATAATGCCCACGGCTACTTTTTACGATTGCACCCCTGGCCATCGGCAGGGAATTCATCCTTAGAACTTAAATGGTTATGTTCTAGCGTTTCTGAGGAACTTCCTCCCGTAAACACTTAAGAAATCGTGACCATTATTAGTCCAACCTCTTTGCTTGCTATGGTGCTGCCTTTTAGTTCAGTCTTGGACTTTCAAATCTCTGAACGAATGTGGGATTCAAATCTGTGTTAGCATTTTTTTTACCCTTTTCAGGAGAATCTAGCCTATGGCAAACTTTATTATCATCAGCTGAGAATGTGCTGATCTTGTGATTGGATCTGATAATATCAATCACTACAATTTCTTTAACCCCATGCACTAATAAGAACTTGCATCTGTGCTGATTATCCAGATCAGATCATCTATAGTTTAAGTGCTGCATAGTTTAAGGGTGGTTATTTTCTAGATATGAAATTTGAAGAGTTCAATTGAAGTCTTGGTGGTTTCCTTAGATGGCTGATAAAGTACTGCTTCGCTCTGTTGAGTACACCAAGTTTTTTAGACGCCAGCTTCACCTTATCTTGTAAATGATCTCGGAACTGGAGATGTCAACACCAAGGATCCCAATGCTCTTGGAGATGGGGAGGGGAGTGTTCTGGAATTGTGGGACCACAGTGAATGGGGTTTTCTTAGCGGTGAACGCGCGTTGTAAAAAGCAAAGACACACTTTGTTTGATAAATTCGGACCAAGTTTACCCGTGTCCAGTCAGAGACCTTGGACAGTGTAGTCTCGATTTGAGACACAAGTTTTCCGTGGTTTTCCTTCACAACGGAACGAGGGATGTTTGCACGACCCGTGTAATAAGCGTCTCCAGTACTTTCATCTGCATAGCAATGTATGTTGTTGATGGATAACATGTCATTGATATGCAGTAGAAAGAGCATAGGAGTCAGCACAGAGCCTTGCGGGACACCAGCATTAATGTCCATGCTATCACAGCATCTACCGTCAACTACGGTTTGTATGCGTCTGCCGGACAAAAAGCTAGCCACCCATTTGCACAAACCCTTGGGCACTCCGTAAGATGGCAACTTCGATAGAAGACCCGATCGAACGCTATGTCTAGGTTACATGCCAACGCCTCCCCCTGACTCTCAATGGCTAGTGCCCATCAGTGTGTGAGATACACTAAAAGGTTACCAGTCGAGCGACCGTGGCGGAAGGCGATTGATGATCACTGACCAGGTCGTGTTCTTCTAGGTATCTTAGAAACTGTGTGTTGATCACATGCTCCATCACCTTGGAGAGAAGAGGTAATACCGATAGGCCTGTAATTTGATGGTTTTGATTTATCGTCCTTTTTGGGCACCGGGTGCACAATCTGCTACAAGCTTGTTATTATTTGGTGCTGAGCTGTCTATACGAGCCTCAAAAGTCTATAGGTTAGATTGCATCTTAAGTTTTGTATTGTGCAGTATTAAGCTGGATTATTCTCCTAATTGGACATTATGTAGGACTAAGTGAAATCTATGATGTGATCAATAGTGCGGTACTATAAGTTATCTACTGCATGAGAAAAGATATGATATTTTGTTAAACAATAAATTAAAAGTTTAAAACAGGTAATTTTATGCCTATTATATTTAGTAACTATTATAAAATTATAAATAAGTTGCAAAGCTCAGAATAAACATATCTACTTTGCAAATACTCACACTGTAGTAATAAGAAACATGCCTACTTACAATAGCTGTAGTATACTCTGTCATTACTACAAGCAGTCATTAATTGGTTGTAACAATATATTATTGAAGTGTTTGAGTGTAAGGTGCAGGATAAACTTTTTACTTATTTTACTAACCGACGATAAATAAGTTTTATACTCCTCATAGATTTCATTCTGTTTCAGGGGATCATGGGCATATCTTTGACATCCATTCATCAGTTCAACTAGTATTTGTTTTTTTAATTTCAATGCTAACATTGACATTAAGTCGCAGGCAGGAGTTTTGAGCAGGTAATGGTCAAACCCATAGTGATCGTTGATAAGACTGATAGTACGTTCCGTGACAGTGACGGAAAGGTGAGTGTTCAAAACTTCTGACTTCACCACTGTCCTTTTGAGAACAGGTACCCAGTAGTGAGGCACTCTACGACGTCGCGGATCACGTTTTTGAAAGCCTGTTGACAATAATATCAAATTAAAATAACCTTTCAAACAAATCATTTTAGGAAAAATAGGATTATTGATGCTTTTGTTCTCATTTAAATTAGGTAGACCTAGGTACTGAAGAGGTTACAATCTCTCGTTAGGTTAGAAGAAATTAGATAGACTAGCGAACATTATAGTGCAGTGAATACTTTGTTGTGATATTACGGAGCTGTAAGGGACAGTGACAGATTTTTGAATAAAAAAAATTGGATTTGAATTAGATTCCTGTATTTTACAGAATGGCTCTGTGTAGTCTATGAGTAAATGTCAGAAACTCGTATGTCATAAGTCTGAATGTCTTTTACGGATTAATTAGTCATAGAATATTTTATTATTAATCATAGAATATTATTTATGTAGAAATTTGCACCACAAGAAATATCCAACAAAAGATGTTTTGGAAAGTTGTCCCTGGAAGCAAAAGAAGTCATTGAGAGTTAATATTGTATTCCATACTTATGAATAGTTCAGGAGCAATAAATGTCTTCTTTCAATTCTTTCAGGTTATACACCTGGTTTCAATCAGATAGGGTCCCATACCTAGAGGCATATAGAGGTATAGCAGCATTACGCCCCCACTTGCTAATGAAAAGGTACCGTGAAGCCGCTGCACAAAAAAAGGAACAACCTGAAGTTTTTTTTTAAATCTGTCACTGTCCCTTACTGCTGTCTAATATCATAATGAAGTATTTACTGCATTACCGGTACTAATATCAGAATTAAGTATTCTAAAAATCTTAAGTTTGTATAATTTATCTGTAGGTGAACTTCCAACAACACAACAAAAATATTCAGTTGACAAAAAACATGCTTATGCTAAACACTGCTTGGCAAAATTGATATATAGTTATATGTGCATGCCTGTATCAGATACATACACTAGTTTCTCAGGTGTTTTTTGTTGTTATGCCAGGTTGCATGAAGTGAATGTTAAGGGACTCTCAAAAGGAGAGAATAGAAGGTAGGTTGTAGAGTTATAGTTTTTTTAGTTTAGTTTGTAGTTTTAGAGTTATAGTTTAGTTTGTAGGGAAGCACTGTACATTAAAAGGCATTGACTTTAAATAGTAATATTTTTTTGGGACAGGAAAAAACATACTCATTGTATTGTTTTTACGTCACTTGAGTTAGGAAAAGCGCAAAAAACGAAAAATTAGCGATTTTTGTTAAAAAAATTATAAACAAATACTGATGGAAAAATAACTTTTATAATTTAAAGTTTTGTATCACCTAATACTAAATTTTACATAGTAGTAGCTTTTTTACAAACAGTTTAACACTTTCTACGTGTTTATAATCTAAAACAAACACATAAATTCCAAAAAATAAGTAAAATGAACAAAGTTGTTTTTAAATAAATTAAAATCAAACAAAACCAAACAGTAATAAATAAAAAAAATACTAAACTATTTTTTTTTTATATTGTTGACAATGGATACAAGTCTTTTGAGTAATTCCTTAGAATCATCGAAAATTCATTTCTATCAATTGTTTAAATTTACGATGAATGATAATGGGTCGCCCTGACTACACTAAATAAGTACAGTTGGTCCTGGCGCTCGCCGGCCGCTACCGCGGCACGCTCCGCTCGGCTTCGCGCGCTAGTTTTCATGTGCTCCGCTTGGCTTTGCGCTATAGTATTCATGTTCGCAAGTGGGTCGCCCTGACTACACTAAATAAGTACAGTTGATCCTGGCGCCGGCCGGCCGCTGCCGCGGCACGCTCCGCTCGGCTTCGCGCGCTAGTTTTCATGTGCTCCGCTTGGCTTTGCGTTATAGTTTTCATGTTCGCAAGTGGGTCGCCCCGACTACACTAAATAAGTACTACGGTTGACTAAACGCTCAGAAATTGTTGTTGTTAAGTTTTGATTATACATAATGAAAAAGAGCTCTCTTATTTTCTGGTTTTAAAAGTTTATATTATAACTATATAATAAAAACAAGATTCGATTAATATAGTAGTCCATTCAAGCATTTTTGATCAAAATACTTTTATCCATGTTCTATCCACGAAAAAAAAAAAAGATATGAAATGAACGAAATATTTATATATGTGCAATGTGCATACATAATAATATAGTATTATCTAAATTACTGAAATATTACATTTATGGCTATTATTACCATGTAATGTTAAAAGATATTACAAAAAAAATGATAAATTATGTAAACGCGGTATTCTTGTATGCACTATTACTTTCGTTGTTCTTTTATTATGTGAGGTAAAAGCAAAGTTATCCTACGACACTGAATTTTCGATATTTTATTTCTCGAAAACTATGAAGTTCCGCAAGATAAAACTTTGTAGATAGATTAATGACAGTAAGTTCTATTCCCAAAAAAAATATGAAGTCGAAAAAAAATAGCTGATAAAGTACAGTGCAGCCGTTTGTAGTTTTAGAGTTATAGTTTAGTTTTATCAAATAAATGGACTAACCTTTTACTACAGCTTCCCCACCCCATATTCCTTCATGTAATTCTGATGGATGTTTTAGGGGAATTACAATATTTTGTATTGGAAGGGTTTCTCCTGTAAACTCATCACGTTTCCATTTCCCATCTTGAGGGATGAAGTGAACAGCTGCTGGTTTCAACACCTTCCACTCACGCCAAAACTTCTTATAAGCTTGTGGTAATTCAGAAGCAATACCTATTTCAAATCTGCCTTTCCTCTTAAACGTCTTAGATAACTGACGTGCAGAAGCCTGAAAATAAGATTTGACATTAGGAAAATTATTTATTTAGGTGTGAATGTCAAATGCTAAAAAATATGATTTGATGTTGGATGCGTAAATACACACCTGAATACGGGAAGAAGCCATGAAATCAACTGAAGAGTTTTATAAAATATTAAATACAAGTTTCATAAAACTACTACTTTAGATTTATTATTTTTGTGAAACTGGAAATTGATTCTTGTAATCTTACTCATAATTTCATTCTCCAATGTCTCGTCTAGGACTGTCAGAAAAAAAAAAAAGTATCGATATCTGTCATAGACAAGCGAAACTTAAATATGTACGCTTTTATCAGGGCGTTCCATCTGACTACTTTTTAGCAAAAATTGTTAACGGTTTGCGTTCATGTTTTTAGTAGCAAAATCTAATGTTGACTTTTAACGTCTAGTCTGTTACGAAATGTTGCTACCAAAAACCGATATCGGAAGGTGCTCAGCTGTCAAATGTGAAATGTGAAAGTGAATCCTTTGCAAAAATAGATAAAAAATTTTTTTAAAGATAAGTCTATTTGGTAATACCCAAAAAAAAAAAACTCAAACATATACACATACGGAACTGTCAAAAACTGACGAGAAACGCGTTCTGTTTGAGCAATAATAGCGCCGCTGAAATTATCAGATTTAGATCTAGAGCACTATACAACTTAAAGAATCATTAATTTTGTTAAATTCTTTTAAATAGAATATATCCTTTCCGGAAGCCGTTATGTTTCTTTTATTAGACTTGGAGACATGTACTGGTTTTTGGTTTTTCTATTATACAGAGTTTGTGTTACTTGGGGTAGACATAAGAACGAACAAAAGAAATGAAGGAAGGATTGTGATCACAGACCTAGGATTTTTACGGTACGCTAATTGTGATCGTACGGAAAAAATCTATTGATTAAAACCCGACACTTTAGAATATTGTAACCTTAATGGATTGTTTGTATACATACCGCCTGTCGATTGCAATAGGTCTGATTTCAGCATGCCATTTCGTCATCATACAAATATAGTCCTAGTTTACCATGTCAGCATCCTAGCTAGAGAAATGGTTCGAACTGTTTTATGATGTAAAGTAGAGGGATTTTTTTAATACCACCAAGGTGGCAAACAACTGTACGTGACCATAAAGCCGGGTCGGAAAAGTTGCACTGCATATCATTATTTTGCATTTTGTCACAGGTTAGAGAGAAAGATACGAGACCAAGTAAAAATCCAGTGCGTGCGACCGAGATAACTAAATATTACTTACTATCCTCTGGATTTGGTTATTGCGAGATATAGTGTGCCATATAGTATTAGAAAAAGCCAAATAACGATTAGAAAACAAGATTTTATATAAATGATATTTTTCTTAGGGTAAGCTGGGCTTTCAGGCTTGTAGGTATAAAGGTACCGCTACTGACTAACATAAATAATTTTGTAATAAAATATGACTGTCTTCACAGATATTCGGTCATTTTGTTCACATCAAGTAATGTGAACTTGCCAGATACCCTGTATTCTACGGGCTAACCCGTTTTTAAGGCCTTAATAAAATAGAAACCGGTTTTTAGCAAAATAAATACGGGGTAAACAAAACTAGCATAGACAAAAACCGATTTCGCAACTAGTTTTTTATAAACGTGCAAGATCATTTTAATCTGTAAATACATATGGCTGATGTGAGTGAAACAGACAAAGCGTCTTGACAGTATATTCTTATATATATTTAATTAGGAGTTCCTTTAGATAGCTACAGTGATATATATCAGATATGCTAATAAAGGGGCAATTGTACTCTAATTTACAAATGTAAAAATAATAATTTTAAATTTATTCTACAATGAATTTTTTTTTTTCTATGAATTATCTACAACTACTAAAAATTTAAAGTTAATACTTTTTATTCTAGTTGCATTTACCTATAAGAATACAAGGACAATAAACAGATCCATTTATTATTCGAGGTAAATAAGCAACATACGCTATATTCCTTCGGTGGTTGAGTGGTATGCAAGTACTTGGTCAGTTTTGTAAGGGTATTGCGAGTCCATAGGACAGATTACATAAGTCGAGGTTTATGGTCTTATCATCATCACTCTGCTTGAAAAAAACGATTTGGAACATACCTAGAGCCACGTACGAAAACTTAACGCAGGCTAGCTAAAGGGTGCTACTTCTGAGCCGCGTTGCAATGTTATTGTCAAACCTCATTTTAGCACCAACTACCCGTTCCGTCTGAGCGCATGTGATGATTTTAGCGGCGCTATTATTGCTCAAATGAAACGCGTTTGACGTCATGTTTTGACAGTTCCTTGTGTATATGTGTTTAAGTATTTTATTTTGATATTTTTATAGATAATACTAAAGATATAAATTTATATGCGAAAATAAAGTTTTCTTTAAAAAAACCATGTTATTACTATTTTTCTCAAAGGATTCGCTTTCATATTTGACAGCTGTCAAAAAATAGCGCAAAATACCCACCTCCTGAGATGGGTTTTTGGTAGCAACATTTCGTAGCAAAATCGCTCAGACGAAAGGCTAAAAGTCAACATTAGATTTTGCTATCAAAGGCAATAAGCCCAAACCGCTAACAATCAGGGATTTTTTAACAATTAAAAAAAAAAGTTTAAAACGTTTACATAGATGGCGTTGAATCAACAAGGAGCATTTTTTTTCTAAAACTTAGTGACTTTGCTGTGTTCCAAATTCAAACTTAATAATTATGTGGCTTTGTCATATAGTATTTTCTTCCACTTTATGTAAAAAATACATACCTCTAGACAAGCACCGCTTTTTTCCTTGTAAATTTCGCGCATCGCTTCCGGAGCTCTTGCTTCAGGTCTGCTACAGACCATGATCCGTAATTATTACTCATCATCAAATAACAAAGTAACAACAAAATAATAAGAGAGTTCGCAGCACAACGGTAAACTTTATTCCAAAGAGTACCCAATCAAAGAAAAGAATCACAATGTTTTACAAAGGATAAAAATACCATACGTCTAAAAAAAAACTCCGACTTGTCGAGTCAACGCCATCTAGTCTATATTTTAAAACTATTTTTTTTTAATTCATCTTGGAATACCTCTCATTTCTGCTAAAAAGTAGCCAGATGGAACGCCTTACTAGTCTTCTATCTATGGGCTACAACGGGTAACACTGACAGCAGGATGGTAAATGAATTTTCCTACAAGACAAAAAGAAATAGCAACATACTCATGAGTTCACGATCATAGCCTCATATCTGTCAAAATGTCAAAAAAACAACAAAAACCAAATCAAAATCGTTGACGTGGATTGCTAAAAAAAATGGCAATTGGTGGTGGCAATAATATTTATTTCGTCTTTAATCATAGCTTTCGTAGCAACCTAATTATTGTGTAACATTATTTCCCTAGTTATTACTGTGATAGCTCCATATTTTCATAGGGCCCAACCTGAAATATCGATGTTATTAATGCTTTTGGAGCGTAGTAAGTTATGTCTGACAATAAAAACATTGACAATCCCTCTTTAAGGGAACCACCTTCTCTTGTATCTGATGTAAATATAGCAGTTCAGTCGAGTGAAGTGTCTAGTGTTGCTGGAAGTGTGAAAAATTCCAAGGTAAATTTAAAAGTTTAAAATTTATAGATAATGAACCTTCATGAAACTTATCCACAACGGATTTGCTCAGAATAAGATAAGAAAGAAATAAGAATAAGTAAAAGGAAATAAGAAACCCATCCATCCAACTATGAAAACACCCCAACCATTCATCCTTATGTTTGACAGTCGAACTATGTTTGTGACCTAGTCATGTATGATTATTCCCTTGTACAGTTTCAGTTGCTCTGACCGAGACTGCAATTCAGTTCTGGGACTAGCTGTGAGAATATGACTATCCCAAACTCATAAGTGGTATTAAACCCTTAGTCTGAGGAAAGACTTTCTTATTGCAATTGTTAATGAAATACTCAAGACATTGGTTTTAAAGATAAGGTTTTTGCTCATCACTTTTTTATAATTCATATTACAAAACACTTAACTATAAATGTATTGACTTTAAATTTGGCACAGTTTTAGAACTTGCCTGCCTACATTGGTCTATGGTAATCTGAAAATTATTTCAAATTGTTAGTTACATAGCTCTAAAATCTCATGAAAATAAAACTGTCACCCTCACCTAAGGGCCAACTATCATTTCATAATAAGGAAATGTTAGAAAATCAGATGTTGATGATTGCTGTTTTCTATATATTTCAAATTATAAAAACATAATAGTTAGTTAGTTAGTAGAAAATTCTTGATACCTTACATTCTGGATATTTTGTCAACACAAGTTAGACAAATTTCAAAGTTTATATTTATTTATTCCATTTGCTAATCACTTTTATAATGGTAGTACAAACGTAAATGTTATATTTAAGGATATACATAGAAGCAACATATACTGTGACATAACATTATACTGGCACTTTGTATGGAGCCACTGGGCGAATACTTGTTAAATTTAAAAAGAGTGTTAGGCTACACAATTTTTAATATTAATATCTCGAAATGTAGCTTTTAGAGCAAAATTATACCTTCACCAATCTTCTTGATATTTTACAATTACTATTTAAAAAAGTATGTGTATATTCAATACTCTTTTAATGTTCTACTCTATACTCCATTTTACATTGAGTTTAGACATCTATTATTTTGTTATCAATATATATATTATATTTATCAATTAAATGTTATATGATAATAGTAGTATTTTGAACATATCACACAATGTGATCTGTTACCAAACTAAGCAAGGCTTTTATTATGGATACAAGATAATGTATACTTAACCCAGACCAGACAAACACAAATATGGGTTGCTCATCTATCCTTGCAACAAATGATTTTCTGTTTTTTACATTTTTGAACTATCAATAAATGTTTACTATTTGATTTTTAAAAAGTTGCATTTATTTTTTATTAGCAGTAATTATAATCTTATTTTCCTGAAGATAATTTTTTTTAGTGTTATTTTTTCAAAAAATACTGTGACAGAGTGGATGTTTTTAGTGAAGACATCATTTTGTATGACCGCTCCTCTGTCACGGCTTTCTATAAAAAAGAACAAATAAAAAAAAAACTGGCTTAGTGAAAGAGCATGATTTTTTTAGTAGTAATGGATAAATAAAATAAGCATATCAAGATGACTGACAGGCAATTGCAGCAAGAATAGAAGAACAGCCCATATATGTTTATAAAGTGAGTGAATCAGACCTAAGGCCCTTGATTCAGCAGAACGGTCATTACCCACTGAACCATGGCAGCAATGATAATAAAAACTCAATAATATTACTTGAATATCATAAGAAAGGATTGTAGTGAAAATTGTTCTGAGAAGTTCATTAACAATTTTTCTCATTTATCTGAGGTAGGAATTGTATCATTACAAAAAGTAAACGCAATGGAGGCGGTGGGGTTGGACAAGTTTATTCTTAAGGCTACTTATATGTCAAATTTATTTAACTGCTTCAGACACATACATCAACAACTGTAGAGAGGCAGATCAAATTTGAAAGAGCTCAAAAGTGCCTGGAAAATGCAGCTCTTGTATCAAAAAGGATCAAAGAGCATAGAAAAGCAACTGCAGAACTTTTGGGAAAACCATTTGGTAAGGTTGTAAAACTTTTAGTAACAAAAACAAAGGAGCCATCTATAAATTACGTTACAAAATCCCCTCTCCTTCTCCTGTCAATTCCGTTAAGAACAATAGCCATTCTGGACTAGGGAAAACTGATGATTGAGTATAGGTATGACATTAGTTCCATATCATTGTATAAAATAATTGTACTTATCTACTAGCCCTATTTTCAAAAGTAAGGAGAAACTATTTTGACTGTAGGAAGAAACAACTATTAAAATACATAAAAGTACCATAATATTTTTTACGATAATATTTTTTCTGAACTGTAGATGATTGTTCAACTTGTACAAGTTATTCTTAAGAAATGTAAATAAAAACATTTATATTTACAAAGACATAACCTAAAAAAACTTTAGGTTTCCCTAAGGATAGGATTCCCTGTAAACTCTTTTTACCAACATTTTATTAATAATTTTTACTAGTTTTGTTTTACTCCTGAACAGGAACAAAATGTGATATGTGCCACCAGAAGACTTAAACCTAGTCCAATGATGAATGTAGAGTGTCCCTTGGTTTTTTTGTATGAAAATTTTTACTCTCACACTTTTGCCAACTCATAAATGTGTTACGTCCATAGCATAAGGAAGTGGCCTTTAAATAAGACAATTTCTTACCTGTTCAGGGACATTATGCTACATGTTTAGAAAAGTTAGATACATATGTTTGATTTTGTCAATATCATGATAATAATAATAAATAAATAGTTTTGAATGCTACATATACTGCCATCTGGTCCTAAACTAAGTCAAGTTTGTACCATGGATACCAGACAACCGATATAAATACTTATACTTTTTTTTGTAAATACATATACATATGATGTTGTAGTTTTTTAAGTTTGTGGATAAGCCATCTATTACAAAATATTTGTGACAGTTGATATGTCATAATTATTGTAAAAAATGTGTAATAAATTGTGTATGTAAATTTCATAGTACTTTGCATCATAACTTCATTCATATATAACGACTTCTGGATACAGTCAACTATAGTAATTTTTCCTAAGTGGTTGCTAAATCTGAAATATATTCAAAATTTTTTTAATTTCCAGAAGAAGATGATCTTGACACTACCTCTGAAATTGCAACCACCATGAGTGAAAGAACGGGTTATTCTGCAACAACTGACACATCAATCACATTGTCTGTTCAGGATGCTTTAAACAGTATGTTTTTAGTTTTATATAAGCTTGCAGCATTCCTTTGACTGGAAATGTCATTAAAAAAAAAATATATTACCCAATGATATATATTATTATACAGAATAAGATGCTTAATGATAAAACTACCTACATCAAGTTTATTTTTAATGATTATATTATAGGAGATATCAAAACATATAAATTAAGAAGTAAATAGATACAGTGATTCTAGCAAAGAATCAGTTTTGTATTCATTGTTTGCAAGTGATTAGCAAACTTCCGAATTTTGGACTGCTAAATAGATTTTGATGACCCTTTCATGAAGACTCAGAAAGTCGTTTATAAAGTTTGCTATAATTTTTTATTCATTGGTGTACATTGTTACATGTGAATGTAAGAATTTTTTTGTATACCAGATGAGAATATTGCTATAGCTTAAACAAGAGTTCTGACATCGACAATTTTTTCGTAAATGAAATTTGCATTCCCTAAACTTCGGGCAAAGAGTTCTAATCGTAGGTTAACAAGAAACTAATGGAATAAATAATTAACAATTTTTCATAAATGCAGAAGCAATAATATTGCCTAGTTGAGAAATCTAGAATTTTCGATTTGTGACGACTGTATAATTTTTGGATATTTGAACGATATGGTGCAAAATTCTGATCTTCATCATCTATTAATAAAAAATAAAAAGAAAGAAATAAAAAAAAACCATTTTGATATGAGTTACAGATTTGCTATTGCATAAATATAAGGTCTGACCACTACTGAACACTCTTTGAATCCCTGAAACATTCTGTGAAAAGTATCGACTTTGATTTATTAATAGTTTCAATATTAGTTCATGATTCATTATCAAATTGGTTATTAATAATTTTTTTAATATTTAACACTATATAAATTATCAGAACCCTTCGAAAATTCGTTCAGGAATTTGTTGTTAAATAAATTAAAAAAATCGTTCATGCCAGAATTCTTATTTAAGCAATAATAATATTCTTATTGGGATGAAAAATAAAAATTTTTTTTTAGTTTTACAAATTATTTATCGGTCAGAACTATTCATAGAACTGGACTGCAATACACAATTTTCAACAGAAAAAAAAACAAAAAGAATGATCTGCTGAGAGATGCTAGCAGATATTTTTTTTCTTTAAACAAATTATTTATTGGTCAGAACTATTAATAGAACTGTGCCGCAATAAACAATTTTCAAATAAAAAAAAAATCTAAATGAATGATCTGTGTGAAGCTAGCAGATAATTTTTTCCAAAAAAATCTTTTTCTTTAAACAAATTATTTATCGGTCACAACTATTCATAGAACTGTAGAACTCACCGCAATACACAATTTTCAAAAGAATGATCTGCGAAAAGTTAGATCATTTTTTTAATTTCCGTTTTCTTGCATTATAATTTATCAGGAACTGAAGAACTATGTTAGATGCAAATAGAACTTCACTTCATTTTTGATCTGCTAACTTTACACACTTCAAAATTGGTACTCGGGTTTTTATGGATTGCTGATCACAAATATGATGTCTGAGTTACCTGCGGTCCAATACGTAGAGATCATAAAGATTATCTCCGTGGCTTTATTTTGACCCTTAGCTGGTTATTGGCGTTAAAATGTGACCACCGTAGGAATAAACTAAAATAAATCGTGTTTTATACATCAACAAAGGTTAAAGTCTGCTAATGAATTTAGAATATAGAAATCAACTTTTACCTTAACCTTTATAATAAATCCTGCAATATATATTACTACTTAATACTGTTTAACTTGAGGTAACCATTAAAGTCTAACACTATGAGTAACGGTGGACAACTAAAAAATGGGACAAGTGAGAAATAAGCAAAACAACAAGTAGGATCAAAAATTTAAAAAGAAAACACGTCGGTTGTGGTATGGAGAAAATCAAAACCTTAATAAACAAAAAAATCTTTGCTGCGAATATATATGCAACAGATGATTTTCTCAAATAAATATTAAAAAAAAGGAAATAATTAAAAGCGACAAACTGATAGTCAAGGACAAACAAAATTAGAAAAGAAAGAGATCACCATCATTTTCGCCTGGAGGGAAATAACTCCTACTTGCCCCACTTTATCTACAACCAAAAACAAACACCGTGGAAAATATACAAAATAGATGCATTGCCAGTAAAAAAGTAAAGAATAAACAATAACAAGATATAGACACCGGCAACTGGAATTAAAACAAAACCCATACTATTGCAACAAATAAAAAAGAAACGATAAAAACAGTCTCAACTTAATGTGGCATGCAACAATGTACGACAACGAAAGAAAATGGTAGTAAACAATATAAATAACTTGCTGAGTCAAATGTAAACGGCTGTATCAAAGTTTTGGCAGTCTAAATATCGGAAGTTTTGGCCTTTTTTGCGCTTTTCGTTTTCACGTCTATGAGCTCAAAACTTTCACGCTTTAAAATAATTTCCAAGTACTTTTTTAGTTTTTTTTTGGCGAACTTGTGTTGTCCGATATCTGTCATAATAAAGTAATAAATGTCAAAACTTTCTTTATAGTCCCTGGAATAAGCGAAAGCTTAGCAAACACGCTTAAACAAAAGGAGCTACTGATGGAAAGAATAAAGCAATACAAAGAAATAAGTAAAAGACCTATTATAAGGTGTTCGCCGTCTAGCAGAAAGGAGTCAGTAGGAGAGTCAAAATTAGATGTTAGATTGGTGAGTCAAAAACATAAAATAAGAATCATCTTTGCAGTTGAATTGTGCCTAGATGAACACAAATTGTATTGACCTAGGCAAAAGTTGCATACTGTTTTAAATATTTACATTAATACTCTTTTAAACCTAAATACCTTCAAAGATGGCCTTCTAAGTTCGTCCGTCCCTTTGTCTGTTTCTCATAATGCTTGTGTTTTCTAAACCATGTGAGCCATCCTACTATTATAAATACGAAAGTATGTGAGTGTGTGTGAGTTAGTATGTAAGTGTGTGTTTCTTCTTTACACCACAACAATGGAGCTGATTTGGCTGATATCCTCAATAAAGATATCTTATACACTGAATTAAGCTTATAGCCTGAATCAATATATAGGCTACATTTTGCAGATAGGAATTGCCGTAGGAATCCAACGCAGGTTACTGAATTATTGCAGGTGGATCAGCAAGAAAAAGCTAGTATACACATTAATTCACCATAAAGTAAAGTTATCAAACACAAAAACTGTAATATGAGCATGCAACTTTTGGCTGTCATTAAAAAAATTAACTAACTGCATTATACAAGTTATTTTGATATAATTGTTAGAACAGAAAAAATAGCATATTTGCTATGCTATGAATTGTTATAACTTTATTAATTGTTTATAACTTTATCTTGGCACTAGAACAAAATTTAGTGGTCTTACCCCCATCAGGGGTGTATGGGCAGGGGGCAATTTAAAAAAATGCACATTTTACGCACGAGGCGAGTGAAGTGTCATTTTCTATGTAATTTTTTGCGCTGAATCGATTGAGAACATGCCCATACTTATTGGATCACTATTAGCGAGATATGAAGGGTTTGTGTTGGAAAAAATTAAAAAAAAACAAAATATTTGAAGTCGGATTTAATCAGCAAAAACTATTGGAAAACAAACAATTTCAAAAAAAAATATATATTTTACATAATAATAATGGACAACTTGAAAACTTTCTTTTTATTACATATAAACTTCTATGTGTTTTTGGATCAAAAATACTTTTTGTGTGATTTCATTATTTTTAGAAGTCAGCTAATACAGATGTGAACCAACTTCATAATACAATAAAAGAGAAAGAGAATTCCCTAAGTATATTGCAAGTTAAAATAAAAGCTATGGAAACTACAATTTTGGATTTACAAGAAAAAATTAATGAAAAGGACCAAATAATAGAAGCGAAGAATCAAGCAACTACTCTAATATCTGATAGTTTAAGCAAGAAAGGTGAGTTTGTGGTATTCTTATTAATAATTGCTCGGAGTTTCCTTACCTGATCGAATCAGAGAGGAGGAGATCTGTACGAGATCTGAAGTCGTCGAAAAAGCTCACTGACTCATACCTAAAGTGGTAATGGGCTGTGGGCTGAGCACAGTGCTCGAAGAACGGACGGTTAATAGGGGAGAAAGAAAAAGGCGAACACGAACCAGAAAGCGCAGCGTGGGACAATCGCTGCTAGATGAACGGTTGACTTTGTAAGATTGCGGAAAACCTTTAGTTACAGGCGGATAAAGTTAAGTAAGGCCTCCGTCCAGTAGTGGACATCTGTAGGTTGAAATTATGATTCTTAATGTAAATCGTAACCACCAAAATCTTAAACCTCGATTAATTTCCTTCTCAGCTGGAAGACATCAACTAATGACCGTAGGTCTCCCCATATATCTTCACAAAATCCGATCTTGAACCACCTGGATCCAGTGGCTTTCTACGGTTCTAACATGGACATCTAATAAAGGCCATCCACGCTGTGTATAAATTCCTGGTCACTACTAGATAACCTACCATCAGTTTATCGGTTTGACACGCGATGTGGTATGCCTATTGCATCTTCAGCTTGCTAACCATTCAAGCAAAGTCATTGACTTTGATTTTTCGACCAATTTCCTCGTTATGGATAATATCGTGCAAAGAAACAGCATCATAGCATAACTCGCAGATGCCATCAGTTAGATACCACGTTTCTGTACTGTTAGTTGTCGGGATACTGGCAACACATAATGGTTGTAAACTTTCGCCTTTAGGCATTTAGGTTTGCTGGACGAAAATACGTTGCGTAATTTCCGAAATGATGTCCGTTTGGTTCTTTGGGGAATTTGTCGCGCAAAGAAACACATAGCACACAAAGCTCTTTAAACCACTTTTAGCTTATTTGGCTAACAGTTAAAGACTACGATAATGTACGTTGGGTTAAAGAAATACACATATAATCAAAATGTCTTAAAATTTAAATCGGATTCGGCGATTGTAATTGGTCTCACATTTGCTTGGCGCGATCAAAGCTGTGATGTGTGTATGAAATATGAGACATCTCTCCCCTCCGCTTCGGTGGATACCCATTAGCACTCAGGTCATCAGGCAAAGATACAAAAACATGCATTTTAATTTATGACATTGTATAATGGTCTTTGAAATCCTCATTCATGTGAAAAAATCGTGTTTCTTGGTAAAACCTGTGACCTCAATATTGTTTTTAATAATATTTTGTTTTACAATTCCAGAAAAAGATTCATTAATTTTACTGGAAGATACGAAACAGCAAATGATAAAGATGCAAGAGAACTTCTCAAATATGGAAGCTGAGTGGAAAGAAGAAAAAAATAGTTTATTAAAAGAATTAAAAAACAAAGATGATAGAATTAATAGCTTAGAAGCAGCTAATACAATTTTAGAAAATACTCGTTTTGAAATGAGTGAGATTCAATCAAGATTGCAGGAAGAGCTCAGTCAGAAAAATCAAGAAATATCTGAATTACAAATCAGGTTGGAAAATATTTCCCAAGAACAAGAAAAATCACATGACAAACAAGATATTGAAGAGGAGAAAGGATCTCGTGAAATAGCCAATATGGAAGAATTAACCAAGAAGATTGAGCTTTTGGAGCAACTCAATTGTCAAATCAGGCAAACTAATAAAGAATTAGAAAACAAGCTTGCCAAAATGAATTCAGAATCTAAACCAATTGCTAGTGGTTCTCCTAGTAAGAAAGCAAGTCCCCTGCCAGCACGTAAAGGTGGTAGAAACACAGCATCTAAAATGAAATCACCCTGGAGTACTATTTCTTCTGAACAACTCCATGAAACAGGCTCCAAATCAAGTAAAATTGAAACTACTAAATTAGAAATGTTAGTGCATTCACTAAACAAAGATATTATAGAAAAGGAATTTGTAATTTCTCAAAAAGATGAAATAATAACTGAACTTCGACATAAAAACTCAAATATAGAAGCTGTTATAAACGAAATTAAATCTAATGTATCTCAAAAAGATGATAATATTGAAAAAATAGATGTATGCATCGGCACTGAAAATGTGTGTGAAATTGTAGAGCCAAAAGATGAGAGTAATGCAGATCTTGAGGAAAATTCAATTTCAAAATTGAGTGTATCCGAATTAGAAGAAAAACTGACTGCTTCTCAAAAGCAAATAGTATCTCTCAATGAAGAAATTGATGCTGCCAATAAAAATATGATCAAGGTAAAGTCAAGTCATAAATTAAAATTAAAGCAAATGCAGAAGACTATTGATAATTTTAGCAAGATATCGGACGCAAATGCAGAAATTATAAAGCTGAATGAAGAATTGCATCAATTGTCTCAGAAGGTTGCGGAATTAGAAGAAGAAAAGGGGAACTTACAATTGCATCTTGTTGACTACGATAGTGGACGACGTAAGTTTTATATTAAAATGAGTTATACCCATACCTTTTTTAGAAATTTAATATTTTTGAATTCATAAATTTAGTACATTGTTAATTAAAGTTTTATCTTTTAGTGACAGAATCAGATGTCTACAAGAAAATGATTGTAACAGAAAATTTGGCTGAGACGAGACTAAAAGCCATAAGTGTGTTGGAGGCACAAAAGTTTGATTTAGTACAAGGTACATTTATATACCTGTTTTACAGTTCGAATGACGGATCTTGTCGTTTCAAGGTTATATGATGCGCTAGTGTACGTAGAAATTCGCCAAATAGCCAATTCTGGTACCCGGCCCGGTTCAAATGAAAACAATCAGTGAACGCTAGCAAACGAGTTGAGGATCTAATAGTGAATAAGAGACTGCGATCTGTGCAGATGACATTGACACTCCAAGATTCGTGGTTTGAGCTGAAGTTATAATCGTGTTGCTACCACAGGGTTAAATATTTCCTGACAGCTGTAACAAATGCCTATTCTCAAAAGATATAAGTAATTTATTGTTAAGTTTTTCTACTTGTTAAGACATAATTTTTAAGCAATCAAAATATTTAGCTGCGGTACTTAAAAAAACGCATTTCAAGTAATATTTCCTAAATATATATTATATGTAGTAAATATATATTTTTTTGAGGATCTACCTGCCTTATAATATTTTTTTTTTTTATTGCTTCCGTTATTATTCAGTAATTAGTATATTAATAAATTGTTATTTTATAATATAGCATTAGCTATTGTGAACCTATATTTTAAACTTAGTGTTACTTTGGTATTTACAGAATTACATGCTTTGCAACAAAAATACAATGAAATGGAAGACAAATTAGAAGATATCTCACACATTGAAAGTGAGCAAGTTTGCTCAGAAATAAAGACAGTTCAGTTAGAAGAGCAGATAGATAAGCTTATCGCCACAAAAAACGAGTCAGAACTTGTAATAGAGAACTTAAAACTAGATAAAGAACAACTGAATGGAATTATTAGAATTTTAGAAGAAGAAAAGGAAGAGATAAACCACAAATTGCAGCACTATATTCAAGAAAATATTGAACTAACTGATAAACTAGAGAAACTCAGTGCTGAAAAAGTTAGTTCAGCAGAATCAATAGAGATTGTTGAATCGTTAACTGCGCAAGAGAAGATGGAACTAGAAGAGTATAATAAAGGAAGAATTAAAAATAAAGATGAAGTAGATAGTGACAATAGGAAACAAACCATTTCTCGTGAATGTAACGAAAATATTGAAAAAATTGTGGAAGAAAGTGCGGAATTAAACAGGAAGATTGAACTATTTACACAGGAGAGACAGGAGGTAATGGAAAGAATGAGTAAAATTAATACCGAAAATGAAGTACTACAAGTAAAAATTTTGGAATTAAATAATGAAGTTAGTATATTACAAAACAATATTGTAATTTTAAATACTGAGAAACAAGAATATCAAAACTTGAATGATGAATTATTGCGTCAAATAGAAGACTTAAAACATGAACGTATAGAAATATTGAAAGAATCAGTCGAAATATCCAAGCCAGTTGGCATCGATGATGCAGTTGACTTATTAAACGTAGAGGTACTACAGGAAGAAAAAATGTTAGGCGATAAACGGACCAAGTCTGTGAAACAATTGACAAAAGAAATTCTTAAGTTGAAGAACATCATTAAAGAACGGGAAGATGAAATCGCTGATTGTCAAATGAAAGTTTTGTCTTTAGAGGAGCAACATCAAAAGCAATGTGAATTAATACAGAGTACGTCAACTCTTGAAAATAAGATAAAACTTTTAGTTGATGAAAATCAACAGTTAAGACAAGAATGCGAAACGTTGAACAGAGACAAGGATAATCTTCAGCAGGTGAAACAACTAGAGGAAGCAAACGAATTTTTGCAAAAAGAAATACAGAAAATCCACCAGGATTGTACAATTTCCCTTCAGAGCCGTGACAGTAAAATTCAAGAACTAGAAAACCTGTTATTAGAGTATGAAAAACAAATATTGAACTATACCACTACCCTACAACAAAAAGATAAAGAATTAACAGAATATTTAAACCAGATAACCAAATTAAATGATGTTTCACAGAAATTGAAGTCTACGATAGAATTACTTGAAGAAGAAAAAGCGAAAGATCAGAATGTAGAGCACATCAAAAGTCTAAATAAACAGATATCAGCTTACCAGAAGAAGTTGATTGAGTTCGAAGAGCAATTAAGAGGTTTGGAAGACGAAAAAAAGCAATTGTTATCCTTGAAAACAGCCCTAGAAAATAAAATTACCAATTTGGAAACAGATTTGACAAAAATGCAAGAGGACCTTGCTGAGAAGAACGATATTGTCCAAGAGTTACGTGTGTTGCAACAAAAGCATGATGAAGAAATGTCTGCAGTGATCCTTCAAGCAAAAGAACGTGATGAAGAAATCCACGAAATTAAATTGCAATTAAGAAAGGAATCCATAGAAAATGAAAAATTACGAACAAGTCTTTCTCAAAAACAGAACACTTCAAAGCAATTTACGCGTGATTATGATGATGTTAAAGAAATGTTGGATAAAGTTAGAGCCGAAAAGGATGCTATAAGTCAACAATTCGTTGCGACCGAAATTAAAAATAAAGAACTATTAGAAAAATTGAAAAAATTTGCCGTAAATATAAAGAAAAAGGCAACAATGTATACAGAATTAGAAAATCATTTTCATGAAACACAAAAACAGCTTGAAGATAAGAATCAATACATAGAACAACTGACAATACAAGTTGAAACCATTTCAGCTTTACAAGAAAAGGTGAAGTTTGCTGAGGAGGAATTAAATCGACTACAACTTCAAAAAATACAACTTGAACAGCAGAAATCCTATCATAATAATGAATTGCATGCCGAAATCATGACATTAAAAGATAGTTTAGCAATATCTATAGAAGAAACAACTAAGCTGAAAGAATCCTTAAAACTATTGAACGAAGAATTACATGTGACTAGCGAAGAAAATGTTAAAATGAAGTCTCAAATAGATATTATGAATAATAAATTAGTTGACTATGAGGTAGAATTAAAAAATAACACAAATTTTACTACAAAAATTTCTACTTTAGAGACTGATATTAATCAAAAACAACTTTATATCTCTGAGTTGATTGCAAAACTTGATGATCAAGAGCAGCAATTGAATCAACTACAATTTGGACATAATGCTAAAGTTCAAGAACGAGATTTGTACATTGAAAGTCTGGAATCTGAAATAAATAAATACAAAAGTCGTATTTGTCGTTTAGAAGACAGTATTTCTGTCATGGAAGATAGGCGACATTCACTTGAACGCAAAGCTGATCAATTAGATAGCCAGTTACAAGAAAAGCAGAAAGCTTATTCAGAACACATTAATCAGGAAGATGAATTGGTCAGTAGATTAGCAGTCCTTATGGACCACGATAGGGTTGTTGAAAAACAACTTCATGAAATTGAAAATGAAAATAAAGAATTGCAATTGAAAATTCAACATGTAAATGCTGAGAATCTGCGATTCAAGAAATCTCTTTCTGATATTCAGGATCATTGTAACACATTGTCAGAGAAAGCTAGTAAAGCAGATACTCTAGAATGTGAAATTGTTAAACTCCAATCGCAAATTCATGAGTTAGAAACAAACTTAAAAAGAATCACCAACGAATATCAAACTATATTATTAAAAAAGAAAAAAGATATTGAAGAAATAGAATCTGAGTTCAATATTCAGATAGAAAAATCAATGAAAGAAAAAAAAGCATTAGTTGAAAAATACGAGAAAACAAATGAACATGTAATGCAGTTAGAACATAGACTACAAGAATACAGTTCTAATATACAAAATCTTAGTATGAACCATGAAGAACTCACTAGAAGAAATCAAGAACTCCTAGAAAAATGTACCGGGAAAGATCAACATCAGTCTCCAGACTATACAGAACAATATGTTAGTGAAATTAATAAGCTTAATGCAATTATCCAAAGTAAAATTAAAGAGATATCTGAATTTAAAACTAAAATAAAAACTCTGGAAACTAATTATAACATCGCATTAACTAATTATGAGACTAAAATAGTAGAATTAAATACAAACATTCATCAGGCAACTGCAGAAACAGCGCAACTAACTAAAGAAATTAGGCAACTCACAAACGATAATGAATCCTTGAAAACTCTAATGTCTCAAAAAGATGAGGAACTGAAACAACTTAAAGAAAAGACAAAAATGACGTTTGAGATGAATATTCCTAAAACGGAGGGCATGGTCATTTCGTCAACTATTGAAGCACTCAGTGGAGAATCACAAGATTGCGATGTTACTTCTATTGAATCACAAATAATTACATATGACGCTACATCACAAATGAAAAGTGAACCGTTAGCCTTAAAAGTTAATGAACCCAAACAACATGCACCAACTAAACAAGAAGAAATAATTGAACCAGTAATAGAGTCTAAAAAAACTTATTTATGCTATGATAAAGAAGATATTGATAATCAAGAAGTGGATCCATTTAATTCAGAGGAAGGTTGGGGTTTAGAAGAACAAATGGATACTGGAGACATAACACCAGGAATGACGCATTTACATTCACAAATTGTAGAATTGCAAAAACTTAATGACGGTTTAAAGGTTGATCTAGATGCTAGCAATGCTAAACTAATAAGAGCTTTGAAAAAATTAAAAGAATTAAAATCAAACAATGAAATGTTGTCGAATGAGTTAAAAATTTCAAAACAGTTATCACAGTCATCATTTTTAGATACTGCCATAGAAGATGAGTTAAAGAACAATATTCAAGAATTAGAGAAAAAAATGGTGGATCTGAATGCTGATTTAATTAAAGAAAAGAGAGAAAAAGAAACACTAAGAAAGCAGAATGAATTATTTAGCAATGCTAATGACAGGTTGACAGAAATTAAGGAAAAAATGGACAATGAAATAGAATTGTGGAAGTATAAGTTCAAGGAAGCTAACGATAAAATACAATCTTTACAATGGAGTGAAGATCCTAAAAGTTTAGTTCAGCATGAAGTTTATTCCAAAGTTCCCATTATCAACGTAAATGAAGACCACCTCAAGGTTGAAGTGATGAAGTTAGAAAAAGAAAATGATGAACTACAATCAGTTATTGATCAAATGTCATCTACTAACAAAGAGTTGTCTGTACGAGAATTGCAGCTTAGAGATGAAATTAATAACCTTACAAAAGAGTTAAAACAATTGCAAGGTACTTGTGGGAACTGTGAAGTTTTAAATAAACAATTGTTAGAATTACAAAAAGAAAATGATGAATTAACTAAAAAGTTAAATAGCGGTGACGCGTTTTATAATGAAATAAAAGACAGTTATGATCAAATTAAAATCATTAATGATTCATTAGCAAAAGATGTTGAGAAATATAATGGTATCAGCGAAGAGAATTATAGTCTAAAAGCAGATATTCAGTCTTTACAAACGGAAAATATAAAAGCCAATGATACAATATCTGGTCTTCTCTCAGAGCTTGATGTGTTGAAATCGAAATGGCTTTTCCATGAAAAGGAAAAATCTATAAGCCAATCACACGATGTTGATTCGTTCATATTATCTGAAAAGTATAGTGCTATGGAAGAAAGTTGTTCTCAGTTAAAGCTTAGTCTTGAAGATGCAAATCATAAAATTTCATTATTAGAAAATGAAAATAAAGATTTGTCACATAAATTAAATGAATATAGTCAACAGTTACTACATTTAAATGAAAAAATACGAAATCTAAATTTAGAGAATGATCAGTTGCTTTCTACTGTTGCCGAGTTGCGTTCATCGATAGTAACTGCCGTTGATCAAAGAGGTTTTGAAATAGCTGAATTATGGAAACAGCATTTAGCACAGAGGGAGTCCGATTTTCTGAAAACAGAACAAGAGCTACGATCTCAGTTGCATGCTTCAGAAGTAAAGTACGAACAGTTATTGGATAATGTTCAATCATCGAGCCAGGAAGAAACCAACAAACTAATCGTTGTGGAACAAGTGAATTCATTACAAAAGAAATTGCAAGACAAAGACGAGCACTTGCAGAACATGCAAGATAAGAATTCCGAACTAGTGAGCCAATTAGACATGTTACGATCGGAAATGGAGGATGAGAAAATTATGCACGAAAATAAAGTACTTTCTCAACAAGAAGAGTATGAAAAACAATTCAAAGAATGTTCGGAAGACCTACAGAACAACACAAAACATCACTCATCCAGTGTTATAGAGTTAACCAATAAGCTTCAAATCAAAGAGGCTGAAATACATCAGAAGACTCACGAATATAATTTAAATTTAAATCTTAGGAATGAAGAATTCGAAAACGTCAGAAAACAGTTAATTGATTATGAAAAGAAAATTGAAGACTTAGCTTACGAGAAAGAGTCTGAGTTAGCAATTTTAAGGCTAAAAATGCATGATAATGATGAACATTACGAAAAAATGCAGAAGGAATATGATGAAGAAAAGCAGAGATTGACACAAATGTTGAATGATAAAATTGTTGAATGTGTTGATCTTGGTAAACAAATCATTGAATTAAAACAAATGTTAGAAGAACAATCGAATAAAACTGCTGAAATGCAAACAGTCCTAGAGAACCAGGAGTTAGAAATAGTGACATTAAAAGACGAAATATCTAGTTTGCAGACCGAAATCAGATTGTCTGGCAGCAGAATAGAAAAGCACGTGACATTTGCTTCTAATACGAAACCCGGAGCTAACGACGAAACTTCTCTAAATAAAGACTTACTTGATGCGGTTCCGAGAGCAGAATTAGATTTAGCTTTATATATGCTGCATCAAAGGGACGTTCGCTGTGAAGAACTTACAATGGAACTTACGCAGTTGTTGGAGGAAAGGGATACACTTCAGTTGCGTCTGTCAGATAGTTTACGATCCAATGAAGAATTGAAATCTAGATGTAACTCAGCAGGAATTGAAGTGTCTGTGAGCTCTAGTCGTGATACAGTTGCGGACATGCCGAGTTTCAGCATTGAAAAAGAACAATTTGTTGATGTACACCGTTCACAAACTTCTCGGAGTAGCAGTATCAGTGATCCTGATGGAGATAAACCAAAATTGCAAGCTAAGTAAGTATAATAATTATGCTCTTTAATTAAACTTGCTACCCCTTATCAACAAAACTCGCGTTTACACGTGAAAATATCCTATGACACTTAGTTTAATGACGAAAAGTGCTAACTATATATATACATTTATGTATGGTTATTATTAGTATTTTAGTGTTTTTTTTAATGTGTGTAAGAATTTAAAATAACGAATTCACGACCAAAACCTGACTACAGTTAAAAAGTGTATTTTGTATAAGATTGTATAGAAGAGACAAATTTTATCAGGTTTCATCGTTTTTTAATCTCTAAATATTTCAGACTTGTTTTGACACCTCTGATTTATATATCTGTTTTCATGACTATATTTAACTGCTATTCATTTTTGTTAGTTTAGTTGTGTTCCTATTTAAAAGCAGGGTTCAAAACTGGCCAGTAAAATCAGAAAAGTCAGTTTTTTTGACATTGGTCAGTAAAAGTCAGTAATTTGTTAAAGTGGTCAGTTTTTTTCTGTATTATCGGGATTGTCACGTAATGCATCTTATCCGAATCCTATTACTGAACAAAATCTCATAAATTGTCCATCTTTTTAGCTCTTGTTTTATGTTTATTTGATAATGATAAAATTTACTAAATCTAATGAACCTGCAATGCTAGCAAAAAAAGTTGAATAATTTCTTTATAAACTTAAACCAAATCTATACAACGAAACCGAACATAGATCGAGCAATGTGTATTTTAAAGCAAAAATTAGACCTGTCAGTTAAAATGACATTAACTCCATTTACTGTCACAAAACTTAAAAAAAATTGTAAATAGAATAAAAACCAAAACCACTAAAGATTATAATGACATGTCAGCATTGGTGTAAAGGTCGTGCCTAATAATGTAATTGACATCTTATGTGTAATTTTAAACAATTGTTTGCTAGACGGAACATACCCTTCATCATTAAAAGTAGTTGAAGTAAGCCCTATTTATAAAGGCAAGTGTGATGAGGAAGATATCTCTTGTTCCCTCAATATCCAAAGTCGAAGAGTTTGGTGTTACTGACAGACTCACACAATATTTCGAACAAAATAAATTACTCAATGAGCATCAATATGCGTACCGTCAAGGCAGGTCGACAGTGCAGCACGTGCAGTGTTATTCAAAATTCTGATATCTCTTGTTCCCTCAATATCCAAAGTTGAAGAGTTTGGTGTTACTGACAGACTCACACAATATTTCGAACAAAATAAATTACTCAATGAGCATCAATATGCGTACCGTCAAGGAAGGTCGACAGTGCAGCACGTGCAGTGTTATTCAAAATTCTGAAAAATTTAGAAATAAACAAACAAGTAGCGGCCATATTTTGTGATCTGTCACGTGCGTTTGACTAAGTTGACCATAAACTGTTGGCACTAAAATTGGAACATTATGGAGTGACAGATAACTGCCTAAAATTTATAAAAACATTCTTAAATAAAAGCGTATAAATTGTTTCGATTGACGGAGGAATAACGCGGTCCCTTGAAATAATATTAGGGGAATGTGCAACAAGGTTGTTTTCTCGTGGAAATTTTCTTTTCTCGTGATGGTCAACGATTTAATTAATCTTTTTGAATCTGCTAGTTTTATAATGTTCGCAGATAATGGATGTGCAATAGCGACAGGCGACAATTTTAATGAATTGCGAAACATTATAAATGCTCTGACCCGAATGACAAATTGGTTTACAGCTAATGGTTTGATTCTAAACCTTAAAAAATAAATCTTTTACATTTTTGGCTTAAAGGCCCTTATCTTAAGCCTCTGAATATTGTATTTAATTCTGTCCACATTCTACAAGTGTCAGAAGTAAAATTCTTGGGTTTTCACTTTGATGAATGGTAGTTTAAAATGGGACACACATATCAACAAACTAAATAGACGTCTCTGTCAAGCTTACAATGCATATGTGAATTCTTTGCTGGCGGCTGAAAAGAAAATATTTTTTCTAATGCAAAAAAGAGGCGTACTGATACTTGCTGGTGTAAAACCACATACACCATCAAAACAATATTTTAGAAAATTAGAAATACTCACAGTGTCATGCGTCTATACAATATGTAACGGAATACCCCCAAATCCCTTAAAGGGGTTGTAGGGTATCCGGCACACAAGCATTTACTAATGGACCCAAGGGTGAAATCATTAACCTGAAGCATCCGCAGCTTTCATAAATTTGGTGAAAGCTTGAAAAGAACTTCTCCTTAAACTCAGCTGTGTGGGGGTCGATAACCGGTCATTTTGTCAAAATTTGTGATAAAATATCTGAATATTTTTTCTATTTTTACCTACAGGTGATGTCTCTGTGAGGCTAATTTAATTAAAAAAAAAGTAGTTTAAGACCTTTTTCTTTTTGAATTTATGAGTAAAATGACAAGAAAATTATTTACAAATTATTTATACATCGTAAAATGTTCTTTATCGCTAATAAAGATACATGTTTCGTTATTTTCATTTATTTATACGCATGTTCAATTTATAATATTAGTGCAGACCGGTCTAGTAATTACTAGCCACGTAACATGCAACATGTTAAGATTGTGTATTAATAAATTTTAATTACAATAAAAACTTAGTCAATGTCGCTACTGCGATCCGTTGTTCTTTTGATTTATCTAAGGCATTTGACTGTGTTCAACATGAAAATCTCATCAGGAAGCTACATCACTATGGTATTAGAGGCAAAGCTCTCGACCTTTTGACATCCTATATGAGTAGGAGAGTACAGAAAATAGATGTCAACGGTGAAGGATCTCCGGGATCAGCAGTCACTATAGGAGTCCCTCAGGGCTCAATTTTAGGTCCTTTTCTATTTCTTATTTACATTAACGATCTCCCATATAATGTAAAAAACCATGACATTGTCTTATTTGCTGATGACACCTCTTTGCTTTTTAAAGTTAAGAGACGACAGACATGTAATAATGAATTAAATGATGCCCTTTCTAAAATTGTAAATTGGTTTAACGCTAATAATTTGTTACTTAATGAAAAAAAAACCAAATGTGTTAAATTTATATTACCAAATGTTAGTCAGAGACAGACATGTATTAATATTAATGGCGAGCAATTAGAACTTGTTAATTCAACAGTCTTTCTTGGCATAACGCTGGACTCCAAACTTCAATGGGGTCCTCATATTCATAACCTAGCCAAAAAACTTAGCTCTGCTGTGTATGCGATCAAGAAAATAAGACAATTGACCGATGTCGACACTGCAAAAATAGTATATTTTAGCTATTTCCATAGTTTAATGACATATGGTATCCTATTGTGGGGTAGCGCTGCTGATGTAAATACAATATTTTTGTTAAAAAAAAGGGCAATTCGTGCTATTTATAAATTAGGATCTAGGATATCTCTGAGGGATAGGTTTAGGGAAGTAAAAATTTTAACTTTAGTGTCGCAGTACATATATGAAAATCTTTTATATGTACATAAAAATATCAATAGTTTCAGCAAGAAAAGTGACGTTCACAAAGTAAATACTAGAAGTAAAAATAAGCTGTTGGTGCATGATACACGTCTACACAAAATAAGTAACTCTTTTATGGGGCAATGTATACACTTTTACAACAAAGTTCCCAATAAAATTCAAAATCTATCAATAAGTAAATTTAAATCTTTTATCAAGCAGGTACTTTGTAAAAAGGCATACTACAATATTTCAGACTATGTAAATGATAAAAATCCTTGGGACTGATGATGCTCAATTACAGGATGCATAGGTAAACCAAATTAAAATGGAAATAACATAAAATTGTACGACTAAAAATCTTTTATTTAAAACATTAATTGTTTTAGTTTATTTAAGTGTTTTTAAAAGAGTAACTATCGAGTTTCTTGCCGGATTCTTCTCGGTAGAAATCAACAACATTGTGAACCGGCGGGAAGGTGGGAGGGTTCAAAAAATAATATTTTATAACTTTGACGATTCAAAAGTGATTGTAAAATCCTTATTTGAATAAACCATTTTGACTTTGACTTTGAAGAACCCGGACATCAGAAATTGTGCAGAGAGACAGGGAAGATTTTTCTCTTTTCTGCACATATTTTATCTAAAGGGTTCTTCATAAATAATTACATGTTTTTCGTAATTAACGAATAATTGGTTTAAATCTTACAATAGTGAAAAGATTCCATCAGATTCTTTTTACATAATATAAATTAAATAAAAAATAATAAAAATAAAGTAATTAAAATTTTAATAAAAAAATATCAGAAGGCTCAGCTCTTGTATAACGTTTTGAGTGAAATAATAAAATAATTTCTTTTAGATCATATCTTATAATTTTGTACCCATTACACCTAAGCTATTAGGGCAATTGAGTTCATTAAAATTTTCATAGCAGTCGTTTTTAATGTGAGCTTCTAAATTCCATGCACCAGGATTTCATAGAACACTGTTAGCATTTCTGACAAAGTTGATAAAAGAACAAAACGGTACCCCAATTTTCGGAATGAAGGATTCGCGCTAATAATTTGCTCTACGACGATTGATCAATATATGGTCAACGCCCACCTGGAGCCTGGGTTGATTGGGAATTCTCGGCAAAACTACTATAAAATTGGGAATCAAGATCACTATTAGTAATCACAAGTATTTCACTTTGTTATTTTTGCTAAATAAGTAATAGCTACGTCTTAGTTTTTAATAGTCGTATTACAAAAAATGAAACAACTATAATGTCACGTTCCCATTTACGCTTGTATTCACACATTCATTTTTAGGTAAATCTTATTAAATAACTTTTTGCCTGTCGATCGTTTGTTAAAATGAATAGATGGAGATAAAGAAAACAAGCTTAAGCCCCTCGGAGTCCCTAGGATAGGATTTTGTTGCCTGTGTAGAGTCGGCACAGATAACAGAATACCTACCTACTAACCGCGCCACAAAAAATCATACCTACTTTGAATAACATATCCAGGGATCAAATCAAATAATAATTATTTGAACTTAGTAGGTTGCTGAGAACACTTTTGTATCGTCGATACAATCTATTTAACAACGTGAATTTGTGCCGAAAACAGCCGGCAAGATTCTTAATTATTATTATTAAAAGTAATTACACAATACTTTGTTAATCAACTAACAAGTAGGTATACAATCTGTATTGAAGCACATCAGGATGATACTAATTCTATCGCAATGTCTTATCTACAGATGGTACAAAAAAAAACTCTGTATGGCAACACTTTTTAGTTTAAAACGTAATATCATAATCTGGACAGTAGGTCCTATACCTATATACTACATTCACTTTATCTATCGATCAAAATCTTTAGTCAAAAGCACGCGATTTGACGCGACGCTTTTGTTTTGTTTGAATTAAATATGAGTGAAATTCGTTAATTAAGTTGTTTTTTTTTTTAATAAAATGGGTGAATTTCACTAGCAAATACAACAAGATGATTCTGTGTGTTGGAGTCTTTGAAAATAACGATTTGAGTCGAGGGCAAGATATGTATGTAGAGCGTTTTATCAACGGAGTCCATCGCAAGCTACAAAGGTTTCCGTCATATGATGCCTGCAGAAGCATGTCACTGCGGCTACAAATACTATTATCTGTGCTGCGGCTGGCACATGCTACTTTTACGGTGTGAAGATGAGGATAACAGTCGTGTTTAACTTCATAACAGTGGAAATGCTACGAAATGTACCTATCATAATGGAGGCAACTTTGAATCATTTTTGTAAATGTGACGTACCTACGGGAAGAAAGCAAATGTTTGAAATAGAAGTTAAAATACTAAAATTTTTTTTTTTTTGTTTAGTATTCAGTTCACTTTGAACCGCTTTTGTGAAAACGTACGTGCGTACGTACCTACCTAATTTTTAAAATTGGAAGTCGAAAAGGGTTTTATTTCGGTGTTTTAGTAAATGAAGGTTACTTTGAATCACAATCACACAGGTAGTTAATGTTTGAAAAAGAAGATAAGTACAGTGTTAGTGATGTTCCTATGTCATTGAACCATTGTTGTTAAAACTGATTTTTTTTAATGCTGTGCTTAGTGAAAAAGTTTAGTGAATTAAAGAAGTAAGCTGCTGCTGAAGCTTTTTAGTTAAGTAGGTAGCTTTTAGCCATCCTGTTTTTATATTTGCATAGCGTCGCACTAATTCGCGTTTCTACGCTGAAAAAAGTACCAGGAACACATAAACGACAGAACGTCGTACACGTTGTAGGTAGATAATCGTGTAACTGGAGTCGTACGAATTCAAAAGTACTAGATTCTCATAAATTACCGGGTGGCATATACTAAAGTTCATTAAACTTTATGGTCAAGTCAGAAATTATTTTATGAAATTAGTATGAAAAACTGAAATGTCGATTCTCAGCGTGAAACTTTGAATACTGATTGATGAGTAGGTGCACTCTTGCCCCCTTTAGGGATTTGGGGCATTTCTGTTACACTCTGTATATGTCGAAATATATGTGGCGACATTTGAACATAAAAATCTTAACGTAAATGAAAAAAAAACTTTACAAACGCGACTAAACCGTACAACGTTATCACTAAAGGCGGCAGGTGTTGAAATCTACAATAAACTAAATAACCAAATAAAAGAGGCACCGTCATTTGAGACATTCTGTAATAGATTAAAAAAAAAGTTAGTCGACAAAGCATACTATGACATTAAAGATTTTTTAAATGAATAACGAAATAAATAGAAATATTTTGAATAGCTCATGATTATTAATTGATGATTTTTTAGTTTTATTATTTTATATATTGCAATGCATTATAATTTATTCTTTAAAAATGTATTTGAAAATGACTTGTACATTAACCGTCTCAAAAAAATTTTTAGCGGGACCCAATTACTAAGACTCCGCTGTCCCTCCGTCCGTCCGTCTGTCACCAGGCTGTATCTCATGAACCGTGATAGATAAGACAGTTGAAATTTTCACAAAAGATGTATTTCTGTTGCCGCTATAACTAAAAAAATGTTTAAGGGGGTTCCCATACAGCATACGTGATTTTTTTGGTAGTTTTTGCTCGATATTGATAACGGCAACAGGTAGACGCTTGAAATATTCACAGAATATTTAGTTATATATTCACTTTAAAAATAAATTATTAAAATAAAACAAATATTTAAGGGTGGCTTCCATATAACGAACCTGATTTTTTTTGCCGTTTTTATAGATAATGGTACGGAACCCTTCGTGCACGAGTTCGACTCGCACTTGGCCTATTACAACTCTCTAAATATAAAGCATTTATTTTTAAGTTTTGTTTTGCATCTAAGCTATATTGGATGCCTATGTCCTAATAGTGTGACATGATGCCAGGTTGTCAGAGTTGCGCAGCGTGAAGCAAAATCGTGATGTGGTGTTGCGGCACGAGAGCGAACAACGGCAGCTTGACATGCGACTGTTGCACCGTGACGTGGCCCATCTGCCGCCGGAAGCCGTCGACCAATTAGCACAGGCACATCACACTCTTTGTGAGTACCTATGATTCACGCATTACTTAGGGTCTTAGGTTTAAGACTGCGGTATAGGCTAGATCGCATAATTACGCCGTTTTTGTGCAAATATTGTGACTGAACTATAGCATCTAAAGGATTGAAAAAAATATATGTTATAAAACTTGCTTTTCTCTAGTGCATTACCTAAATGAGTGATTTTCATTTATTGTATTGAATGCAATAAAAAATCTGGAAGTAACCATTGTTGCAACACTTTTTTAAGGGCAAATTTTTAAAGCGTGTATTGCATTTTATTGTAATGAAAGTTTGTTAAGTAATTAAAATAGCATGTTAGAAAAGCATAGTGAATTGACTTTAAGTTGTAGCAAAAACTAAAAAAAATAAAAATAAATAAAAAAATAAGTCTCAAAGCGTCTTTATGAAATAATTTACTAAAGAAGTATATAACAAATATATCTAATAGTAAAGTATATGATATTGTGTAATGATTTTTGGTACATATACATACACAACGTTAGTATTACAGAACTTAGCTTTCTGGCCTATATCGCCCTCTCAAGGCTCTCTATAACAAAGCCTTCTCTCTTCCAGAGAGTGATACATGCCTACGTCACTCACCAACATTTTTTTGGTTCATTTTTGTCTAACGCAAGTTGCGTATTCTACTCGGCCGCTCCTTGTCCGGTGATGAGAATTTTGTTTCGGAAGAGGCTTTTTATATATTTTTTTATTTAGTCTAGGTTGACAGTAATTTTAACGTTTTTCTCTACACCAATGCTTACGTGCCTATTTTATTTTTCCAGCACGAGATTCCCAAAGTACTTCCACCGTCCTCTTGAACTGGCTTCGAGGTAAAAGCACTCCTAAAGTAATGGACATGTGATTCCCAATGACACAAACACACATATAAATACCGATTTCGTATTATTGTAAAAATGTATAGCTGACTTGTATAAAAGTTAAAACTTAGGCAACTATGTAAAAGGAAAAACACGGAACTGTAAATTAAAGTAGTTGATACCCACTTCCTTTAGTCAGTTAAATAGTAAATATTAGTTTTAAGTTGTCAAACTGTCCCGGTGTGCAAATGCATTTTCTTTTAATAATTTCATTCACATTATTTTTGGCATAAAAGTGTTATTTGTGTTAAAAATTGAGGAATTAATTTTGAAACATTTCTTATTTTTCGAATATAAAAATGATAAACTAGTGAATTCATCGATATGGACAACAAGATATGCCCGTTTCACACTGTCGCCGCACCGAAACGTTGTTCACATCGATAAAGCTAGCACTCATTCCAAACTAGCGACGCGAAGGACAGCAATACAAAGTAAGCTAAGTTAGAATGCCAGTAATTAGTGTGGGCGTGACTGTTGTGTTTACAACTATATTCTAAGGTAGTGACATAAAATCTCGCTCGCAGTGAAATCTGTTGTTTTAAATATCGATGATCGACTGTTGTAAAGCCATAAAAATAATAGTGTACATCACTGTTTGCTATATTTTAGCTTTGTTTTTATCATGCTGTTTGGGCCTTCCTAGCTAATGAAGTATACATATTATAAAATATATAATTATAATCATGTAATGAGGTAAAAATAGGCAAATGTTCAATTCGAATTAATACATATTTTTACTTAAATTTTTTTTAATAATAGATTTTGTTAGGTTAAAAGTTGGCAATTCTCTTTCTCGCAACATTAAAAGCTGTGGAGTCTTCATTAAAGCTACATAAGTTTACACCTATCTATTGATTAAGTTACGTATTTTGGAAACAAGAAAATTTGGTTATCCGACCGAATGTCTATACATTCTATCTCGTTATTCTATTCTATAAGCATTTATTTGTATAGGTATCTGTATGTCGATTGTCACCCTACTTTGTCCACAATTGAGAAATGTTTGATTAAAAACATTTGTTCGAAATTGTGCCCGTGTATTTTTTATCATTTGTATGGGAATATGAGGTTCTTTCGATTGGGTTAGAATCTAATTTGTTTGTCAATTTTTTTATTTTTTTTTGTTTTTTTTTTCTTCTAAAGTCAAGTAGGTTGTTACAATTGATTGGCAAACAAAATGAAATATTCACATGCAAGTACGAACGAACGACCAGTATGATGCATTCCGCTGTTTTCTTATATCTTACTATTTTTAAATTTCGATCTTGAAATTGGTGTTTTTTTATTTTTCCTTATTTATTTTCTATGCTATTTTTAAAAACTAACAAAGCTTTGGGAAAATAATAAATAAAATCGTATACTGATGTTTTTCTATCAAAGATTTCAAAAAGCTTAACAAAATCTCTACAATAATATTAAAAATAATAAAATTGCTCAGTTTCTTGCGGACTCTTCGCTATAACTTAAATAGGTACTGTCTATTTGAATTTATGTCTGTCCATCATAATTTCTAAAGTGGTCAAGGAGGCTAAATTACTTCCAAATGTTAAAAGAATTATTGTGAATTATGTGCCTTTTATTAATATTTCTCTCATATTATCTATTGTAAATTTATAATTAAATTGCCCATGAATAAGAATTTTATTTGATTGTATATAGGTATATATAATAGATATGAAAATATTTTTGTGTACCAATACTGTAAAATTTGTTTTCCGAATAAATAAATGGTTGTATCATGGTTTGGTTTTAGTTTTACATTAAAAGGACCCTAATGTGCATATACATTTGCTTTATGTTAAGCTGACATCGACGATGTTCATATTTAATAGAGTTCATGTTTCTGTGCCAAATGTATCTTACAAATTGAGGAACAGCTTAGAAAAAGTGGAAATGAATTAATTTTATACCTTTAAACGAGCAATTCTTGTATAAATGTATGTATATAATCTGAATCTCGGAAACGGTGCCAACTATATTTAATGAAATTGAGTATGTGCGGCGTTTCGGGGGCGATAAATCGATCTAGATAGGTTTCATTTTTAGAAAACGTCGTTTCCGTGTTTTAATGATAAACTGAAAAATATGTCTTCTGACATCTATTGGCGAGTAGTAATACTATTATGTTTACCGACTAAAGCTACTTCACAATAGCTGTCGCAAAGCTCGGTCTTCCAGGTACATACAATTATATCACATAAGATATAGAAATTCTATTACAGTAATTCCCTATAGTTACTCAACATTTTATAAAATAAATTAGGTTTACGTTACGAGTTGATAAGGAGTTATGGATAAAAAATATAAAAACGAGAGGTTCGACTGTAATTTTTTCAAAGCGATGTTTTAACAGATATCTCAAAACATACAGAAAGTTTTTAGTTAAAGAATATGTAAAGGGAAAGGCATGTTACCTTTTTCTAGTTTTAAAAATGCAATAGGGCATTGATTTTAAAAACGAGCAGAAAACTGAACATTTGAGTAGGGCGCTGCCTTAAATAAAATTGGTAATTGTGCTCAGTAGTTGCGCTAATGGTAACCTAACTACCTTAGTAGGCAGCAGCGAATCCAGAACTATTTTTAGGGGGTGTTTTTAGTTACTTTTTTCTTATTATTATTTATTAACCATACCACATCCATTTTATCGATAAACTTTATAAGTTAAACTTATATTACTGAAACAATTACAGCTTAACCCTAGACTATTCAATTTCTTGTCATTCGCAAAACTTCCTAAGACCATGTGCGTTGCTACTTAGAATTTACTGCGAAATCATAAAGTCACCCATATCAAAACCACAGCCTAAACATTTATTTAGACAGGGCAATGAGGTGCGATACGCGGCGAGACAAGAGGCGAGGGGGCGAGCGCTTCCAACTATTTTATGTCTTCATATTAGCCATTCGGGAGCTGCCAGCCAATCATACGATTGTTCGCGACGCCATAAATGTCTAGAATGAAATCTAGTTAAAACTATGTCTTCTATTAGTGCTTCAACACTTGTGCCTAACATGTAGAGAAGTTAAGCTATATTAGACTTGTTGCGAAATGTTTTGTAGCAACCGGAAGCGGTACAGTCGCATCCAACCGAACTTGCCGAAATTAACTTTAAATATATTCTGTCGGGTAGGCGGTCCATACATACGTACTTCCTTTAGTATGTCCGGATATGTATCATCTCTGCTGATCAACCTAAAGGTATAAAACACAAGAGATACTTATACAAATAAATTTGGATACATTAATGTATAGTGTAGGTAAACACTGTAGGTACTGGTTTCACAGAGGGTCCCGAACCACCATAGAATGCAGGATCCTGACTTGCACGTGACTGGTTTTTATTATTTATCATACTATTGAACGTATACTATAATCGGTTTTAAGCCTGGTGCTTGTACGTACGACCGTTTTTAAGATTGAGCAAAACCATGTAAAATTTTAATTTTTGACAGCAAATCCGCCATAATCACACATATTCGGTTTAAAATTTAATGCTTTACTTCGGTCTAAAAAAAAAAGGCACTAAGGTCGGACAGGCGTACAGACAGCATAAGCTTAGTAATAGGGCTCCATTAGCAACCTTTGGGTACGGAACCCTATAAACCGGCCATGTGCGTGTCGTACACGAATTAATTTAATGAATGAATTATTGTGAATAGGTACTTACCTTAACATTTTGTGAACCGAATTTGTTAAAAATTATTTTCGTTGAAAGATTTTACAGAACTATAAATTAGATACAGAGTAATTGAGGTAGGTACTTAAAAACCTCAAATGCATTTCGGAAGACCTTTCTAGACCCTCAAACCCTCATTCCTCAAGGAAGGCATCCCACACTCATGACATACCAACCAATAGTTGCCTATGATTAATATTTTATGAAAAACGGGGTTCTTGTATGGATTTTGTAGTTTCAGGAGCGTCATTGCACGAGATTTTTTACAAGAAAAAGGGTTTTTTTTACACGAAAACAATTGGTAGAATTAACTTTGTATCGTATTTAGCTATCATATCTAATTAAAACGTGCTAAAGGAAGCCATGTGCCGTTTAAACACATGCACAGGATAAAACATTAAACGAATAATATAATTCTCAAGATATTTATTTATTAATGTTTCTTCATATTTACAATTTATCATCACATTTTCTTCTACAATTTGTTTGATCTAACTAAATCCTTAAAGTATAGAAAAGCCAGTCCAAGAAGCAAAGCATATTATCAAACTAAATTTGTAATGCGTATAATTTCCCACATATTTTTTACATACAGACTAAATTATAATATTTATAGGTAAATCGTTTCAAAATCTATCATAATTGTTAGGTACTCCTACTTAGCATTAATTATTGCAATTTTGGAGTCGTAGGAGTTCAGAGCAGGCGTTGTACAAAAAAGGAACTACTTATTGTAAAATAAAAATTTGCAATATATACCTGTTTATAGTTTTATGTTATTAAGGGAGAAAGATACGGTGGGTCTTAATATGAAACAAAAAAAAAGCCAGTTTACAAAATTCAGAGTGCAACGAATTTCTACTCATGGTATACTAATAAAAAAATACTCTAAAATATAATATATTTTTTTAAAAAAAAAAGTTCAGTTATGCTAGTTTTTTTTCAAAAAAAATTGCGTTACAAACGTCACTTGCTTAAAGGGTGTATAGCAGCTAACTAACTTCGCCATTAGATATTTTTAATACCGCTTTATACAAGGCGTATTTTAAAAATGTACTGTACATAATTAGTATTTAGCTATTTTAACAACGTTTTATATTTATTTAAGATTACATTTATGATTGAAATTGGCATTTCTGATACAAATGGTGGCTCGTTAGCTGCTATATGTCCCTTAAATATGTTAGAAAATTTTGAGTCCCCGCTTACAGTTTGACAACCCGTATCTTTGATGTATCTTTTTCAAATCAGTTTTACAGTAGTGTTCTTATGGCACCACATGCTTACAGCATTATATCGTTTTTTCAATATTTACAATAAAGGTTAGATATCTAAGTAGCAAAAGTAAACTAAATTTTTTCTTCTTTATTTTATAAAGTAACAAAGCGCGTTAAATATAAACATTTAATGACTTACGCACATAATAATATATTGTTGGATATTTTTCTGTTTATGGAAGACACTGGACTATTTTGCTCAAAAAAATTGGGCACCATGCATTTTTATGGTTTTTTTTTTGTTTTTACACCCGTACTTATAAGTAATTAAGAATAAGATTTAATAATAACTAAGTATGTACTTCAATAGCTAAATTAAACATAAAAAAAAAAATGATATAGGTAGGTTTAATATCACAATTCAAAAAAAAATAATGAAAGCTATATTTTTCAACTTACAACTTTTGTAAGTACAATATACATACTGAAACTTAACTACACATATTTACCTATAATCTAGTACCTACATTAAACCATCTACAAATGGTCTCCAATATGTAGTAAGTCAAAGGAATTAGGAACATACTTATAAATCTAAAGTATCTAGCCTAAATAACCTAATAATGATAAGTAAATCACATTTTTTTATTTTTTTCTTTCAGTAACACTCGACTTATATATAACATATTAACTAAAACTAAACATATTATGACTGGAAGTGACTATGATAAGAAGTCAATCAACTCTTACTTCTATCACATTATATGTAAAACTAAAACTTAAATTGTTGGTACATAGAAAAACTAAAACTAAAAATCACTTTGATTCATTCACAAGGAACAAAAATATTACTTTATTATAACCTATTTACAGATAAAGAGAATCTTGGAGAGAGCGAAAACAAAAATATACAGCCCTTTTCCTCCTTGTATGTTTTTATATTTTTCAGATGAAAGTATTGTTTATAAAGATAGTTATAATTTGTTAAATGAATGTATTTTCTAATAAAATGTGGTAGTTGCTGACATAAAATATATATGACTGAGTCCTATCAATGTACATATTAAATATGACAATGTATAGTAATAATAGTTTTTATATATTAGAAGCGTAATTTATTGCCTTCCCCCGATCTACGTCGATATCGCTATATGTATATATATACATATATAAGTAAGTATTGCAAATAAAATATATGAAAACTAAATTTTATTAAGTTCTGAATCTGTTACAAACGCTTTAATAATTATATCCAAAATTTAAATTTCCTTAATTTCTTGAGACCTACTTAATTATACATCTTACATTAAGCTATTTTTACACTATTACAGGTTAATGTTACACGTAAATAATCATGAATCAAAACTGATAACAACTTATTAACAAAAATGCTTTATTGATAACTATTTATAAATGAAGTGTCAGTTCATTATTTAAATTCAACAAAAAAGAACAGTTAACTTTGGTCCCTACGAACATAATTTAATGAATTCGGTGTCTGCATATAAAACTATTTTATTGGCAAAAAATATTGTTTTTTCGTTGATTCGTGTGAACTAAAATAAGAGGTAGATTGCGAGTTAAAGAGCGATAACTAACTTACAAATCGGAATTTAAATATTACCACACACGAGACAGAAAATATAATATTTTATCTGCGAGTTTGACTAATGGTGAAACATATATCATCTGCGCCATCGATTCGTATGAACAGCGATATCGTAAGATATGCAATCTGATAAGGTTATCATATATTACCTGTCTCGTGTGTGACAACCTTAACTTCGCCGGATATTCAGTGAAAACTGGATCAACTTCACGGAAGCAGTCACTTAGGCTGAGCTGTGGATCAGTTACACAAAAGCTAAGAGCTATCTTTAAACCTTTCAATTAGGTCCTTTATCTACCACAGTATATGTCTATGGATAAAACTAGTTCGACGAGTTGTCGGGGCTTGCTATAGTGCAGTATAAATTTCTTACTACAAAGTGTCCTAGACACGTAATTCTCAGTCTTAATATCAGTCCTCAGATGCACCTTTTATGTAATCACATTAACGCACCGTAGCTTAGTAGGTAAATAGGAAGTAGTTTAACTAGATATGTTTTCGGTAGCTTAATTAGTTATAGTCGTCACTGCTGTAAGTTTGACAGGCCCGGATTGTGAGAAAGGGCCTCAGTTGAGGATACTGGTCCCATCTATCTACTATGGCCATGGTTCTTCAGATCTGGAAGGGTTTCATCAGAAGTGCACGTCGCGGATGTCCGTGGGGGTGGCAGCGTTACTGTGCACTTTGTCCGTGGGGGGCGGAGTCCACCCCGCCTCCCTGGGCACCCCGTTTGGGACAACCGCAGCTCGCTCTGTGATCATGTTTTCTACCATTTCTTCGATTTGTTCTAGGCATGTTTGGAGACATTCCTGTAAATAATGGACTAGATTAAACTTCAAACAGACGAACAGTATTTTCTAAGGTAGAAACCATAGCAAAAGATTCATGAAGATAGTATCTACAGATACTGAGTTCAGTATCTATAGATATGCCGTACGTATATTTGCTAGCGACCCGCGCTTCTTCACTTTAAAATATCCTCTTTAGCATTGACTAACCTAACCAAACCTAACCGAATTTTGATTAAATTTGAGGAAACAAACAACATTTTGTACAGCTCGCCCATTACAAAACATGTAATTTCTATTCCCTGAGGAGTGTTAAAGTAACACTTTCATTGCAACTTTTACAATTACCTATTCATATCGGAAACTAGATTCGAATCTTGCAGACTAGAAGCAAATTATATTTGTTAATAACATTAACAAAAAAAAATGTGTAGACGAGATTAAATTGACTATACATTCTAGTTCTTAGTATTATAAAATATTTTTTATCCGTGTAAAATGCAGCTGATATAACAGGTCAAGGTGAACCCGACAATTGATACGAGTATTACATTGTTGTGCGATCATTTGGCAGTGCACTATTGTTGTTGTTATACAACAAGGTATTGCCCTGCAGTTTGGTGCGACGTGATGCCAGAAGTGTGAATTAGGCTTTGTATCCGCATGAATATGTGTAAACTTCTCATGATCTATCATCCTACAATATTAAACCTTTATGTAAAGTTTATATATAATATAGGTTTATATAGGTTGAAAATTATAGGTAATATATGAGCGACTTATGTTATAATGAGCGACTTACCAAGTCAATGCGGGTGAGTTCGTGCAGCCGTTGGAGATGGCCGTCTAACCCGAGACCTCGAAGAGCAGCTGCGATGCTGCAGGACGCCAGGGTGCTGGCTGAGTACAGCGAAAACTCATAGTCTGGAGCAAACAAAATAACTTTTATTTTAATTTGTTATATCGGCATCCAAATTTAATCAAAAAATGTATTAGATGTATCGGACATTCATTAATATTAATAAAAATCAGGGTGTATGAAGTGTCTATTTAGCCCTTTTTTAATATGCTGATGCTTTTAACCAAGCCCACAACCCTTTTGAATTATTCGTTTGTTGAGTAAGTTATATTTACCTAAACTTTAGAATACTGCTTTTGTCGCAGATTTTTTTAATTAGATAAACAGTTTTTTTTTTATTTATGTTTAATAGTATACAAGTATACAAAAATAAAAATAAATAAGTGTTAGTACATTTAAAATATAACGCTTAGTGGCATTAAAGGTCCGATTTAAGCTATATGAGCGGTGATGGTATGTTGTAAGTGTAAGGCGCGTAAAGGTTGCACTTTCTCCCTCCCACAGGTTGTCGTTCCCTCTCGGGTGAGGCGCTGTCAAAGGAGCCGCAACCTCCCTCGCCCACATTCCACAGCCTCTCTCGCCTCCGATTCATTCCGACATTTCTCACGCACTCACTTTGGCGAAACCATTAAACGTAAAGAGACGCTATATAAGGACCCGACCAACGACCAATTTGGGCCTCGACGTATCAAACATAATACGTACTTGTACCTACCCATCAACTTGTCAAGTGCGGTTGATATAAAATTTTGCCAGTTAATGCATTTCTTATCATAATCGCACTGAAGCATTCTGTTTCGCAATTTTGCTACCAGTTAGTTTAGTTAGTCGAAAGATATTGATGATAACAATATATAACGTGTTGGAAATAGGTTGCAATTGATGAAAAATCGCATATGTATCTCTAAGGTGTCAAGAAGATAGGAGTTTTAGTTCAAAAGAGGTTCAGTCCACAGTTTTAGGAAAAGCTGTTACCTATAAAAGGACTTTTAATATTTAACTACTATTTCGGAAGGATTTGAACCCCCAAACCTCCTCTCAGGATACGTTTATGTAAGGTTTTCATACAAAAATTAAAAAGTAGGCTAAAATAATCCTGAATATACCAACACGTTATATATTGTTAGAAACATACGGGAAAGACTTCTTAATATGTAGTGGAAAGAAACTGTATCCACTGAAAGAGTTCCCACGTATATTGCCAATAAAGTTCCGTGAGACCACAAAATGCGCACAAACCCGACAGAACGATAGCGAAGCTTTAAAAAAGACTCCATTCATCACTAAGTACCCACATTCCTTTATATCAAATAATGTAGGAAAAACGAACACTCTCATCTCATTTAAAAATATATATATATATATATATATTTTACTTTTATTTTGCATGTCAGCCGACGTAGCCGAGATAAAGAGAATGGGCAGAGAGAGGAACAAAACGAGAAGAAACAACGAGACCGACCGCTCGCAGCATTTGCATAATCTGATGGTAATCAAAGAGCGAGGCCCTACCGCCGGCAACCGGTCCTGTTCAGAGATCCGGTGGGGCCCTCCGACTTCTGTGAGAGGGACCGGGATGATTGCCAGACCCGGAGTGATCACTATAAGGACCTTTCAACATGACGGATGTTCATTGTCTACAGCTGCTTATTAGACGGTATCTAGCTTATAATAATATGTAGGTAACGATTACATATCGTTAAGTAACGGGTAACGATATGTTTGCCTTGCTTACCTTAGCCATTATACGAACCACTGCAGGGGCACAGGCCTCTCTTTAGAGATAGGGGCTTAGGCCATAGTCCACTGCGTAGGCGCAGTGGGAATTGGCGGACGTTTGTCTAAGTAGTGGCCACTCAAGTGTCAGAGATTTCAAGCCGACCTTAAGGCCTCTGACTGGCTTAACGACTTTTATCATAATTTAACAACAGTAAGGAACGACGGTATAACATGCCCTCCGAATCACAAAAGAGAATCAGATGTGTCACTAGGCGGTCACCATCAGGGTACTGACCACGTCCGACGTTGCTTAACTTTGCTTCTCGTTTCCGATAGCATGAACTGGGCCACGAGCTCCTAAACAATATGTACTATACATTAATAACAATGTATTGGAAATAAGAGAATATTAATCAAAAATGATAAATTTCTCAAAGGTGTCATAAAGATATTTTTGTCGCAGTCGATTCCAAATCGACTCTAAATTATGGAACTCCCTGGACTTTAAGAATTTAGAGATAAAAAACACTGTTATGAAGCATGCATTGGTAGGTTTTAAATATGTTTTTTTACGAAGGATATGTTATTATTTGTAGTTATAGTTAGTAGGTACTAACAATTTTAATAAATTTATAATCTTACATAGATTAGGAGATTAGGATTATTTCGAGGAGGAAAACTGTTATTCTCTACACTGGTTTAAACGGTGACATAAAGAATATTTTTTAGTGGTATTGTAAATTATAGGCTTCTTTAGCATATTTTATGCTAAAATACCTATGGAAATTGGTTACGGCTTTAAAATAGTTAAATCGTTCTACTTCAACGTCCTACGTAAGCAAGCACTTTGTTTTTGAAACCAGTTGACGTAGACCTCAACATTTGAGCAACATGTTATATATTTGTAGAAAACTTTCTTAGCACTTAAGAGTTTCTCAGTGGAGGAATAGAGGAGTAACTTATTGTGGTTTTAGCCACTAAAATACATTTAAATAACGGAAATACATATATAGTATCTAATTATGAAAATACTTCAAATTTTTGATGTATTCGCAGGAAGCCTGATAGGAGTTAGACTATGCGTGAGCGGTGACATAATCGTAACTGTCCTTGAACACGGAGTGGATGTACTTAGGAATAGTCGGCGGCGGCGGCGGAGCGGGCGATGCCGGCGCTCACGTCTATTCGCGAGGTGAACGCTCTCGCGAGGCCGCGCTGCCAGTACTGTGCTCACCGGAACAAATACCGACGGCGGCGGCGGCGGCGGACTACTACAAGTATTTCTTGTCGCCACTCTATCCAACTCCTAATGCTACACTTATTCCCAAATCGCTCAACGATAAGATACCTACCTAACTACCGATCACAACTGAAACTAGCCTTATCCCAATGGCTGCTACGAATTTTTATCTACAAAGTACACTACTTCGTAGCAGCTACGTAGTATTGTAGCTGTAGGGCAAATTGGCAACAATGTCGAGGTTTTTAGTAAGTAGGTACCGAGCGTGTGTGTAAAAATAAGTTATGGCATTCGAATAATTGTAGATAATGCGGGTTCGCTCGATAGATACAGCAAATTTGCGGTCGTGTAACCATGTAGGTACCTACGACGACGTAACGACTGGCCCGACCACGGTCGTCCGCCGGGTTACGACCAACAACGTCTCGCGCGCCTCACTCGGTCGTACGTAGCACCATGCAGTGGTATAAATTCTCACTCTGAGGCACAATCTATTAGTAGAGTGCTTGCGTGAGGCACCAGGGTAGCAAAACGTTCGTAATTATCTCAATTTTATATCTATACGTACATAAGTACAAAAAGTGTTATTATGGTGATGTAGGTATGTAGTAGAAATGACCGTACATTTTTTACTCTGCAGAATTTGAACCATTTTATATATTAAACTAATTCATTAAAATGAAATAAAAACAGTAACTCAATGCTTCTATATAGATAATTACATAAGAGTTCAGAAAACAGACACATAGAACAGGACTAAATTTTATATCTATAATTCCTATTATAGTTTAGTAGTATTTAGTAGGAATTATAGGTATACTAAATTACTATACTAAACTCACTAACTAAGCTATACTTACACTACACTGATTTGTAAATTGATAAAGACAGGCTAAGTTCTTGGAACAGGTCCGTAGACACAAAGACCAGGGTATATTATAATATATATAGGTCACTGCAGGAAATCCAAATTTAACCAACTGAGGTAAACTCTCTGAAAACCGAGCCTGATAACTGTGATAGACTAAAACTATACTTTTATATTTGTTAATCGATAATAAAGCTAAGTTCTTGCAACAAGTAAACAGACACAAAGACCTGGTATAAACGTATACCTACTTGTGTTTAGCGACAAAGTCGTTTGTAAAACGATACGAATAAAGGGTAAGTTCTTGGAACAGGTCTAAATTACCAATCTTCTGACATCTTATGTCTTTGTCACACAGAAACATATAAAACAGTTGCTGGCAGATTATTACTTCGTCAACCCGTTCATCAATATGCCTTTTATCCTCCATCGCCATTGTTATCCGTAATTAAATGTAATTTTTCATTTGTCGTGGCTCGCGTGTGACAGTCATGTCCTCGGGGCATTCGTGAAGTGTTAATAAAACATATTCATCAAAAATATCCCGTTTACAAGCAATTATTTTCCCATTTCTAGTTAACTGGACTGTTTAAAATTCCATTGGCGGCTACAGAAAAAATAGACAGAAGATTACTTTGGCTTATGGCTGGGTCGACAAGTGAGAGATGATATCCGAGGAGCGAGCAAGTGAAATAAAAGAGCTGGAGCGTGAAGTGTTGAACAAAAACAAGACGACAGTGGCGGCGAACAACAAAAACGGTTGCATAAAAACATATGATCCCATGAGGGTTGCGGGGAGGTGTGGGGCTCGAGGAGGGGAGGGCCAGGCGTGCTGGAATGCACTCGGGCAAGCGACGAACCGGCGTGGGAGGCGCAGAACTCCAGCGCAGAACACACACAATGCAGCCCTAGATTTACTAAGGGCTTATTCTGATACGTACCTACTGGAATTTGGCAGATTTAACCTGCATCAACCATACAGAATTTAACCACTGTACTAAGTATTTTGTATTAAGATAGAACCGTAAACTAATCGATGAACTTAACTATCATAAATTTATTAAAAAAAAAAGAAAGATTAACTTATAGCCTCTGCAGCCTATATTTAGTCTAGTCTATCATGAAGACTGTATGTAGTCTATCTAGTCTATCATGAAGACTGTATGTAGTGTATCTAGTCTATCATGAAGACTGTATGTAGTCTATCTAGTCTATCATGAAGACTGTATGTAGTCTATCTAGTCTATCATGAAGACTGTATGTAGTGTATCTAGTCTATCATGAAGACTGTATGTAGTCTATCTAGTCTATCATGAAGACTGTATGTAGTCTATCTAGTCTATCATGAAGACTGTATGTAGTCTATCTAGTCTATCATGAAGACTGTATTTGAAACCTAAACCATAGTCAAATGAAACTTTAGCTAAAGAAATTTGTATGTTCAATGAATAGTTAAAATGTAATACGAATTTGGTAGTGTGTCTGCCTGTGAAGGGCATTTTCCGGTTGGTTTCGTTCGATTACCAAATAAGATCCGTCTGTCCGTATCCTACGCCTCACCTTAAATAAATGTAAATCCAGCCTTCGTTCTCACATACAGCGTATAGGTAATTAAATTAAAATATAATTTACTAAGCAGGCTGTTTTTAAAATCTATTGGGCTTAGCTGTTAAAAAATTAAGATACCTATTCTCAAAATGAATGTACACTTGTTTATTGTTTAACTATTTAGCTGACTAGAAAAGTGTTGCTTTATCATACCCTAGTACAAATTAAAATAGTCTGTGCCCTAATATACGCTTTACAGAATATTCTATAAATTGTATACTTCGTTCAGTGTAAAGACAGACAGACGTAACGGGGGTCTTTATTTTATACTATGAGTCCAACGATGTTAAGTCATATAATATGCTGGTTATAGTCTTCCAACTAATGATGTATGTTATCCTAATACTTCAGGTAAGAATATTCTGTAGAAAATCATCTATAGCTATTATTTGACTTTGCCAGCGGCTCTGCCCGCCCTAAATTCGGTTATCGGCGTGAAACTCTTTAATTATACTAATGAATTTTGACATAGCAACCTATAGCTGCAGATATAGTTCGTTTAACTCTGTTATAGTTAGTCCCGTGAGAACTTTTAAATTATTCGGGAGAAAAAGTAGTGTATAGATATGCTATTCCAGGGCGTTTCATCCCGATGCATCCAGTGGTTACATCCATCTACCCATCCAAACATAATTTCACATTTATTATATTAGTAGGATTAGTAGTATATTATGGCTACCAATGGCTTGCAAGTTTACTTTAAAGTAACTTTTTCTGCGAAGACAATTGCTAACAAATCATTAAAGAATTTGTGGCCATTTGGAGGAAAGCGACCATTGTCCAAGACCCAGGTAATGTTTTGGACGGGGGGAATAGCGTTCGACACTTTCTTAGCACGACGTGCCTCTAACATAAACATCTTGCTACCAACCGTTTTAGAAAAGGTATAGTTTAATATATTTACCAACAATTGAGAACGTATTGTGAACTTAGAATAGCTTTTAGACAGATGTTCACTTCAGCAGAAGTCGGTGTTGGTCTAGAAATACTTCTCGGAGGTTCAGTGACATGTGGCCGAGTGAAGTCAGGGCGGAGCATAGTCGTGACACGAAGTTGTATCCAGATGCTAATTACCGAGTCGGTCACAGCCGACAAAATGCTCCGACGCTAAAGAATGTCATTCATGGTGGAAGAAAATCGCATTCTAATATTGACTTGTCTTTGTTAATATGCGAGTACATGGAAAAGTTAGTTGTAAGGACTTATTAATATGAGAACTTTTAAAATTTAAATAGGTACTGAGAATTAGCCATGGGACACTTTTGTGAGTAGGCAGTACCTAACCTAGCATTGTATGCAATTTACTAGGCGGTTTTTTTTTAAATATCTCGCCAAAATCGAAATTCTTGAGAAAAAGGTTTTATAACTACACTTTCTGTAACTGTTAGGACATAGATGTTACATGTTAGGAGATTTATTGGACTACTGTTTTAATGTCCAGATACTCGCATTACAGATCACTATTTTATAATACACTTCTCTATGTTCATAAACCACTCATATCATATCACAAGTATTTGCTACATCGACGCAATTTTTCTCATTCAAACTTCATAACTACGTACTATTATGTACTCCGTACCTACCTATTATAATGGGCAAGCTCCTCCAAGTTACTTTAATAAGATCTATAAGAACTTATTTATTTCCTAATGTGTTGAGTACTGACCTCTGGCAGCTAGCGCAATGAAGGTCTGTGCATGCCTTTGTACCATGTCGGTGTCAACCTGACCTCGGAGGGGCAGCCTCGTGAGTAGCAGCGGCAGGAAGTCATGTGCCGTCACCCCAGCTACGTCCCACTTCAGCTTTGACAACACCAACAACTCCCAGCTCTGAGGACAATAAAAAAATTACAAACTTCAAGCATAAAAGTATAGAGATACACAATTTCAGAATAACACCTATCTATCAATATTATAAAAGTTTGTCTATGTTGCTCCCAGATGGTAAAGGCAGGCAGCGTCGCCACGCTGTAGGTATAGCAATTAAATTAAATAAAAGTAAATAAATTCTGGCTTGTCAATAACATTAGTTACACAAATAAAACTGTGGGTTGTGTGTAATGTACTTACATGAAAAAAAGGTCGTTCAAGTCAATAAGTTAAACCCTTTGAATGCTTAATGTTAAGTTTAAATTCAAGAAAGTGTCGCAGGGTTGAGTCTGACACTAAAATGGCATTCTTGTTCGACTTAACATCCGCCCTGTAATCGTAAACATGCCGTTTTGCCCGGGTTCCCGGAACGCTGGCGTAGGTTTCGTCCCAACATTGTTATTGACGTCTAGCAAACCTTTACAACACAAGATCCTTTCGAAAACCAAAACAGAGATTCGAACAATATATAATAAAGTAACTAAGTAGTAAAAAGTTAAAAAAAACCATGTCACGAATTAGCAGTTATTTCGACAGGAAATTACGTCATTGATAATTATGCTTGACCAAACCTAAATTTACCGCAGAAGATATGGAAAGATTACGTTACGAATAAAACATGTTGGAAATAAATATTTTATGTTTAATTCCCTGAAATATTCGTAGACGTGACAGATAAAACTCGAAATAAATGTAGGTCCGTACGCATAAGTTAACATTAACCTCACATGTACCTAATGAAATACAAATAAAAGCATGGACTTTTTTTGTCGGGGCCAAAATTCCAGACGATATAGGTACGTATAATAAGCACAATTATTCCGTTACAGGCAAAATCGGTAGGATATAATAATGTTACTAAGCTACGACATCCACTGGCCGATTTTTAAACAGGTAATACAACTAATAAAGAAATACAACTTACTTCGCTTAGCCCCACCGTAATAAATTATCTGCAGGAGCGACTGACCTAGATCGAATTAATTTCAGATAGCAAGTTTTATGCTTCGAAAATTATGATCGACACATATGAATGGTTAAACAAATACATTGATAATTGGCTGATTTTATGTACGTATGAGTGTAGCAAACTCACACACATAAAGAGTGCATGCCGTGTAGTCAGATAATACTCGATGTTTACTTAACACAATCGGCGGGGTCGGAGTGGCACTCCTTGGGCCTCTTTTACCACGCAAGCAATATTAGTTCTGAGTGCGCTAGCATTAGGGTTGGTACTCATTTGACAACATATGACAGTTAGGACTTGACGGATCTCCAGTTATAAGAACTTGTGAATGAATTGAGTCTCATCGCTGGCTGGAAGTTGAATAAGATTGTAGTATGTCTGTCAGTAAGAGACCCGGCGTGGTGTGTGTATGCCGTCAAATTTTATTAGGATAAGAAAATAAACCAATAAAAAAAAAATGAAATTTGTAAAAGGATAGCCGCATTGTTAAGTGGTTGAAGTAAAAAGAGTAGTGGAGCGTCGGTATGCGGGTTGACCGCGGACACGAGTTTTCGTTGAAGCCGCGGTTGAAGCTTACTGAAAACAATATACTTTTAAACAACCTGGATGCTAAATGCGATGACAAGTAGTAACGCAAATCCGTGTTTATTCACGTTTTTAAGATTGACAATACAATGTGATTTCACCATTTGGAGTAGGCATTGAGTTCATGTGAACGTAGAACCAGAGACGTGTGGAATGCAGCTCTATGCGTTGGGAGACTTTATTCAAGATTGGTTATGGGTATGGGACGTTGGTATAGTGGCGATGCGAGACGCATGCAGTGCTGCGTTACACCCCTTAAACTGAAGTATGCAAACAGCGGCTATAATAAGCTGAATTCCTTTCTCCGTTCCCATGCTTTATCCAATTTCATCGAACGGTGCCCACTGGCTGTTGTAAGGTTTAAACAATGCAATCGGTGTCGCGTGGATATGTGCTCGAGTCTAAACTATACAGCTTTGGAATTTTACGTATGCGAATTAACAATAAGTACAAACCCAGTTTTTAGTCCGTTATTAGGTATATATATTACATCGAAATAGTGGCGTGGCTACATAGAATAATATCTTCCTTATTTGACACAATGCTTTCTTTTCCGTTGAAATTTAAATATGTGAATGTTGTTCGAGGAAACTTTTGTTTTATTTGTGAAGAACCGCTTAGCAGTTACCGAATAGTTTCCACTTAATATAAGATGAATTTTAATTAAAAACAAAACATGATTTTTTTAAGCTTTGACTGTTGTAAAAAGTGCATACAAAGACTTTATTGTATATCGTATCGTTTGCGATAGTTACTTTACCATCAATCGGAAGTCTAACAACTAAGCATTGCATACTTAAGTAACAGCCGGCGTGCAATACGTGGTAGGCATATAAAATATCATAAGTCTTACGTAAAGCATCATCTTTACTCATCAGCAAATTCTTGTAATACGATACAGAAATTGTTTTTGGGATTGCAAATTTTGTAACTAATTTGAAAACAGCAAATCATTCACAAACTCTGCAAATTCTTCAATGATACGTCGATATACGTATACGTATGATACTTTAGATAGGCTAAAGTATTTCGTAAATTAGTAAATTCTTTATTTGATGTCTACAATTTGTAATTATTGATAACAATGCATCTTGATGAAAAAATGGCGATGTCTGCATGTAATTCCGCTGCTAACCATAATCTTTAATGAAGCATTTAAATATTATTTCGTACATCAGTCTACCTACACTATTGATAACTATGAATCAAGATGGAAATATATGTCTGAGGACTGTAGGATTAACCAAGATGTAATTCCGCTACTAACCACAAAAATTTAATTTTTTCTCCACGGCCGCCGCCCGCATAGTGCGAGCAACCCGTCTGGCACCAGTTGGAATTTTATTACCGTTGTAGTGGAGGTCTTTTAATAGCAAATTCTTCAATTATTGTGAGAGAGAAATAAATAAAACTTATGTTTACAACTCAGTGGATTTACCTTACTTCGTGATTATCATTGTAAATTGGTTATCCCCTAGTATATTGCATTGCAAGTTGATTTTAAAACTTATAACTAGTAAAAACTGTTATTACTCTAGTAATAGTGATTATTATGCATAGCAAAGCAAGTTGGGGTTTAACTTTTTTAATGCTGGCTTTTCGTTGAATAACATAACTTGGTTGTAAATTTTTTATCTTTTATAATATATGTGTATTTTTTAAGCTTTTATGACGTAGTAATTGTTTTTTTTGTATAAAATACAAGGTAGTATGTTGAACAATGGTCATATGCTGTCTGGCGGAGGCGAGGAGGCCTCGGAGAGGAATTCGACTGGTTGGAGCCTGTTCCTCCCGCGCCCTCCGGCGTTCCTCGCTTCTCGCATACGAAACAACATGGAGGGGTCCAACCATAATAACTATACTGTCAGCGACAGCTTCAGTTTACGACTGAAATTTATATGAACATTCGCTTACAAGAGCTATCGCCAGCTAAGCTACAATTTAGAATTCTCATAGCGTTTACTAGCAATAGCTAAAGTCAAGAAATATCGCCTGCTCGATTTTATATCGTGGTTAAAACTTTTAGAAAGCAAGTATTACCTATGTGTAAAGCCGCCAGCCTCGGCTAGTAACTATGTATATGTTGAAGAGTTAAACAGCCAGTCATTAGCTACGCAGGAAGGTTTCATTTGCACCGGAAACTGATGGTCGAGCGTGAGATCAGCAAACAGGCTGATCTTTGCTGATTATATTTGCGCGTTTCTTGAACAATACGTTTTCTTACACATAACATAACACACTTAACTTTGAACCATAGAAGTAAACTGGCCATATCATGTACGACAGGCCGTATTATTAATTCAATGTCTTTGTAAATAAACACATGCACGTTTTTTACATTTTCTTAACGCATATTTTTTTTTTATTCTATGTCTAAGTTTTAAACCAACCAGTTGTGCGACGCGGTTTTTAATTCCATGTAATCTGGAACCATACGTTTTATTATTACGTAATTTTGAACCATAGAAGTAGAATCAATCATATGTTTTAAGCACGACGCTAACAGTTTATTAAATTCCAACTAATCTAATGTTGAATGCATTGTTCTCCAGTACAGGAATTTATTGTTGGCTGCTATACATAGTAAAAGGAAAAGCAAGAATATAATTTTCATATTCGAAGGTAGGTATTGTGATAATTCTATTCTATTTTTAATAAATTAATATAGTTGATTTAACCTTTGTTGTCTTATATGTGAATAACCCCATCGTATGTTGTCTCAGCTGTTGGCAGACTATTCAATGAAGAATGATTATGTAAATAGGTATATTACTAGAGAAATTAATGTGGCTCCTGACACAATTGTTACATCTTCTACATATACTTATTTTACAAATAAAAATGGTGACTATGTATGAATGTGAACTTGAGTTGTGAATTCTTTAGAACTCAGTTAATTGAACCTAATCAAAGAAGTCCAATGTAAGCTAATGTTGGATTTGGAGCGATATGGTCACCCGTTACCCTGCTACTACTAGCTCCTACATTTATCGGCATCGACCGACAAAGATAACGGAAACACCAACAGAACGAAACAAAGAATCATAACTTGAAGTTCGATACAAAAGATGTAATAATTCTTTCTTGTTTTTTTTTTTGTTTTTAAATTTGGAACGTAGGTAAGTACTTAGTGCGCTCTAAGTACATTGCCATTCATCACTAAAAACAGACTTAGGTCTTAGACTATGCTGCCTTAGTTTTTGGTAGGTAGGTCATTTTCATGTGTAGTTTTATAATTTATTATTAATAGAATTGCATTTGTGTACATTTTTGTAGTTTGTAAAAAAGACAAACTGTATATAGTGCAACAAACTTTTCTGACCCAGTGGTCAAAAATCAAAACTACAGTCGCCATATTGAAATGTTGTGAACTTACAACGACACTAGCGACCAAATACCCAAGGTCAGAAGGTCAGATACGTTTGTTGCACATTAAGTGCATGGTATTCTGTTTCTTTACTTTTTTAAGGTTCAGCCGCTTAGAAAAAAATATTATACGACAGACGTATAGATTACCTGGCAAACGCCTTTGTTTGTCCTACTAAAGAGGCACAGACGGAGTATGAACCATATTCCACTGTGAATTTTAAGGTCTTATATTTTACAACACGTAGTATACTGATGAGTACATCCGCATATTTTCGGCTGAATCGTTACCAAAATGATTACAAGAGTTTGGGTCGTTTATTTAAGAGCTGAATGACGATAATGGCTCAGACGATATCCAGTTAATGGAAATGTTTTTATGCAATTGAATATTGTCTTTTGACAAACTAACTGGTGCCGCAGCTCGTAAACTTATGCTTCAATTATAATAAACGTTTACGGTCCAGTCGCGGTGCGGATATGACCGCGGGTACAGGGCGGGTACGGGGCAGGTTCGACGCGGGTTACGGCGGGTTTTATGACCGCACCGCGGGCGAGCTTTGGCTCGTATTGCGGCCGCGGGAACCCCACATTAAAATCGCCTCGGTCGGATGCCAAAGCTTACATGTTCTTTTTGCTCGACGCTGTACCAATCAGTCTCTGTGACTGCACGATTGTTTGCCCACGGTTTAATCTTGGACTAATATTAGTAATGGTTTCATTTACTGACAATGCCAATATTGATGCGAGATATTTCGCGTGAAATTGTTTGGAAGAGAAGCACAACGTAGATAGGTACAGATTTGTGGATAATGACCCCGTTTTAATTTTTTTGAGATACATTCAAATAAATAATATGTTTTATAGGTTTTTAAATTTACGCGTTCCATTAATAATTTAAAAAAAGGGGAAAAAGGTATTTTGCCAAATAACAACGCGTTTAATCCCGTTTTATTATCTTTAAAGTAATAAATATGTTTTACAAAACGTAAAAATAATAACCATTATTTACGTTTTGCCATAACCAGTAGGTCTAAAATCATAATATCCGTTAAGATACGGTCTCACTTGTCTCACATCTCTCACACTCATTCACACACACACACACACACAAAATCGTAAGTGTAACCGAATTTTAACTAATATTTTAAAACGTAACAATTCTTATTCTTAACTTTGGCAACTTACAAAAATATTTTGGGACTGCTAATTCTACAAACTTCACTTTTCTGTTATATAAAAAGTAGTATTTGATAAAAAATGTGTCTATATGTATGTCTATATAACTTATAATTACAACATGTAGAGGCGTTTTATATTACGCTATTTTTTTTTAAATATATACTATTAACTTGCGGGTATTCAGTAAAAAGCAAAGAACGATAGCTTTTCTAGAGCTTGACGGAAGTGTAACAAGGCATTCGCAGTTCATCACGCTCGGACGAGTTACCGAGATATACAGAGAGATGTGCACTCAGTGCGACGCCCGGACCGTTACTGAACTGGTGCAGAAATGCATTTATATCAAACAGATTATGAATAAACAAATGGTTTGAGATGGTACAGCGTCTGTTTTAATATTTACCGTTAATTAGAAAGTTTTATTCTCAATGGCATGCATTCCACAAGGGGCCTACGCAGATCGTAGAGGTGCTACGCAGTTGCTGCGCTGCGAAAATACTTTGACTTTCATTTTGTTTTAAGCTATGTAACAGGTTTTATCGTAGTTTTACCTAAGATCTTTATGTTAAAAATACATCTTGGTTATATTATCGTATGGGAATTCACACTGTAATCGTTACTAATCTGGTCTACTAATGATAGGTATATCATCGCTGTAATCGTACAGTTACCCTCTCAAATCGCTACGATATCATAGTAGCAACGCCTTACCCTTTATAATACTAATGAAATATTTCACATAGATTATAATAAATTTTCACGAAAAAAAGAATTATACACGGTAAATAATTGTTACAGATCACACAATAAAAAATTATAGTTACTTATGTGTAACGTGTTACGTGGACTGTACAATTTTTATCGTACGTACAATACGCAGCAACATTCACATTGTAAAGAGATTGGTAAAGATTTTTTCCGTGCAGTATGAGTACTATGTAGGTGGATGAATTGTAAGAAAGCTCGTGTTTAAGATAAATCGTCTGTTACACACGTAAAAAACTGCACGAAACATACACAAAAAATTGACAATAGAGAAATTAGCAAGTGTTAGCAGCACTCAGCCAGAATAATTTATAGCTGTATAACAGCTACCAAAGGTATATTTAAACGACTTAAACAAGGTTTTAGGAGTGTTATTTAGTTTAAAAATAAATCATCCGTTGCGGGGATGCCTTATACAATGTTCATCTACTTTATTTTTGGACAAGTATGTCTTAACTTAGAGGTACTGCTTACTGTAAAAGCTTACGTTTTGTGATGAACTGCGAGTATTTCTGTAGGCACTACTGTATGGAGTCCTTTAAGAGAAAAGTGATTGGCGTTTCAAAGGATGGCAACATACGAATAATGCCTTTGGTGTTTAAAATGTACATAGTCTACGGTAACCGCCTAACATGACGTGGGCCGTAAGCTTGTTTGCCGTCTTGGTGATAAAAAATAAATAAATGACGCAGCAAGTGTACATTGAACATTTAACGCACTTAGTCAAATTCGCGCGTCTCGATATGCTGTGTTAAATTAAAATCGTGTTCTATTTTGGCATGTAATGTCAAAGCCCGTGCATTAGCGAGTGTCGAAGTCATGTAGACGGGTCGTGAGAAAAAACGAACCATTGCGGTCGTTCGAGGCTCTCGGCTGTAATTGGTCTGATTGAAGAGCGGGTCTCGTTTGGTTCGGCGGCGGCGTTCCGAGAACCCATCGCGGCTCGTTAGGAGACCGCTCTGACTGTCTGGTTTGACCAGACCAGACAGACCAGCCACATTCTTACACACCCACCCACCATATGATCAAAATGACGTATATTAGATATATGCATTCTTATAAATATCCTCATGTTATTTGCAATTTATTTTGTTGGTTTCCAAAATAAGCGACATTGTTCTTTAAGATTTCAATTATTTTTTTACTTAAGAATAGTATAATACAGATTTAAAATTAAATCCAATGATGTAAACATACTATTGAATGATTAATACATTTGTTGTAGTAACACTTCTTATAACATTAAGCAAAAATCAATGGAATATCTAAATCATATTCACAATCTCTTAATAAAAATTATCGTCCGTTATTTTAGTTTCTAAATCATTGCAAAGTATTTGTTAAAGTCAAATAAGTACTGTATAATACAGTATATAGATATAAGGTTTCTTTCTACTTCATTAACAAGTATTGTTTATTCTGACACAGTTCTTTTTACTTCTGTTTTATTCGAAAAGCAACCATTAATATAGGTCCCTAAAGGCCTCAAATTCAACAACACATGTGCAACGAGTAGACCATAAACGCTTCTAAATTACGTGAGGTCTGCGTCATCGGCTCTAGCAAACGTAGGTCAAACGTAGTCTACGTCGAGACAGAAAACAATGGAAACATTATCTACAGTTAACTAAACAAAGTTTAAGACATACCAATTATAATCCCAAACATATAATTTGCGCTTGACCAAATTAGTTCACGCGAAAATGAATATAGATTGTCAGCCGCTAACTGATAGTGCAGTCTACTGCAATACAATAAATAAAATTACTTTTTTTTTTTTTTTTTTATACCACTAAGGTGGCAAACAAGCCTACGGTCCGCCTGATGGTTCGCGGGAGGAAGTTTCTCTGAAACCGCACTGTACGCGACCATTTTGGTTCCAAAGTGTGAGAATGAATTCCCTGTCGATGGCGAGCGGTGCGAAGGTAGAAAGTAGCCGTAAAAAAAAGTACTGCAATTTTAAAAAAAAAACACTGGTTGTATGGAAAATTCCTTTGCCTGCCATATTGGCAAATCAAACCAACAACAAGTTTGAATCGATACGGAAAGTTTTCAGTACACAGAGCTAAGCAAATGGTTTAGTGGTTAGTGCTCCATGCATTTTTGGCTTTCGATTCTATTATCAATAGTTTGGCGATTAAATTTGGCTAGAGTTTTTGTGTGATAACTTACGCGGACAGTAAAATGTCTCACTACACTGGCTCCTTTTCTTGTGATTCACAGTTCACTGTACAATACCCGGACTTCTTCAAGCGTGTTAAGTAATTGGCCTACCTTAACGTTATTACGAAACTGCTAATGATCAAAAAATAGAATCGCTATAATAATTAAAGTTAACCATTATTAGGTATTATAGTTGTTGGAAAGTACACTAAGTAATGGGCCTTCAAAGTCCAATGTTCTACCGCCCTAGGCTTCCATTAAACTACCTATTTAATTTGTGTGGGCATTAAACCTGTCTAAACGTTAAGTGTTACTGCCTTAGATAAAGTAGTAAAATACCTATTTTTATTTAGGCAGTAAACGTTGCTATGCAATATTCACCAATAAAAATGATTCCTATACAAATGCACCAAAAAGAAATTTCCTACGCGTTTTTTTACTATGATTCTGAAAACCAATACCTAAATTTGAAACTATAAGAAATTTTTGCTTTAGTTTGTCTGTCTATCTGTCAAGACCCTTTTACTTAAGAACGTGTGGAGTTATCAAGTTGAAATTAATATCAAATATAAAGGTCTACGGTCCCTTAAAGCTGTAAAAAAATCAATCTTATATGTCAATGCAAAAAAGAAATATGGCCATTTTTGACGCACATTTAGGTATTCAGTTATTTACAAATAAATCAAAACCTATAGGGTACTTCCCGTTTTCCTAGAATCATGAAATTTGACACGGAGCAAGATCTTACATCACAAATATAGGAAAAAAACCAAATTTTGTTAATTTGTAGTTATATCACATTTTTAAAAAAAAGTTTGTCTATATGTTAAGACCCTTTTACTCAAGAACGCGTGAAGGTATCAAGTTAAAATTAATATTATATAATAAAAGTGAAATCTACGGGCACTAAATGTTCTAAAAAAAGTAAATGTGAAAAAAAAATATGCACAAAATACGATCATTTTGTGACACAAATAAATCAAAACCTATTGGGTACTTCCCGTTGACCTAGGAGACTTGATCTCATGATGTAAGAGCTTTCTACCTACATATCATAAGTACGAACGGAACCCTTCTAAATTTTTCTTACATAATTTGTTTCCTTAACGTTCCATTACCAATACAATAGTTACTCATGCTAAGCCCTCGGTAAGTCTAAGTGCGAGCGTACGAAAGTGCAGATCGCGGAATGCACTTGCAACGAACCAGCAGCGTATGTACGAATAATAATACATCGTGCGAACAAAATGTGGCATTATCTGCACCAGGCGGGAGCCGCGAGGCCCCACTGGGTGAGCGGGCCCCAAATGCACCAGACGACAAGCCAGCCAACTTACATGCAAATATTGAAATATGCTACAATACTCAAGATACAGCGTGTTTGTTCGCGTCAATTGTTCTTTGTACTGTTGGTGACTTTAACGATATTGGGATGACATTAGCTTTGTTGCGTAAATTAGGTATAAAAGAAACATATGTTGTAATTGTGATTAATGCTTGGAAAAACTACATATGTTTGACTTTTTATCATGAAGTTTGCAATTTGAATTCGTCAATACCTACTTGCTGCTATCAAATGTGTTGTAAGTAGGTTAAATAGGCGACACTATAAAATAATAACTTTTATACTATATAAATATTATTTAAAAAAATTAAACTATAAATTGAATACAGAATAGACAGTAACAACGCCATTGTTAGTTTTAAAGGTAGGTAAGGATTGGAATTCAAGATGAGACAACTATTAGAATAGAAAAGAAATATAGAAGAAAGTTCCATTCATATTTTATATGCATTAAACATTTAATTTAAGCAATTTATAGGTTTTCGATAGGAAAGATATGTATGTAGCTACGTATTTGTTGTATGTCTCTAAAAGACGGTGGCGTAAATTTCCTAAATGTGTTAATAAACAAGTAGGTAAATGTTTTTACATGTAATCCCTCACAACACCTGCATCTCAGATACCTATTATTTAAATACTATAAGTATCTGATTTGCATAGATACTAAACAAGAATGTAGGCAAAGTTGTGCAACACTTATGCTCTTCGTTTAATTTGTCAGAGGAAAAGTAGATCAAGCATAAAAAGGATTTAAGTATAATAACTTATAAGTATTATTGTTTTATTTAAAAAGTATAAAAGGCACCACAATTTTTATTATATTAATTCAACAAGAAATAAGAGTAAAAATTCTTTTTTTTCTGTTTTTACTCCATATTTGCAAAGTAGTCAAATTAATATTTATTTTGTAATATATTTGTTAAATAGGTCTACTAGCTCCGTTAATCTTTTATTAAAAAGCATACATAATTATATACTTGTAAATAGGTAATTTAAAAACTATGCCAAAAAAGGTTTTTTAAATTATGTTAAAATAAAAAAGCGGGCCACCGGCGTGACTTGTTGAAATAGATATTTGGACTGAATCCGAGTATTTTGTTGAAAACAAAGATACCAACAAACCGTATTGGCAGTGCTACGGCAATTTTCATGTACTACGGCAGTTATACCCAAGATTTATGAAAGTCTACGGCGTACGGCAACACCTCCATTACTCTGTAGCGCAATCTACGGTACAAAAAACAGTACCCCAATCTTAATATGCTGTCCATTTTATGTATGTTGCATTCGAAGTATGAAGTAACATTATTAGTAATAAAAAAAATATACCAACATTAACGATAAAATAACGGTTTGTTAAATATTTTTTTAACGAAACTGCTGACTAAAATTATCTTTTCTAATTTTGCATTAATTGCTACGGTAATTTTAACCCAGTATTATTCTAGAAGGCCGGGGACAGAATAATATCTCCTATACCTACTTTGACACTTTTTGACGAACTATAAGTTGGAATTTGACATAAGGAACCGGTATTAGAATCTACTAAGAAGTTATAGCCATGGTATCCAGGATGTATCCAGGTAGGAATAAATATTATGTCAATCAATTGTAAAGAAGTATCATGTTGTAACTACTGTTTTTTTTATTTCACATAATTATTTTGTATTAGATTCTTAACCATTTTAAATATAAAATGAGAGTAAAATGTAACACGACAAATGAGTTAGTCATATTATCATTCCGAATTACTTTTTACGTGTGCCAGAAATAGTTTTTGAAACTGAATCATTGTCTAAAGCTCTACAAAAGATATTCTTAGAACTTATTTATGTCGGAGAGTATTTTTAGCTACTTGTGTAGGAGATTTTGTTTTTAATGTTGATATTAGTACCTTATTTATATAGCTAATGCTATAATATTTTGTAATAGATGAATAAAGTTGTTTGGTTAGTGACATCCGCAATGTGCTTGAGAAATTAAGAAAAATAATCATTGGTACACACCGGGCTCGAACATCCGCTCCTCAGGACGCGAGGCGAAATCGAAAACCCTAGGCCACCACCGACCATTACTCAGTCTTAGCATAAGGATTCCTTTTTCTATTTCGTTTCCTTAATGGTAAACAGAGCAGTCAGTGTTATTGAAAAATAAAAAATTAAATATTTTGAATTTGATTTAACTTAATAGAGAGCCTCTTTAACTTAATCGGGGCCTGAGTCCGACTCGCACTTAACCTTTTTTTTTTTGCTATAAATTTGCAGCCATGATTCTTCTAGATTAGCTTTTGTGTAATTTTTAGGCTTCTGTTCTTAATAGTAGGTACTAAAGTTTTGTCAAGACATCGTCTTCGGTGTAGGTACGTCGCTCCTTTTGCTTATCTGTACGTACGTCATACAAAATTTGTTACAGAAAAATATTGTTGGTAATGGCGTATTAATTTTTTGCTTATCATTTAAAGCGGGGATCATTTATACATTTCAAATCAGTGCACCTTATTTTTCCTTCGTTTCTGACGACGAGTCGAAGTTACAATTTTTTTTTACTTTTCTAACCGAAGCGATAGTGGAAAAATGAAAACTGCGCTTTTCACTTAGTATGTTGTGTTTGTTGCCTCAGGTGTTGATAGTTCTCACTATAATGGCACAATGCTCTCGCTAGAGAAAGAAAACTTAGGCCGTTTTCCATCAGGCTGGCCGAGTGCTTATAGGCAGACTGTCAAGCTAGTCACCACTCGATTGTCACAGCTTTCAAGTCGCCATAAGGCCTCTTACTTGGTTTAATGACTGCTGTCATATAACAAGTGCTTAATTAATTATTTAGCAACGGTTCGATTACGGAACCTTGATAAAAACAAATAGGTATTGAGTAACTTAACTAATATGAACACTTAAATTGAGCAAAAAAATACAAAAAAAAAACGAGTAATGATTCCTAATTTATTAGAACCATACAGTCGATTCGATTTCATACGCCGTCTGGGATCTAGTCTCTCACGGATATTCTTATAAGAGGGTTATTCAACTCGAAAATTATCAACTGTTTTATAGATAGACGGCTTCTATAACTTTTACATCGCTGCATCAAGGTGGAAACCGATGTAAATTTATTCCACACAAATTGTGTTAGGTACACTAAATATTTCGCTGGTTTAAGTTTTATGATAATAAATTCGTTATATAACGCCGCATTATCATAGCCGCAAAAAGCATATTCATTCATAATATACCAGTCAATTTATAAAATGACTAGATATTTCATTAAATTAATTATGTTATTGTATGAATATAACAAAAACTCCGGTTATTTTAAAAATTCACTGGCGTTTCATGAATATAGTGTTTTTTGCGACATTAATAAATAGCGATATATGATAGTACCGCGTTTAAAATATATTTAGTGTTAAGCAGTTTCTACGAAAACATTTGCGTAGTATTCACCTTAAGTAAGGAATAGCAGAAAAAACAACAGTGTACATAAAGTGATACTTTAAAGCTGAATAATCACCCCGATAATTTAGAAACCGGTACCGTCGCAGTCACTTCTCATATTTCTCATTGCAAATCAGTGCATCGCGCATCGTAAAAAGCGTACGTCGATTACACGAAACAGAGTTAACAAAGAGATCAGCTGTTAATTTAAACGAGAAAAGCTAATTATATTCTTGTTAAAACTGCTTTGTGCCTACATAACTGTTAAGCTATTATTCAAATGAGACAAACATGAATATGGTTTAATTTATGGTTTGCAGTTTTATTTTATTTAGATTTTTTTGGTCTCTTACTCTACGTTTCAGAACGCAACGTCAAAGTTGTAAAAGTGGTTTTGGAACGTCCGGCTCAGGGTAATTTTCCAACTGTCAAGTTGAATTTTGACACTTCCATATATTACGGTTGAAAATCACTCATTGTGAAAATTAACAGTAAAACTCCCGTTCCAAAACGGGTGGAAAAGCAACTATATCGGGCGATAGTCACTCGGCAGTGAATTGGAACGTAGCCAAATATTATTTTTGTAAGTTTAATTCACACTTATTTCTTATTATGAACTGGCAAATGTAACAGCTTAAGGCTATGGCATACCCTAGCAAAACCGTGCCGTTTCGACCAGTGTACAAAGACATGTAACATACATTGAAGCATACAAAGACCAGTTCCACGTACGATAGTTGATATATGTAGTTGTGTATCTAGTCCACTGGTTGCCCCCTTCAATGAATAAAATTCGTGACGTCATACATTTTTTTTAGGTTCATACATTCAATGGGTTAATTGTCTGTTACCCTTCTTTGTCTTTTACTGTTACTATTTTAAAATTTATGTAAGATTATGTAGTACTTAGTGTTAGCAATGATTTTAGTATTACAGATAAAACATTCTTGTTTTTGGTACTTTGATAAACACAATACGGAATAACAGAATGTTATTGTTCAAAGCATTCATAGAAGTGTAGTATGTATGTTATACAAAAAGTACTCACGCAAAGGTCTGTGAGTGTGACGCTGTATGCAGTGTAAAAGACTAGAAGTTCAGCAGGCAAGCCCCTAGAGCTAGGCTCCCGGAGTTTGGACGCCAGAAGGAGGCAAGTGGATCCCAGAAGTTGTAACTGGCTCTTCCCAACCGGGCACACGCTCAGAAACCGGTCCAAGTATGACATAGCTAAAGGAAACACCTCTTCTTGACTACCCTGTTCTTCACACACCTGCAAAGATAAATCACATTTAAACAAAAAAAAGGCAAAGTGCGAGTCGGACTCGCGAACCGAGGTTTAAGTACCACCACGGAATGCACGAGCCCTACTCGCACTTGATCTATTTTTAATATTTGTTGTTATACTTTATATAGAGATTACACTCTAACCTTTTAATTTTGAAGCTATTAGGTATGTATTACCGTCTTAATGATAAAGCAAATACATCAATAACATGTTTCTTGTATAGAAAACCCCCTTAAATTTCAACGTTTTGTATTTTTTATCAGGCAATCCGCTACAATAACACATATTCTGTGAAAATTTCAGGCTTCTACCTTCTTCCGTCTAAAAGATTAGAGCCCATTAAGGTCCGACGGACAGACAGACAACTTAGGCTGTAATAATTGGCTTTCTTTGGGTACGGAATCCTAACAATGGTTTCCATAATTGTAACGCAGCAACATGTTGGCTGCCGCACACTCTTATCTTGTGGAATTCCCGATAACCCATATTAAAAGTGGAAACATAATACGATATAGGTACCGTTCGCATTGCTTTCCTGTAGTAACATTTCTTATCAATCGAGTTTGAGTTGTTTTCAGTGTACACATGTTAGCGACTGGAACGCCTATCGACCGTAAACCAGGTTACTTGAGTGAAATCGGAGATATATCTACTGGGTATGTTGAATATTGATATAGAAAACTGCATGACAGACAGGTAGTGTACATTTTAAGAGGTAAGATCATTTTGAATAGAAAAGTTGTCAGGAAATGTGAAAAGCGAAAGCGGAAGACGTTAAAATATTGGTGTGGCTGTAAAATTAGAAGGTTCGTCGATCTAGTCGGTCATGCATAGTTTCGCACGATGTAATCCGACGCGTGTGGAGGTCGCCTTATGTTCTTTAGCCGGGCCATACGGCACCAGCTGATTGTCCCACGGTCTGGTTGATTAGGTACCTAGTTGATGTCTCAGCTAAACTATTATTGTTCTGAGAAACGGAAATTATTTGTTCTTTGCGCTAACTATGAAGCATTCACATGGGTAGGCTAAGCTAACTGTTGATTTATTAATTAGTTGGATATTTTTTATGACAATGTAAAGAAGTGTCAATAATTACTATAATAATTCATTGGTTAAGTGAATAACGGTTGTTAATTACCTATTTATTACATATCTCTATTTATTGATTTAAGTCAAATTTAAAATTATTTTTATTAATAGGTATTTTGTTGCTTTGCTATTTTACCAAAGTGAGTAGCAGAGCTAGTCTGCTAGGCTAGGGCACGAACGTAGAATAGATGTAGGTACTGGGGTATACCTAACTAACTGTGTGTGAAGGTACCTACTGCAGGAGCGAGTCTTCACAAAACAAGCAGATCTTGGTTCTTGATAAACAATTTGGTCACATTTCAATCAAGTTGCAGCTAGTTGTCTTGCTGGCCTAGTAAAAGTTTTTTCACAACCTCAAAACCTGACTAAAATTGAGGTTTGGTACTTAGGTGCCTATAGGTACATACTACATAACGTATTTTATGTAACAAATAGGTACTAAAAAAAAAGTAAGTACCTATTTGATCTAAGATAGTTTCCAAGTACCTATTTATTTACTAACCTAAAGATGATAAGTAACTCTGATGATGTCAGATAAATTTAGAACCCTGATCTGTAGGTAGGGCCTAACGTGCACTAGTAATGCTCTTAATAATATAAATATGAACTAGTGTAGCAACCTACCTAGGTAGCGACTAGCGACCTAACAAAGGTAACAATTCTATACAGATATCTGTCCATGTGGAGGGGTTATTAGCATCTAAATTATTATTTAACACGTTGAACGCTATCATAATGTACCGTGACGGCATATCTATAAGGACATTGAATTAATAGGAAGATTCGAGTTATTTTATTTAGGTACAACTTGCTAATAATGAAGTTATACATAAAAATCATAGTTTGGTAGGTACCTACCTACTTAAAGCTAAATGCCTTCCTATACAAAAATAATCAGGTGTTCGCTGATGCAAGACGTTCACAAGAAACCGGAGAATGTACCTAGGTATACAAAGTCTATTTAGTAGGCTACTTGCATGTATAATTGACCGTGATTTTGCAGAAATTGCTAAGTGATTTTGTACTCTAACTACATCATAGGTAGGTACCTACCGACACACCTACAATTCAGGTGTCATTGACCCTAAACGCATATGGTAGGTTTCGGTGTACTCGTCCTGAAATGTGGACGGTATGCGACTGGTTTAGGCCCCTGGGTCCACGTCAGCAGCGGTGGTGGGACCGAGCTCAGTGCTGCCATCATTGCGAACATAGTGCGGCATGACGTCAGCCTGCAACGTCCGCCACATTTGGCCGTTTGACGACCCACGTGGTTCTTAGCACAAAACTCAGCTGATTTTCCTATAACTCATTTGGTAACACTGAGCCCTTATTTGTGATAGGTAGTATTGATTTATACGTACTTACATAGGTAAAATATCAAACTACCCAGGTAAGTATCTACTAAGCCAACTAAATTGGCTGACAATAGAAGTCAATGACTAGGAAAGTTTTAATTTGCCTACATAGGTAGTTACCTATTAACACAGAAATGCTTTAATATGAATTTGAATGGTAGGTACCTACCTATGTTTATTTTACATACATGTATGTATGTACGACATTACCTATGTTTATTTTACATACATGTATGTATGTACGACATTGGTAGGTACCGAAAAAAATCATTAAAAAGTTTGCGTCCGGCAGCCCGGTGTCAGCTGTGTGCGTGTCAAAATCAGCTGATTATTCAAATAGAACGAGCGCCACACGGGCAGCGGCCGGCAGCGCTCGGGTAAGCTCGGGCCTCTCACCGCACCACGTTATGAAATCTACATTCCAGGATTAAAACACACTAATAATACCTCCTCCAAGTGCGCACTACACGTTAAAATATTAGCGAATATCTAAAGGGATACTAATATGAAACAGTCTCAAAACAAAAATCAGCTGATTGTATAAACAATGTAGTTTTCTACACTGCAATATCTATTCGTTTTTGAAAATAGCTAGGTACCTATTGTACTCAGTTTTACTTACTGTTTAGTTATATTTTCATCTTTTATGATTTCGCCTGGAAAAAATAACACCTTGGAACAGTGGAAATAACTAACACACGGTCACCGGGTTTAGAGCACTGGGAGCTGTCCGAGGGTGCGCCAGTGGCGAAGGCATACTGGTGCCACTGGATGACACCTTCCAGGTGCGGAGCGCACGTGGTCGATAAGACAAAATGGCGATGGATTGGGAGTGGGTGCGGCAGCGCCTCACCTCTAGCATCCACTCGGCGACGAGGCGGCGCATCTCGGGGGTGACTTCGGTCTGCAGCGTCCCGAAGTAGTTGGCGGTGACTGCGTACCGCTCCTCGGTCCGCAGCAGGTTGTCGAGGACGCGCCGCCGCTGCAAAACAGGGTCCGGCAGCGCCAGCGCCGGCGCCGGGCTTGGACCAGTCGGCCCGCTGCTGGGGCTCACGCGCTCCGCACACAGCAGCTCCATCTCACTCCGCACTGCGGCTATAGCGGGCCCCGTGTTCGCTTGCCGGCTGTTCACAGTTCGTGTTCAGCTCACAGCTGATCGCGGCCGGAAGAACGATATAATTTCAGTTAAAGTAACGACACCGGCGAATGCCCGAGCCGCAGTGAGTGATCAGCCGGCGCGCGCCCGACCGCTGAACATATGATCGGCGGGGCGCGCGGCGTGCGGGCGGAGTCGTGAGGCCCGCACGCAGGTTTCTCCCGATTCGACGTTCAAAATACATAACACGTTTTCTTCCTCGCTCGCACAATAAGCTGTCTGTGTTCTTGCTTCTCATTCTTGTACCTACAAAATGAGATGAATTCTATCATATCAGCATACTTCTGATCATGGTGGATTTGTATGGAGTTGTTGTGGTGTGTACCTTATTGATTTGCATCGTGTTCCTACAAAGGTACCTATATTGAGAATAACAATACAAAAGTACCTATGTTATCTAAACCAAATTAAAACTTGTTGTTATTGCGAAGTGACCAAAATCAATTTTTTAAAAGCGGAATGAAAGGGTTTCGCCTAACATAGGTAGGTATTGTAGGCCCAAAAAATTCAATGAACAGTTCAGTACCTACTTATATAGACTACATCATATCAAGGTGATTTGTGGGTTTGAACCTCTCCCGAAATAAAATTCTATTGTAAATATGTAGTTATAGTTTTATATTTAGAACGTTTTTCTATGTACCTATGACCTATACGCCCGGCGCGGCGCCCCCTAAGTACCAGCGTTGCCAGACGTCCCGATTTTTAAATCAAAATTAAATGTCACAGGCTCAATCCCGCTTTTCAGGAATAAGTAGTAATGATATCAGTGGAGTTGATCGATATGAAAAACATCTTATAGACTACATCGACGAGGCAAAAGATTTCTTTCCTTCGGTAGCAGAAGCGATCATGATTGGCCTTAGTCTACCCGTCACAACGTGCACAATAGAAAGATCTTTTAGCACACTGAGAAGAGTTAAAACTTGGAATAGGTCCACAACAGGTGACGAGCGACTGTCTGGATTATGCTTGTTAAGTGTCCACCGAGGCAAGATAACCAAGGACAATAAAGATAACTTTATAGAAAACGTCATTAATAAGTTCGGTCAAAAACCCCGCCGGCTGCAGTTGCTTTTTAAATGAGAATTGTGAAATTACTGCCTACTAATTATTGTGAATAAAAAAATGATTTCCAACAGACGGCTTTTTATTTCAATAATTCTTGTTGATCCCGATATTCCCAAGGGGTGCAAGTGCACCACCTGGCACCCCCCTGCCGGCGCCCATGGGTGTGGGTTCGATTCCCGCACTTGACAAACATTTATGTCATAATATAAACATTTGTGTTTGTCTTGAGTTTGGGTGTATTTATGTATGATATGTATGTATTTACAAAAAAATGTAATATTTATGTATTTGTATCCGTTTTCTGGCACCCATAACACAAGCTTTGCTTACTTTGGGACCAGACGGTGCTGTGTGTAATGTTTCTAAATATTTATATATTTATTATTTTATTTTAAGAGTAATAGAAGTAATATTTTAAGAGAACGCTAGTTTTATATTTTTAACATTTGTTTTCTCCGAATTCGCTTTCTTCAAAGAGAAAATATCTAAAAGCGGTAGTTAGCTGCTACACAATCCTTAAAATCTATTCTGTGGCGTGAACGGTCAGTAAATCTGAAGAAAATATAAGTGTAGACGTAACATTGGTATACAATACTTAAAAAGTTTTTCAAAAGTAATGTGTGCGCCTAAAACCTAAAAAACTATGTCAAAAGTGAACTAAACACTTGTTCAGAACAGATAAAAAAGTTAAGTACTATAATGACATACCTTATAACACAACTTAACAACCGATAACTATTAACTTTCTGATCTTTCCTTGAAACTAACTTCAGGTGTTTGACCCGACAACTTCAGACCAAGCCGTTACAGAAGGCAGAATTTGGAGCAAAAAAATCTCAACATGCTGGTTTTTATTTGTCTGTTGAACACAATTCGAGAAACTAATTTTTTATCAAGAAAAAATGCTCCGGATTTATATCATCATCGTGTAATGCAATTTTAAACATTTTATCTTGCAATTAAGACGCTTTAAAACACTGATAAACTTATAGAAAATAATCTAAAGAGGTAAGATCCGGTGACCTCGCTGGCCATGGCACACAGCGCCATCTGTTATTAAGCGAAACAGTAATCCATTTGTTTTTTTGAAACCATATTCAAAGTTAAGCAACGTCGGGCTTGGTCAGCAACTGGATGGGTGGCCGCTTAGCGTCACACTTTCTGTTTTAGTTTGTGTTTGTGAATTACGTAAATGATGGTATTTAAAACACTGATATACTTATAGAAAATAATCTAAAGAGGTAAGATCCGGTGACCACGCTGGCCATGGCACGCAGCGCTATCTATTATTAAGCGAAACAGTAATACATTTGTTTGAAACAATATTCAAAGTTAAGCAACGTCGTGCTTGGTCAGCAACTGGATGGGTGACCGCTTAGCGTCACACTTTTTGTTTTAGTTTGTGTTTGTGAATTCGGAGCCTTCGGTGGACGAGTCTGACTCGCACTTGGCTGGATTTTTTCATTGGCCGTGGCGGTTAAGAGGATTGATTCGCGGCACCTCGAAGCGGGCTTAATACAAACGAATTTCTCATTTATTTTGACATTTACTGATCAATCACTGTGAAATTTCTTAGTTATTATCCCAAGCCGAATACCTAATACCTATGTCTGTGGTTTTCCAAAATCTTTTAAAATGTTTTCTCAACTTGAAATCTTTTTTGAAACTATTTGTATGAAAAACTAAAATTCTGAAAACTATAAAATTTAAAAGTAAACTGGCACACTGCAGACCTAGATATTTATTACTAGAACATGTCTTCAACATTTCGTGGTGTTTGATCAGCAAGTGTCAAAAATAAGTCAAAAATTCGTTTTATATGAAGCACGCTTAGAGGCGCTCCAAATCGTATTCTCTAGACTGCGAAAAGTTAATAAAAAATTTAAATAAGAACATAATGTTGTGTAGATGACTGCGCTGCGAGCATGTGGTGAAAAAAATATTCAAAGCATATTCGAAGCGCAATCATGAAGCAGTTTATTAAAATCCAACACTTTTCTTAAGTTTCCCGTATGTTATTAATTCCCAGATTTCGTTCCATATCAGCAACACTTTCGAATGGTGTAATAAAACAGGCTGTATATTTTTTCAAAATTAATGAAAGGGTTCGATTCCTGGCTAGGATTATTGATTTTTCTAAAATAGTTTTAGTTTTCATTTGAGTACTGTCCGCTATTCCTCATATTTACGCAAGGCCATGCATGCCCACTTGAAAAATTCATTCCGTAATTCCGTATCTATTTGAAGACTCTCTATCTAGCCTTCAGTGAGTCTCAAACTAAAAAGTACTTATCTATCTATACATATAAAAGGCTTTGTCCTGAATGACTGATGGATCAACGTACAGCCTAAACCGCTGATCGTAGAGACCTGAAACTTGGAGGGTGTGTTCTTTGTATGACGTAGGCATCCGATGAGTTAAGGTTTTAGGTGCGAGTCGGATGCACGCAAATTTTGGTAAGTTATACTTATTATACACACGGGAATGCTTTTGAGAAAGAAAAAAAGGGTCAAGTGCGAGTCGGACTCGCGCAATAAGGGTAAACCGATTTTAATGATATTTTGGTACGTTGTTATGCACACGCCGGGGAAGGTTCCTGAGAAAAGGGGTAAACTGATTGTAATGAAATTTCGGTAAGTTGTTATGCTCACACCGGGGAAGGTTTTTGAATTAGTACAACCCTATTAGGTTGTTTTACGTTCGCCGGTTCAGCCATATTTATATCAAATAAGAAATGTACAGCTGAAACCGCTGTGTCTAGAAGCAGGACATTTTGCATAAACGTTCCTTAAATGACGTAAGTGTGCAGAAGGGATTTTTGGAAATTAATGCCCTAGGGGGTAAAATATGGGTTGGCAGTTTGCATGGAAATGACTAAAACTTGACTTAAACGTTAAAAATTGAAATTCACGTGATTAACCGTTTTTGAAAAATTATTCTCTAGACGGAAAAACAGAGTTGCAGAGGATGAAAATGTGTATGAGTATTCCGATGTTATTGTAAACAGTCTAAAAGCTTTTTTTAAAAAAGTTAACGCAGACGAAGTTGCGGGAATAAGCTAGTGTGTGTATATTTATCAAGTATAATATCTTAATTCTTTCTAATCTATGAATATTATTGTATTTGTAAGATTGATTTACCTACTATAACTTCATGCTACATGGCATGGTGCGTAATAGTTTTTACTAAATTGCAGCCTCTAGTGACTACTATCTGCCACTGTAAAGGTATGAAGTATGTAGTTCTTAAGATATAAATTATATGAAATAGATATGACATATAATAATATTATATATATATACTATGTGAAATGGAACATAGGACTTTATAACTTCCTAGTGGCCTATTTTCAGAGCAAAGGTGACTTATTAATATGTCCCTGGTTTTTCATTTAAAACCCACACATTGATACACTCTTTATAGCGCAGCAGCTATTCTCTTTTACGCAGGAGTAAAGTGGTTGGTGAAAAACGGTTGTCCCCCACATTATTATCTGGGTGTGTTTCCAGCTACTGGTCAACCCCTTTGGGGAATAAAGAACGTAACGTTGTACAGTATGTTGGACTACAGTATGGGGTTCTTCAAGAAAGAAGTTATTGGATATTTGAAGGGTCGGCAACGCGTGAGTGATACTTCTGGTGTTGCAAGCGTCCATAGGCAAACGGTGACCGCTTACCATCATGCGGACCGTGTGCTTGTTTGCCACCTTAGTGTCTAAGTAAACATCCATGCATAAATACAAAAAAGTTGGTTCCTTTTTTATATATATGTTTGTATTGAAATATTTAGAATTGTATAGTATATCTAGTGGCGGCGCAACTTACCTGGTGCCAGCCTGTTAATTTTGAATGTAATACAAAACGACCTTGTATCGGGTCTGCAGCCATAAACTGTGCAGTTATAGAGTTTGAAAGAATGCGAGGAACATCACTCTTTCTTGGAATTCATCGACTGTGCGCGAACGCGAGGGCGAAATGGAATGCAGTCGCTCCATCGATCCGACCGCTGCAAGTCCTGCCGTATCGCCACATCTGCCTTATTTGTACTATTTTAACATTACCTGATTACATTGCCCCCTTTAATTACTGTGAGAACAATGTCGGTGATATATTTTAAGAACGACTTTCGTAGATAAGTGGAATAAAATTTTATCAGTTGCTTACTTAGGTAACCCATTGGTGTATTCTAGTGCCTCAGTAAAATAATAGAAAATGTGCTACAATGATTTTAATTATAATTAAAATACAATTATATAATAAAAACGGTCAAGCGCTAATCGGTCTCGCGTGCCGAGGTTTCGATTTTTAATGAAATGAAATGAAATCAATTTATTTATTTTTAATTTATTTTTTTATATAAGTTATTTATTTTAGTTTAGGCTTTTTATTTTTAGATTAGGTTATTTATTTTAGGTAAGTAAGTTTTAATAAACGTTTAATGTATTTGATAATTAATATAATAAATAAATTGTAAATTGTAATGCAACAAAAAAAAAATTAACAATATTTTATTAAAGTAATGCCACAGTTTAAATTATGTGCAGTGCAATAAAATCTTTAGTGACTTAGGCGAAAATAGATTAATATGTTTAGAAAGGTCAACTATTCATACAATAACTAAGTATCTACTACATGCCCCCTTCTCGACTTCCCTTTAAAATTTGAAGTTCGAGCACAGTGTAGGTATTAGCCAAAGAATTTGTAAAAGTTTACAAATTATTAAGTAATAGCACTTACAGTATGACAATAATTCTTTGCCGCTTTCTAAGGTCGACCCCACCGCCCCCGTTATACGATCCTGTCACTGCTCGCATAGATCACGCACACATTTGCGCCTATACGTGTGTGTTTTTATTTTTGTAGTGTTAGTAGCCACGAATAACACTTTGTTGTACGAAGTGTCCAAGGTGTAGTTTAAGCTGAAAATCCTAGGGGCTCTGTATGTAGTCAGTCGTTGGACGAAGACTTGACTTTAGTCGCGTTTTGTTCACCGACATTATGTACATTATTACGGAAAACATAATAACCTTCCTGTAAGATAACAACGCTTGTGGTCGGTCGTGGTGCGATGAAATTATCGCTGAACGTTTCAATACAGCAGCTGAATAAATGTAAAGGTAAAGTTAAACATAGTCAACACGATTGTCAATTTGTATTTTAATTCCCGATATAGGTAGGTACTGCTTATAAATACCGTGAACGTGTCTGCCAATATTGTAGCTGGTGGGTACAAAACACAACTAGTGTTTAGGCAGTGTTGCCTAATTAGTCAAGTCTAAAATTAAGAAAAACAGGATTTATTACAATGAAAGCGGGAATAATAAAACATATTTTGTCGGCTTTGTGGCTCAGTGGGTAAAGAACCGACTGCTGAATCGACGGTTAAATTTGAACACCCATAAGTCTTGTGTCAGTCGTTGTACGTTTTTATTTAGAAAAACTACTGGCCGGATACACAGGAAGAGTAATAGCGTTTCCACACTATCCGATCCGATATCGGTTTCGGACGCCGATAGCCGGTAGCCGATCGTGTAATATCTTGACATATTTCCGATAAAATAAGCCTTTTTCTCGAGCTTTGTGCGGGCAATGGCAGACTATAATAGAAAATTTTATTTGCTGTATCTATTATATTTAAGACTTAAAAAAAAACTGTCCAAAGACAGTATTGGATACATTCCATTGTGCAAGCTAGAGGGAGCATTTTATAATCTTTATAGCAAGCCACCAAACGCTCCTGGTTTTTTTTTTAATTACTTTCGTATGAGTGATTCCACATTTGATTATTTGCTATTTTAACAACATTGCTAATACCACAGACCTAGGATTTTTTCGCTACGCTACTCTATCTATGGCCAATACAACCAAACTCGAATAAACAAGATACTAGCTCAAAATAGCCGCCGCGTGCCGGGCTCTATACACACAGAGACAATGTAGATACACGTATAGCAAACCAATAAACACTATCGCCCGACAGCTCACGGGCGTCCGATTGTGCCGCCAACATATCGGCGTCCGATACCGATATCGGATCGGATAATGTGGAAACGTTTAAGCAACACACTTATTGCAGTTACTAAATTAGGTACGCAGTACACTATTTATTTATACTAGCCCATTTTCACAAATGTCTGTATGGCTAAGAGATTCTTCCAACCTAACACAGTGTCCCAGAACAGCTTTTAAAGTTTTGTTTTGGATGATTTTTTTTGTTAAAACTTCTCATCGATTAAATTTATTGCCAGCTCGATTGCCTCCCAACAAATACGAGTGCCCTAGGCCATCGCCTAGTTCGCCTATATGAACTAGCCGGCCCTGGTAGGCGTTGACATCGGATTAATCCAGATGTAACAAAGGGTAATTTTATACTGATGTCCAAGTCAAGCAATAATGCGATTATAAGATTCTGAAAATATAACGCATTTTCTGCAATGTGTAAGTAACGGTTTGCTGTCCTAGATTTAGGTTTCTGTACATTGTTGATTAGAATACAAGGAAATGGAGATAACTAACGCCATTTTATTGGAAATTTTTTCACTTAATCTGAAAAAACAGGTGTTTATCTTATGTAAGTTGTTATTAGTAGATCTCTTCAAATATTGAAATTTACCAAAAAGTAAAACAATACGTTGCAATTTTGTTTGAAAAAATCATATAAATTCATATTCATGGTCAACCTACGTTAAAAACTAGGCTACTACAGCCATTAGGTACATGATCATGTTAAAACATATACCTATGATTTGTCTCTTTTTTCTCGATTATGTTTAAAGTTATTTTTGAGAATATGCATAGCTTCATTTTGTGATAAGTTTTTATGAGAAAATCATTATTCAAAAACATTATGAAGCAACTTTAAAAACATGATAGAAGCTTGTGGTCCAGTGACACTCGCCTACCGGAAACAATAAATAAATAAATATTTTTGGACATTACACACAGCGCCGTCTGGCCCCAAAGTAAGCAAAGCTTGTGTTATGGGTACCAGACAACGGATACAGATACATATATATTACTTTTTTTTTGTAAATACATACATATTATACATAAATACACCCAGACTCAAGACAAAAACAAATGTTTTTTATCACATAAATGTTTGTCCAATGCGGGAATCGAACCACACCCTCTGCGCAGCAGTCGGCCACTCTACCAACTAGGCTGCGAGGGATCAAATGTACGAAGTTGAGCAACTTCAGGCGTGATCACTACTTGGATGAATAACTGCGGAGTGGCAAATTTTTCTAAGCTTCTCCGTGTTTCGGAGGGCACGTTATTTTCATAACTTTTAAATTTACCAACTTTTGGTTTCAGGCTTCTGCAACACCTGCTTGTCGGTTCTACAGCGATTTTGACATCTGTTGTAATTTCCTAAGAATTACAAGATTTGTATTACACAAAATAATAAAACAAAAAAACGGAATCTCCCTTTCCTACCTAAACGTAAAAACCTTCAATTTGTTGATATTTTATTCGTTGCTTTACTAGACAACTTAAAAAATGTTATGGACTTATAGTCATTGTGCTTACATTATAGCTTTTACGGTACAAGCTTTTCGGTAACATCGTTTGTAAGGGGTTCATTGATGCGATTGGTGCTTGTTGTGCTTCGGTGGGTCCGACTACAAAATAAATATGTACAGAAGGTCTACTCATAATGTACTGTATTTTAGGTAGGTATATATTCCTACCTGCGACTAGGAGACTATATACAAAAATCGCGTTATACGTGATTACCTAAAATACCAAAAGAAATGGCGTTTGTATACGCGCAAGTCTGTGTGTTCCACGAATAGCAGCGGCAAGAGGATAGTAATAGAGAGGAGGTGAGGTCGACATTAGAGAGCGACGGACAATGGCCTACTGCTACCTTTACTGCTATTCAGTTATCCCTGACGCGATGTATGCGTGCAGTGAGAAGTATGTAGTGGTCCTTCTGTACCTGGTTATTTTGTGGTCCAATGCAATATTGCAGTCAATGCATCGAACGCCGGCCACTCACTTGGCTGCAAGCCGGCAACCTTCCGGAATTTAATGCGCTTAAATTATAATAGGACGGGTTAAATACCACGTGCTCTAACAGTTTCCTCAAAAACTTACTAATATAAAATTCACATCACACACGAAGCATTATATATATTTTTATACTTGTTTTGACAGCGGCTCCACCCGCCCTAAATTTGCTTATCAGCGTGGGATTCTTACAGCAACTCCTTGATTATACCAAATAAGTTTATAACAGCAAGCTATTGCACCAGCTATAAGTTCGTTCGAGAGAAATGCGGTTATATAGTCACCTACTCCAGAGGAACTGTTGAATTTTCCGGGATAAATAAAAAGCCTATGTACTCCTCCGTGTCTTCAACTAGGTTCCTATACCCCGATGCTACGAGATTGAGTAACAAACGTTAAAGTAATTCCCGCGGGAACTTTTGCATATTCCGGGATAAGCCTTTGTGCTATTCCAGACCATAATCTGTCTCTCTGCCAAATTAAATAAAGATTCGTTCAGCCGTTCTGGCGTAATTGAGTAACAAACATCCATCCAAACCTTACATACCTACCAATATTTTAGTTTTGTATGGATATATTTTGGCATATTAATAGATATTATACCTCCGTGTGTAAAGGGCTTAATGCGTAGGATTTTTCTGATTTTATTAAAAAAAACACAATAGATCATAAATGGCAGTGCTCTCAATAAAGTGGCCTATTCCTGAATCATAATATTGGGCGAGAAAGCTATTTCTATCAGCTGTAGTTTCATGTGGGAACGACTAGACCCACGCTCAACTATATGAACATTCAGCGCTGCAAAGCTGCTACTATTAAACTAAATTTTCATCATCGCTTTAAAAGTATTTTAAATTAACGTGATATATCGTCTAAGCACCGAGTTCTATGCTGAGCTCCGAAGCTGAGACGCACGTTTCAAATTTGACGTTTCAAAACGGGCTCAACTTATTGTGTTATTTGTTGTTGTAGACCAGCAATCAAATGAAGCAGCAAAAAAGCAAATCTCTAAAATGACATCTAAGTAGACAAAGTCGTGGTACACATCTCGAAAGTAACTGAAATTGTAAGAAACATGGCAGGTAAAAGTGCTCCAAGACCTACTCTGAAGTCTGAGTTTCCACATTAGCAATCTCCTTCAAGGGCACCTTAAATATTGGGAGCCTTTAGTCAAACTCAGATAACACAATACCAGTTGAAGAACTCCAGCATAGTGTATAATCTCAAGAGTTAGCTTTTCTGAACATTGTTCTCAGAGCTTTTTTGTTTACAGTCGAGGTTTTTTCTATCTTTTTATTAGGGGTCTATAGACAAATGGCAAAAAACGAAACCCTTACGGATTCGTCATGTCTGTCTGTCTGTCTTTCCGTCCGTGTGTCACAGCCACTTTTCCGAAACTATAAGAACTATATTACTGTTAAAACTTGGTGAGTAGATGTATTCTGTGAACCGCATAAAGATTTTCATATAAAAATAGAAAAAACCAATAAATAGAAAAAAACCCCAATTTTTTTTTTCATCAAACCCATACGTGTGGGGAATCTATGGATAGGTCTTAAAAAATGATATTGAGGTTTCTAATATTATTATTTTCTAAACTGAATAGTTTGCGCGAGAGACACTTCCAAAGTGGTAAAATGTGACTTCTAAAATAAGAGAATGATAAAACTAAAAAAAATATATGATGTACCATGCAAACTTCCACCAAAAATTGGTTTGAACGAGATCTAGTAAGTAGTTTCTTTTTAATACGTCATAAATCGTACCATTCATTCAATCAACTCAAATATAAAAATTAAAAAAAAAACATATTATTTTTATAGATAATGGTACGGAACCCTTCGTGGGCGAGTCCGACTCGCACTTGTTTTTTTTTTGTCTTGTGTTCATCATTATGTCTTTTTATACTTACAAATTGATATTAATTAATTTATAGTGTATATATTTTTATTTGATTAATTAACTTCTTATTATTATTATTATTATTATTATATGAATATTTATACCTATATATAAAATTACAAGTGCTGGTCCTGACTGATTGTTTTATCAGCGCCAAAATGAAAACGATGGTGTTGACGATCGGAATATCGTGACGCATAGTCTAAGGTTTGTTTTCAGAATGCTTCGTCCTTATGACTAGGAAAAATAACCTATTTAACCACTCTTATCTCACCATAGTAGGTATCCATACTAATATTATGAATGCGAAAGTAACTCTGTCTGTCTGTTACTTCTTAACGCTTAAACCACTGTACCGATATAGATGAAATTTGTCATGGAGATAGTTTGAGTCCCGGGAAAGGACATAGGCTTGAAAACATAAAATGTGAGTTGATTTTTTTTCTATAATTAATAAGTTAGCGTTGAAATCCTACACCAATAACCGAATTTAGGGCAGGTGGAACCCAAGGCAATAGCTTTACGTTAGCGTTACGTTATCAAAGCGTTCCGAGGGTCTGGATACTCTGGATTCGAAGATAGGGGAAATGGAAATAAAAAGATCAATGCTTTTGATTCCCTGCATTGCCATACCTGTCTAAAGCTAGAGCGTACCTATTTCATTGTGTAGATAAAGTGACTCGACAGGCCCCACGTAGTAAAAGAAGCCATGATTTCTTTGAAATGGAGTTATGACTCCAGCAACCTCTTGTATTAATAGCCCCCGTTTTCTAGTCGAGATTTCGGTCAAGCTAAAGTTCAGTAACATCGAATGTTGCCATATTAGGAAATTCTAAAATAATACTGCTATATATAAGACCTTGCTCGACAGAATGCGGTCCAATAATAATCACCCACAATTTGCATGTATAGGGGAAATAAAAATTTTAAATTCATAATGGTTTTGAATTGAATTAATAATTCTTCCACTAAGTTTTATTTAAATTTACATGTTATAAAAACTGGGGCGGACTGGAATATTTGAGCTATGGTACCCCTAAAATCACGGGTCTCTACTGAATAGTATTTTTTGTGTTATTAATATTTTATTATTTAAAAAAAATGTATACGCTAAATCGGTTAACGGCGTGGGATTTTTACGGTAAGTCTGATAGCAGTTTTACCCACGTGAAATTGTATATAGTTATTTCTGTACGAAATTTTTAAGTTTTTGGAATAAAAAGTATCCTCAAAAGTGCCAAAAAGCAGATCAAGCGTCGCCAAGCAATAACTTACAAACAAACTTTCACAAATATATTAGTTATAGAGTGCAACAAACTTTTCCGACCCTGTGTCTGTCACTAGTGTCGTGTAAGTTCACATCATTTTAATATGGCGACTGTAGTTAAAATTTTTGACCACCGGGTTGCACTGTATCTACTCTATAGATAGAAAAGTTGAACGGAAAAAGCAACTATACATATATAAAAGATTTGATTGTGTTACATTAGTTGATTTACAGTTATTAGTCCAGTAATCCAGTATATCTCTACGTGGGAGAAACAACAGTGCGTACGTAATTCATTATCATTTGTCAAATGACACCGACGGACAACGCATCGATTTTTTTGTAGATACTAATTTGTAATTCTGAGGACATTCTTTGTGTGAATCTTCTGTACGTATAACATTTAGAGTAGATTTGTCTGAACTGAGAAGATTTGATGGTGTAGATACTAAATTTAAATGGTTGGCCAACTTCAAGTTGGACTCGCGCACCGAGGGTTCCGTGCGTTTGTTCGTTTTAGCCGGAAGACGTCCACTGCTGAACGTTGGCGTCCCCCAAATGTCTGCACAACGACCGGCCGCCCGCGAAAATCAGAGGGTTTGGTACAACCACAGAATGCACGAGCCCGACTCACACTTGACCGAGTTTTATTATTTGTTAATTTTCTATAGAGTTGAATTTATCCGTACACCTTAGAACCTAAATGGTCACATACAATGCTATTTCAAAAAAACTTCCTATCGCAACCGCTTAGGTTGTGGAATTGCCAAGGTTTTTTGTTAGGACGACAGTATAGGGTTCTTCAAGATAGAAATTATTAGATTTTTGAAGGGTCGGCAACGCGCGGCTTATGCTCCAGGTGTGGCAAGCGTCCATATAGGCTGCCATGACCGCTTACCATCAGGCGGACCGCAAGCGTTTTCGCCACATTAGTGGTGTATAAAAAAAAGCTTATATTTTATATTATATCTTGAAGCTTAAATTATATCTTGAAGTTTTAAATATCACTGATCTTCTAATAAAACAAAAACAACAAAAAAGTATACGTTTAACACAAATCTTATTTTATCACAATTCTAAAACCACTTTTGAAGAAGCCGCCGAGTTGTGTTTTAGGCAAAAAGTTTTTGACTTAAAAGTACTTTTTTTTAGCGGTTGTCCGTCGGTGTTGTGTAACGCACGCATTATCCAATTAGATAGGAATCTGTTATATTAATAAAGTCTAGCCAGCCACACGGTCAGACATTTTAATAAACCTGTCTCTTGACACGTTATTTCATGCGGTTTCGTAGAGAGATATTTGAAATAACTTCTTACATTTTTTGGGTTTGGCATACCTATTCATCTACCTTCTTACCGCGCGCCGATTAGTTTTCTTTCACACACAACACTAAATCAATACAGCTGCCAAAAGAAATATTTTTTATCGATCACTAAATTTAAATGTGTCTCAATTTATTACTCTGACCTATAACTTAAAATAAATATATGTACTACCTGCTTTATTTATTTCATGAATTAAACAAATATAAAATATGTTTATTGTTGGTACTTAACTACATAAAAAATAAAAAATAATTAATTATATTTATACTACTTCTGTATATTATTTGTAGACATTTAAGGATTGTACTAATAAATATTTTTTTTTAATTTTATTACATTAGTAGGTTCCTTAACATTGTTATCTAACACAATAAAAACTATATAATATTAATCTTATAAATTTAATTTAAGTTAATGACATTAAAGTCATTTTCTAGATCTAGATACGACACATTACCGCTCTCCCGCTACCTTCCCCACAAAGAATCCAGAGAGTGCGGCGATGGTAGCTCCTGCTTAAAGCCACCACCCTTAGCCCCTATCATTATCTGGGGAACGAAGGTCCCTATGTTACCAGGAACCAATATATATTAGTAGAGCTTATGTTCTCGTAGTCCAGGCAGCCTAACCAAGCCAAGGTCATCGTATTCACCTTTCATGCGGTCGAGCGACAATACTCTGATGATGTACTCTTGGGATCACGCCGGAGGGCCGGAGTGACTTGCATGAAGCTACTGAACCAAGGCTGACACCACTCAAGGAGTGTGTGGTGTGCTGTAGTCCTGGGTCCCAATTCATTCTTATTTTAATTCAATTTATATTTTAGCTAGCTTTTGCCAGCGGCTGCGCCCGCTCTAAATTTGATTATCGGCGTAGTATTCTTACGACAACTTTTCAATTATAGAAAAAACCTTACACCTGACGTTCTCTCTCTCTCTTTCTCTCGCTCTCTCTCTTTCTCAAAAATATAAAATAATTAACTACTAAAAGATAATTACATATTGGTTAACCTCGCGATCTTGGTGCTCCGTACAAACTTTAAACCCCCGTTTAGGGGGTGAGTTTTGGAAAATCCTTTCTTAGCGCACGCCTGCATCATAATAGCTATATGTGTGCTAAATTTCAGCTCAATCAGTCCAGTGATTGGAGCTGTGCGTTGATAGATCAGTCAGTCAGTCAGTCAGTAATAGTTACTTTGGGCTAACGCTAACTCGCGACTTTGTTTACGTAGAAGGTGAAAATAGTTTTAAATAATACGTACCGCCCTTTCCCCTAATGACTGCCCGCCGGCCTTGCACATCATAAATGCGCGCGTATTGTATTAATATAATTTATAAAAACACTTTTGCAAATAATGCATTATTTTAGAACAAATTTGGTTAGCATAAAAAAGGTTATAGTAAGCCAACCTTAAAAGATAGACATATGCTGTGGCGGACTTTTTTTTTGAACTTTTAAAGGGGAACAATTCCGTGATACATGATTTTTGCGAAACTTTAACCGATCGACCGACCGGCGTAAGCTCTTAAAAGGAAAATAAAAACCCGATTTTAAAACATGCTTCATTGGTGCTCCGCTCCTATTGGTCTTAGCGTGATGACATATAGCCTATAGCCTTCCTCGATAAATGAGCTATCCAACACTGAAAGATTTTTTTAAATCGGACCAGTAGTTCCTGAGATTAGCACGTTCAAACAAACAAACTCTTCAGCTTTATATATTAGTATAGATATAGATACAACATTGGGCCTGGTTTTTGGGATATTATTACTCGAAAGAAGAAGTATGTACAAATAACTTTTTATGCTAAAATTTTTACAAATCAGCCTACTTATTTACTTTAGTTCAAACAAGTTGAAACATCAGCAAAAAATCTTGTTTACTTTTACTTCTCCAAGTACCATTTTATAAGTTGGTTGACTTTTACTCGTTTTCTTAGAAAGTATTCGTTATATCCTTATTAGCCTCATACGTCCACATTGTCGGGGCACGGCCTACCCTCACCAAAAGTTATTTGGGTCATAGTCCAGACGCGGGCCAAATGCGGATTGTTGACTTCACATTAGTCTTTTTTTTACATATGCAGGTTTCCTTACGATGTTCTCCTTCACCGTTAAGGCAGTGGTGTGAATAATCAATGTACTTGATAAAAAAAACTCATTGGTACACCGTGGGGCTCGAACCTCCGCCACTCAGGACGCAAGGCGAAACCACTGGGCCACAACCGACTGTTCGTTCTTTATAAAACAGATGAAAAAAAAGGTATGGTTGGAGGGAAAGTACCATAAATATTGCGGACGGCAAAAACATTTTTTTATTATCAAAATAGATATTTATATAAAGCACCTGTTTAAGTCAGAAATCGAACTATACCATGCGTAGGGTACTTTTTTTTCAAGATTTTATTCTTCCACTTTGTCGGCCTTATTAATATGTATACCGATGTCAAATTACAGTTTTCTGGTACTAATATTGTCTTAGATAAGACTCGGACAGACAGACATGGTGAAATTATAAGGGTTCAGTGTTTGACTACGGAATTTAAAAAAATCTGACTTGTCTTTTTCCTTTTGTTTGTTTTTCATTGATCGATAATGAAGCGTAAATAAATACTTACAAAAAATGTCAAACAGAATCTAGTCCCTCGGCAGGTTCGGTCGGTACATTCGGTAGGGCTTCCATGGCCAAATTTAAAAGCGATTAGCGTACGAGCATTGACCTGGTGAATGTTTGGCTGTCCTTGGTGCGCGCGCCACGTCCGGGGTGACGTCATCCTGAGGTGCCGATGGGTTTCAGCGCAGTCCCTAAGCAACCAAGGTCTGCAGCTGCCTTTTATCGCGAATAAATTTGCTGTAAGTTAGGGAAATAAGGAAGTATTTATATACTAGACTTTGCGAGCGGCTCCGCCCGCCCTAAATTGGGTTATCGGCGTGGAACTCCTTAATAATATTAATGAAGTTTGCTATAGCAAGCTAAAGGTGTAGCTATAGTTCGTTTAACTCTGTTATAGTTATTACCGGGGAAACTTTTGAATTTTGAAAAGTAGCCTATATGCTATTCCAGGACTTAACCTATGTGTATGCTAAGTTTCATCCCGATGCGTCCAGTGGTTGAAGCATGATTGAGTAACAAACAACCATCCAGACATACAAACTTTCACATTTATAATATTAGTAAGATATGGTAAAAATAGGTTCAAGACAGCTGTACCGATTTTTTTGCATAATTTACTGTCTTAGCAACAGTTTTTTAAACATTATTTTGAATTAATTATGTCTAACGTGGGATTTCAGAGTTTAAAGTAGATAATGTATTTAATCACATGAAATGATGTATACAAGTCAAATGCGGCAGTAACTCTGCCTGTCTGTCTGTTACCTCTTCACGCTTAAACCGCTAAGGCGATTAAATTTCCGTAGAAGGACATAAGCTTCTTGAAATCGTCGGGTGCAAGTCGGTTTATTTTTCTATAATTAAGGAGTTGCCGTTGTAATCCTAAACCGATAACCGAATTTAGGGCGGGTGGAACTGGAAACTAGGGTGGAAAAGCTAGTGATCTATAATTAAGATATACGTATATATATACGTATACATTCCACGCTGCTATCCAAATAAAGCCGCTGGCAAAAGCTAGTAAATGATTGAATAGATTATAATAAAGTAACTGCATAAATAATACAATTACTATTATACCAAAATAAGTATATTAGAAGTTGCTATAAGTATATGAAGACATAGATTGATAGTCTTTTTAGGGTCACGTAGTCAAATGGCAACCCTTATGGATTCGTCATGTCTGTCTGTCTGTCCGTCCATATGTCTGTCTGTCCGTCCATATGTCACAGCCACTTTTTTTCGAAACTATAAGAACTATATTGTTGAAACTTGGTAAGAAGATGTATTCTGTGAACCGCATTAAGATTTTCACACAAAAATAGAAAAAAAAACAAAAAAAATTGGGAGCTCCCCATATTAAGTCATTTCATCAAACCCATACGTATCTATAGATATATATACGGGGTATCTATGGATAGGTCTTCAAAAATGATATAGAGATTTCTAATATCATTTTTTTTCTAAACTGAATAGTTTGCGCGAGAGACACCTCCAAAATGGTAAAATGTGTGTCCCCCCCCCTAAAAAAAAAAATTATATACATTACCATGCAAACTTCCACGGAAAATTGGTTTGAACGAGATCTAGTAAGTAGTTTTTTTTAAATACGTCATAAATCGTAAACCGCAATTTACCTTTCATTCAATCAACTCAAATATAAAAATAAAAAAACATTTAATTTTTATAGATAATGGTACGAAACCCTTCGTGCGCGAGTCCGACTCGCACTTGGCCTATTTTTTTACGTCTTGTTTAAAACTCTTAAATTTCTATAAATAAGGAAATGCAGACGCTGAAACAGCATTCCAGGACTTCTGTACATATACATATAAAGCATATATATACATTTATAAAGTTCATGTAAGATGTTATTATTTTGTTATCTGAAGTGCCGAAAACAGACATTCAATTCCATTCTTTTGATGGGAATGAACTTTACCTACAGAGTTATTAACATCAAATCTCATTAGTTAATTAAATATAAATCAAGTATGAAGTGATAATACATTCACAGTCCCACAATTAAGTAAATGTGAAAGAAATTAAAATACTCGCCTAAGCAGGCCGATAATGAGGTTTGTGACTTTGGCTTTGGTTGGTTTGACACTGTCTTGGTTTGGTACTGTGACGTCACGCACTACGCACGCTGCGTTGATGGTATTTGAGTTGTTGTACCTACATCTGTTATAAATATATATATATAATTACACTAGCTGTCCCGGCGAACGTTGTTCCGCTGCCGTCCCTCTGTACCCGGCGAAAGTTGGTTTTTACCTATAGTGCCCGAGTCCGGCTCGCACTTCACATATCGAGATAAAAACTATCCTATCTTTTAAGTTGGATCAAATAACAGATATTTACGAAGTTTGATAAAATCGGTTTAGTAGTTTAGGAGTCCATTGAGGACAAACATTGTGACACGAGATTTATATATATTATAAGATTACAGACTATATAATACTATACTAGTACCAAATTAATCTATACTCGGATAATAAAGGAGAAGTGTAGGTAACTGCCATATAAACGTAGAGTTGAAACTGTTGTAGGCGAAGTCACGACCCGGCTGTTAGGAGCAGTTAAAAATGGATTTTGAGAAATTCATCTCATACAGGCATCGCCAGCGTTTTGGACTAGGGTTGGGCTTAGACTAGACTTATACGGCAACAATTTGCGATACTTACAGGCAAAATTCTACAGGTTAGAGGTACATTTAGCTATGCTCATGAGGGTTGGAAGTTTATATGTAAATTGTTTTGAAAACAAGCAAGAAAGACTTGTTTCTTATTTTTGGAAAATCATCCCCCAAGAAAATAAAATAGGTGTTTCTCTAGGTTTCAACGCGTTGATACGACGACAAATGTTAAATTACACAGTTATAACACCGCGGGAAACCAGCTGGTATATCATATGAAGAAAAAGTTTATGTGTTTGTTTGTCACTTTATGAGTCAACACAACCCACACAGTTTACTTTGAAACTTACGTAGCTTATTAGGTACGTAAAATTTATATTATATACTATATACCCGTAGTATATTTGGCTATAATACAACCGCGCCGCCTCCGTCTAGCTAGAAATAACCAAAAAAATTCAATAAGCTATGTTTGAAAACTTAAATTAATATAATACCACACTATTTTTTTAAATTTGCACAACATTATTATAGACAAAACAGTGCCTTATTTCTTTTAACGACGTGTATTTCAGCCAGTTTAGGGTTTATAGATGTTCAAGGTAAGTTACATGAGACATTTAGTTAATTCGTTGATATTTTGGTAATGAAATTATGTTAGAATAAATAACATGTCCCACACCAATCTGCGTAACACATTAGAGATATTAAAGTTACTACGTAACTTGTGCCCGATGGACTAGCCGTGAAAACTTGAAAAAGGAAGAACAAATTACTGGACGAGGAAAATTGAGGACCACGAGTAGTGGCAACAACAGAGCAAAGCAGATTCTCATTCTACGGAACCCTTACATTAGCCAGTTTTTTATCCTTGTGTGCGTATATGGTAGGTCAAAGACCTCTATTAAGTTCGGTAGGTATGTACTTGTATATTGAATATGAAAGTCTGTTCAGTCGGGCAGTGCTATCATGGGTCCGTCTACAAGCGTATACCAAGAACGCGAATGGCAATGTGGTGTACAGTACGTTACCGTACCGGATGTAGTTTCTCAGAATTTATAACAGTCGTTCACACATTGAATTATGAATCATATCTGTGGTGGAGTAGGTTTAGATAAATATATTTTTCTACTTTGTTAGAAAAATTTAAGGCTATATAATTTATCATAAGCTAACACTATATACGAAATCAAATAAGTACTCTGTTAAAAGAACTACTTTTCTCAGACTCGACATAAGATAAACATAAATAATAAATGATTGTCTTGTGCGGAAATCGAACCCACGTCCCTCTATTCAGCAGTTGAGTCACTGAGCCACGGAGCCGATAAATTTGTATTTATTACAAAATTGTAATCATATTTGAAGGAGACGGAAATAACTAACTTAAGAAATTGAAAGAGTAAAAGAAAACAAACAAAACGGTCAAGCCGTACACGCAGGATGGCTTTTAAAGCTAGTGCTTAGCAATTTGTACTACTACTTTATTCCATCACAGAACTAAACTGAGAACGCATCGTTTAATCGTTAGAGATTACAATGTAATCGCTTTTAGCTTTTATTTCCTTCCATAACTTAAAGTTCGTTCCTACTATAAAAATATACCTTATGTTGCTCCTACGAAAGAAATACTGAATTTCTTGTAGATTTTTTAGTTCTTGATGAATAAGTTCTGTGCGCAATAACCCTACAAATTAACCCTATAAATTAACCATCCTTTAGAAGCGACAAAGTAAACCTTTGGTCTCTTTTCTCATTGTATCAACGTCCGCCATTTTGTAAGTTTATATTTAATAAAACAAGTTAGAGAGTCTCTGTTAAAGCTGGCTTGGAAATGCGTTGTCCTTTGTCTATGTTGGTAACTAATAAATTAATGATATACAAATAGAACTACATTCAAAATTATTTTTTTAAAATGGTTTTTACGGCCTTTGCTGCAAGAACCAATGACAAATTGAATTTATATATTTATTTTACAGAGTTCCCATACTAAGAATAATAACTTTTATTGTATCATACATTCACATCTCGAATTCCGTAGGTGGATCGTCACGAATAGCAACATCTTTGTTATCGTAAGATCTGTTCGAGAGCTAACTGGGGCCTGCCAGCAATGTTTTTAGTACTCACAACAAAGGAACCAGAGAAGATATAGAACCATTGTAGTATGGCTGCCAGTACCGCCGCACGGGTTGTTTTATGGTGGATCCACACAGTTTTTGCGACAGCGAAGGTCGAAACGATAAACAGCGGACTAGAATTCCGATCGCTATGAATGAATAGTTGTCCGACTGGTCGAGGGATGAATACTGAGTGAATCGAGATTAATTTGACCACAAACGTTTAAGTTGGTCGAAACCGGAATGGTTTGTTTGAGCGATCGGAATCCACTTTGTGGGAACTTTTCGATATCGACTTTTTTATGTAATTACACGTAAGTAATTGTTCTTTAAAAGGTTTATCGAGAACTCGTGTTTTTATTTTACATTTTAATTCATCACCTATAATCTTACATTTGGGAAAATATTGTATAATTTTTAGGGTTTCGTAGTTTTACCATGTCCGTCTGTCTATATGTCTGTTTGCAGGCAGACGCTCGCTCAGACACTGCTAGACTCAAAAACTGTAATTTGGTCAAATAATAAAAAAAAGTATACAATATACATATTAATGAGGCCGACAAAGTAGTAAAATATAATCTTAAAAAAAGTGGGAATGATTTTTTTCCCCGTCTATCCCATAATAAGGGGTTCGTTGGATAGGTCATCTCCCAGGGGGTAAAAAAGGGGATAAAAAAATCCGATATTTTTATATTTAGATTTAAAATTTTGCGCAGAGGTTTCTGTTATCGGTTTATACTTAACGATCTTCCTAGGCGCCCAATTAACTGGCTAATTCAACCAGATGGCTGCGACATATATACTCGTATTAAAAGAGGAATATATCGTACTAGCACGCAAAAACTGAGGCGGCGAAATTAAGAAAATTGTCGTAATTTGATTCAGTCACATGTCACTTGCTAAATATAGCTATACATTGCATTCGTCTAAGGTTATTTCGTGTAGATAACAGCAGATCAGATTTAGATTTCGAACAATATGAAGGTACCGTATCTTTACTTAAATATCCACCACTAAAATAAAACCTACACGGTACTTGCCGTTGACCTGGAATCATATTTTGCAAGCAGCATGGTCTTACGGCAAAAGTAGAAGATAAAATCGAAAAATTTAAAAATTGTAAGTTAAACACACTCAAATTCAAATTCCATTTCACATAGCATGGTGCATAGCACAGATTTTTTGGTTTTGGTAATAAAATATTATTTTTACATAAATTATATGCATAATTATATTTATTTCTTGAAAACAACATATTCATAAACATCATACTGATCACCAGGGGCTGCAACTTAGAAAAAAGTTATCTGACAGAATCGTTTCAGATGGTATTAATAGAAGAACTAGGGCCATAGATGATTAATTGAAATAATGAAAACTAATGAATACATATATTTTACAACCTAGTATGGTACGCCACATGTTGTTCAGTGACGAAAGAAATCTTGCAATCTTTTCTTATAATAATATTGTTTAACTGGTCATATAATTTCGCTGTCATGGGATGGCTGTATTAATTTTAAAGGGCCCTTGAATCATAAAGTAAAATGTTTGAATATTAATTTATGTATATATATATAAAAGGCGTATCCTGCCTGACTGACTCATCCAGCGGAGAGGAGAGGAGAGACAATTTAAGGTACGTATTATTTAATAAATCAATAGAAAGGACGTTGATTTTATACTGTAGGCATGGTTTTAGAAAGGATTTTTAAAAGTTAAGCCCTGCCCGGGTTTATATGGGAGCAAACTTTATATGGGGTGGAGCGTAATATTTACGTCGTCTGATTTGCTTGAAACTTCGTTTTAATGCTCTTCAATACATAAAATAATGCTTCGGCTTTTATTTTAAATTCAAGTCCTAAGGGAAGAAACGGGTGATAAAGTTTGTATAAAAAAAGGTCTGACAGATTTATCATCGCCCAGCCTAGATTTTTCCCTTTTATGGGTAAAATTTAAATATTATCAAGGTACTGTAATTAAAAAATTTCGTTTTGCACAATGAAGTAAAGGATTGACTCATTAGGTTTTAAAAGACGGATAGTAAGAAGGATATTAAAAGATACTTTTATTTTATCAACATTTAGAAGTGCGCACGAAAACTATACCTAGTTAACAGATTTTCTAAAGCCAAGTAAATTAATGGTAGTATTTTCAAATATTAGGTCAGCAGGAAAAAAAATTTGAGTGGGACTCGCGCACGAAGGGTTCCGTACCATAATCTATAAAAAAATCACGTTTATTGTATAGGAGCCCCGTTAAATATTTATTTTATTTTGTTTTTTAGTATTTGTTTTTATAGCGGCAACAGAAATACATCTTCTGTAAAAATTTTAACTGTCTAACTATCACGGTGCATAAGCCTGGTGACGGACGGACGGGCGGACGGAGGACAGCGGGGTCTTTGTAATAGGGTTCCACTAATTACCCTTTGGGTACGGAACCATAAATACAGCTAAAAAGTTATTTTGACAGCACAATATGTTTTACACCACAACTGCTCGGTAAGCACCTTTATGCATATCTTCGCGAAGATATTTCATCACTGACCCGCTAGGTGGGTGAAAAACTAAACTGTCTTATACATACGACCATGGTTGGAAAAAAACAGTTTAAAAAAAAACTGGTTGCCTGTAAAGTCGGTATACGGGCGAAAGTTTTACGTGACAATGATTTTATGTCTGTCTCTCTCGCTCTTAGGCGGGCGCGTGCCTCTCACTCGCTCTCATTGTGAGCGCATAACGTGAGCGGAGCGTAACGCAGTTTCTTGAAGTGTCACCCGGCAAACCAATTTATAAGACGTTGTCACGTCAAAACAATAAAAACATGTTTCCGTTTGAAGGAAACAATTTATCGTGTTTTTTTTGGCCTGTTTTAAACTAAATCGAGGATAATCAGAAAATAACTAAACAATTGGTTAGCAAAATTATTATATATTTGGTCAGCAGGATTATCGGTTAGCGCAAGCATTAACAAATTAAGTATGTATTTTATAAACATATCAAATCGCGACAATGTAACTTGGTATTTTTAAAATTAATGTTTCCTCTGCCCGAAGGTCGCCTACCGATAAGGCCGCCTTATTGTATACTTTTCAACAGGCTGTAAGAATTAGATTTAAGTTAATCTTTGGTATGCATTAAAGAATACATCTATCTACTTTTTGTGTAATTGGCAAATCAAAATAAATTTTGCCAATTGCTTAAATTTTATGAAATCCAAATCATGATTTGCTGCTCTGTTACCAATATTGCTGCAGATATTTACCTAATTTCCGACAACATCAGACTCCTAACTTTGTTTGATGTCAATACATACGAGTATATTAGGGCTGACCAAAACCTCATTAAGTAGCTGAAAGTTTAAATGATAACCTTTTGTAAAGTTGGTTAATGTAAGTACAACATATACAACGTTCACTTGTTTGTTATGTTTCTGATGTCAATTTTTATGACTCACTGCGACACTGCAAGCCCGCATATTCATTAGCAAATTATTTTTTGCCATTATCTGACGGTACGAATGGTTTATGCCGTTATCTTACTAACTAATTGGTAAAGCATGTCACAGTTATAGATTAAACTTATGAGTTTGATCGTCGTCTGCATTACGTATGTGGCCTGCAACCATCGTTGCTAGACGTCCCGATTTTTAAATCAAAATTAAAGTTCCCGCGCGGGACGGGCTCAATCCCGCTTTACGGGAATAACTCGACCTGCGTGCAAAAAGATACCAGGCATATGTTGAAACTAGTGTCTTTCATATGCAGTATCCCAACATCAAACCGCTTTCCTGAACGCGTTTTTTCCCATATAAATTAAAAATGGTCGGATGCTAGAAATAAATGCTCCGTAAATTTAATGAAAGCAGAATTACTCATCCAGTTTAATCTACAGCTATCCTGTGAAGAGTTCTTGATCTTTATTAAAGATAAAAAGGATACTTTAAAAGAAGTTAAATCTTCACAGAAATATCATGAATAAGTAATTCTTATAAATAATTATTCTCTTATTGACTTACAATTTGTAACACTCACTTCTCAGACTATTGTTTGACTATATTTTTCTCAATTCTTTTCATTTTGATTTCTGTTTTTTTTATTTAGAACACGAATAAGACTCAAATATTTAACGATAGGGTAAATCTGATTTAAAATATCATATTTTATTAAAATTCATTTTCTATGGAAAATATTACTAGGTACTAGGTTACTTGAACTCAAATAAAAAGATAAATTTTCAAAAACGTTTGATTATATACGGTTTTTTTTACTATGTCCCGCTTTTTTACTCAAAAAGTTTCTTAACAGTCACTGGATACACACCTACATCATAATGGGTGAAAATCCTTTTTTCACTTAATCTTAATAACCTACTACATAAAAGGGAAAATCCAAAATTGCCAACTTTGTTATTTATATAATGAAGATAAAAATTGAATCGTTAAGACATGCTGCAATAAATTTTGTAAATATATATTAAACTGGTGTGGCGCGCCTTTTGTGACGTGAAATTCCGTGGCAATGTAACATTTTTTAGGTTTCATACTTTTGTTTTTGTAATGTTTACTTAATAAACCATGATAAAAGACCAAAAACCATTGTATAAGTTAGTATTGTATTATACCTAAGTGAAAAGAATACTATATTTTTATTATTTTTGGTAACGTCACAATCAAACTAACCGTTTTGCGCTTATTTTCAATTCAATTTCGCTCATATTTTTTGTGTGTTTTTAATAATTAAAATCATAATTATAAATAGATTAAATAGAAAATTATTGTTTTTGGTAAAAAATTATAACAAAAAAGGATTGTAGAAAAAATACAATATTAAAATACATGCATTAACAGGGAATGGGGTCCTCTTATTTATAACCTAGCCAAATAAACTTAGCTCTGCTGTGTATGTGATTAAGAAAATAAGACAATTAAGTGATGTTCACACTGCAAAATAGAATATTTAAGCTATTTCCATAGTAAAATGACATAATATGGTATCTTATTGTGGGGTAGCGCTGCAGATGTAAATAATTATTTGTGTTATAAAAACGGGCAATTCGTGCTATTTACAAAATAGGATTTAGTCTATTTCTAAGGTATAGGTAGGGAAGTAAATATTTTAACTTTAGCGTCGCAGTACAAATATGAATCTCTTTTATACAAGGGGTGATCAAAAAGTAATGGTAATCGGATATATCTAGTTATCACAAAAATCTAAAAAAAATTGAGAGCTTGCTTAAACCGTCACTAGTAGGTACAGGTTAAAGGTATTTAAACACACAGTCACATTTTGAAACTTTGTTCATATTATGTAAAGTCAGAGCCGTCATCAAAACTTCTGCATGAAGAATGTTCTAATGTTTTATATCGATTTATTACTACTTTTTGATCACCCCTCTTATGTTCATAAAAATATTAATAGTTTCAGCAAGAACAGGGATGCTCACAAAGAAAATACTAGAAGTAAAAATAAGCTGTTGCTGCATGATACATGTCTACATACAAAATTAGTTATTCTTTTATGGGGTAATGTTTAAAAGCTATCAATAAGTAAATTTAAATCTTTTATCAAATAACAACTTTGTAAAAAGGCATACAATATTTATTTTTTTAATACAATATTTCAGACTAAGTTAATCATAAAAATCCATGGGACTAAAGATGCTCAATTAAAGGACGCATAGATAAACTTAATTAAAATGGAAATGATATTAAATTGTATGGCTCTAAATTTTTAATTAAAACATTGATTGTATGAATTTGTATTTTATTTATTATGTATACTGATAATGTTGTTAACTAAATGATTTTTTCGAAAAAGGGTGACTATCGAGTTTCTTGCCGGATTCTTCTCAGTAGAAATGAACATTGTGAACAGTAGGGTGGGTGGTGGAAGATTTCAAAAAATAGTATTTCATAACCTTGACGATTCAACTGTGTAAAAACCTAACCTGGAAATAAAATGACTTTGACTTTGACTTTCAAGAAAATTACTTTACTACATAATTAAGTACAAACTCAGCCAAAATTTAATAGAAGTTCAATTTTATTAAAACTGCGGCTCAACGGCTCAGAGAACCGAGGGGTGTGGGTTCACTTTCTACACAGGACAGGACAAACATTTGTATTAGTCTTGAGTCTGGGTGTTTTCTATGTATAATATGTAAGTATTTACGAAAAAAAATTTAAAGTATAAACATTTGTATCGTTTGTATGGTATCCATAGTACAAGCTTTGCTTAGTTTGGAAACCAGAAGGCCAAAAACATCTATTAATTTATAATACTTTTCATTCTTATAACAATTGAGGGCAAAGATGACATTAATCTGACATTGAGGGCCTTGGTATTAAAAGTGTAATTTTTAAGACAAAAACGTGTAGACGAAACCTGCTTAACCAATATTTAGTAAATTGTTTCGGTAAAACTTTGAAAGCAGAAAATGAAATATTAAATAAAAATGATCTTATTATAGGTAGACTATAAAAAGAGAAACCTACCTAATCTCATTGGATTACTGTTTAAAAAATTTTTTAGAACATTTTCGAATATGATCTATATTTTTTTTTTCACCATTATATATCTATATCTATGATAATATAATAAAGTTAAAGAGTTTGCTTTTCTTTGGTTTTTTGTTAGGATGCGCTAATATTTGAAACTACTTAGAATTTAAAAAAAAAAAAATTGCAAATTAATAGCTCAATTTTTGAGGAGGGCTATTCACGCTATGACCCTTAGGAACCAAGAAAAAAGAAGAAAAGTCAGAAAGAACCATAATCAAAAACGATGTAACAGCTCGAGCAAGCGATGCAATGCGGTAGGTCGGGGGATGGCGTTTCAGCGCAAAAGGAACGGAAAGGGCTGAACAACGTCTGCCAGGTTGGCAAATAAGATTTAAAAAAATTGTGCCACGCCACGCCTCGATAAAAGGGCCAGGGTATATTATGATCTTGCCAGGTCAGTCGAAGAAGATTTGAAAAAGTTTTCTAGAGAGCTTTAGCCCGCGGCCCGGCCACTGTTATCCGGTTTCCGGCGTGGGCGTAGCGCTTAGAAGGCTGGTATCAGAAAGTTTTCTATAGAGAACTTTAGCTGTAGATAGAGTTCGTCTTCGTAGAATACGGTTACAGTTATAGTTATTACTGCGGAAACTTTTGAATTATCCAGTAGCCAGTATTGTCTTTTTCGGCGCGGGCGGCTCAGGAGCGACCGTTGTGGAGACATATAGGGAAGGTCTACGTTCAGCAGTGGACGTCTTTCAGCTGAAAGGAAACGAATGACGTATTTCTCAGTCTCTTTAACTATACCTGTGTGCCTCGCCCAACTGAATGCTCCTTTGCGACGTGAACTACATTTCACATTTATAATATTATATACTCGCTTTTGAACGCAGCCGACCTCTGTCACCTAGCGCTAGTTAAACTATACAATTTTCGACCACTCGGTCTTATTTTAGAGGTGCAAAAACCACTGGGAAGTAACGTAAGAATGTCGCTAGTGTCGCTTAGTTCGGTTATCGGTGTAGGATTTTCAAGGCAAATCATTGATTATTATATATTGATGAAATATTTAGTTATAGAGGAAACAAATACTACGGTTTTTTCTGTAGCTACATTTCGTGCACGTGAAATATGGTTAAACATATTCCTAAAAAAATTTCAACTTGCCAGGATGAAAAGGTATGTATGTATGTTTTTTTCCGTCTCTTCAATTATATGTCTGTGCAAAATATCAATTGGAATTGGAAAAACAAACTACCTACTAGCTGTTGCTCGCGGCTCCGCGTGCGCTAAATACGGTAATCAGCGTGTTGTGGGATATCTACAGTAAATTTTGCTATCGCAAGCTAAAGCTGTAGTTGTTGTTCTTCCATGTCGAATGCGATTATACTTATTGCTATGGGATCTTTCGAATTTTTCGGGATAAAAAGTAGCATACTAAGTCCTTATCCGTCCCTTCAACTATCTCTTTGCCAAATTTTAGCTCTCTAGCAAGATATAGCTATAGTTTGTCGACGTGGAATTTGGGAATAGTTATTCCTGCATTGTATTTGAATTTTCTGAGATACTTCTCCGTCTCTTAGACTACCTCAATGCCAAATTTCAGTTCAATTGGATGCTTCTTTGCGACGCAAAGTAAGGTCAAATAAACATACAAACAAATAACCGAACAAACTTATTTTCGCATCTACAATGTTTATATAGATTCTTATTTTGCATTATGTTGATTTTTGCTGATTTTTGCTGATGCCCAGCATAGATTTAAAAATAAAGCCTACTAAATTCGCCAAAATTAACATTCCGTTCCACTGTCCAGTCCACAACTATTTAGAGTTTGACTTCTTATAAATATTTCTACCTGCCTACTATGGTACTTCTTGGTGCGTTGATCAGATTTATTTAACCTTATCTTCTTACTGCGTGGCAGCTTTACATATACAAATAAATATAATTACTAAAGAGTACTTCTGCCATCTCTGGGCGGGCGCACCCAGATACCACCTTGGCCCTTTTGACTGGGATCAACGACGGGCTGATAGAATCGTCGACGATCCCAAACTAGCTAGCCGTATCGAACCCTTAAGTCAGTGTACTACCGCTTCTACAATTTGATGTGTTCTCAGAAATTGTTCGAAATGATTCCTACGGTTTCTTTCTACCATTGCACCGCTCGCCATCGGCAAGGAATTCATTCCCACAATTTAGAGCCGAAATGGTCGTGTACAGTGCGGTTTCAGAGGAACTTCCTCCCGCGAACACTTGGGTTGTGGAATGAGCTCCCTGCCAAGGTTTTCTCTAAGGCCTACAGTATGGGGTTGTTATAGTAAGAAGTTATTAGATTTTTGAGTTGGCAACGCGCAAGTGATACCCTGGTGTTGCAAGCGTCCATAGGCTGCGGTGACCACTTACCATCAGGCGGATCGTAAGTATTTTCCACCTTAGTATAAAAATAATATGTACATTTGTTTTTTTTTCAACATTACATTTAACATGATGTGTACTGTGTACTTATTAAGAAAAGATCTTTAATGTCTCAAGAAACAAATAAACAGATATCTATTGTATTCTGTGCAAATTCGAATTGTAGTGTTGGTACCTTGTAAAATATTGCTTGAGTTCTATGACAGCTGTCAAAGTTATAGGCATAGTGCTAGCACGATGTTGATAATTGATCATCAATACCGATCGGTATATATGTATACATATTAGTATATATGTTTGCATATATTTAAAATTGAAAAGTAAAATAACCTTTTCTTCGCCTATCCCTCTTTTCCCTGTTTCTCCTTTCCGCTCATAATTAACTTATTCAGAAACCTTCCAGATGGCCGTGGGCCCAAAAACTCATCAAAATTTCAACGCGATGGGACGAATACAATCAAACAAAGCAATATGCATGTTTAGATTCCTATACATATAGATAATTAAGCGTAAATCCAAAATTAAAATTTATAGTGTAACTATATTTTCGACTGATTTTATTTGCAAAATTTTTTAGTTTTGAATTATTTATTTACCAACTAAAAATACTCAACAAAGTCAAGCAATTATAAAATTTAAATTAAATTAAAAACTAGTAATTAACTAAAATAAAAACTACAAATAAAAAAACCTGTTCCAAGTTGACCTGATGGGGCAGTGTACCTAAAAGGCTGGCAGTATTTCCTCGTTGAATTGCAATTGAAATTTGCAAAATTGATTAATACTTTATGGTTAAGAACGTCTTTTATTTTTCTGCATTCAACTATCCGTAACGGTCTGAATATACGAAATTTGATAGACTCTACCCAATGGACTGCATAATAGCCTCAAAAAATCGACCATCCATTAAAAAGAGGCAGAGCCAACCTGTGGTTTTTTTCTCTTTTAACGTTTTCTCTTTCTATCAACGTCCGCCATTTTGTTTGTTTATGTTTATTACAACAAGCTAGAAACAGACAAGAGAACACAGGTTCGCTTCGTGTCTGTCGTCACACTTTTGTAATCATTTTTAGGGTTCCGTACCCAGAGGGTGCAAACGGAGCCCTATTACTAAGCCTAAGCCGCTATATGTCTGTCCGACCATTAAGGGGTAGGTATATAGCAGCTAACTGGCGCCGCCATTAGGACACTTTTAGCAGAAATGCCAACTACAACTCACAGATATTATCTAAAAACGATATAAAACTTTCTAAAAATAGCTTATGACTAGTTTTATAATTCCAACTTCTGGATTTTAGAAATTTGTTGTGTACGAAGACAAAATTGAGGGAATACATGGATTATAATGGGGGAATTGGATTATCTAAAATAATAATAAAAAATTAAAAATTTAAGTAATACATACAAACTTCAAACTTGCAATGAAATACAGTGTGAACTCTAAAGTATAACAAACAATAACAAAAACCGGCCAAATGTGAAACGGGCCCAAGCCATTACCATTTTAAATTACCGGTACAACGCCATCTAACAATATTATCAAGAGAAACAGTAACATTTGTTTGTTGGGAAATTTATTTAAAGCTAAGCAACGGCGTACTAGCGCACCGTAGGTTCCGTACTGCCATTTACGTAGGTACTTTATGAACACAAACAAAACAAAAAGTGTGTCGCTAAGCGGTCACACATCCAATCAGTGACCAAGCCCCTCGTTGCTTAACTTTGAATATTGTTTCCAATTGAAAAATGTGTATCTTTTTATAAACTCTTAGTAATATAATTGCTCTATCATTAAAACAGTAACACATACAAGCTTCAATCTTGCAGTGATAATAGTGTATGTGAGCTTTAAAATATAAGAACAAATAATAAAAACCGGCTAAGTGTGAGACGGGCCTGAGTTATATCTACCATCTAAAATTACCGTTACAGAGCCATCTAGCTTATTATTAAGAGAAACAGTAACACATTTGTTGGTTGGAAATGATATTCAAAGCTAAGCAACGTCGGGCTTAGTCAGTACTTGGATTGGTGACCGCTTAGCGGCACACTTTTTGTTTTTGTTTGTGTTTTTAAATTACGTTAATGGTGGTAGGTAAGAACTCCTTGGTGTGCGAGTCCAACTCGCACTTGGCCGGTTTTTTTTTCACAGCTAGCTAGGAAATCCGCTGTTCAATTCTCTATGTTTATCCTATAAACTTACTGACCGGGAGAAGGAAATGGGAATGCAATTTTCATATTCATAGGGGTTAAAGCAATTTGTCGATCAATCGATTAAACAATAAGATTTTATGTTAGTCGTTTAGTTATAAGTATGTAGTAATAAAAATTGGAAGTGTAAAAGGATTGAAATATTCGAACTAATTGGTAACTAATTGACCTCTTCTACTTCATACAAATCAAAATATGTTTTATAGTTAAATATTCATATTTTTTTTAATAATTTTTTTTGACTTATTTTTCGACTCGCGCTTGACTATTTTATGAACCCTATAACTTGGAAAAAAATACCTTTCATTTGAGACCTCATTCATTGAAATCGGTTTAGCCGTTCAGGCAGGTTCAGGAGTTAACAAAGGAACGGACATACCCACATACAAACATACATACATACGAGCGAAAAACATTTCCCTCCTTCTGGATCAGTCGGTTAAAATATGACTTTTTTCAGCTTTAAGATTTGGTTTTGTCTTTTTTAATACTTTAGTAACTACTACAGCTCTATCTATACGCTTAAGGGGTTAACAGCGGCTAGCAACTAGCGCCGCCACTTGATATTTTTCAATTACTCTTTATTCCAAGCATATTTCAAAGATGACCTTCATAGAAATAATTAAACTAGTTATAAGCTATTATTAGGATGTTTCATACTGTGTGTAGAATACGTCAGTGAGTTTTCAATATATTTTTTGCTAAACTTTAATTTGCGGCTACTTTTAGCAAAAATGAATTTGTTAGCAGAATCTGACGTACCTATTCCGCATATAGTACAAAACCCCCTTAATATAATTACCTACATTATGCTTATAATCTTTTCTTCCTTTGTTTATAATTTTTTTGAGTCCAGGACACTTTCTCTAAACAATTTCAATATTTTCAATACCATGCTCATCTTAATCGCCTGCAGTTTTTGGAGGCCTGGATTAATTTTTTTAACACAACCAATAGACATACAGTAACGAGAGAATCGAAGTCAGGCAAGTTAACTAGTGTAGCCTTTAATAACAATCTGTATGGGTAAGAACTTTTCGTGGCTTCGTGCGTCAGACATAGTGTTAATATTCGAATTTAATCATTATTTAAATAGTTTTAGATAATAATGGAAACTGGTAACGGAGAATTAAATATGGTTTTAAATACGTTATGTTAAATTTCCGTCTGTGACGGGCTTATGCCATTAGCCTGATTTTTTCTTTAGTTCGTCAGGAATTGCCACTATTATTCTGTCTCCTGGGCCTGATTCCCCATTTAATGGGTTTTATGACTTCCCCCTCTATCCTTCTCGATACATACCAAGTTTTTTTTTGGGAATTTAATTTTAAAAGAAAAAGGGGGATTGAAAGCTCTAACCATAATCAAAACTATTTAGCCTTCAACTAATTTTCACACCACTTTCCGTGCGACATCTAATCTCTACTGCTACCGACAACTCGATGCATGTCAACGGCTACCGTACGACATATGCTTAAAAACAGGTTCTTAGAATACGAAAAAACCATTTGCAAACAATATCGATGCATCTATCGACTAAAACAGTATCCGCGATTAACCAGCTATGAGTAAATCAATTAAACATATCTCGAGATTATCTCTATCAGCACGAAATTTAATTAGATTTGATTAAAATGTCATTTTTCTGCAATAAAATTGAAAAGTATCACAAATATGTAAATATAGAATTTTGTATGGAAACAGGAAAGTGGTAAGTATATCACAATATCACATTCAATAAATGTGTAGGATGTGTGATGCGGCGTGGCGATGACGCAAGAACAAACCAGGAATATAGAGTTATCTGACTGAAATAACGAACATTGCTAAATATACACCATATACACAAACAGACTTCACGATAAAGTTCAATGTATACTGTGGGTGCTGTAAAAGTTGGTATGTTTTTTTGTCCGTCCTTCACGCCACAACAGTGCATTCAATTGAGCTGATATATGGCACAGAGATAGTTAAAGAGATGGAGAAGGACATAGGCTCCGCTTCATACCGGAGAATTTCCCGCAGGAATAACTACAAGTATATAACCGAAATCCACGTGGACGAACTATAGCTAAATATAGCTTTAGTTTGCTATGGCAAACTTGGTACTGGGGCGTCAATTAATTACATAAGGCGTTTATGGGATACATGGGGGCCTTGGCACATATCACGAAATTTTTGAAGTGAGAACTTCTTAAACGGCGTTGTGCACTTTTTTGTGTTAAACTTCGGTCAGGACACGTGACCTAATCGAAAATTCGTAAGACAGATCTCGCGTCAGGACACGTGACCTGATTGAAAATTCGTAAGACGTAACTAGTTTTTATTTTTAGTATATGGCGATTATGAGTAGTACAGGGAGGTTGGATATGGGATTTTAATTTTATGACCGATTGAGATGTCAAATATACTACTTCAAAAAGTAAATAAACAAACATTATTATTTATAATAAATAAATATGTATATGAAGTGATGGAAAGTAATTAGCTAGTGTAGGAAAAAATAAATAGTTAATGTTCAAGTTCACACTTAATTTCAAGTACACTTCTACCGGCACTACCGGAGTGTAACCCGTTTTTTGAAGTGAAAACTTCTTTAGCGGCGCTGTGCACTTTTTTGTGATGGGTAAAAACTGTTAAACTCGCGTCAGGTCACGTGTCCTGATCGAAAATTCGTAAGATGTCACTCGCGTTAGGACACGTGAACTTTATTTACATTAGGTTAGTTTTTATTTTTAGTCTATGGCGATTATGAGTAGTACAGGGAGGTTGGATATGGGATTTTAATTCTATGACAGATTGAGCTGTCAAATATACAACGTCAAAAAAGTAAATAAACAAAAGTTATTATTTTTAATATATAAATATGGATAAGAAGTTATGGGAAGTAAATAGCGAGTATGTTTTCACTTCTGCCGGCACTCCCGGAGTGCAACCCGTTTTTTTTTTCTTAAGAAACATTGTAACATTGCGAGGAAAATGGGTTGAATCAATAGTAATATATTATAAGTCAATGGGTTAAATTAAGTCAAACACTTTTCTTCACTCCTCCTCGAAAGCGGTTATTCGAACGCCACAAAGTAGCAAATTATGTTTATTTTTAAATAAATCGAACGCAGTTAAGCAAAGATTAACGTATTTACACTAAAAATATGCACGCATTTAAAAAAAATCTCACGTAAGATTAAGGGAGTGACGAGTGAGAGTCGACGCTAACCTCACGACAAAAGAAGGGGTGTCGAAAAATAGCCAAAATCTCCTGACATAATTAATAGGACGCCCCCTAATCGAGTAGTTACCGTAGAAATCCCACGCTGATAAATTGATACTAACGCGGGCAGTCGCGGGCATAAGCTAGAGTAATAAAAATAACTAATAGTATGGCGCAGTTTTTTACGAAGTTTACATGGATTCACGTGTTAAAGTAAGTTTTAGGAACATACGGTAAATATATTTAGCACATGGTGACCTGAGCCAACTTGACCCTCCGTGTGGCCCTGAACCTGAAGGATAAGTGGTTACATATATTTAAACAATTTATGTTTGTAGTCAAACTGTGGCTTGGCTTCGGTAGATGCTTTGTATATTGATCGATGAGCATCTTATTGGTACTCACAGGGGGGTCTCGGTATATTAACGATAATCTGACTATAACTTATTAATTTATCTACAGATGTAGGTAAGTATCTTTAAGTCATTAATCTGTTAAAATGTGTAACTTGCGATTAAAATTCACTATAAATATAATATATGGTGTCTTATCTTTACATAATTATAATAAAATTGTAAGTGGCCGATGTTTGTTATAGCAGATACCTATTTACTTTTTTCTAACTAAATGACTATGCAGTTGGCTGATGCAGCCGTTACTGCTCCACCGGGCTTTTGGGGCGTGACTCAGAAGGAGAAAGGCTCCCCGCGGGGGGGAGCCGCGGCTTGGGTTGTCGCTGAGCCTCGAACCCGAAGGTTCTTCGGCATTCTTTGATACCTCATGTATGAGGTAGGTCCTAGCGTTCGCCGAGGAAGCCGGGGATGTCGGCGTCGTATGAGGGGGAGGCCCTTTTAGGGGAGGTCGTTGAGACTAATCTTGCTATCGGGATAGCGTGATCGTCGTCTGGGGCCGTTAGTACGTGCCGAGGCCGCCTAACAATAGTTTTTCCACCGTGCCGTGATCGGGGGGATGGTAGGTTGTGGATTGCACAATTAGTCAGTTCGGGTGATTTTGCGTAAGCTCGAAAAAGCGGACTGCCAGGTCTTTAAGATTTTGTGAATTCCGGACAAACCAGGGGGCTCCGGAGCCGCTCTGAATAAGCGGTTTTGGAGGGCCTGGAGTTTATGGAGTTTATTGACGCTAGCATATGGGGCGGATGCAAGTGATGAAAAGAGTCAGCTAATTTCTAAGCGACATCTAACTATACTTGCCTATCATGGGATATAGACGACCGAGGACAAATGCGGCTCGGTCTCTGACTATATTGGTGTGATTACGGAAGTTCAAATGCCTATCCAGGGTCACACTGATATATTTGGCCTTGCTTTGCCAAGGAATGGCACGGCCGAAGAGTGAGAAGGGAGATGATAGCGGAGTGCGGCCTACGGTCAAGAGAACGGCAGAGCTTTAGTCGGGATACATTTCGATTCTCCATTTCCGAAGTCATTCATCTAGGGCGGTGATTGCGGATTGGAGTTTCTTAGTGATTCGACTAACTTTCCTGTCGGTGGTGTAAATAGCGGTATCGTCTGCGAAGAGGGCTAATTGGGTACCTATAGTTTTAGGGATGTCGTTTGTGTACAGGAGGTACAAGATAGGGGCGAGCACAAACCCTTGCGGAACTCCTGCACTCGACTCACAGAGCAAAGAATACTGGGCGCAATATGGTCCGTCTTCACAACCAATGAATCTAATTTTATGTGCCTCTTAACCTTATGGAGACTGCTCTTAATAAAGATATTTGTACTTTCATTCTCAGCCAGTAAATTATTTCAGAGAATGCTTTTCCCCATTTCTCGCTACGTTTAGATGCAGTATTTTTTAAGAAATTACTATATTCAATGTCTAGGGTTCCGTCCCATGAGACACTTAGTGAGTAACGCTAGGTATTCAATTACAATTAGTAAAAAAAATGTTGATATACTATAATTAAGGTAGGTATGTTTTGTATTGTAGCTCGAGCTCGAAGAGACATAGGACATGACATTTTAGCCTTTGCGATTGCATTTGCTTTCGTGCTGTCTCATACTATTTTGTTGAAAACTGTATTTGCTATCCTGCTGTCAGTGTCACACGATTGCCAAATTTGCTGAATTTGTTAGCCATTACGCGTTCAAACAGACCCTTAATCAAAGCATAAATCTTTCAGAGTTAGTTTAATATTTATATTATACAATAACGTTTTCACAGAAACGGATTTTGTAGAAAATTCTTGCAGTTGATCGAAGGTTTGAAGATTTACCAATCAATAAACAAAACAAAAAAAAAATTGAATAGATCTAAGAAAAAATGAACATAAAATGTAAATGAAATTGAATTACGCAAATATTCAGAAAAACAAAGTAACCATGTTTTAGAATAAGATTTTCCTCAATGAGAATTTGTTATTAAATAATACTTGTTTTTGCCGGCGGTTCCACCCGCCCTGAATACGGTTATCGGTGTAGGATTTCTACGACAGCTCCTCAATTATAAAAAAAATCCCGTCTCAAACTTGACATTTTCAAATAGCCTATATCCTTCCCTAAGGTTCAAGTTATTTATTAAAATCTTTTACTTTCGCATTTATATTACGGATACGGATTGTTATGTAATGGAGTATCACTAAACGATTAAATTCCAAGTCAGCATGATTTATTATAATTCATTCATACGTATTTTTGCTTAATATGATAAGATTCTAGGCAGTTCCAGTGGAAAGTTCAATGTCAAATAGTTCTGTCGACCGCTGTACTGCACTACTACGGCAGGACTATTCCTCGCGTACAGCTGACATTCCAGCCGATTGCGATAGTGTAGCAAAACCGCAGAATTTTATATTTGGATTCCTTCCGCTTCTCACATTGAAGAGCAACCAAAGTAGCTCATGTCACGAGCTGATAAAGGTTGTAGCTTGTAACTTACAGCTGCTGTAAGTTATAGAGATTACCCCCTACATACAAACAAATATACATTATACAAACAAATATACATTATACAAACAAATATACAAAAAATGCACCTCTATAATATTAGAAAAGAATATAGAGTAGCTTTTATCCGTGACTTTATCTACAGTCAATAAATATATAATAAAATGCCTTTATTTCTAAGTAAGGATTGTATAAGAGGCATTTATAATAAACTAGCTTTTGCCCGCGGTTCTACCCGCCTCAAATTCGGCTATCTGTGTTGGATTTCAAGGGCAACTTCTCAGTAATAATAAAAAACCGACTCACACTTGACGTTTACAAGTAGCCTGTGTCCTTTCTCGGGATTTAAACTATCTCGTTAAGTTAACAGACAGAGAGACAGGGTTACTTCCGCATTTAAAATATTATTATGGATTGAATATCTTTGTCTTTTCAATAATACCTCTTTGTGTATTTTGGCAAGGTCAAACACGCCAACTTAAACATTTGTCATATGATGCCATGATCCGAAAAACATAATTTAAAAAAAAATCAGCTTTTTGTGAAAAAGTCATGTCGGAATCAATCTATCCATATAATATTATAAATGCGAAAGTAACTCTGTCTGTCTGTCACCTGATCATGCTTAGACCGCTGTACCGATTAAAAAGAAATTTGGCAAGGAGATAGTTTGAGTTTCGGAGAAGGATATAGGCTACTTGAAAACATCAAGTGTTAGTCTTTTTTTTCTATAATTGAGGAGTGTCGTTAGCCGGGTTAGCTACATGTTGATATAATCTAGATTTAGTTTATAACGGGCACAGCGTAACATGTTACCACAGCTGAAACATTCAAACAGTTAGTCGTCGCCTTTAATAAATCCCACAATGTTGAGAAGTCATGGTGCCGTACTACAAAATGTATGACAAGCTCGACTCTACCTGCCGGACTAGCTAATAGCTATACGTGACGATATTAGTTCGCCCCCCGTCTCGCCGCGCACCTCATGATTGCTCTCTCTGGATACCTTCGATGGCCGACTGAATGAAATTATTCTTTAGGCTGTGATGTTGTAGTGTACTCCATGTAATTATGTTTTTCTTTTGATATAAGAGTATGACAAATAGTTCGTAAATTATTGGGAATCAAAGGCGAAATCAAATCAAAGGTAATTTATCTGCTGATGCAAAAAATACAAAAGAACCTGTAGCATAAGGGAAGAACTAGCTTTAGGGGAACTATGAGGAAGGTAGTGTAGAGCTTTAATGTGAACTATGGATACCAAACAACACAAAGCAGAGTATGTACAATCAATCAGCATGTAGCAGTTAAATGTAGGATAATAGGTCTTTCTCAGTTAACGCCACCACACTCTGTCCTTTACCTTTCTCATCCAGCACTTGAGACTACCTTTTTAGGTCCACCTGGCTGGGGGGCGATCAACGTTACGCTTACCAATCCGTCAGCTCCGCTCTAAACACGTTTGTCCCAACGGCCATCAGTTCTGCGAATTAACAACCAGCAATATACACAACTATAGGTTGTCAGTTTATAAATCCTAACTTTTATTGACCATTAGATTAGAGTGAAATTAATGTAATTTTTTTATATTATAAATGCGACAGTGAGATTGTTTGTTACGCTTTCATACCTAAACCGCTGAATCGATAACGATGAATTTTTGTATAAAGATAGATGGAACACTGGAGACCTGGCTGGTAAGACGATGGAACGGACGGAACGGAACGGAAAGATAGATGGGACACTGGAGACGGATATAGGCTACTTAAAAAAACGTCAACTGCGAGTCGACAGTTTTACTACAATTAAGAAGTCCGATAAGCGAGCTTAGTCCGGGTGGAGCCATGGGCAAAAAGTAGTAATAAATAGCTGACCTGGCAGACGTTGTTCTGCTCTTACACTCTCTCTCTTACACGCTCTTACGTTATTTTTGCGCTGTACGCCAACCCCCGTCGCTTAGCTAGCTTGCGCTATTTTTCTTTTTGCTCGGCTTCTTAGGGTCGTAGCGTAATGTTAAATAGCCCATAACCTTCCTCAAAAATTGGGCTATTAAATGCAAAATATTTTTTTAAACCCGACTCAATAGGTTTAGAAATCAGCGCGATCAAACGAAGTAACAATTCTTTAGCTTTATTATATTGATACTTATAGATGACATACGGTTAAGACAACTCAAGCGACCTATGTAGAGTGCTATACTATTCTCAGGCAATTTACCAATCTTTTTTGCATAAATTGTTATTTGTTACATAAAGGCTGAGATCAATCAAACTTATAATGCAACAAACTTTGCTGACCTTCTGACCTTGGGTCAGCGCTAGTGTCATTGTAGGTTCAAATCAATTCAATATGGCGACTATAGTTTTGATTTTGACCACCAGATCAGAAAAGTTTGTTGTACTATAAATGTTTTTAAGGCTTTTAAAATGTTTCAGATGCTCTATAAAAACTATACTATTACTTTTAAAATGTTGTCTTTGTATATTAAATTGGTGAAAGCAAACACATGATTTTTATAAGTTTTATTCGATAAGGAAAATGGGAATTTCATCTCAAAACTATACAGCAATATGTATTTGAAATATATACGTTAATAAAGTGTCAAATTATAAGAAACTTTGGGACAATAAAAATTCGTTAATATTCAAATATGTTTCATAAAAACTAAAAACTTTATAATTCAATCAAAAAACTAAGACGCTCTCTCACGAAGGTTATGTCATCACCGCTTTACGCATTGTGCATCGAAATCGTAATACCGGAAGTATCAGTTATATAATGTTTGTGGTCGAAAATGGCCCGCCCTAAAACCTTTTTCGAATTTATTTTTATGCCTTCAGTTATAAAATGTATCATGATTGATATATTTTCTAGGTATCTAAAAGTTAAGGTTCTGCAATATTTCTCAAGGCAAATAGAAAGACAAAAATCTTTTTTTAACTAGATAAATCTACGGATAGTTACAGTCTATTCCAATATTATTTTCAGAAATAACTGCAATATTACAACAAGCGTTCTTTACCTACAGCTTAATATTTATATTAGAAGTCGGTAAGTAAATAAATTGCCTTTTGGTCCAAGGCCTGAATTACATCACTTCCATACACATAGGATGGACTCAGACTTTGGAGCACTGGACAAGGGTGCATAGACAGAGGTGTCACATATAAACAGTTTTAGTGTATTTTAAATTATTATTTGAACTACAATTATTATTTTTAATTTTGTTAATGTATAAATCAGTAATGTCAGTAATGTAACTATTTTGATTTAATTTTAAGTATAAATAATTAATGTAACTTTTATTTATTATAAATTACTGAAATAAGTGTTTTTCTATGGACAGAAATGTTTGAAAAAAAAATATATTATTATTATTTCACCCTCTTAGGGAATGAATTTCGCCTAATTAATAGTTCTTAGTACGCACGCTCAGAAATCTCTGTGCTAAATTGTAAATCTCTAGACAGAAAAATAGCAAAATTCTCATACAAATTGACATCCTCTATTTTGACCTTTATATTTATATTATATTTGGCCCTTGCTGAGTTTCTTGCCAGTTCTTTTCAGTACAAGGTCTTCCGCCCTATAGACTTAAGAAACGATGGCGTTGTGACATTCATAAATGCTTTATTAGAAATAACTGCAATATTACAACCAGCATTCTTTACCTACAGCTTAATATTAATATTAGAAGTCGGTAAGTAAATAAATTGCCTTTTGGTCCAAGGCCTGAATTACATCACTTCCATTGTTTAAGCATACAATACTATGCATAATGATACCATGAATGATTTATCAACTATACATATATGTTTTAAGAATTATAATTTTAATGTAATAGGTAAGTGCCTGATTTGTTAGACCTATGTGTAGCTACTACGTACGTGTATTTATGGTTATTCGTAAGGTATTCTCATGCTTTGAAATTTTGTAACTTGTTTGACGAGTCAAATTTGATTTTGACAACGGTTTTATCACAGCCTAAACAATCATTTCTTTCATACAGTCGGCTATCGAAGGTGTCTAGACCGAGCAATCGAGAAGTGTGGGGCGCGACGAGACGGTGGCAACATAGTTATCTATGGGTGTAGCCCACCAGACTATGTTGCTAGTTGTATACCAACTTTAACAACTGCCGCGAACGCTTTGTAAGTGGAATTAGCTCCCTGCGAAGGTTTTTTCTAAGAACTACAGTATAGGGTTGTCTAAGAAAAAACTTTAAAAGTGTTTTAAAGGGTCTGCAAAGCGCAAGTAATTCTCCTGTTGTTGCAAACGTCCAAAGGCTACAGTTTCTGCTTAACATCAGCTTTTTATATTAAGCTTGTTCGCTACCATAGTGGTATATAAAAAAACTACCTTTGGGCTTCATATTCAGATTAGCTCCGTGGTAGAATATTATTACATTGTTACTTGTCACCGATTTTACTGAAAAAACTACTAGAAAACTGGATTAAAATAAACGTCACGGGCAACGATCCAAAAATCTTTTGTTTTTCATTCCATGGGTCTATGGAGCGGGACATTTCAGATGTTTTTTTTATACAAGTAATTAGTTTTTCACTCGAATACAATAACCCAATGACACAAAAATAAATTACTACAATTATAACATTACCTTCAATTATATCAAAAAAAAACTGGCCAAGTGCGCGTTCTACACGCAGTAAGTTAGGGGTCTGTAGATTGTGAATTATTGCAGATATCTAACAACTTAAATTTACATCGATTTTATTTATAACAATTTTCTTTAGTCTTCATTAAGTTCTATCATGGTGATTGTTTTTTAGATTTTTAAAACACGCGGTTTCAAAGTAAGCACGGGGTCGCACATTTTATTCAACGTTAATAATTTTCAAAATATACATCTCAGAGATAAAACTCCTTGGAATCCTCAGTTGAAAAAAAATCATCCCTTAAAGTATGAAAAGCTACCCTTGAAATTACTAATTACTAATTTGTATTGCCGTTTACATAAGAAACCTTCCTGTAAAATTTCATAAGAATTAAGGCAAAAATGACGGAATTATAAGGTTGTGTCCTACCGATGGGCGTACGTGGGACGGACATGATAAAACTATACTAAAAGATTACAGTATGGGGTTCTTCAAGAAAGAAGTTATTGGATTTTTGAAGGGTCGGCAACCCCTGGTGTAACTAGCGTCCATAGGGCACGGTGACCGCTTACCATCAGGCGGACCGTGTGCTTGTTTGGCACCTTAGTGGTATAAAAAAAAAAATATCATCTCTAAATCTCCAAATTTAAAACTTCACCTTTTAGCTATCTTTGTACTTCAACAGAAATCCGAAGCTAAATCTTACAAAACCTTTGAGTTATTTTCGGGTATAACCCTTTGCAAGCTATGGTATATGTTCAACTGCCTTTGAAGGGCCTAGCAATTTCTATTCTTAAAAATCCCGAGACACGAGTCCGATTTTGTTTAAAAAGTATGCCATAGTCTTACGTCTTCAGGCCAAGTTTATCCAAAATGCAAGATAATATAGCTTAGTCGGTGGTGGCCGAGGGGTTTCAATTTTACTTTGCGTCCTAAGTGGCGTAGGTTCGAGATCGGCGTGTACCAATGAGTCTTTTTCTTAATTTCTCTAGTACATTCATTATGCACTCACTGGCTTTTCGGTGAAGGAAAACATCGTGAGAAAACCTGCATACGTCATAAGAAAAATACTTATGTGAAGACCACAGTCCGCACTGGGCCCGCGTGTGGACTATGGCCCAAATCGCCCTCAGTGAAGGTAGGCCGTGCCACAAAAATGTGGACGTATGAGGCTGGTAAAGAAATAGCTACGTTGCTATTAATCTTTGGTTCCAAACCAAAGAGTTAAATTTGGACCAATACAAATACTTACTTCCTAAATAGGAGTATAAATATTTAGTATAAGTCGTGCGAAATGTACCCGTTACAGATTGTACATGGAGAGATTCTAGGGTATCTTTTAAGGCATAAATCATTAGGACACAAAGGTATACTTCTACAAGGTTGCAATCTCTAAAATCTAGCATCTAGGATAAGAAGCGTAAAAGCCCCGGATTTTGAAGCTAAGAACCCGGACATGTCAACAGTTTCTTTTAAAAAGTTACTTAGAAAAATCAAAAAATAACCTAAATTCTTTTAATAAACAAAACCTTTTGAAAAACTGTTTGCAGACTTACATTTTTTACTCTGTTATTAAAACAAAAGGTTCTTTAAGTTTTTAGGAACTTTTAAACCCGGACGCTCCCCGGACGCCCTCTTAACTAGGACAAATCCGGGGAAACCTGGACGGATGGTCTAGACTCATATTTAACTCGTCTAAAATTATAGGATAGGATAGGATAGGATTATATTAGGAGATTTATTTGAATAACATACAAAACCGATTACGGTTAGAAAATGAAAATTTTTACATTATCACCCCTTCCGGAAGATATCTGATTTTTTTTACAATAATTGGACATAAGCCCCACGCTCATTGGACCCATAGAAGTGAGAAAGACTATTTTTAGAAGGTTTTGTATTAAAGACAATATTGTACACGTTTTGGTTAACATTGTAGACTTTTAGCGTTAGTAAATTTAAGCGAACCGGCATCGAGCGATCCAGTATATAATTTCTTGTACAAAAATAGTTCCAAATACAGCTTAGCACTTTCTTGAAATTTGACTTGAAGTTGAACTTAGTGTTAAATTAAAACATGTTAGGGTGGCGATAGTTATAAATAAATAAATAAAATGTTTTATTGACAGGTATTAACCCAGGTTTTACATGATTTTTAAGCATAAATTAAATTAAATTAAATTAAATCCAATGAAACCAAATTAAATCAAACAAATCAAATTAAGTTAAATCAATTTAAATTAAATTATTCCTATACTATAATGTAAAGTTATATATATTATATATATAGTCACACATGTATATACCTTTAAATAGATCAGAATAGAGTCACAGTTATTATACCATATCAAAATTATATTAAACAATTAAAAATTTATATTGATTTATTTTACATGAAATTAAATTAAATTAAATTATTTCTTTTGTATATATACAGACAGACAGATACACATGTATTTATTATGTTTATTTGTTAAATTAAATTAAATTAAAGCACTATGCAGTCAAAATAGCCTGTTTTCTTAACATGTAAGTGGTATGGAAAACCGCCCTTACTATTTCATTGTTACACTTCATCAGCCTCATATGAAAGGAGGCCTATGCCTTCGTAAAACAGCAAAGAAGTCATCAACCCTGTTCTCGGCAAACATGCCAGACGCGCTACTTCGCCAGGGCAGGTGGAGCATGGCCCTAAAGGCATTGTTGTATTGCACGTGAAGAGTGTTATATGCTCTTTTTGTGTGATGGTACCAGAGTTGGCTGGTGTAGAATGCCTGACAGTATGCCTTGAACAGGGTCACTTTGACTTGGTTTGAACAGTGACTAAATCGCCTGGCTAGCATGTTACTCCTACAGGCAATACCTCTGCGCTGTCTCTCCAAATCAACATCATCTAACAAGTTACTCGATATTATGTGACCAAGGTATTTAAATGAGTCGACAATTTTTAGAGTAGTGCCACATAAGTTTACACTTGGGCCTTTACCATATTTGAAGATCATAACTTCAGTTTTGCTAACATTATACAGCAGATGATGAGTAGCCGCATATTATTCGCATATTACTATAAGTCTCCTTAGGCCATTTCCTGAGGGGCTGAGCAGCACCATATCGTCTGAATAGCTTAGGTTGTTAAGACATTCTCCAGCAATGTTGCAGCCGGCTGTGGTACTACTCAGCTCTTCGATTAGCTTATTGACATATAAATTAAATAGAACAGGTGACGTCACTCCACCCTGTCTCACCCCACAGGTAAGTGTATAGCTATCTGAAACAGCATTACCCCATTTAACTTGGTTAGTCTGATTTGCATACCAGAATTCTAATAGGTCTACAATGTCATGAGGTACCTCAGTGTTACGTAGTTTGCTCTATTATAAACTATAATTAATTGAATCGAAGGCACGACTTAGGTCTAGAAAGCAGGCATATACTGAGGTATTTCTAGACACATACCTATGAAGTGTATTCTTAAGAGCGATTATTGCTAAGTCTGTTGATAGACCCTGACGGAAACCAAATTGAGCAATACTAAGTGGTATATTTGTCTCGCCTAGGTGTTTGTTAATTAACCGTTCAAAAATTTTAGACAGAATGGTGGCCAATGAGATGGGACGATAGTTCGACAGATTTGAGGAGTCACCTGGTCTATTCTTGATTATAGGTACAACGGTGGTCTTCATAAATTCTTTAGGTAAGTGGCTGTGGTCAATAGGTAAAGGCATTGAAAAGAAGTGAAATTTAAAATTTTATCGAGTAGAATCGGGACCGCATATAATATATGCTCAATACTGAGACCGTCATGCCCCGGGGACTTACCACGCTTCATCGCCTTCACACATTTGTACATTTGTTCTGCGGTCACGTGAAGTGCACTAGTGTCGCGCGGCGGCCGCACTTCCGACCCCGACGCACCACGAGCCCCATGATCCCTATATTCATTTTCTGTGCCAGATATAGCGTTAAATTTACTAGCAAACATATTAGCAATGTCCATATGGTTCTGAATACCATTTACAGATGTGGGGAGTTAAGACTTATTAGTCAGTTTGTTGGTTTTTTTCCAGAAATTTATGAAGTTCCCGTTGCACCTATGCATAGCTATAATATCCATTTTTATTTTATATTTATTTTTTTGACACCATTTCACCTTATTTTTAAAGGCTTTGTGACTCTTACACTTATCATCCTACAGCTTACCCTGCAAAGGCCGACCATGTCAATGCCAAAGTTTGTAACATTGTTTAGCTATTATATGTAAATTACTTACATGACAATTCCATCCGATTATTTTCTTATTACCAAAAGACGATTTTCCTGCACATGTCATTACAGCTGCCCTGGATATACCTACCATCGACGATACTGTCGTAGATACCATCAATCAGTTTGCAGTGTTCTAAGTTGTTACATGCTTAACCACTGCATGGATTATCAGTCATGTCAGAGGAGACTATGAGTTGGTCACATGATTCAGCGTATTTATTTTGCTGCTCATAACTTCTGTTTCCCCATAGCACTTTATTAATTTTTGGTTGTTTTCACTGGTAGTATCTTTTGCGACAATACCCTCAATATCACATTCCATTACGAGAGGATGATGGTCTGACCAGTAAACGTCATACAAAACCTTTATATTTTTTATAAGATTAAGCCCCGCGGAGGTTGCAATACAATGATCTAACCAGCTGGTCGTGCTATGTGCGTCGCTCACATGTGTATACGTATTTGAGTACACACCGAGCAAGTCCACGTCAGCAATTGACCATTCCTGGTCCCGACAGTATTCACTTAACTCATTTCCGAATAAACTTTTCACGCGTATAACGTCTGCATTATAATCACCAATTGCTAAAACACTTTCTACGTTACTATTCTCAATGACTGCAGAGATGGCTGATAAACTCTCTGTGAGCAACGGGAGATTGTCCAGGTCCTCAGTAGGCATGTACACCGACATCACTATGATGCAGCGCTCTCTTGCTCCTCCACGCGATGACCCGGTTTCGATTCCTTCCTTCATAGTAACGCTACGCCTCCATATGGTCTGCCTTTCAGCGTTCCCGATGTCATGTCCACCGCCGAAACACCGTGTTAGGCAAAGTCGGGATGGATTGTATTCAGATAGTCAAGGTCATCAGGTATCAGCCAGTGCTCCTGCAGGGCAATCACGTCGTAGTCCTTACACAGGTCCCTTACATGGTTACAAGAGCGCTTAACGGATTTGCAGTTGAATGATGCTATACTTATTTTCATTCCTTCGGTTATAGGCAGGGTAGGTCCGCCTAAGGGTAAACCGCCTGTATTCCACACCACTTGGACAAAAAACGTCGCTTAAGAATGTATCTTCTTGTGTCTGCTGTATAGTCAATTTAAAAGATAAAAAAATCGTCTCCTTATGCGAGGTAAGTTTTTCAACCTTTACGACCGTGTGTCCCCTTTCTTTTATAAACTCGCTTAAGTCCTCTTCGGTAGTTTCTTTGTCAAATCGGGAGGCGTAAACAAATGCAAGTTTAGGTACTATTTTAATTTTACTCGACGTAAATACTTCTTTTCCTTGTCGATTATGTAGTTTATAAATTTTGGAGGCCTAAAGTACCTAGTATTTAGGCGCAAGTATGTATATAAAAGAGGCCAAAGGAAACGGACGGTTTCTCGTTTCTCGGAAATAAATCATAATTATCCGGGTCTTCCCCTACAATCTGATTTCTGTGTCGCCAGTCAGCTAGAGATGTCTATTACAATTGTTAAATTATTCTTTGTAATTCCCTTCAAAGATAAGAAAATAAACTAAAGCAGTTTCAAAATGCATCGTATATCTTACGGCCTAAGTAAAACAGATAAATTAGATGTTAAAGTAATGAACGCTACACACGTTCAGTTTTAACAGTTGGACTGTGTTTATACAGTTCAATTGTAACATGTATAGCAAAACTGAGAACTGTGCATTTTTTTTTTGACAATCAGTTTTATTGAAATGAAACTGATTAATTTGTTAAAACTACACATTTGTAAGTGGCATTTAGGGAAGGAGATTTTGCATATAAAATATTCAACGAGGTTTAAATAAATTAAAAATTTCTTAAGTAGGTAAACAGCATTAAGTGGATACCTACATTTTTAGATATTTTATAGATTTTAAAGCGTACAAAAAGTAGAGTTTGTTAATTTTTATTTTGCTTATGAAATTTTCAATTTTCTCTCTTTCTTGCTGTAATTTGAATGAATTTTGGGTTAACCTGACAATGCAATATAAAAAAAACCCTTGTTTGGTCTATATTTCCTAGGCAGATGTAAAAAAAAGTCATAAAACTGTGACAGAGACGAAGCAGGCCTTTGGTCTCTTTCTAACTTGTTTTAATGAACATCAACAAACAAAATGGTTGACGTTGATAGAAAAAATAAAGAGACTGTATAGGTTTGCTTTGTCTGTTTCTAAGCTGTGGCCAACACTAAGGTCCATAGGACAGATTACAGAACTCGAGGTCTATGATTTAAAAAAAATATATATAAATAATATTTTGTTTGAGGATGTTTCTTCACAGATAAAAGCATGTGTGAGGTACTGTTATTTAAAAAATACTTATTACCTAATTTGTACTAAAAAATGTAGTACATTATTAATTGTCTAATTTGGGACAAGGCGCCGTCGCCGAAACATTCATGGAACCAGTTAGAATCGGTTCACGGCCTCTTTTTAAGAACACCGCGTTCTTGTGGGGCCTCTTATGTGTACCTTCATGTACGCCATAAGTATAGGGCTGTCATGCTTGGAAAACACGGAACGACTCTTTGAATGTGACACGTTTCTAATATTCTCAACTGCAGACCTTCTTTCGAAAACTTTTGAAACTAGCTTTATCTTTTGAACCGTGGTACCTACCTTATGCTTCAATTTGCAAGGCATAGGTATATGTTACTAGCTTCTGCCTGCGTCTTCGTACTCGTGGTCTTTTTAAAAATAAAAGATAGCTTTTGACTGTTTACGGTCTTACCTAGAATAATATCGAAATTCTCATATAAATTTTGATCTCCAATTTTGCCGTCTGCGGGTTGATTTTTAAAAACAGTTAAACACATCAATCTTTATTTTTAAACCAAAGGTTAAAAATTGAATTTTATGCATTTTATTAGAAAAATTACGGATTTCCATACACACTTCTAACCACCATTAGAAGACGTATTTTTTAGAATTCTTCTTAAGTAAATGACACATAAGCCTTAATTTTGAATATCAACGCCGAAAACCAAATGAATACAAATTTCTACCCCTATTTTACCACCTTCGCGGATGAACGTGGCAACATCTTTTTTTATTCCTCACCTACGTTATAACAGAAACCACTATAAAAATTTTTAAGTCTCTAGACCTAACAATTTTAGAATTCTTATAAAAAATTTTATCCCCTATTATGACTTCCAAAAACGATGACACATAAAACTTAATGTTGAACCTCAAGGCCAATAACCAAATGCATACAAAATTTCTGCCCCTATTTTACCACCTTCGGAGATGAATTTGACAAAATCTTGTTTTATTCCTCACTTATGTTATAAGAGAAACGTTTGTGCATAATTTCAAGTTTCTAGACCTAAATATATCGGAATTCTGATGCAAATTTTCATCACCTGTTTGCCCTCTTGGGTACGATGCTATCCAATTTTGTTAACTTAAAGGCCATATACCAATTTTTATGCATTAAGTTTTAAAGTGACGGCTTTCCATACAAACGTCCAACCCCTGTTTAACCATCTTAGGGGATGATTTTTTGTAAAATATTTTCTCAATACTCGCCTACGATATTACTGACTCCTCGTTGCAAAACATTAAGTCTCTAGACAAAATTATCGAAATTATTATACAATTTTTTATCACCTATTTCACCCTCTCAGGGTCTAAATTTTTGTTCTTTAGCCGAAATCCAAGTTTTGTGTATTCAACTACTAAGTGACGGATTTCCATACAAACTTTTTAACCCCCATTTGCTGGGCCCATCTGTCAGTGCCCTTAGAAAGCTGATCCAAATTTGTGAAAAATACGCGATGGCTCAGGTACAACGCAAAGAAAAGTAAATTTATGATTTTCAAAGCTGGCTTAAAGTGCTATGCTGATGTCCCGCCTGTGAGGCTGAATTGTAGCACTTTGAAACGAGTTCTTAATGTCTGGGCCACCGAGTGAAATATCTGGGCCACCGAGTCACCGAGACACTTAAAGATGATGTGGACATAGAGAGGGAACGAAGGGTGCTGTCGGTCAGAGCGAACATGGTTGCTCGAAGGTTCGCACTGTGCAATAGGCAAGTCAAAAACACATTACTTAGAGCATATTGCCAAACTTTCTACACATGCAGACTATGGGTAAATTATACGCAAAAGACATACAGCGCCCTTCGTGTGCAATATAACAATGCCTATAGGATGCTGTTGGGGTCGCCTCGATTCTGTAGCGCTTCGCAAATGTCTGTGGAAGCGAAAATAGACGATTTCGCAACAATAATGCGCAAGAAAACAGAGTCTATAATAAGCAGATTGCGAGGCAGCCCTAATATGTACTTAAAATTGATTACACATAGGATGGACTCAGACTCTGGAGCACTGGACAAGGGTGCATAGACACAAGTGTCACATATAAACAGTTTAAGTGTATTTTAAATATTATTTTATTATTATTATTTGAACTACAATTATTATTTTTAATTTTGTTAATGTATAAATCAGTAATGTCAGTAATGTAACTATTTTGATTTAATTTTAAGCATAAATATAATTAATGTAACTTTTATTTATTGTAAATTACTGAAATAAGTGTTTTTCTATGGACAGAAATGTTTGAAATAAAAATATATTATTATTATTTCACCCTCTTAGGGAATGAATTTCGCCTAATTAATAGTTATTAGTACGCACGCTCAGAAATCTCTGTGCTAAATTGTAAATCTCTAGACAGAAAAATAGCGAAATTCTCATACAAATTGACATCCTCTATTTTGACCTTTAGGAAAGACTTTTCCAAAACTGATTAAAAATGTGTTGTTTTTGAAATTTGTTATTAAATTTAAATGTTATTTGACATTGTAGGATTTTTCTTATTTTCTAGATTGACAATTTATCAAAAAGGTCTAACCTAAATAGGTTACCTAAAGGTAAACTATACCCGGAGAAAATTTTCAAAAGAATAGGAAAAGCTTAAAAAGTTAATTTGTTTAAGTAATATGCACGTAATTATGTGCGCTGTGTAGCTTTAGAGCTGGAGAAAAACTACCGCTTAGTTAGCTTTAGTGTTTTAGGGTTAGATTATTCAAATCGTTAGTCGACAGACTCTGAGTCAAGCCTTAATTATTAAGGAGGCAAGGAGCCCTGCGATAAGTCGTAAAAGTCGATATACAGATTTTCTTGGTTTAGATTATTTTTGGCATATTATATTTTGCCCTTGCTGAGTTTCTTGCCAGTTCTTTTCAGTACAAGGTCTCTATAGACTTAAGAAACGATGGCGTTGTGACATTCATAAGTGCTTAATTATTGTAGCCTAAATTGAATAAATAATATTGATTGATTGATTGATTTGGCTACTTATATAATATGAATAAATAAATATGGAGTTGTTTAAGCTGACTTACTCATCATGAAAACTGGTAAGTATAATGGAATGTATAAAGCTGGCAATTACGAAAACTAATTCGAGACGGCAACCATGAATGAGTCGTTTGCGAATGGACAAAAGCCAATGACTTCGGGCCCGAGACTTTTATATTAACTGGGGGACCTTGAGTCTGAGGATTCACTGGCGGGCCTCACGGGTAGTCATCGTCTGGTTTGGTTTGCTCGAGATTCGGCATGGCATTTCAGTTTTGTGGAACTTTTGATTTGATTTTATCATATTTTAAGGCATTATAGAACCTTCTTTAGTAGGTGTTAAAGTTTTATGATCGGGATAACGTTGTATTTGATTTATATTACATTACATTCAATACGTACCGGTTTAAATTATGTTTTGTTTTTTGCCCAGGAGTTAATATACGTGTAATCAATTATCATAAAGGTATACTTACAGCAAAACCTTTTGTTGGTTACGTAATCCAAAGACTATAAATAATCACGTAACTCGCAACCGTTGAGTGTGTGGTATTAAAAAATCTGAAGTTTTGAAGTACCTTATAAAATTCTGAAATGTTTTTCTACACATGTCTCTAGACGATCAAAAATCCTTGATAAAATCACGTAAATTTTTAAAGCTCGGCAAGTAATTTTGACCGCATAGGAAATTCTTGACGTGCTTCACAAGCATTGACGTGCTTGTCAATGTTGATGAAAATTTATATTTTTACACAAATTTGTGACAATGCAAACATTTGACATGCTTGTCAAAAGCATGTTTGAGGCCTTCTTAGACGATAACTAATGCTTGGTAAGCACGTTTAGTTGACAAGCCTTTACGAACCTGAAATTTTAGGATCAAAACATTTTGGTCACTTAATCGAAAATTAAAAAATATATAGGTTTCTGTTTCGGTTAAATTAGGTCCCGTATACAAAATATCTATACTAATCCATACTCCAGTGTTTCTGTATGTCTGTTTGTTACCTTTTCACGACTAAACCGCGGAACTGACGTCTATGAAATTTGCCAAGGCATAGCTTGCACCTTGGGAAAGGACATGGACTACTTAAAAACTTCAAGTATGAGTCGGTTGCTTTACTATAGATAATCAAGGAGCTACCGTAGAAATACCCTATAACCTAATTTAGGGCGAATGAAGACGCTGGCAAAAGCTAGTGCTGATCTAAGTAGACTTTTGCGTAAGTATCATGCCCTTAACTGTGTGTTGATACAAAAAATAAGTACATAAGTTTGCCAGCCTCGCCTATCCTAAACCAAAATGTCTTTTCTAGCTTTCGACTAAAACAAATTTCATCTAAATATTTACTATTAAGAATTAAGTACCTAATGTCGAACAATATTTTTTCCGTACCGTACGTATTATTTCTAGAACAAAACTTAATTTTTAACTTATTCTTATTTTTTTTCTATGATGTTGTATTAAGATTTAGTATTAAGATCAAATAAATTAGTAAGTACTTTCAAACTGTTTGCATGTTTAAAAGGTGTGTTGAACATTTTTTGAACTTGGCTGACAAATTGCAGATATCTAAACAAATAATAAACTGTCGTGTCGCTAACTGACTAAAGCAAGTCACCTATAGAATAAACAAGGTGTAAAAAAATGGATTTTTTAAGGATTTGATAGTGTAAACTTATTCAGGAAATAATTTTGATAATTTGCGGTCCAAAATTGAGGTAAAAGGGTAGAGAAAAATATTGAATATTTTAAAAACTATAATATATAATGCTAGGCACTTTAAAAATTGGTACGTAGATTCTCCTAAATAAAAGGTAAGAAAACCGAGGGGGTTTTTGGGATTTTTTGATTTTTTATAAAAAAGGCACGTACGTTATTCTTTGTGACTCGCTTCTTTTTTTGCTTTTAAATTAAAAATAAGGTGACGTTAAATCAGTAAGAACTTAACAGAAATATAGAAGCATAAAAGGAAAGAAAGTGTAAACAATAAGTAAGCGAAGAAGAGTTGACTGACCGAAATAGCGGAGAGCAGTTAGATAAGCGTTATTTCCTGTGGGAGGGTGCTGCGGCGGGAGCGGTTCGCACGCCCGGGCGCCCCCGCAATGAGTTTTAATTAAGAAGAGCGCAGGAAGCGGCGGTTGTCCTGCCAAGTGTAAGGTGACCCTAATGCCTGCAGGGATAACTTGCAAAAATAAATGTCCAGTGTTTCTCTTCTTAGTCTCTTCCCGTTTCTTTCTAGGAACTATAACACAAGGAATGCTTATTAGCCTCATACATCCCCACTGTTGTGGCCTACCTTCATCGAGAGTGATTTGGGATATAGTCCAACACGCGGGCCCACTGCAGATTATGGACTTCACATACGTCTTTTGTGACATATGTAGGTTTCCTAACGATGTGCCTGTGGTGTGAATAATCAATGAACTTGAGAAATTAAGAAAAGACTGGTACACGCTGGGCTTGAACCTCCGCCACTCAGGACACAAGGTGAAATCGAGACGCCTAGGCCACCACCGACTGATGGTCTAACACCAGGAATCCATAAAGGTAATATTTTGTAAATGAACTGACTGATGTTCTTCGCAACCCAAAAAGTAAATAGTAACACCGTTGTTTAGGTTTATCTGGTAGAACTGGAAGGAGAACATCCTGGTTGTACAAATCACACCAAAATATCACAATAGAATAACATGCAAGGTAAGTTACACATATATACAGGTTGCGGCGCGGAAACTTGGTGGTTTGAAAGGTCGATGATAAAAAAGTGAAAAATAATTTATTTTTAATTGTAAAATACATCAACCAATTTCTTTTTTATAAATAGATTTAAAGATGATATCGTTCAAATGACGGCCGTCATTGTCAATACATTGAGTTGCCCGATTTCTGAAGTTTTGTTCAACTCTACTAAGCATATCGATGGGTTGGTGGCGATGGCTTGGCTTTTATTGTTTTTGAGGTAAGGTAGGCTCCTTGGACATTCATTGTAAACGATTGATTGAACAACAAATAACACCATAAAAAAGTTACAAAAGCCAAATCCGAAATTCCCAAAGCATATAGGTGTGTTTACGTGTTGAACGCCGTGGAGGTCGTAAAAATAACTGCCTAACTCTCTCAATGTTTTCAGGCGTAGTGACAGTCCGCCGACCTCCTGACCCACTTTTCTTCACACATCCACTTACGCTGAATGTGTTCATCCAATCACGAAACAATTGCTGAAACTGGACCTGCAGGACGAACATTAAAACGAGCACGAAGCGCTCGTTGAATGGCGATAATGGAACAGCCAGTCAAAAACCTTGACGTAAAACCCGTGATGCTCGTTGGTCCAATGCATGGTGCGAACGAACTACGTGGGTAACTAAACTGCATGATTTCGAATGAGACACTTCCCGCCCTTTGCCGGCCCCACCTCAACGCTTGGCGCGAATAACAAACAAATCAGCAAATTTTCGCGCCGCACCTTGTATGTAACTAAGTAGTAATTACATACACACGTACATGCGTATGCCTATGAGATTACCCACAAGATTTGAAAAAAAATAAAAATATTACATTGGTTCCTATCTAAATACAATTGTTGTAACTAAAACAGAATTATTGATATAGTTATTTCATTAGTGAGAAATTTTCATGCTCGGCAGTGCCCAAGGGCCAAGAAGGAGGGCGAAGGAAACAAAGACGATGGTAAAAAAAGAATGTAATGCACGTTTTTATACCAAATGCAATAAATTTTCTCATCCCTAAAGCTAGGCCGATTTATACGGTTATTGGAAATGTTGTATATATTATGAAAAAAGAAAGGTTGGACTTGGATTATCCTATTAATATTATAAATGTGAAAGTTTGTAAAAATGTCTGGATGGATGTTAGTTACTTAATAACGCTTCAGCCACTGGATGGATCGGGATGAAACTTGGCACATCTATAGATTAGGTCCTGGAATAGCACATAGGCACATTTTATTCCGAAAAATTTAAAAGTTCCCGCGGGAATAACTATAACCGAGCTTAAACGAACTATAGCTCTGGCTACAGCTTGCTATAACAAACATCATTAGTATAATAATTTATGAGTTAATTAAGAAGTTTCTTGCCGATTACCAAATTAAGGGTGGGCGGAGCCGCTGGCAAAATCTAGTACTTTATAATTTTAATTAAAATTTGAATCAATTGAAAATATTAGCAAATTAACATTTGTATTTTAATTGTTTATTTGCAGCAGCAATCTTCTTCGCATTTCTGATGTTGGGAATCTACAGTTTCAAAACGCTCTAGGGAGATAAGGTAAAGTACGAGGAGGATAATTAAGAACACCCTATAAAAAGGTCAGAAGGTGAATATTCCGGGGACAGCGGATATCAAGTCACATTATTGATAACGAAATGAGGCAATGTGGTCAAATTAACGCCAACTAAATGTAGGTATCAACTGCATAAGTTAAGAAAGATATAGGTCAATTTCAGTTGCTCTTCTGTTAAATCAAGACAACACATGTATACAAATTAATGATTAGGAAAATTAAGAAATTGAGCAATGCATTTTTAAGTAAGAAAAAAATTAATTGTTTTAAGGAATGTGTTAGATTAGAATAGTAGATTGTTGCACTTAGGGCAAAAAATATAATTTATTAGGTGGTTGTGAAAACCAGTAGTCAAAAATTTGTTATAATTTACTGGTCCTATGTCCTCTCCCCGTCCCTTTAACAAATCTTGGACCAAAAATTAGCTAGATTATAGTCTGTCGTATTGTCAGGGAAAGTATTCTAGTTGATTTACCCTAAAAGATAAGTTAACGACAGACACGTATACTATTTTAAGCATCACAAAGTTAAAAAAAAGGTAAATAAGTTATCTTATTTTTCATATAATCACCAAATGTATTTTCAAACGATAAGTATTTAAAATACTAACTACAAAATCATTACCCTAAGATATTTAAAATACCAATTACAAATTACATTTTTCTAGAGTTATTGAAATACTGTCCAGCCCTGACTACAGGACATAGGACAGGAGGCGTGTGCCGCTTTTTGTCTTCGATGGATGGATTGATTGGTTAATGATAAGTCTCGAAGCCTTAGCGGCCTTAGTTCTTATTTTTTAAGCCACCCATTAGGCCTCTGACTTGGCGTAAAAACCGCTGTTATACTGTTGTTACAGGGAACAACAGTATAACGTATAACGATAACGAGGTACGGAGCGGCTCAGAAACATGTCTTACAAGGCGGTCACCTATTATATGACTGATCACGCCCGATAGTGCCTCACTTCGCATATCGTTTCCGTTTGTTGAATGCTAGTGGGTAAAGAGCTTCTCCTAATGTAAAGTTCTAACTAAATTATACTGATATTGGTTTCCGACTAAACATGATTTGATCAATTTGATAGGTATAGGTAATAGGAATATTACTGATCGGAACTAGCGAGCCACGTGTTGATCTGAGCTTAACAAACGTCCAGTTAGATAGAGATCAGATGGTACGATTAGAGTTAACTTGCTCAGCGGGAACGAATTAACCAATTATCTAAATCTTTTACGTTAACGAATCTATGAGGAAAATCGTTCAATAGCGAGTAAAAAAGATCAATTGTGTTTTACCAATCCGTAGACTTATAAAAACTAGTTTTTTTTCTTTAGGAAATAATAAAACTGCCAACTGCGTGTTGTACACATATTAGGTTAGGGTTCCGTAGAACGAATATTATTGTGGATATTCGAAAAAATTATAAACCCATTTTAAAAAAGTTGAACGTATTTATAATTTTTTGTCGCGGTGTTTTCACGATTTTTAAATAAAGTGGTTTAGAAGCTAGAGAAGGATGGCGATACAAAAACTATCCTATGACAAAGAAAATAATTATGCCCCGAAAAAAAAACAACATCCCTCAGTTCAATATTATATATATATATATATATGTGTGTTTGTTTTCATTAACCCTACGTCTGCCTTTAAATCGATGCAAAAATAGCGAAATTATAAGGCATGTGACATACAGACGGACAGATATAACTAAACTTTTTTGCGGTTAGGTTACGGAACCCTAAAGAGTCAATGTCCGAATCTTGATACAATCTTGGTCACTCTACAGTCTTGTAAAGATACAAGAGAATGAAAGCGACCACGATGTTCTGTCAAATGTGGACAAATTGGTTTGTTTATGGTCCTTATTGAAATGTGCGCGCGTGACGTGTCAACTTATGCTGGTGAGGATTACGCCAAGAATTTCTTTAATAAAAGGTTCAGTAATGAATGGCATTCCGCGGTCGTGCGTTGCGAATAGCGTTTATAAATACATTTGGTTGGCGACTTGTTGTGTGTTCTAATAGTTCAGTTATGTTTTAATTACATATTCTTGACAGGGTCTTTTGTTTTGCTTAAAAGTAGTTCAAGTCGAAGCTTATATTGAACAGACTTAAAAAAAAATTAGGTTATCAATTCGACCCGTAGGTAATGTAATATTGTTAGAATTGCACAATATTCATATATGTTAGTGGTGGTTTGTGGGTTTCTTAACAGATGTGCCACATTTTAGTGTATGAATATCTTTTTTCCACGTATTTCCTAGGAACTATTAAACTATTAAATTATGCACAGTTCAAATTAGGTAACAGTGCAAGTTTTATCAAAATCGGTTCTGTAATTTTCTAGATATAGACTGTTAAGTGTGAACCAATCATTAGAAAAACCCGTCGTGTCGGTTTAACGCATTGGGAAGGCGGAATTCTAACGCGGAAATTATAGTGCGTATGTTAACCGATATATTAGCTGATTGTAAACCGATTTTATACCACTAAAGTAGCGAACAAGTAGGTGGCCTGCCTGATGTTAAGCGATCACCGTAGCTTATGGACGTTTGCTACGCCATTAGGAGAATAACTCAGGCATTGGCGATTGATTAAATCACTCCCTTCTTAAAAAAATGCTTATTTTTTTATTAATAACGGTGATCCCCTACTTATATATGTATGCGCAAGTACCAACTAAAAATTTAAAAATAAACAAAACTTAAACAAAAAAGTTGTTTTGTTTTTCCTGTAAAATGATTCATTACGGAAAATAGACGTTCCTTGGATCTAGGATAATCTGTGAAGAGAAAAATATTTACAATACTAAATACCTACTAGTTCCGTTTCTATTACGTTAAGGTACCGTTAGTGTAGAATGGGCATAGTACAGTATAAGTTTATGTCTGCGCATATTTAAAGCCGCGCATGCCACTAGATGATCGATAACATAACTATGTCTGAATCACGCTTCTTTTGTCGAATTGATTGCAGGAAATTTGAATTACATATTTAAATAACCGACCTAGTGCGTGTTTGTAAACGTTAGGTATATAGGTTTAAGTAGAATAGTGGATACTATTTATCTTATTTTTCATATAAAACACTAGAAAACATTTTTCGTTAATAGAAAAAAAGCAGTTCTTCACCTCGGGGCAAAGGTTGTTGCATTACAAGTCGCAAGTTCGGCGCCATATGGAGTACGCGAGTAATCTTCGACCAGCTCAAACTCAGTAGCCGTATCGAAACCTAAAGTCTGAGGAGAGACTTTGCATCACCGTGTTCTACCGCTTGTATATAAGTAAAATTGGATGTGTTCTGAGCTATTGTTCGAAATAATGATCACGCCTCAAAAAAAGCCTAAACGCCTCTTACTGACCTATAATGCATTTCTAAGACCTATATGCTATAAGCAACGAAATGTTATACCGAATGCTGACATAACTATAACTAATAAATTGTACTACTAAAAAAACTGTATCGACCTACACCTACTATACTATGTTTAAATTTATTATTTCCTCTACCCAAAGGTTTTCTGGAAAAAATCGCTTTAAAGCGATAACATCGCCATTTGTTTTCTCTATTTATAAATATATTTTTGTAAAATTATAACGTTGATGCAATAAAGTATATTATTATTTCAATAGTATTACATAAAAATATATTTAAATAAAAAACATAAAATTTAAAAACTATTTGATGTATATTACACTTATTTAGTTGCCTTGGGCATTTTAGGTTTTAAGTGTCTGGTACTAGGTGCCACTTTTTGTTTCCAAAAAGTTGTATACCATTTTATTAGAATATCAAAAGAAGAATTGTTTAGAAGTTGAGTATTGTTAATTTATTTTGACTTATAACATTTTTAACTTTGTTCATAATTCAACGGCCAATTTCACAACGTGTCCGTGACAGGGAAACTTCCCCTATATGTATTTGCTTCCGTTGTCTGGTATCCATAGTACAAGCGCTGCTTAGTTTGGGATAAGATGGCGCTATGTATAGGTAATATCCAAAATATTTATTAAAAAAAGCAAATTATATAAATAAATAATTAGGTCTACACTACCGTATCGTTACTAATATTATAAATGCGACAGTAACTCTGTGTGTCTGTCTGTCTGTTACCTCTTCACTGATTTAGATGAAATTTGGTATGGCGATAGTTTCAGTACCGGAGAAGTACATAGAATGGTTTTTATCCCGAAAAATTGAAAAGTTCCCGCGGAAATAGCTGAAACGACCTAAAAGCTACATCTATACCGCGCGATAGCAAACTTCATTAGTAAAATTAAGGAGTATAAATTCCACGCCGATGAGCGAATTCAGGGCGGGTGGAGCCGCTGTCAAAATCTAGTAGTATTATAAATGCGATAGTAAGTTTGTTTGTTTGTTCTTCCTTCCAGCACCCAATTAAGCTAAAATTTGATTAGTTAAAAAGACACAGAATTTTATCCCGGAAAAATAAAAAGTTACTGCATAAATAACTATATTACCGAATTGCACGTAAACTAAACATAGCTACAACTTTGCTACAACTATAGCTTGCTATAGCAAACTAAAAAAAAGGAAATGGCCGTAGGAATACCACGTTAAATAAATATTATCTATCCGCCCTTACCATCAGGAGTCTTATATTGGTAATATAATAGGTATTATGTATGTACTTAATATTTCATAGTAACTCCACATGTCAACAGATCTCTGCGGGAGTATATTGAACTATGAAGGAGATGACAGACACCCTACAGACATTGCTGACGATAGTTTACTTATTAGGTAGCTTGTGTAGGTAGTTAGTTAACAACTTATTGTACAAATCAACGTATATATTTATTGTCATTTAAGGCTAAGCTATAAATATAAATAAATGGGTCTACTTTCATAGCACAAGAAAAGAAAAAAGAAAAAAAAAGAGATATTTTAATTTAAGGTTGGATTTGAACTTGTAAACTTCTTAGAAACCGTCCAAGTTACCAATGATGATTATAAATTAGATCATCCACTAGTAGAGGTTTGTCAAGAGGTAGGCCGCCTGCTTCACTGTCTGGTGGTGAAATGCATAAAGGGCACTACCAGAAATCAATCTTTGAACTTTCAATCGGTCGCTCAGGTACTACACAGTACACACCGAGCTAGCGATTAGCTTAAAGTCAATGTACGAGCAGATTCCTACATATTGTATTTGTACTACGTATAGTACGTACGATTTTTCTTACATTTTTCTTCGTAACACCAAAATCTCGGTTATTCCGTAAATATAATCATTATTCTTATGTTTTTTCATCGTCCAGTTCAAAGATAGCATCAAGCGTTATCTCATTGCGCAGCGCGGGACTCAAATCGTGACGTACTCAGTACGTTGGTTACACTAACGACTATCAACAAAGAAACCGCCTCGCATCACTTGGCCTAATGTGCGAATTTGCCTTGGGCACTGATCTGTCTGCACGCGCGGGCACAGTCTGTCGTCAATTTGTGGCCTCTACGTGCTGCTAATGCTGCCATTCACTTTTGTTACTAGGTAAGGTACGTACGTACTGGGAAGTTTATGAGGATGACGAGAGATTTTTTTGTAGATCACTTGACGTGAGCTGTGTAGTATAGCAATCAACATAGGAATTATAGTAATATGACTCGGCAAAGTTAGTTTCAAAATTTAAAAATTTTTATGATTTTGTGGCCAAAATCTTAAATTCGTAAAATTAGCAAGTTTGAGTTTTTCGACTTCTTGAACTTTTCTTGACTATTATTTTTTTATACCACTAATGTGGCAAACAATCATACGGTCCGCGTGATAGTAAGCCATCATCGCAGCTTATGGACGCTTTCAACACCAGGAGCATCACTTGCGCGTAGCCGACCCTCCTAATTCAAAGACATCTATAACTTATAATAACTTCTTTCTTGAAGATCTCCATATTGTAGTCCTTAGAGAAAACCTTGGCAGGGTCATTCCACAACCTAAGCGTTCGTGGGAGGACAGTTCTCTGAAACCGAACTATACGTGACTATTTAGATTCCAAGGTGTGAGGATGAATTCCCTGCCGATGGCGAGCGGTGCAATCCAAAGAAGATTTTTTTAGTATTAAAAGTAGAAATTATACCAATTTAACTCAGATATATTATTGAAATAGTTACTTTTTGTAATTACTTTACATTTTCAACTATAAGTACTTTATGGTTTGATTCTTGGTAACTCTTCAGAGTTTTTTTTTTTTTGGTAAAACAGTGCTTATCATTTTGCACACACATACGATGTTTGCTCAATGATGAAATAATTAGCGTAGTTGGCGCCATATGGCACTACGCGGGGGTCGTGGACCAGCTTACCACATGCCACATGGAGCTCAGAAAACATGGCCGTAGCTAGCGCCTCAAAAAAATTGCCGCGACAAAACGCGTCGGTGACGGGCCTGCCACAGCGTGAGAACTGAGACACGTGGCTGTCGCGAGTCATTCATGCATTTGATTCATAAATAATCGTATGCACACAGAGTAAGGAACGTCGACACACATCGACTTATCAGGTTATCGGGTAGATAATTCTCACTTAGCAATAGCCGGTTGAATGGTGAATTTGTGGTTCCACGGTTTGTGTGTAATACCTTTTGGCGCCTTCTAAGATATAAGAGGTCAATATTTAATAATGTCCCCGTAATAGAAAACACATAACTGCAGAAACCGCATTTTGAACAAAGTTGTTACCTAATTTTCACATAATTTAACTAGAAATTAATTTCGTGAATGTTTACAATTTTAAATATTTAGATCTTAGTATTTACCTACTGAGAAATTTAAAATTTTAGAAGTTCCGGTTGTGTACATTAATTTTTTCGATTATAATGTTACTAACTAGAAATTATAAACTACCATATTGTTTAAAAATATTACTTTCAAGTGAATCGGTAAAAACGCGATAAGAAGATTACAAACATCCATATTAGGATAGGACTAGCGCTAGAAGGTACTTAATTCTAGATCAAAAAAATTAGTGTCGGACAACCGTCCGGAATCGTGACAACTTGTGCCTTTCACTTTTTATGTCTGTCTCTCTCGCTCTTAGGCGGGCTAACCATGCCGCGTGCCTCTCACTCGCTCTCATTGTGAGCGCATAACGTGAGCGGAGCGTAACGCAGTTTCTTGAAGTGTCACCCGGCAAACCAATTTATAAGACGTTGTCACGTCAAAAAATATTGTTCAGATCTGGCCTGGCGTGAACATTCTTTTCAAAAACAAGTAGATCTACAGATAATATTACTTTATTCAAAAGATAAATGTTATAGGTGTTTCGTAATATCAGTATTTTTAGAATTATTAAATATATTTAAGTTAATAGTCATAGGGCTGTTATTCAACATTTTCTTCACATATAGGCATCGTATGTAATGTTTTTTTTTTTTTATTGAATTGAAAAAAATATTATCAATCTACATTTAAAAAATAATAAAAGTAAATTGGCTTTACTTTAGTAGTTGTCATGTTTTATTACCTGAATTCAAACACTTGATGCTAAAAAAATAGGTAAGGCTTTGATACTAAATTTTGTAAAACATATATTTTTAATGGTATGATGTACTACTTGAAATATAATAAATTTTTTTGCGCCAGCATTTGTCCACGTCAGGCCAAAATCTTTATGCATAGAAAATAGGAGTCGTTTGATATCATAAATATTTGATATATCCATACATAGATACAAGTATTAATTATCTCCTTGAGTTCTACAACTTTCAAGATATAGGTTACATACCTCAAAAACCTTAAATTTCTCAATTACCATAATAATCGGTGGGGAGTGCGACGATATTAATAAATTAATCTGATAGTCTCGAAATGCACACTAGGAGACTTTTAATCTTGACATCAAAGTGATTCCGATTTTGGTGTTTATTGCACGGTTGGTGGTCATGCAAAGATTACATTCGCAGCAAAAATAACCACGTTTGAGCTGTGGAATGCAATATCGCGGGCCGGCGCCCTGCTCCGCTATAAATCAGGACCGATTGAGGTCGGGCGGACGCAGGCTATTTTTAAAATTGCGTGCACAATATTATGTGTTTAGGTGGAATATGATAATTGCAGCGAAGCCCCGCAGCCATAAGCGGGACACCTCCAATGAGATTACAGTGTCGGGATCGGCCCTTTCAACATAACCGCGCCTTTATTATTGATAATAAATGCATTTACATGATTTTTTAATCAATTATCTTAAGCCGGTTTGTCATGTCAGCCGAATAATGTTCACTGAATGTTGATCCTACGTCCCCCATTAGATATGTCTCCACAAAGGTCAGTCTTAAAGGTTCAGTTCAGTGGTTTTCAGCGGGTCTCATCTCATATGTATGTTTTCACAAAGACGGGTCTTGAGGCCCTGCATTTGCAATGGTTTTCTATGAATTTCAGCTTGTCGTTTGTCCTGTCTGTAAAGCTAGGTTAGGACTACGACGTTACACATCACATCCTCACTGTACATATATACCGAAGACATATCTCTTCATCGTTTAATATCTATATACTTGTAAGTATAATGGTCATGACAATTTTTTTCATAATATAGGGAGCGTATCTTGAAAAACAGTGTAAAATCTGGAAGACTTTCAGGATTTCATAAAGATCTTTTGAACCGATTGTATTTTGCTTTGCTTATGCTGCAAGTGGACTCATGCTGGAAATACTCCTACTCCTTTGATTTCCAAAACGACCGTGTCAGAGCCTCTTACAAATGGTAAACGAGTAATATACCAAGCAGCGGCCGCAAAAAAGTATACGAGGTAAAATCTTAAACTTTAACCTAATTTTATTTCTCCTGTAAAAAATAGGTAGGTAAACCAGGGTATGATTGCCCACTGGCAGTGATTGCCCGCTTTAAAAAAATATTATCGACTATTAGCATTGGATCGCTCTAGTTGGGTTAGAATTTGCTAGATGGTGCAGTAATTTAATGTTTAGTAGACTTAAAATTGACATCTGGCAACACTCTAGAAAAAAAAAACAGTAATGGCGGATTTTGTCTAGATGGGTGACAGTGTTACTCAACCAGGTAAGCATTTTAACAGTTTTCTTAAGAACTTACTTTCTTAAAGTATTTTTGTGTGTTGATTATTTGATATTCAGCTTGCATTTCATGAATGTGATGAAAGTAAATGTAGCCTAGCATCGTTTTCAATGCAAATCTGTGTTCAATTTTAAATCTTAACGGTTATTTTAGCCGTGGGCAGTCACTGAACCAAAATTTGAACATTTTTAGTAATTGCCCACCCTTTTTTTAGTAATTACCATGTGGTAATGTCTATAGTTATTTCCCGGGCAATATCTGTCATGGTATATTATTGATAAAAGTATTGTCAACATCACTTATTGTTGTGATTCAAATGCTTGAATTCTTTTGAAATCCCTGTGAATGCATAATATCTAAATCGTAAAGTGCAATACAGTAAAGAAAACTTGCAGAAAGCGATCGAAGCTGTCCAAGATGCTGATAACAAGTTGTCTACACGGCAAATTGCTGAAAAATACGGTGTTCCGAGGTCCAGTCTCCGGTACTACATCAAAAATCCCGAGCACAAAACCAGCTTAGGGCCATCACCTGTATTAACTGTTTCTGAAGAGAGTCATCTAGAGCATTGGATAATAACCTCGGCAAGAAAAGAGTTTCCTCGAAATAAAGAAGATGTTTTATACTCTGTGTAAAAGTTCCTGGTGGAAAACCCTCGTCCTAATTCATTTTCAAATAATAGACCAGGCGATGGTTGGTGGAAGGCATTCTTGAAGAGACATCCGAGGTTAACAATCAGAACATCAGAAGGAGTGACAAAAGCAAGTTCTTGTGTTTCGGAAAAAGATATAAGAGGGTGGTTTACAGAAATTCTAAATTATGCCGCCAAAAAAGACTTGACTCCCATTTTGAGTGAGCCACATCGCATTTTCAATGCAGATGAAACAAATTTCCAAATTTGTGTTAAAACCGGCCAAGTGATAGCAGAAAAAGGTGCAAAAAATGTCTACAACGTTGAACAATCTCAAGCTAAAGAGTTTATTACAGTTTTGTTCACCTTTTCAGCTGCAGGGGATGTCTGCTGTCCATTTGTTATTTACCCGTATCAAATATTACCTGAAAAAATTTCCGATTCTTTACCTGATGGCTGGGGAATTGGAAAGTCCGACACAGGATGGATGACTATAGAAGTTTTCTATGAATATATAGCGAATGTGTTTCATCCCTATCTCCTCAGCCAAAACATCAAACTCCCAGTGATACTATATGTGGACGGTCACAAAACTCATTTGAATTTTCATTTGAGCCAGCTCTGCACTTACCTTCAGATTAAGTTAATTGCGCTGTATCCAAATGCAACAAGAATCCTCCAGCCTGCCGATGTAGCTGCTTTCCGACCTCTAAAACTAGGATGGAAAAAAACTTTAAGAAAATGGCTAAATGAACACAATAATCAAGGCGTTACCAAATTGAATTTTGCTCCTGTACTCAATGAAGCTGTTATAATGAGTTTAAGACCTGAAATATTAGTGAATGATTTTAAAGCCTGCGGCTTGTATCCATTTAACCCGGACGCGATTGATTATAGTAAGTGCCTTGGGGCTACAAACAACAATGTAGCTATGCAAAACAAACAACTGGTTCCTGACTCTGCAATGATAAGTTACGCTAATTTTAGAAAGATCATTGGACCATCTATTATTACCGACTTTGAAAATCGTCGTCAAAAATTGTCCCACCAAAATGACTGAACATTTGGATATTTTGTATAAAGTATGGGAAGCATATCATGACGCTGAAATCGTAGGTAACTCTAACCAAGATGTAGATTGTTCAGTTTTAATACCGCATGAAAGCGACGAAAGATTAGAAGTAATAGATAGTAGAGTCGTAACACCACAAAAAAAAGGACCAAGAATTAATCGAAGAAAATAAAAAGATAAAGGCACAAGAAACATCTGAAGGAATAGAAGGTGCTTCATCCCTTGATCTTACTTCCTCCGTGCCTGAAACGATGGTATCTAAACCTACGACTACGACAGCCCTAAAAACAAACGGAACACGAGTCACGTCTTCTATTGAGCCATTCACTAGTAGTGAAGTTATCATGGCTCACTCGACACTTCAGGTGCCAAGTCCAAAAATTGAAAAGAGAAAATGGTCTTTGGGACAATATTTAGCATACCCAATAACACCCATAAGAAAGGGAAAAAGACAAACTGAACGACAACCTTATGCCATAAGCTCTCATAACTTTAAAGCAGCTTTACATACAGAACAAAAAGAAAAAGAAAATTTGTTAAAAGTGAAAGAAGAGAAGAAGTTAATAAGAGACAAGAAAAAGACTGAAAATTCAGACAAAAAGACTGCAAAAATTAAAAATAAATCGAACACAATTCCAGTAAATGAAAATTCTATGTTGAAGACTAATGGTGGGACCGTATGGTGAGACCGTAAATATTAAGGAAACAGATACAATAAAAGGAAATTATGACCAAACTGAACATTTTAGGCAACAACTCGAACCCATGCCAAAGAGATTAAAAAAGAAGGTGAACGTAAAAACTAAGGAGAAGAAAGAAATTGAGCAATTACCAGCTTCTAAAAAGATTACTGTTTTAAGTGACGTTAATAATAGTCTTTGAAAAAATGTGGTATAAGAATGAATGAGTTACTAATCAAGTGCCTCCTCTATGCCGATGATCAGGTCATTCTTGCATCGGCAGCAGAGGAGTTACAGGAAATGGTAACGATTATGTAAGAGTCATTTAAAAAGAATGGAATGAATTTAAATGTAAATAAAACGAAAGTTATGGTTTTTGAAAGGCATGATACTGTAACAGAATGCAATATTACGGTAGAAGGGAAGAAAGTAGAACAAGTGCCAGAATTCGTATACTTAGGATCTTTGTTTACTAGAGACGGAAAATGTGAAGGTGACATTGAAAGAAGAGTAAACGCGGGAAATCAGGTAAATGGGGCGATGCACACCTTTATGAGCAGTCAAAAATTGTCGGAAAAGGCACGTTTGGCTGTACATGAGGGTGTGTTGGTTCCAACACTGATGTATGGAAGTGAATGTTGGTTATGGCAAAAGAAGCACGAAAGTAGAATTAATGCCGTGGAGATGAGAGCATTGAGAAGTATGTGTGGTTTGACTCTAAATGACAGGATAAAGAATAGTGTGATACGAGAGCGTTGCGGTGTGAAAGAAAGTGTGGTGACAAAGATTGAGAAAGGTATGTTAAGGTGGTTTGGACATGTTGAAAGAATGATCGAGAATAGATGCACGAAAATAGATGCACGAAACAGATTTATGAATCTGAAGCAATTGGTAGGGTCGGTAGAGGTAGACCTTGGAAAACGTATATAGATCAAATTGAGTACGTTCTCAGAAAAGGCCAGGTCAGGAGTACTCGGAACCGTAGGAAATGTATGAAAGCATTGATGCGTATAGATGAGGCAAGAGAGGTATGCCAGGATCGTAGCAAGTGGCAGTCTTTGGTCTCTGCCTACCCCTCTGGGAAACAGGCGTGAAGTTATGTATGTATGTATGTATAAGTCTGAATTATTTTAGATTTTTGAACTTGGGAGACATTAGGTTCGGCAATTGTTGCAATATTTTTGGCAATAAGTCAAAAACTATATTTTGTTAAATTCTAAAAAAAAACTTTGGAATGTAATGTACGTTCATACGACACCCCACTTGCCATGGCAACCATACTTTTATATGTTGACCCCCTTTATAAAAAATAAAACGAAACAAAACCCACATTGTTTTAGATTGCAATTTAGCAACCGTGGTTTTTCTTCATTGCCATGATGAATTCTAAATCTAGGCTTCAAAATATTTGTGGTACTGAAAGTATGAACACAAATTTTACGTTTATTGAGCTAGCTATTGAGTTAAATGACCAAGGATCAGTAAAAGTCCCTCTTTTGTTTGGGGAATTGGGGAATAATAAAACGGGCGAATAAAAAAATATTTAGCGACTGATGATGAGACACTGTTATAATAACATGAATTAGCGTGAATTTGGTTTAAAGCAACATTAACTTAACTGACGGATAATATTGATTAATAAAAAAATCTAAAAGGAGCAACTAAATTAGTAAGTGAGTGACTTAAAATATCAAGTTCGAGACTTTTTTTTCATCTGAGGTTCTACATAACGAACTACTAAAAGGTTAAATTTTACCACCGCTTTGGAAGCTGCTTGAATGATGATTATTGGTTACTGTAATTCTATTAGAGGTCTTTTGTTTTTACCCGACTTAAAAGAAGGAGAAGGTTCTCAATTCGGTTGTATGTTTTTTTTATTTTAATATAAATTACTGATGATCAGTGCGCACGAATTTGAAGACGAATCGGGGCGGTCAGGTGAGTTGGGCCACAGGTTAATTATTGTTCGCGTTCCCAATAACGACCAAGTCCTTGGATAGTTATTTTATAACCACCCCGGAAAATTTAGAAGTTCCCGCGGGGGCTTAACTATAACATTTGTTACTCAATTCTGCCACAACGGAGCATCCAATTGAGCGCTTTACTGGCATATATATATTTTTTTGTATAAAAAGGCAGCGCTAACTTAATGCTGAAAAATTGTAAATTTCGTCCGTTCGAAATCTAAATGAATCTAAATAAATTTGGATTTAAATTCACTCGTTTACACAAAAAATATGCGCGAATGAGGATATCTTCCGATCTTGGATCAATCCTTGAATCAATTAGAAACTCACATTATTTTTTATTAATATTTATAGGAAAGTACATGCTCTGTTTTCTTTGTTTTGAATCGAAGACGCTGCGTCACTTAACTGTGTTTCAATTTAAATAGAATTGTTTAACACCGGAACACGAGTATTCGTATACAAGGTATGATTATACATTATTCATTAATATAGTATACTTATTAACATTTGAAAAAAGCCGGGCAGCGTGAAACCTTACGACAATTAAAAGAGAATGTTACCGAACAATGATAACAAAGGTATTATGGCATCTCCACGAATAATACTCTCATATTAGAAAATTATCATAATATTTTTTGTCGCCTCCTTTGGTGGTGGCCGCAGACAGGTTACACATGAGGGTGCAGAATTCTTTGAATGGGTATTGTAATAAATCTTAAGCATTTAAAAACCTATTTTATTTGTGAAGATTTAAGATTGTATTTTGCCTAAATACTTTAACTCCTTTCAGAAAGAATAAGGCTGTTTTATTGTACTTCCAATATAAATCTTAAGTCTGTCTGTTAAGGTCATAATTTGAGAATAACATTTTAAGGAATGAGCTTTGGGTAAGTTACTATCAATCAGCGAGGCGCCATTGAGGGTTGAACGCGCGCCTTGAGAACCCGTAAACACTTACCGCCTTATCTGATGAAGGTTTTTTTCGCTTTCCCGCGGGTCCAGTCAATTAATGGATTGCCGTTACTTGGTTTATTTTTGTTAGAGATGCTGCTTAGCATTGGAAGAGACTAATTTATTTGGAAGGGTTTGACAGGTAAAGTATTAGAATGATTCAAATCGTACACATTGGAATGTTACCTACTCATTGACTATCAGGGTACAACCTAGTGTGGATAGTAGTTATAGAACGGAGATAAAATCTTATTAAAATAGTTGCGTTGCCTCATTCAATGTACTCACTTCCCAATGCGGAGCACAGGCCCCTGCTTCGAGAAGGCATTTTTATATACCACTAAGGTGAAAACAAGCTTACGGTCCGCCTGATGGTAAGCGGTCACAGCAGCTTATGTGAGGAACATTAGTAGACCATAGTCTACCGCGCTGGCCAGTGCGAATTGGTGGCCGTTTGTCGCGCTGGTGGCTGCTTGCCTGTCAAGAAACTTTAACCTGGCTGCTGTTATATGGCTTTAGGTGCTTTCCGAAGCATGGAAGAGCTCAGGAAAATGCGCTATTAGGCGATCGATCATCCATCTAGATAGTATGACCAACCTGGCGTTCCTAAACTTCGCTTATCGTTTTAGATAGACGAATGCGACTAGGCGACGATCTCTTCTATGAGAATAAATAGTTATTACTTTTTTGGAATCAAGTTCCTTATGGTACATTACAATTTAGACAAGCTCCCGAAGTGTAGATGCTGGCTAGAAGACTAAAAAAATTATGCGACTGTTTTGACGTCAAATCAATGTTACTTCACGCATATGCATACTTTTCTTCTTTTGACATAAAATATTTCCATTGCTTGAGACATTTTCGACGTTTTTGCAAATAGGTACTTATCATGTACTAATATTATAAATGAGAAAGTGTTTTGTGTGAGACATTTTCATGACTAACTGATTTCGATGATATTTGGCAAGAGAATATGACTTACAACCACAGAGCAGGGAATACTGGGCGCTGGCGCTCCTCGGCTGCGGCGAGCGCAATATGGTTCCGAGCTGTGTACTTACAACTTAGGGAACGATATTGCGAATTAAGTGTGAGTCGGATTAGCGCACTGAGGGTTTTATAGTAAAAAGGAAAAAGGAGGCTTAGGCCATATTTCGTCACGCTGGCCTAATGCGAGTTGGCGGACGTTATCTAGGTATTGGCCATTCGACTGTTTTCAAGCCGCCTATAAGGCCTCTGACTTGGATTGACGACTGCTATCATATGACAGTCAGAACCGACGGTTTTACGTGTAAGTACATACCTATATTATATAAAATTCTTCGGCGTTTCATGGATTAGTAACGCACTACTTCTAAGTGTTTTAGAATTGAAAGTAAATATTTGTAGTGTAGGAGCTTGTCTTCTCACATTTGTGGGTATAAAAAGTTGTATGCCCTGTCTCGGTGTGTAGTGTGACTGGGAGTGGTAGAGCCTTGTTGACAATGCGCATAGCTGCGGTGCCACAAGGAGGTGCCCAGGGACCACCCTCTGTTTTCTTTTATACACTATCCCTAAAATAACATTACGAGACTGGTATCCATTACTTATTATTCCACCTGTTTCTTTGTCACTTATTATATCTTCAATTGGGTAGAGGATACGTTCGAAAATGAAATTGTCTTAGTTAGTAGCATTATAGGCACGTGTGTGTGTACAAATTGTTAATATTATGGTAATAAACATTAGCGATGCATATTGGTACATATAATTATATTTTAGTTTTGGATATGAACGGGTGTTAAAAGATATTTTCTGAAAACTGATACTTGTCAGAACTAATTACTATTCCGCTGTTTACTGTTTCATACATTTTGATCGAATTGGGTTTTCACTTTTGTATAAATGAATAAATAAATAAATAAATGAATGAGTGAATGAATTTATTTGCTTTAAATGTGGTACATTATTGTATGGCAGAAACTTCTCTCGTATGATAAAATTTGATGATGGTTTTAATAAATTGCCAATAGAGTTAAGTGAGCTGCATTATAATTTATTTAAAAATAGACTGAACAACTGGTTGTGTGATAGATGTTTTTATTCTGTGAATGAGTACTTAGTGTTTAAAAGCTTTCAGGAATTTAAGTAGGTACATTTCCAACTTAATCTGCTATAATATTTTAATTTACGTTAAAATTGAAATCATATAACTAATGAAAATTATGTTATTTATTATCGATTGGATTATAATTATATAAAAAAATTTTTTTTTGCATGTTTACTGAGTAAGACTGAATGTGTAGTACTTAAATTTATAACATCTTTACTTAACCATTTTGAAAGTTGTTCGTATTTATTATTACTTTTACCGTATTTAGTTTGCGGAAGATTTCTTAACCTTATTTTAGTCATCCAAATTGAAGAGCTAGCTTTAGTAACGTTTGACCGAAAAACATTTCAACATTTCATGATTGTATTCGGCGAGGTTGAAAAGAAGATTTATATCAAGATTGTATATGGTGCAGGACCAAATTTATAAAGAAGGATTCATTCCGAATATGCGAAGTATGTGCAACTAACTAGGCTTTACTCAGATTTTTATGTATTCGCAGAGAAAATAGATCGCCGGTATCGATCTATCGATAGTATTACAATTTCAGCCAAACACATGAAAATATAGGTGTTTCACTTATATTTTAAATGCGAAAGTCGCCATTTTCCTTTTTTTTCCTTCACGCTGCACCATGGATTTGGATGGAATTTGGAATGAGAAAAAATCCAATAATTTCTTTCTTGAAGAACCCCTGTATTTATATACTCTGTAAGTAATTATAAATATATCCGCGTGGAGCGGCGGGCCTAGCTATTTTATATATTTCTACTGAATATCTTATAATTCAAATTCAAAGACGATAATCGTTCGGCAGACCGTCAACACACAGTTCCAAGTTTGAAGCGATTTCAGACAAACGTACACTGCTGCAGTAACAATTGTGGACGGATGAAGCCAGAACACCCACGCTTATGAGAAGCTTGTTATCTGAAGGAAGCCGCATTCTCTTCTATTTAATAAATATTTAATTTGTTCGGAGCGCGCGTGAGAGGTGCGGGGCTTCCAGGCACTCGTACGTTATAACGTGTAAATCTCCGATTAGATACCAACCCCGCTCCCTGGGAACTAACAACAAATTAAATACCTACTCAACCACATTATCCGGTGTTCTTCGTTGTCATGTTTGTCTATGACAGGTTTGTATCAACAACCGAAACGAGGTGGAATTAATGCGTAAATTCAGATTTTGGAGATATTGAGGGATTTGACTTCGGTCGTAACTCGTCTTGTGGTTGTGTGCTCATTATGAGATTAAAATTTGGTGAGATTAACAAGACTTTGAGTTATACTTATTTTATTTAAAATGATATTAACAAGACATTTATTTGAAATAATATTTTAGCAATGCCTAATATTAAAGAGTAAATATGCATTTGACGTCAGGAAAAAATAACTCATTTTAACAATGATGAAATGTAAAAAGGTATACCAATGTACTCCATCCTACAGGGTTACGGGCCTTTCCTCCAAGAAAGAAGGCTTAGGAGGCCGTTGTCCACTTCAGTATTTCCCCATTCGTATTGGCAGACGTTGTCGAGCAAGTCCCAATCCACCCATAGCGCCTCTGACTGATAACTGTTGCCGAATGAAAACAGAAAGGGCCATCGTTTTTATTTAACATGCCCTCCGAAGCACGGAGAAGCTCAGAAAAATATGCCACTGAAACGGTGATCCATCCAATGACTGACCATGACACGTTGCTTAACTTCGCAAATCGTTTTCGATAGACGAATGGAACTTGGCCACGAGCTCAAAAAAAATCAGTTACAAATTAGGTTAATGACTTCCTACAAATAATATTAACGAAAGGCATAAATAGATTCATACAAAAATGGTTGAAATGCTTCGTAATGATACATATATAAAATTATTTCATTAATTTTTAATAAAAAAACCCTTTTACTTTTAAAAAATATATTTTTTTTTCAAAAAGGGGTGTTTCTCTGTAACTTCTGATGATCGATGGAATCAAAACCCAATATTTAGTGAACCCAAAAGCAATATTTGTACGGAACATTTTTTTAAAGAAAAAAAGGGGATTGAAAGCACTCCCCTCCCTAGTCAAAACTATTTAGCCGTCAACCAATATCACTAATACTGACTCCTTCTCATACCACTTTCCGTGCGACATCCTATCTCTACTGCTACCGACCACTCGTTGCATGTCGACGGCCAGCGTACGACATATGCCTAAAGCGAGATTCTAAGAATACGAAAAACTATTTTCAAACGATATCCACCCTGGTTTTTCAGCGTATCTAGTTCCAACTAGTCCATCTATCGACTAAAACAGTTACTGCGATTAACAAGCCATGAGTAATGAGTAATTAAACATATCTCGAATTCGAGATGATCTCTGTCAGCACAAGAATCAGACCCCTGATAATACTTACCCCTCTATTAGTGATATTTCGATGCCACAGTACTGTTTACCTTATAAGATTTCACCCGATACATTCTCACGACCCTACATTCCTGACACTCAGAAAAAAGAAATTCTCAAAATTTTCAACGCGATAAATAAATTGTCTATACTGCAGGCAGGTGTTTTTTCAACAAGGCTTAAATGAAATTAGGAATGCCGACGCCCGCCCGTGTCACGAGGTTACATGAGTTAACTATGTTTTAGTTAACAGTAAATTTATGGTAATTGTTAGATTGGTACTTTTATAAGATGTGCAATTAGCTGAATATTAGACAATTCAGGCATGACAACAAATATTGCTAGCAACATTAACTCTTTAGCTCGCTATTTTCTAGTAGGTATACTTAAAAGCTATTCGTATTTACTTATAAGCACTATTTTATTAGGTGTGATTTATCTTCTTTTATTTTTAGCATAAGTTTTTAGTTATTCTAACTTGGCCCTTTTTCACATTTACGTTTTTGACAAGATAGCATTATTTTAATAAGTTTATTCTATTTCTAATTTTAAATATAATAAATTGATAATTTGTAGTTTTCAGATCTTTTCATTTAAGTACTTAATAGATAATCTAACTTTAAGTTTTTTAGGCACGTAGAAGTGGAGTAACATAGCACTTCGCAGACCTTAATATATTGATACCTCTCATATTAATAAAAATGTGGAATCTAAATGCTTAAACGGGCCTCATTAGTGCAATATTGCAAGTGCATCGGTCTAAAAGTTTTCGAAAGTCGTACAAAATTGCTTGTGTAATACAACAACACTTCTGGTGTCGCCCTTTTCATTTCCGAACTTGGCTGTCACACTTGCTTGTGTTTAAATACTAATTGGATCGTAATATAATAACCTTCCTAGATACCTAATTAAATGTCTAAGACAATAAAAACAGGTCTTAGAATTAGCAATTCGTGGTAGGTCCTACAGGTGTCTGAAAAAGGCACCAGCCGGTACTGCTGACGTCAAGCAGAAATTATTGACCCATAAACTGTCTGTCTTTTATGATAAGATTCGTTAGCCAAGATACTGAAGGTAGATTACAGATGCCACTTCCACAAACACGTGCCCGTTATGTAAATTGATAGGTTTCATTTATTTCATTCAAAATAATTTAATTCTTTTAAGTTTTTTAGTTATCAGTAAATTTGAATTTGAAAAAATTGAACTAGTTAAAAATGATTTCATCTTATATCAGAAAGGCACTTTTACTCAAAAATGCTCGTAATGTGATCATTATTTTGACCACCTTCTTTGAGCAAAGTCGATCTTCTGTGTGTAGAAAGTTGGTCTTACTATTCGAAACAAGTTTTTGCTTTGCGTTGAGTAGATTGCAGAGAAACTGTTTAGGTTAACTATCACAAAACAGTTTAAACTTTAGTAAAATTATTTTGTTATTATTGTCAAAGAGTTAAATATTAAACTAACCGCGACAGGGTTTTAATTTTTAGTCTATTAGTTAGTTTAGATTGTCACGAGAAAAGGCTACACAATTGTTTTATTTATAGGAAACGATATTCAAAGATAACGTCGGGATTGGTCAGTCATTGGATGGTTGGCCGCTTACCGGCACACTTTTTGTATTTGTTTGTGTTTGGAAATTACGTATGTGGTGGAACGGAACCCACGGTGCGCAAATTCGACTCGCACTTGACCGATTTTTATATTATTTACTTACATACCACTAAAACTATTAGTTATCAAATTAAACACGTATCAACTAATAAACAAAAGTAAACCCAGCGTACTAAGTTCGTTGAAGAGTGAAGGACCTATTAAAAAGATGAGTCATTGTAGTACATCATTAATGAAGTTTATTGCTACTCTACTAAGCCGTTATCTTTAAATGTATCGTCGCCGCACATGTTCTTTATCCACGTCTTACATAGGGCTGCTATACCAACTATATCGTTTATCATAACAAATACATTTATTAAAATATCAAGGATTAACAAGTAAGTATGAGTTGTTGTTCATTTTGATACTAAAATAAATTTAAAAATGAACCACCTTATGAGGAGATTTATTTTAAAGAGCACTTAAAATCTAGAAATTCTAAAATAAAATCATTTTTTTTGGACCTGCAATTCACAGAAGATCGTTAACAATTTTTAACGTAGAACGGAACGTAAAATTACGGAAAGGAGCGAATATGTTTTGACTGATGGGCTAACGGTCAGTGCCCGTACAATAAAAAAAAATGACGGCTCAAATGATATTATTTTCGGAGTTTTGGCGCGCATCTTAAGAAAGAGTGGTGTTTTTTCTGTTTAATTTTTGTAAATTCATTTAGTGTGCATCGATGTATATATATTAGCAGTATTTAACGGAAACGTGTTTAGAATTGTGCAGCGAAGGCTCATGCATAGCGAATTATAAAGAAATAAGCAGGACATGACGAGCAAATTCTGAAGGATGCACACCAAATCTCCCGCCCTTTAAGATAAAACTTGTATATGGCGCTTCGCCAAACTTAAATATAAGCACTTGACTATATTTACACATGACTATGGAGAAATGATATGCTATAATGCGAAATCGGGTCTCCTACTCGAAGAAGAAAGGAAAGATATTATTTTTTTCTTCTTTTTTCTTAGAATGTGGCCTGTGCTAATAATTGACTATGAATAGATATAAATTATTGAAAATCAATTTAAATTTTTAATGCAGGTATCAATATTTGTTTTTTATTATTTTGCTAGGTTTTTACCTAAATACAAAAGCTGACGCTGGTTATATTTCCTTGGAAATAAAATACCAAGCTCCATAATACTAATACGTACAAGTCTTTTACGTATTGGTCTCTACTATAATTATTTTTGTAAAAGTCTTTCCGTAAAAGATTCGAGCCTCTTTTAATATACACTATCAATGTATTCGAGTAATCTTTGTAAGTTTCCATAGTTCATATACTTACTCAATGTGCCTAGCCATTTTGTATAGGTGTAGGTAAAAGAATTTACGCAAAATGGTGAAAGATTTTTTTTAATTAAATCCTGAGTTTTTAAATCTTATTTCAGGAACAAGAGAGGTATCCACTTTCTCTTTTGGGTTGTAGATAATAAAAAGTTAAAAACTTATACAAACAACAAATTATAAAAAGTAAGTAGGTATACCTACTAATAGCGAAATGTTAAGAACCCAGGTGTTGGAGTAACCTATTCACCTTTGTATTTACTATCTACATAATATAACTTATCTAAAAGTCCGTCTGTTCCCATAACAAATTCAAATACAGATTAACTTGTTTAAATAAATTATTTAAGTAAGCAAAAAAGAAGGAAAAGAAATTTAATCAATGCATTAATTTAATTAGTAATTAAGGTTAGAAGAACATTTTTTTTATCGGTGTCAATTCTTGGGCCCTAACAGTAACTAGGTATGTTTCTACTTATGCTCGCGCATCGAGGGTTTCGTTTCAGTACTTTTCAGGTATTTCCAAGGATTTTTTTTATTATAATCTCCAAACCCTAAAATTTAAAATTTTAACACTAGATTTTATTTTTTCTGTAAAATACAAATGTATATGTATATGTGTCTGAATTATTTGAGGTTTTTCGAATCACAACTTCTGATATAAGGAAAGGCCCTACCTAGTCCACCTAGAATACTGTGGCTTGTAACAAAGAAATATTTTTTATATTAGTGGCTTTTAGGTTTACTTCTTATAAACACAAAAACGAACTAACATATATTAGTAAAGATAGTTTTCAGTTTTAACACACACTAATATAATGTTGTAATTTGATTTACTTCTCAAACAAAATTTAATACTATTTATTTACATATAATAGGTATTAGAGCTATTGCTCCTAACTTTCACACGACGTAAGTGGTCACATTTTTCCTTCATAAGGCGTAGTCGTCACGAGCCAACGTGTGGTAATTAGCACTCTTTACTTGCCAGACAATACGCAAATAGAACTGTCTCTTATAGGGCAACGTGCTGTTAAAAAGTAGGTAACGAATGTTGGGCAAAAGGTCGTCTACCCATTGAACTGACAAATTTAGAATTAGGTACTGCCGAGAAATGAGTACGTAACATCTGGTACCTGTTACTTCTCAGCCCATGTCTATACTGGATGGCGACAACGTGACATACAAGTTTAAACGGTGCGGACGCGTGACGAAAACTTCGTTATGCTAAAATAATATGTATGCACTTCGGTGCCGTGAATGCTGTGATAGTAAAAGGAATTATTGTTGGATATTTGTAAACCTTGTACAATTCACGATTAAATCTGAATGCTACAATAAAATAATATAAACACCTAAGCTGCAACAGTGCTACAATCAATAATGGTCCTAACTATTTCGAATTTAAACGAAAAAAGAATGAAGATGAAGGATTAAATCTTGTTATTCAATAAATCGACCTACACAAGCTGTATTTCAGATGCGTTTGGTTTATACTATGTTAGTTACGAGACATATTCTCTCAAAGTAGAAAGACTTTACCCTGACCCTGCCGAAATCATTCGAAAAAATTATGTCTCATTTTTATGCGCATAAAATTTAACTAAAAAATCGTGTCGCTTCGCTAACTCGCGTTAGTCGCGTTGCTTTCGCCTAATGTGAACATGGCCTTACGTTGACGCAAGACACGGGTGACAGGTGTCGGCTTTCCCTACAGTACGGTGGTGTCGCGTCAAAATACGTTTAGAAAATATTGAGTTATTAAATATAAGCGAACATATAGATTGACAATACCTTTTGTATATAGAAAATGAGAGCATTATTAATAGTGTACTAAATACTATTGCCTAGTTTAAGTTGTAATATGAACTCTATTGAGGAATGAAAATATTTTCTAAATTTTGCGTTTTTTCACTCATTTTTGATAATAATCGCGTCTAAACGCGACGATAAGTAAACGAAAACGTACATTTTTGCGTGGCGACGTTTCGATGAGTATTGCACTTGCACTACCGACGATGACGACATGCTGTGGCCACGAAATCCTAATCGTAACGTCAGCTTCCAAAAAAATGAAGATTTTCATGTAATTACTTGGTGTAACCACTTGTAGTTTTAAGGCCCGATTATTATCTAAAAATACTAAATTTGTAAACTATTAGCAGAATTTCTATACGTGGTATATTATTTTATAAACTTGAATATATTTTTTTTGCCTAACACTTTATACACTCCCTTACTGTGGAGCATCACACAACAGAGTGTGCACCTAACTCTGTTCAGTCTAAAAGACCGGAATAAAATCAAACTTTTAACTACAATACAAATTGGCTGGGTATTCAAGTTTTCTTACATCTTTTTGAATATTTCTATTTTATACCTTTTTATTAAGCAATTGAGTTATTATCACCTCAATGTACCTTAGCTTTAGATTGGTGCTACACATATAGCCACAACTATGAAATCACATTTATAAATTGAATGGTTCGAAAAGTACACTTACGCTTACACTTATAAACCTTTATCGGAAACTTACTATAAGTCTAAATGAGTAATAAGAAGTCAATAAATAGATAGGTACATTTTGCATCAAGGTACACAAGGCACTGCTCATTTCATGAATTATCTAATAGACATTACGGCCTTTTCGTTTCACTTTCTAGTGCACTTACGGGTAAAACCGACCTTACTCTAAACAAGTAATAAGAAGGTAATACAAAGATAGGTACATATTGCAACAAGGTACACAAGGTGCTGCTAAAAAATTTCATGAATTATCTAATAAGCATTAACACTCTTTTCGTTTCGCTTTCGAGTCAAACGAAAAGGGCGCCAGCTTTCACATCTTTCGGGAAAGTCTTAATAATATAAATAGCGGAAGTGAAATTTTTACACAACACTACCGTTATACAACAAAACTGTGTGCTTTTTTAAACTCAACATCCTCGTTAGGACCAATAAACGAACCATACATCTATTTACCATCCCTGACACTACGAATAACGAAACAAATGCATTCGAATAAATAAATACATTCCTTGTAAGTCACACACTTCGACCCGAAAAACTTATTCCATTTGATTATCTATTTCACTCTTTCTTACAATAATTCTCATACTTTTATCTCACTCAGCAGCTTTGTATAGAACCGCCCTCGGTTGAAGATTCTGGGAATTGAGTTTGTACCATTTTTTAGAGCGCATAATAATTTGATCGGAAAATATTTATAGACAGGGTGGCCGCTCAGGACGCTGGCTGGACCCGAACGAGACAATTATCAGTTCTTCGTTAGAGGGACTTCGAGTCGATTATCTAAAAGTGCCTCCACGATGGGTGGTTTTTGTCAGGTCCAGCCGAGTTCAGATCATTAACGTTGCAACTGACTGCAATTGATACTTTTATTGTACACTAGTTGCGCCCTGCAATTACACCCGCAGAACAACCTATTCGCGTGGGGACTCTTAATCGGGATAAAAGTATTCTTAGTTGTTTTCTGTTTCTAAAGCTTTCTGTTTCTAAAGCTTTCTGTGCCAAAGAAGCAGTTAAATTGTAATGTAAGACCAAAAGAACATTGCCCATGATTTACAAATACCTGTTGATATTTCGAATTAGAAAATTAATTAAATAAAAACGAATGCGCACAGGGATGGTGAAGCGTTTTATAAATGGAAACAATTTTAGAATCAATTTAGCAGTTGCAGCGACGTATTCATATGTGCACCGTACCACATTTCAACTTGGTCCAGTATATTTGAAGCAAATCGGCTGTGACAGACGGACAGACCAACAAATCGGCGGCGGAACCCTTATAGAATCATATATGGCGACTGCAGTGTTTAAATTTTTACGGCCGCAAACTACCTATATATCGCGCAATGATAGGTAGAAACGGCCTCTATTTGACTGTTGGTATGTTCGTCGTGTTCGTCTAATACAACCGAGTACGCGGCACACACCGCTTGAGGAATTTCACACATTTTCACTTTTTTTCGGCTAAGTTGTGGATGAAGGTACGGTGTTTTATGTCTCATTCACGTCTGTCATAGATACCTTTGTGTACGAATACACATATGTTCTTTTTATTGGTGATATATTGACTCTCTCGCAGCGTAGTTGGTAGTGTCGCCGACTGCTGTGCAGAGGGTGTGGGTTCGATTCCCGCACAGGACAAACATTTATGTAATAAACATTTGTGTTTGTCTTGAGTCTGGGTGTAATTATGTATGTATTTACAAAAAAAAAGTAGTATATGTATTTGTATCCGTTGTGTGGTATCCATAACACAAGCATTGCTTGCTTCGGGGCCAGAAGGCGCTGTGTGTAATGTCCAAATATATTTATTTCTTTAAATATGTCACTTTAACCATAATTTTGTTTACTTAGCAAAATAATTGTGTCAATTGTCAAAACAACGACATTTTAGTTATATACATTTTGAAACGCTGTTTCTTAAATTTAGGTTTTAAAAAGGAGGTTTAGGTTCAATGTCAATAAATTTCTTAAATTATTCTTCGTGAACTATACTTATGCAAGAAAACTCTATAGCTATCGAGGTTTTTGCCTAAAACTTACATTATATGAGATAAAGACAATTCTGCCTATTCAATCTCAAGTACCTACAGAACCCTAAAAATAAATAACTAAAAAGACACCTTCGCTCAAAACTATATTGATTGTGTACACATACCAACACTTATAATAAGGCACCTGTTTACATAATACATAGCTCATTAGAAATCTTATTTTGTGTATAATTTACAGATGTACTAATTATGCTACGAGATGTAGTAATAATGCTACGAGATGTGCTACGAGATATCGTAGCACTATTGTTTGTAGCACAATTACTATAAGTATGTATATAGATCAGTGTACTTAGTTTGAAGTGAAAACTTCTTTAGCGGCGTTGTGCACTTTTTTTGGTATGGGTAAAAAATGATAAACTCGCGAAGGCTGATCGAAAATTCGTAAGACGGAAACCATAATGCCACGCCATAATTGGTATGGGTGAAAAATGATAAACTCGCGCAGGCTGATCAAAAATTCGTAAAATGGAAACCATAATGCCATATTTAAGTATATGGCGATTATGAGTAGTACAGGGAAGTTGGATATGGGATTTTAATATACTAAAATAAAAAAGTAAAGAAACAAACATTATTATTTATAATAAATAAATATGTATAAAAAGTGATGGGAAGTTAATACCTAGTATGTTTTCACGTCTGCCGGCACTCTCGGAGTGCAACCCGTTTTTTTTTTTTTTTAATACCACTAAGGTGGCAAACAAGCTTGCGGCCCGTCTAATGGTAAGCGGTCACCGCAGCCTATGGACGCTTGGAACAACCTGGGGGCATCACTCGCCCGTTGCCGACCCTTCAAATATCTAATAACTTCTTTCTTGAAGAACCCCATACTGTAGTCATTAGAGAAAACCTTAGCGTTCGCGGGAGGAAATTTTTCTAAACAATCGCATTGTACTAGACCATTTAGTTTCTAAGGTGTGAGACTGAATGCGATGGCGAGCGGTGCGATGATAGAAAGTAGCCGTGGGCATAATTTCGAACAATTCCTCAAAACACATCCCATTATACAAGCGGTGAAACACATAAACAATTTCGTAAGTATATTATGATAATAGATTATTTTGTTTTGTATTTTTTATTTACTGTGCAATAGATATATTACATATAATACTTAGTAACCTAAATAATATAAAGCTAATTAACTTGTAATAATTCTAGGTACTAGGCAGAAAATTATATACAGATCAGTGTCAAAATAAGGGTGATACATGTAGGTACCAATCCTGGATGGCGTTGCAAGCGCTCATAATGGTGACCACTTTACATCAAGCGGGCTGCCTGCTTGTTTGCCACCTTGGTGGTATAAAATCGACTCACAATTCGCGAAGTCATTGGTCAACTAACGAATACATCACACATACGTTTCGCGTTAGAATTGCGCCGTTAAACCGACACGACGTGTTTTCATAGTGTTAAAATTAGCTGTACCGATTTTGATGAAATGAACGGTAATTAAATAAAAAAAGAATCATCCAAATTTGAACACTAGTTTCTGAGTAATACGTCGACAAACATACATATACATACATACCTACACTTATAAAATTTGGCACATCTGTTTAGAAGCCGGCATGGGCTAAAACATATATAAATATTCTGCAAATGTAATGTATATATAATGTATGAATGTAAATGTATATTACAAACACGTGAGGTGGTTAAATATATCAAGATTAACATACAAACGTTCTTTCTAAAGCCCGATACAAAATATACCAAGTTGTATTTGCGCTTCCCTACACTGCCAAAGGAATCTCACATCTCTGTCACGGTAGTACCTACATAGTATACTCCCATTTACTTGGGGTCGGCTTTCCTCAGACCTTATTGGGAACAGTCTTGAGCTATTCGGACTCTGGAATTCGAGTCAAAAATGTATCGAAGTCTAACTTACCTCTCAAAACCCGTAAACGTACTTACGCGAACGCTTAGATTCTGGAATGAGCTCGCGACCAAGGTTTTCTCTAACGACTCCAGTATGGAGTTCTTCAAGAAACAAGTTTTTAGATTTTTGAAAGGTTAGCAACGCGCCCTTGGTGATGCCCCAGGTGTTGCAAGCGTTCATAGGCTGCGGTGACCGTTTACCATCAGGCGGACCGCAAGCTTGTGTTATAAAAAAATCCTTAGAATTATTTCTTATTCCGTGCTTTGGTCTAGGCTGAGTGTTGGATGTTAATTACAGACACGATGACGGCGGTTTTATATAGGTATTTTAACAAAAGCCATCACTTTCAAATAGTAAGAATAGATACCTGCATTGAAATTGATTGTATTTTAATACTATTTGAAATTGTTACAAAAAGATGTTATATGTGGTTTATCTGTTTGCATTTCGACACCGGAATTGAAATCGAGTGTCACGAGTTGCCCAGCACGTTATGTAGGTATGTTAATCGATATCAATTCATACATCCTACTTTCTACTAATTTTATAAATGTGAAAATTAGTTTGGCTCTTTGTTACTCAAGAGATGGAGAAGGCTGCTTTTTATCCCCGAAAATTCAAAAGTTCCCGCAGGAACTTGATCGAACTATAGCTATCCATAGCTATATAGCTTGCTATAGCAAACGTCTATAGTATAATATACAAGTTGTCGTAGGAATCCCACATCGATAATGCAATATTAAGATATTTTTGTATTTTGCATGCCCCTTGCATATTCATGGATTTTATAGATTTTTCATACCATCGGCAGGATCACATGCTGAACTAATTAAAAAAAAAAATACCAACGGGCATCTTAACAATGTTGCATTAAAAGAGTCTGCTAACTTTATTGCGTTGTAAGTACCGCCCGCAAGGCGACAATTTCCGGCGCATGTGCATGACAATACTGTTGAATGGACCATTAATAGCAAACAAATTAGTAGTAACATGTGCGACACCGAACCCGCTACCCCACGTCTGACGTTGCGCCATATGGTGCACTGTCTTATGCAAAAGAATGCCCGCACTTTACGTTCATTCATTAAGTTGTGGAGTTCGGAGAAACCCCCTTTTTTATGACCATGAACAAACTCATTGAAACAATATATTGAGAATTTTTACCGGAAGAAGGATCACACACGGAGTTAGATGGAACAAAATTTGTATATCCACTATTTTATGACATGGTTTTAACGTTTAACAGGATTTATTTGAGGACTCAACCAACTCGAAGTTATTTGATTTTACTATGGTATTGTAAGCAAATTTTGGTGTGTAGGTAAATGTTACCTTTTATGTATGAACAGGAAACTTGGTACAGCTAAAGACAGCATTCGGTTCTTATACGTATACATATTAGTCTTTGCGCGTGAGAGCGACTCGCTGCTTCGTATAAATTATCTCACGTTGCATATGATGTAGTCAATTTTATAATTTATGTGCACCATTATATATTTCCCGAAGTATTAAATAACAGTGTATTTACAAAACCAAATTAGGCATTACGGTTGCCAGGCGTCCCGATTTGAGCTGGATGTCCCGATTTCAAGGGATATATGGACACGTCCCGATTACAGCTTGATTGGGACGTCAAATGTCTCGATTTTTAGCAGATGATAGAATTATTGATTTTTCCATTTAAAAACACGAACTGAACTTCTATTGCATTCATTTCTGTAATTTTTAGGGTGCCGCACCTCAAAAGGAACCCTTGTAGGATCACTCTGCTATCCACCTGTCTGTCTGTCTTTCTGTGAAGACCCTTTTCTTTAGGAACGCGTGAAGGTATCAAGTTAAAATTAATATCAAATACTAATGTTCCTTGAAGCCGTAAAATATCAAGCTTCTAAGTTAACGTTAAAAAAAATACGGCTATTTTTGACGCATATTGGCGCATTCACGAATAAATCAAAACCAATGGGGTACTTCCCGTTGTCCTAGAATCATGAAATTTCACAGAAAAGCAATGTTATATGGGATAAAATAGGAAAAAATCCAAAAACTAATAATTTATGCATAAACCTGAGAGAATTGATCTCATGATGGAAGAACTATTTACATATAATACATTTAGACGGTCCCCTTGGTGCGCGAGCCAGACTCGCACTTGGTCGGTTTTTTTTTAAATATATACTGATTCTAGCCTACAAAGTTATTAAAGTTAATTAAAGTTATTGACATTTTTTAGAGTGTAACGCTGGCAACTCCAATTATAGTCAATCATTCAATAATACTGCGTGGGTAACGTATAACAAAGAGTTTAATTTAATTGTTTGCGATCCTTCGATTCTTATTATTTCATGTCATTTTATTTATTTAATTCTTTGATGATATAAAAGTGCAATTAAAAAAAAGGTTAATCTAAATTTAACTAAAGCATGTTAATGCAGGTACTTTTTCATGTGTGTTTATGAAAACTTTATACTTTAGAAACATTTCCTTGGAACTTAGTACGATTAAACCCTACAAAGACACAAGTCTGCGCGTTCACCGCAAAGAAAACTCCATTCACTGTGATCCCACAATTTCAAAACACTCCCCTCTCCAACTCCAAGAGCATTGAGATCCTTGGCGTTGACATTTTCAGCGCTGTTCAGTTCTGAGATCATTTGCAAGAAAAGGTGTAGCTTGAGTCTACAAAACTTGTTGTACTCAACAGAGCGGGCTGAGTATTGTGGACAATCCCAAAACTCACTTGCCGTATCGAGCCCTTAAGTCTGAGGAGAGACTTTACCTCGCTGTGTGTTTTCTACCGCTTGTACAATGGGATATGTTCAGAGGAATTGTTCGAAATGATGCCCACGGCTACTTTCTACCAACGCACAGCTCGCCATCGGCATCGAATTCATTCTTAGACTTTAGAACCGAAATGGTCGCATACAGTGCGGTTTCAGAGAAACTTCCTACCGCGAACGCTTGGGTTCAGGAATGAGCTACATGCTAAGGTTTTCTCTGAGGACTACTTTAAGAAAGAAGCTATTAGATTTTTGAAGGGTCGGCAACGTGCGAGTGATGCCCCTGGTGTTGCAAGCGTCCATAGGCTACGGTGATCGCTTACCATCAGGCATTGCTTGCCTCCTTAGTGGTATAAAAAAAAAGGACGTAACCTCTAGAAAAAGCGCGCGTTCCTAGAACCCATGGGCGTTTTCTATCAAGTATATATGAAAAGCAGGTTTGTTCAAAACAAGAACTACGCGCTCATACAAGCGAACAAACAAGTTTTAACTTTAACCAAAACTTTTAAGTTATTTCTCTAGATATCTATCCGTAATCTGGCGGTGGCGTTGTTTCCTTACTTCTATTACCGCCATTTCAACTGTGTTTTGATGAATTTATTTATTTATTCACCTTATATTTTTGTTTATTTACTCGCAAATGTGATAAAAACACGGTTGGTACGGAAATTACGAACTCGAGTCATTCAAGCCTTCGGCATTAGGCTTCTAAATAGCCTTTGGTTAGTAATTTTCTTCTTACCACCCATACTACACAATTTATTATTGTAATGCAATATTAGTAGGTAACTAGGTACCTATACCTACTATTCATAATATTTGACATATTAGGTATCGTACAAATAGACTTATCTATACTTAGGTTCCTAATTCCCAACCCTTGACATAAGGCAACGATCTAGTGTTTTAATTTTTTTTATAATACTAATAGATATGAATAGCTATTTTTATTTAAATTAAAATCCGGTTATCGTATTAAAAAAACTACCATAGTTGCTAGTGTTTAGAATATATTTGGTAACAAAATAAATATACATATATTATAGGTACTTTACACTTTATATTATAGGCACTGAAAATCAATGTAGCCTAATAAGTTTTTTAGTTGTTGACAACTATTTCGGACAAAAACAGTAAATATTTAAAAGCCATATTCATTTACTTAACTTATTTTGCTTTAACTGAACAATTTTGCCATTTGGCATTCCAAACACAAAAAAAAACAAACAAAAAAGATCCGTAAAGTCAACAATTTAGCCAATTTTCACTTTTCATTTGTTTAATGCTCCGAGGGCCAGTTTACTCTGAACTGTGATGGTAAAAGATTTATTCGTTGTCCTGTGGTTACGGACATACCTGACCAACAAAAGCAGGTACGAGAATTCCGACAATTAGGGAAACTTAACGGTAAGTTTGTCAAAGATCCGACGCGCTGGCGCCAGACTGAATATCTCCCATTGTTGGGTACCATACTTGTGAAATACTGGACAATCTATCCTAAGGTAGTTTTGTCAATGAGACTGCAGCTAGGGCTGCCAATCAATGCGCACATTAAATAAGAGATCCCTAAAAAAATTTACTTCGATAATGAATGAAAAAAAAGTAAGCTGAAAAATGCGTTTTTAGAAATTCATCTAATAAACCTATATTTTGTGTAGGTGTACAACGTTGATATGAAAGTGTACACTCATAGAGTATGCCTTAATACTCTATTTACGTCAACTATGACTTTTCACTATTGACAAGGCTGTATGACTTCCTTTGACTCTCGACATTGGGCGAAGTAAAATAATCTCATAATAAACTCTAGCTTTTTTTACTGTATCACATATAATATAATATTACATTTAATATAATACTCAATCTTATAAATATGTTAAATTTATGTAACGTGCAGGAAACCAGATATACTTTATGTACAGTGTCGAAAACCAGATATACTTACTTTATGTACTGTATGTACGGAAACCAGAAATACTTTACTTAATCCAAAAAATGTTGGCAACCCTAACTGCAGCCCACAAGGGCTAACAAGTCGAGACGGAAGTCGAGTCGGTCGTACTTCGTACTTTGACAATGTTATTGAAACGGTGATCCTGGTACAAAAGGGTTTGAGATGTGTTTTGTAGTCATATCTTGATATAACAACACCAAAGAATGTTACAAAATATAATTAAAGAAAGTTGAATGACCATTTAGTGGTTACTATATCAATAGAAGCACATAATAGATAAAAGTTCGCCTAAAGTTTACATTTTTTATTATACCTACCTAATCTTCTATTCTTTAAACAGTTCGTATCGTGAATACCTAAAAAAATAACATTAACGTTAATAGATAAATAATTTCAAGGGCAATATATTTACTGTAATATACATTGTACAACTGTATTGTTAAAACTCCTTCAGAAATAGGTATGTACATTCAATTTGAAAATGTTTGAAGATTTTGTAAAACAGAAGCTATTTAAAAACTTTATGATGATAAAAATGCATGCGATTAAAAGATTTTTTGTTAATATAATTTACTTGACAATTTGATAAATCAAAATTTAAAAGAGATTCATTTGCCTATTCTTTTGGCCAGAACGTCATTTTGACTGCAAAATGGTACTAACCAGTTAGTAACGTGTATTATATTAAAAAGTGATATGATATGGTATATTTAGAAATAAAGCATTTGAATTTGAATTAGTCTACATAACTGAACATCCTAAGAACACCATAATCGATACAAGTGTGTGTTTCAGTAAGTGCGGGACAAAACTGTTATTAAATATGTGTTAGTAAACAACAAACTATGAAAATATTACACATACGTATATTGGAGGGTTGCCAGCAAAGTTTTTGTACAGTCTATTCAGAATACATTTAAAAAAGGAGCAGTAGTAATAATGTTCTATAAATAAACAAACTAGTTACATTAAATTTCTTATGAAAGGGATACTTGCTTATGTAAGGCCACTTTATCTGAAATTAACTCTTCTACTGAACTAAACATTGCTTACAGTCTATTTCTCATTCAGGACCTATTCACTTTCTAAAGCTTAGAGGTATCATTTTATTATGGACTATCCTTGAGGTCACGTAAAAGGTATAATCTTTCAAACCTTTATTCCTACACATTCTGGGAGGTTATTGGGATCAGTCTTGAATAAGCTAGACTCTGGAATTTGAGAGAAAAATGTACCTATGCAAGTACTGTTGCGGGTCTCGAGAGGTAAAACCTACTTGCTTACATTTTTCTCTTGAATTCCAGGGTCTGGCGTATTCGAGAAATTTCCCAATGAGCTCCCTGTTTTATTTTTCAATAAGCGCGTCATATATGGTGCGTGTAGCTATCATTGATATACATTGCATAAAGGTAAAACATTACTGTTAGTCTTATTCATAAGATTAGAGTCCTCACACATGTGGAAGGTAATCAGGTTAGAGTCGCCAGAATCTAAATAATGCAGATGACGGTCGTTGTGGTGAAATAAAGGCGGGCAAGGTGATAACAGTGAAGAACTAAGGTTTATAGGTTAGGTTACCGTTAGTACAGATTGGCTTATCATCTGCGTCTTACGAATAGGCAATGGATAGGACACATTTATGTCATAGGAACGATCGTCATTAAGGCAGAAGAGTTTAGGAGTGAAGGTGTATTAGAAAGCATAATCGTAGACTGAAAACGGTAATGGAAAGCTTCTAAGGCAAATGTGCGTCACCACTAGTACACTAAAAAAAGTAAGGCTAATGGGCTGACAATGACAAAATATTTGCGTAACCGTAATTGAAAAAGAGAAAAGATCTGTGGTTTGTGATAAAGAGATATCTTTTACAATAGTTACCTAACAGGTTACAATTTACAGTATGCAGAAACGTACACTAAGTTAAAGAAACACATATGTAGTTATCCGTCAAAAACGAATCCACTTAAGATTTCATCAAAGCGACCAACCAGCTTGTAGCTAACTGAAATAGATAATAAAATTTGTTTGCACAAAATGTTTGGTATAGAGTTATCACTTTATCGTCGACCGGATATGTTTCGTCTCGACGCCTTCCGACTCTTATCGCCATAGACTCAATAAACCACTTATTCTAACATTGTAATATAATTCTATCGATTTGGCAAACATTGTAAAAGCTTACCGCTAATCAAGATACCCGCATGAGACCCGTTTGAAAATACGTGAGGACTTAATTAAAGGGAATAAATAATCCTAACGCAATAGTTAGTGATACATTTACAGCGGCAAATAGTGGTCACGTGTCTTAAATTCGCCAGAATTGGCTGTTCATGCAAAATTAGGGTGACCGTAATCAGTAGAATGGGGTCGATACAATGATGTGATTATTTGTGTTATATTATTTACAGCTGACTAGTAATATAACTTACATAATTATAGAATTATGATAAGAAATTTTATTACTTTTTAGGGTTCTGTACCCAAAGGGTGCCAATGGAGCACTATTACTAAGCCTACGCTGTCTGTCTGCCCGACTATTACATGAAAAAAATGAGGGATTATCTATCAAAGTTAAAAATTAAAAAAAGTTAAAATTTAAGGGGTTCCGCATACAAGGAACACATTTTCTTTGTTTGAGCTCAAATTCAAATGCTTTATTTCTTAAAAATAGGATTTCATACTTATATAAGTTTTTAAATTTACGCGTTCCATTACTTATTTAAAAATAATAAGACAGGATTAAACGCGTCATTTGGCAAAATACCTTTTTCCCGACGTTTCGGCTGGGTTACACTAGCCTTGGTCACGGGTCTACCCGTATTATTATTTTTCCCGTTTTATTATTTTTAAATGTCATACTTATACTACTATTTTGAATTAAATAAATTATAAGTTACTAGTTGTTACCGTTTCGAAGTCAAAATGGCATTCTAGTGAGAAGAAACGGCGAAAGAAACTCTCCAGCAGTTGCTCTTTTAATTTTGATTAATCAATACAATTTATTAAGTAAATTATGTTAACAAAAAATATTAAATCCCATGCATTTTGATCATCAAAATAGTCTTTAATTGTGTCTTAATCTTTTTCGACAAGTTTCTGTCTTACAAAATTTTTGAACTTTTTTAAGTTTATTGTAAAAACTTTTTAACAAAAAAAAACAACCGGCTACAAAAAGATGCACTAAAAAGGTAAAAATTATTACCCATCTAGATTATGTAGGCTACTTTATATCCCGAAAAAATTCCCGTGGGAATAACTATAACCGAGCTAAAACGAAGCTTCAGCTACAGCTTGCTATAAAAAACTTCATTTGTATAATAATGGGGTTAATTAAAAAGTTTCATGCCGATAACCAAATTTAGGACGGGCGGAGCTGCTGGCAAAACCTAGTAGTAAATATTTTAATTAAAGAAATATTTTTTAGCATGAGTTGATGAAAAAAGGCTATCTCTTAAATTGTGTGTGTTGTCACTGGTTATCCCCTGTAGTAAATTTAAAAAAAAATTGTTATACATATAAAATGTGTCATCTGCATTTCCTATTTGACAAAATGTAAAGTTTTATATACAACGTGGCTACAAAATAGTTTACTATAAAAGTAGTGTTACAACGTGTCTTTTTAATAGGCATAAAATTATTTGAAAATTAGCAACAAATTGTGTAATACAATAAAATAAAATGTTCCGACAATAAAATGAAAAGGAACATTTGATCTCGGCTCTGGGCGAACGAACATAATTATATATCTGAGATCCACTGCGCGCAGGCGAATCCAAGTATATTAACTAGTTATTATACAGTCAGTAGTGAATTACCACTTAGGTACAGATTCGGCATAATTATTTCCACAGTAACAGCTCTCCTCATTGCAAAAACAGTTTTGCTTATTGTATCGTGACATACAAAAAACGTGACAAAAGAAAATAAAATTTGTTTCGTTAAATGAAACTAGCTTTTTCGTCGTTTTTTATTAATCTGGATTTTGGGAATTCCACAGAAGATAGGAAAAACTAACATAGGTTTCCATACAAACCGTTTTCGCTATGGAGTGACATGTTAGTTACCTACACAGCATAATTTCCTTTTAATATGGATTATATAATAAAACCGAGTAAGTAATTTTTATCACAAATATAACAGGATGTAATTAAATTGTGATAAAATACAGTTGGCATTAAACTCAAACTGCCTAACTTCAAGTACTAAGTTAGTACCTACGTTCAAGCATGTTGAATTTTTCTATCAAATTTTTTTGTACGCCTCACGGGTTCATAGTTATTAATTATTATAACAATGAATCTTAAATAGTATGCCATATGAATTCAAATGACTTAGAACTTAGAATTTAGAACAAACTGTGGCAGTTAGTTCTTGTGAGATCTTAAATTTAATAAATAAATACCCTTTAGTAATATTTTGACACTTGACTTTGCCAGCGGCTCTGCCCGCCCTAAATTCGGTTATCGGCGTGAGACTCCTTAATTAACTCCAATTAATTAATTAATTTGTTATACCAATAAATTGCTATAGCATGCTATAGGTGCAGCAACAGTTCGTTCAACTCTGGTATAGTTATTCCCGCAGGAACTTTTGAATTTTGAGGGATAAAAAGTAGCCTTTATATGCTATTCCAGCTCCTAACCTATATGTATGCCAAGTTTTATCCGTCCAGTGGTTGAAGCGTGATTGACTAACAAACATCCATCCGCAGACATACAAACTTTCACATTTATAATATTAGTAGGATTGTCCAAAATTAGTAATTAGTAAGTTACAAACCACAATTAAACCAGGTTCTCCAAGCAAGCGTTTTTAACGAACATAATAGTTGCAATACCAGTAAATATTTGTTTGTGTGGACACCAATGCTTTGTTGACCTGAAGAGCTTTTCTGGAACTGATGATCCAAAAAAAGATATTCAGACTGTTTTTATGTAGGATTAAGAGATTCTATAACGTGTTTATGTTCTCCTAGTTTTTAAAATCCATTCTACTGCCCCATTGAAAGGTTCAAACTGTAAGAAAAGAACGTATCTGGAAACATTTGCTAAAAAATTACTGTGTTTTCTTAGATATTTTTAAAAACATTGATTTATAAAAAGAAATGAACTTGTTAAATGAACTTAATTTGAGATCAACATCGTCGAATCAAAGAATACCATTATGTATATAAATACGGGATAAAGAAACAATAAAAAATATCTAAAATTTAAAAAAAACTCGTGTAAGTAGCTTTAAACCCTCGCCAATTTATACTTATACTTATGTCTGATTACTAGGCCATACATCTTATTAAACATGATACCTCTGCTGTAAGTTGGTTAGGAGTTGGGTATCCTGCAGTATCCAGGTGATGCCGCAGCATCAGGTCAAGCTTGCTATGTTCTTGTAATATCATTGAAGTAACAGGATACGAAATTTCGAATAGATCGGTCCTCTAGAAGTCATTAAAGGAATATAACTTAACCAGAAAAGGGCTGATAATCTTCAAACAGCTTAAAAGATTTTCATTATACTGATGTAGGTACAATAAACTATTATTTTTATTTCTTGTATTTCAATGAAAATCTCAGTGAGTTGAGATGTAGTACTACTCACGCAAGCTTTGTTACATATCGCGTCATCCTTGTTTTTATTCAAGTTTTCTGTCACAAAAAACTGCCTCTTAAATAAACCTAAAACAGGAAACAATGAATCTGAAGTACGAACCTATTTCAAGTACCCGTGTTTATTTTCCTACAAGAAGTTATATGGTAAATTACAATATTTCACTCTTTAACACCGCACATATAAAGAAACGATGTAATGTAACACAAAATCTTACAAAAGTTGTTTATCCGTAATGTGTTAACAAAACATATGTCCCACCGAAATACACTGACAAGAATTTTCACACCACCCAGTTCCCATAATCACAAACACTCTTTCCCAAGGCAGATATGTCAGTCAGTCTGTAGGTCAGTGGTGACACTGATAAGTAACCGCTTTTATTATGAATTGGATGCGTTAATGTTTCATTAACGATATTCACGGTTGTTAAATTATTTATTAAAGCGCGTTTAAGAAAAGAGTGTGATTGCTGGATTGGTATTTTAACTCTTCTCTTCCAGCGATTGCTACTTCCTGGCCTCTAAAGTTATGAAGGAACGTACTATTATTTAAGTAGACTGACTTTGACTCTCTTCTACTATTAGTTTTCATTATAGTTTTAAACTGAGAAGATTCGGCAAGGAACTTAACAGTTACTTTTTTTAAATAAATAACAAGTTTCCAATATACTTGTCTAATTTACAATTTTTGTGTAAAGTATAGGAAATAATCTAAAAAAAATGTACATGTTAAAAAAATTGACAGCATAGGAGCGTAGGTCATATAACTCATACTGTAGGATGCACTTACTTAAAGCCTTTTTTCAGACACCATGGTATAGTTGACGAGAAGCCTATTATGAAGCTTACAAAACTCTGCCTACCCTAGCTGGGAAATATGCTTGCGCAGCTCTCTGTTTCTGAAGTTCTGCATTAGTACTTTGTAATTAGACAAAAAAGTTTTGAAAATCAACTAATGTACTCGGATAATCTCGTAATAGAAGCAATTTACTTAGGCGCCTGTAAAAAAGGCGCCGAGTTCGGAATGCGCGCATACGCCGTGACAGCATTCTCGGCTGCGACCTGCCGCACATTATTTGTGTTATACATTTTACGGGCTGGGACAACTGTTTACTTAACAATTGGAATTTGGTGAGATGTTTGTATCTACTATCTCCTCACTTTGTTTCCCGCGTACCGACTTGGATAATGACGGAATTCTTGTGGGATCAAACCGGCGCAGTACCAATAAAGAAGACTGAATCGGATCCCTTCCTGTTGATAGTTTTTTTATAAAAATTGAGAATAAAAAAAAAGAGTGTGTTAAAAATTGTATAGTAGAAAAATATTCGTGTCGATATTAAATAAATGGCTTTCGACCTCGAATTAAGTACTTCGGCAAGACTTCTTTTAATTGTATTTTTATGCTCCTGTTTATCATAACGTGATAAAATGTATTCTCTAAAATGGGTCTCTTCACGCTATTTTTCTAATTTTGTATGAAAAATTTGCTTCGTCACACTCTGTTACTTAAGTGGAGAGTAGTGTGGTCCATTTTTACACGATGTGTAAATGCAAGTGGGACAACACAATCTTTCATACAAACGACAATCAATTTTTATTTATATAGAATTTGGGGTTTACCCCTGAAATAATTTCGATAATACGAGTCATTCTTCTCGCAATTTCGCACGTTTCGGAGTTAAATTTTGAAAAAGTACAAGAATAACCTCATGGCAAATACCTTATGGGTATTTCATGGTGAGTCAGCCACCATGTGTAGCTTTGATTAAATTTAATTGTTTAGTTTTAATTAAATGTAAAGAGTTAACAATTTGTGATATTTCAGAAAATATATTTTAAGTCAATGTATTTTAAATTACCTACGTCCCTCAGGGAGAACACAGTTTACCTGCCTATTGGACCCTAGTATTATTTCTATTGAGTATCGCCACAGTCAATAGGGATGTCTATCGACTGATGGTCTATTGAATGTACCACAGACAATCGAGCGTGGGAGCGATCCCGGCGATGTCGAAGTTAATGGACGTACCAAATGATCTTATTACTTTTGTATTTATTGTCGACAAGCTTTTTGCTTTTGCAACAATAACTGGGGCCAACCGCGTTGCATAATAGTGCCACCCCTACAAAGTTATTAATTGTACTTCTTATGTAACTGTTGTCTATGAATTTATTGCTGCAATAGTGCAATAAACTTGACACACACAGTGGTGTTACACAGTAACTTTGACACAGTGGTCAAAAATCAAAACTATAGTCGCCATATTGAAATAGTGTGAACTTACAACGACACTAGCGACCTAACACCTAAGGTCAGAAGGTCAGAACAGTTTTTTGCACTATTTGATTGCGTCAATTATATTTTTTTTTGGAGTTCTACTTAACTAGTGAATTGTAAACTAATTTCCACATACGTCCTCAGTACTAACGATAAATACCGCCACCACGACTTAAGAATTAGTAGGTAGTTGGCACCTATGTAAACTGACCAGTGAGCTGTTGCAATTTAGGTTTATAAAAGGTTTACTTTATAGCAAATGTTTTTCGATATTCCTATTCAAAAATATTGTGGAATAAGCTAGGACTACCTAGTTATTATCTTTGTAGCTAGGGATGCTGTACCAGTTTTAAAACGGCAACCCAAAGGTGATAGCTATTGATGAAAACGATTAGTACAGTAACTTATTGAAGATTTGCTATTATTTGACTAAAGATGACAGATTTATATTCGGATATTTGCAATAGGCGCCACAATTTGAGCACAAGTGGCGACATCTCGGCCTCGGCAGGAATGCAGCTAGTTTGCAACTCTCACACGCCCAGGATGAGTAGGAACTTTTTTAATAAAAAGGGCGCGATTCCCAGAAGTATCTCGTCGAAGCGGTCGGAGGCTGGCGCTCGCCGGCCATTGTGGCGCGCGGCTAGTTTTGATCTTATTGTATAAATGGGACGCCAAGTTTTTTCAATACGTTCGGAAAAAAGTAGGTAGGTACCTATCACCAGACTCCAGCGGAAATACGGACCCTTGTGTAAAGTAAAATGGGTATATGTTCTACGAAGGAGGTGTTATTTCAATCGTAGGCCGGCTTTGTTGTTGAGGAATGTAGATGGGCTGTCATATTTAATGGGCAGTTTCTCAGTCATTGTATGAGGCTGATGGTGCACATGTACTAAATATTCATCAGGCGGAGAGTTCAGCTCAACGGTGGGCATCTTGGCAATGGAATGCTGGAGATGCTATTAAATTCACAAATTAAATACCAATTTGTCCTGTACGTATCTACAATGGATATATACATATATATCCGTTATGATTTTTTTTTAAACACTGACATTCATTTTAAGTACGTCCAAAGGGTTGCGCGCACGCGTATATTAATTGGGTCAATCAACTTTTCTACCCCGACATTGTTTTGATATTTTAGTTAGATAAAATAACAAATAAATAACATAACTTTTTACTTCAGTATTACTTAACTTTTACTTTTTACTTCTTATTCTACTAGATTTCCTCTACCCAAAGGTTGTCTGGAAGAAATCGCTAAATAGCGATAAGACCGCGTCAATTGTATTTCACCAATCAACTGTATTTACTACTTTTAATTATTTTTTGTGCAATAAAAAATTTACAACTACTTAACGCATTTTAGATTATAAAGTATAGGTATAATAAATGTGTTCCTGTATACAAAAAGTTTAGGTATACCTAAAGTTTTGTAATTAATTAATTCATTCCGAATTTTCAGGTAACAGTTTATATTTTAACATAATTCCTTTTTTAAAAATCCTTGTCGCTCGGTCATAGACTTAGCAAACATTGATTACAAAAAGAAACTTTAAAAGAATTATAGTTACCTCAATTTTAATAACGGACCAATACAAAAATTGCTGAATTATTTTCCCTTGACCTTTCGTATACTTAGTAACTTTTAATATTTCGCGCCCGCATTTTCAGTTTTCGTAACCTTAAATAGAGTAAAGATAAAACGAACCCCTTATATATATATCAAAGGTTTCAGTTTTTACCTTTTTTTGTATAAAACTTCAAAGCTGAAAAACGTAATAGACAAAAGCGACCTAATTGTAATAACCAAACAAGCGATATTTATTATCGGTAGTATGGGGGAACATTGAAGGTTTTCACACGTGTGCTACACCTTTGTACCTGTGTTCATTACCTACTGCACATGTAGGTTCCTATACAAAAGCCTGTTGGCAATGAACGCGCCACACACGTTGAGCTTTGTAAAGGCATACTGTCATGAACAACCTTGTAATTAAGCACGTCATGGTTTTAGATTAAGATATTAATCATAGCGCGGAATTGAGTCTTAGTTCTTGATTAGTTAAGATAGACGAATCCCGGGGTTTCACCTGCCAAAAAACCTATTCCCGTGGGAGCTTTCAATCGCAACAAGAGTATTTTCTGTCCGTTTCTGTTCCTGTAGCCATTTTGGTTGATTTTTGGTATGAACTGTTATACGACCTGCGAAAAAGTGCCCTAAAAAATCCTCGTGTGAACTTGATCGGGATACAAGACGTAATAACTCTGGTCATCTTATTGCTTCGTTGCAACGTTAAGGAATAGGTAGTGCATAATCTTACGATTTAATTTAAGTACAAACATTATAATTTCGAACTACAAGTTATCCTAATCAAAACATTTCATAGCCTATGTTACTCAGGAAAAGTGTAGCTTTCTATTAGTAAAAGATTTTTTTACAATCGGTTCAGTAGTTGCAGTGATTATCCCTTACATAGGTACATATACCTTTATAACAAATATATCTCTATAATAGATTAATAATATTTGAACTTGCATTTAAGTTAAATAATTTAAATTACCTATTAAACTAAGCAAACAAATTTTACCTATCCTTAAACCGAACCCTTTTTCGGGTTTCGGACGTCTGTAAGTCCTTTTGTCAAAGCCAATTGACTCTGAAACTACTGGATCGATTAAGTTGATATTTAACACACCTACAAGTATGAATTTCTGTGTAACGTAAATAGTTAATGAATTTTAAATATGGGGTCACTTTTGGGGGCACAGAAAGTTGTACGCTACAATAACTACCTTTCTGTGTAAGTATTTATCATTTTTATATTGTTAAAGTATAGTAAAATATAGATAAGTACTACATATTATACGGTTACGGTTATTAGGTATACGCTACGGTAAATTGAAAAGTATAAAACTTATAGATCTGTGATACTTCCTTAGTCTTTTTACTAAAAAAGAATTCAACTTTTTAGATCTAAAACTAAGTACCTACGTAGTTATTGTGAAACACTTTTATAACCTAACTACTTAATATTATTTAACTTTGAACTCTGAGATTATCCATACATAAAGCTTAAAAAATTGCTCCAAAACATATATTATATAACTAACAACAAAACAAAACCAACGATAAAAATACCTATGTAAAGGTTTAGGTTGTTAATTAGGTCCGAGATGCACTCAATCAGCTTCACACTAATATCAGCTGCTTTGTGTGTACAAATATCAAATATCAGCTGCTTTGTACGCGTCTTTATCAATAGTAAAACAAAGTTTTCTGACCTCGGGTTTTTGGTCGCTAGAGTCGTTGTAAGTTCACATCTTTTCAATATATGGCGATTGTGGTTTTGACTTTCGACCACCGAGTCGTGCACACACACATGGCTGTCATTCTGTAGACGTACTCACACACTTACACTTCTCAGGGGATATTTCATTCATTATATTGTTTAACAACCGCTCATTATACTTCGCCAGAAGAGAAATCACGGCACGCCGTAAAGCAATCTTGCGCGAGAGGGGAGTGAAGCACCACGAAACCTTGGCAGACATAAAAAACATCCTAAGGTTTAGCGGCCTCCGGCTTAGATAATATCATAGGCTGTTGTTATAGGTATCTTCCTATTACTTATTAATGATTATGTTATATTAGATAGTTCTCAGATCATAGCAAAATTATCGTCAAATTTGCGATTTTGGATTTTGACGGACACTATCGGATTTATCTATGTTAATATCTGTGTTGCTTAGACATTACGTTTACTCTCGTTTATGAAGATTAAAAAATTGGCCAAGTGCAAGTCGGACTCGCGCACGAAGGGTTCCGTACCATCTATATCTATAAAAAACGGTTAAAAAATCACATTTGTTGTATTTTTATAGTGAATATACATAAAACTAAATATTCAGTGAGTGTTTTAAGCGTCTGCCTGTTGGCGTTATCAATATCGAGCAAAAACGAGGAAAAAAAAAAGGGGAGCCCCCTTAAATATTTATTTGATTCTGTTTTTTAGTATTTGTTGTTATAGCGGCAACAGAAATACATCTTCTGTGAAAATTTCAACTGCCTAACTATCACGGTTCATGAGATACAGCCTGGTGACAGACGGACAGCAGAGTCTTAGTAATAGGGTTCCGTTTTTTACTCTTAGGATACGGAACCCTAAAAAACTATCTAAATAAAAGTATAAACAATAATAAGGCGGAAGGAAGAATAGATAAGGAAGAATACTCACTTACCTACATACATACAATAACCCTATTTTTTTTTGGGTAGTCGTGTAAAGAAAGTTCGTCTAAAGGTTATTTTTTACCCCTTTTTTGTGTTTAAATACAATATGATTTAGTTCCTCAAGCACAAAAAAGACACTATAGGTAGAAATTACGTATCCTCTAGAAACATAAAAAATCCGTAGGTATTAAAAACAAAATAGAAATAACAATGAAAGTGACGGAGAAAAAGCTAAAACATTAAATCTGGCTCCGAGATCTAAGATCCAAAGTCATGTTAAGGGATAGTGATAATTTATATAGCACTGGTATGCATTCGTGGCGTTAATAAAGGAATTTTAAGGCCCAATTACTAGCAAGCCGCCCTCCATTAACAACTTTATTTATAAGAGGAGAAATAACTTGCGGCTTTTTAATCAATCATGTAGCAGGGCAGAGGCATCCGGTGGTACAATTGTCCAATAAGTGCTGGTCATTCCGCAATAACCCATGCATTCAATTTTAGAGTTAACGTTTAAATAAAATTACCCATCACTGAACGCCTGAACGAAGTAATGGAATGTTGTTCCTTTGCAAAAAAAAAAAGAGAAATACAAACTGCGAATACAACGCAACAGTTCAACTAGCTGACTCTCTGGTTGCTTTGGTATTTTCTAAAAAAGATTTAATGTTTCGTAAAGTCTTCTTGTATTGTTTAACAGAGAGGGCATTACACAAACCTACCTACTGGTTTATTGTTTTAATTACTGGATTATTTATAACGTAGGCAGAGATGTTATACATACTATCTATGTAACTACCACATAGGTATATACTATTATCTATTATATTTTATCTTCTATCCAAACTTCTAATTGATATTGTACTAGTTTTGCCAACGGCTTCGCCCGCCCTAAATCAGAAATCGGCGCGGTCGTTGTCCACTGCTGAACGTAGGCCTCCCCCATATGTCTCCACAACGGCCGGTCATGACTCATGAGCCGCCTGCGTCCATCGGCTTTTACTAGGTCATCTGTCCACCTGGTAAGAGGGCGTCCCACGCTGCGTCTTCCGATCCGTGGTCGCCACTCGAGAACCTTTCTTCCCCATCGGTTATCGGTCGGGAGGAAATTCCTCGTTTCGGATTTTGTGGCATGTACGCACTACGTATAATCTGGCGGAGCATATGTATGTATGTGGTCTATGGTACTAAAACCTTTTCGGAAACCGGCTTGTTCGGAAGGCTAGCATTGATCAAACCTGTGTTCGAAACGATTTGTAATGATCCTGCACTGAAAAAAAAAGTTTCTTTGAAATTACGAAACTAGCATAGGTTAGCAGATTTACATATAAACTTATAACAACCCAATACAAAACCAAGGGTTGAATTTACAAAACTAAAATGGTTGAGGCCGAAGTGTAGTTTTATCATGATAATATTGCAATTGCAACTAAAGATTTGGTTAAAACAACGAAACACTTTTGTACATTTTACAAAACCAAAAACATATTTTTGCTTTGCAATTTTCATCACAAGCTTTTGATTTATTATTTATCGGGTCTAATTTTTGATACCTTGTTATTATAACGTAGGGATTTTACACAGTAGAGTAACAACTCCGTTGTTTTATTTTAACTATTTCGAGTCCAGTCGTCTCAATATAAGCATAGTAATATACGAGAGACTATGTCTGCACAAGATTGGAATGAAGCCGTAGAAGATCTGTATTCATTCACCCTGTGTATACAACAACATGCCATTCTGAAGCCAGCTTAACGTCGTACTTGATTTTGCTTTGCATTTTTGTTGCTTTAAAGTGTATTTTACTGCGTGACATTGACATCTATAAACTGACTGTTTATTTTTCGTACAATAAAAAACAGCCATGTATAATATATACAGCGCAACAAACTTCTGACCTTCTGAATTTAGGTGTTTCCATTTTACCATTGTAGTTTTGATTTTTGACCACCGGACCAGAAAAGTTTGCACTATACAATGTACAATATCCAACACAACAGTAACAAAGTTCTTTTTTTACCTCTGAATATTTAAATATTTCATATTTTTTTACCAATTACTTAGCCCTTTATTTATTTTGAAACTAGATTTTGACAGCGGCTTCGCGCCTGCGCTAAATTTGGTTATCGGTGTGGAACTTCTTAATTTAATCGTTAATGTTACTAATGAAGTTTGCTATAGCAAGCTATAGTTCGATTAATCTCGGTTATATTTATTCCCGAGGGTACTTTTGATTTTGTTCAGGATAAACAGTAGCCTATGTTCTAAGCCAGGACCTAACTTACATGTATGCCAAGATTCATCTCGATTCGTTCAGTGGTTGAAGCGTGATTGAGTAACAAACATCTATCCATCCATCCATGCAGACATAGTTTCACATTTATAATATTAGTAGGATAGGATAAGATAATAGGGTTTTAATACACGTGATGGCAAATAACAAGCATGTTTTTTATCATCTACGTTTTTAATGAAATTATAGCTTTAACCCGGTAAGCCCTTAATAGTTTTCTAGTTTCCTAACCTTGGTTACCTATAAGGATGTGTGACCATGTTGTAAATAAATTAAGGGAGGGGTCAAGCCGAATCTCACTTAAATCTCATGTGGGGGAAATGGGGGGGTCACGACAAATATTATGTAATATTTATTCTTAAGAAATATTGAAAAATTGTTAGAAAAATTAGTTAAATTAAGTAAAATATGGTTCTTCACTAACATATGACTAAATCCTACTCAACAATATACGAAATGTCTTTTAAAAACCTGACTCAAATTATTGAATATTGCATTGTTACCGGGTTCTGAGCTATATTTAAAGTTACAAGTTACAATTTAATAGCTCATCGGAAAATTGGTTAAGAGTTTGAAGATTTTTGTATGGAGGGTGGCTCTAACATTGATTCTATTTTTTTTAAATGGCGGTGTAAGATGAAAGTTATACATTTGCATAGGGGACACTAACACAAAGACAAATAACGTAGGTCCGAAATGTCCTGTTTCAAAGATATTTACAAGTAAAGTGATGAAATTAGAGTAATAGTTAATTTCTGTTATGAATATCTCATACACCTGACGTTGTAAGATTTTCTTTCAACGGAGTGCTCTATATCCGATAGTTGTTACATCTAAGTTTGCTAAATAAAAGAAAAAAAAGTAACAAGCAGCGGGAATGACCTCTTCCACCGATGCCATAAAATACAGGATTTTTTTCATATTTCACAGGTTTGATTCCTGGTTCGAACAGGTTATTTATCCAATAATTTTTGAATATAGTTTTACTTATTTCAAAAAATAAATTTTCTTACAATAATTTTTACCTTCTTTATATATTTATATCTATATTTAGAGTATCTACTTAATCTCAAACCACGGCTTTTCTTTTTCACCCTTTTATTCTTCTGAATATTACAACTTTGACGGACCAATTTCTTTTTATTAAAGATAAGAAAAAGTAAATATGTATATTCTTTGTATTCTATGTATAAGCTTTGGAGAATTATGCGCCACATACTAGGATACGAACCATTTGTTTTAGCTTTTTTAATGTATGGGTCCCCGGCCATTCCTTTGAATTTTAATTGAATTTCTGATTTAATATACGGTTTGAGATGAACATTCCATAGAAAATATTCAAATTTCAGGTCAGTAACTCACTTCGTTCACTAGCTAGAGACCCGTTTTGTCTTTTGAGTACGGAATCCTAAAAATAAACACAATGATTAACTAATTAAGAGAAACTATAAACGGTAGAAGTATTTTCATTCGTTTAAGTACGACCATCGAATATCCCGTTTCTGACGGCCCTGCAATGCGCCCCATTACCCTGACTCCGATAGCCAAAGCCACCGACCACAGGCCGCACGCACTCGTCCAAAAATACCATCAGACGTAACTTAATATTTCCCAAGCAGGCTTTTATTTATTAGCCGAGTCGACGATCACCGGCGCCGCGACAACTTTACTTCCCAGAATCGAACTCGACGTGTCGGTTCAAAGCCGTTAAATCTATGAAAAAACGCCATTTACGTCAATGAAAAAATCGGGATACGAGCCGTATTTATCTGAAGACCGTGAGTTATGCGCTTTTTGTTTAGACCCGATTTGCAGGAATCCGCAGGTACCGCCTAAATATTAATTTGTTAATTTAACTTCCATACTGGGCGTGTCCGGGGCATATTAGTTAACACGAATTATTAAACAACAGATTTTTGTGAAAACTGAGCAATGAAGATCGATGAACTGAAACAGCCACGAAAACTGACTGACTGGGGGTAATAGAGAGTCGGATGGCAGCGATGGTTGAACACGCTGGGAAAATTGCATAGTAAACTATTTTCATGAGAACATTAAAATATTTTCCAATTTCAATTTAATGTTAGAAGATAATATAAAAAAAAATGTTTTGATTGGTTTTTTTTCATCACACTTACTCGTAAATAGTGTCATTATAGATGCAGGTAAAGTGGGTGCAAAGATCTTAATTACTCCCACGGGCTTTTTTTAGGAAATTTTACTTTTCTCAAAGCACAGCACGCGAAAGATATTCATAGAACTCACGGGTGGTAATGACGCGCCTATACTATCAAGTACGTATAAAAGCTGTACTGGGACCTTATTGAGAACAGTTTTGAGCTATTTGAATTCTGGAATTCAAGAGAAAAATGTATGCAAGTACATTCACGGGTTTCGAGTTGTAAGTCAGACATACATTTTTGTCTCAAATTCCAGAGTCCGAATAGCTCGAAACTGCTCCCAATAAGGTCCCATTTCTCTAAAATATGAACTACGCGCACATTACAAGCGAGCAATTACAAGTTTTAACTACAGCCTAAACTTTTTAATTTATAAATTATCTATATTCTCTTTAGCGCCATCTGGTTTTTTTTCTACTTCTGTTTCCGCTATGTCAATTGCGTTTTGGTGAGTTTATTTATATATTCACCTTATATTTTTGTTTATTTACTCGCTAATGTGATGAAAAACCTTGTGTGTAACACGGGCAGTACGGAAATTATAAACTCAAGTCATTAAAGCCTTCGGTCTCCGGTATCTTTGTCCTGACCACCTTTAATACACAATGTACTATTATCGAGCAGATTTTCAACTTAACGATATTAAACAAAAACATCTAATAGACTAGGGAGACCTACCCCAGACTCGGTAATTCGGGAGTAAAATATAATACGATTTTTGAGAGTTAATATTTACTTGCATATATTTTTCTTTCGAATTCCAGAGTCTAGCATACTCCAGACAGTTTAGAATAAGCCCTAAGATGTAACTATGTTAACATTTTTAGGGCTTTTATAGATCCCTCATTGCATAGATTTTAATTTTTCTGCTCATTGTAGTACTACCTAGTGTAAGTTCATAAAATAGATCTAGAGATTCGGAGAATAGAAGATCACTAGCTTATCCAAATTTAATACCAGTATGCCAGTAAGGTGGCCAACAAGCTAACGGTCTGCCTGATGTTAAGTGGTCACTGCAGCCTCACCATGGGCATTACTCGCACGTAGTCCACCCTTTAATAATCTCATCACTATTTTCTTGAAGAACCCCGTACTGTAGTCCATCAAGAAAACCTTGGCAGGGAGCTCATTCCACAACCTAAGCGATCGCGAGAGTTAATCTCTGAAACTGCATTGTACATGACCATTTATTATAAGGTGTGAGATAAATCCCCTGCCGATGTCGAGCGGTGCGATGGTAGAAAATAGCCGTGGGCATAATTTCGACCAATTCTTCAGAACACATCAAATTACACAAGCGATAGAACACTCACAGTGAGGCAAACTTAACATCTGACCAGACTGTTCATTGTTCCAGTGGCCTCCAGCCTAGCTCTGGTATCAAAAAGTAACTATACCTATTTCTAAAGTAACTTTGATTCTTACATAATTTGAACGATGGCGGGGACTTTTTCAGAAACTCTAAAATATATAAATATTTTTAAAACTAATATGTACGTATTGTACGTAGGTACCTACCACATAATTTATTACTGTCGTAAATTAAAAATATGTATATTTATAAGTGCGGTTAGGGTACTTTTATAAGGTAGTGGTGATGGTAATACGGAAAAATGTAATAAGTTTTTCTTACTGCAACGATCAGTATCACACACAAAGATATAAGTCATCTTTGATCACACATATATCTAAATTGTGATACATAAACCGTGAGATTTTTAAAATTCGTGAAATATTCTTTATTTTGGTCACAAAAATAGATAAACGGTTATTTTCGATCAATTAATTTCTGATGCGCCAGGTATAAAATTTATAAAAAGGTCACCTCTAAACTCTACAGGGTGACTAAATCCTGAAAAATCGAAATAACTTTTAATGAAAAATTCGAAGAAAGATAAATAAACCAAGAACAAGAAATTTTTCTTCATGCACAAGTTTTCAAATTCTGTCATTTCAAAAAGCGACCTTTGAAAAAATGAGCGTAATGGTCCACAGAACGAGATCCTTTATTTTTCACCTTCTGACATTGGTTGCAACCCTGTATAATATGCAAGAAAACTACCCCTACGACGTGTCAAAATACCCCTTGTAGGTAATATTTTTTTTGGCCTTAAACTGCTAGTAAGTCAGTCAGTCACTATCAGTGTCCAAAGATCCTACCCCACCTAGTTTCAGGCCAAGTCAGGAGGTATGTTTCTGCCCCTTCCCTTGTATGTTTTTTCCTACAAAATGCAAGTGTAGGTATCTTTTTTGAGTGAATCATGAACTAAATTAAATCAGATCTGCAGTATATGTGGGTTTCAAAATCATCAAAATGTTTGGTTATTTTACTTTTTCTGCATTTTATGTTAATTCAATTGAAAGTTTTAAGAGAACGTCAAACTTTATGTATAACCTAATACTATATATCTTATATCCGCCTAAACATCTTTACAAAAGGAGTACGAAAACTATTAGCAATTTCTAAACCTCCTGTATATTAAAAAATAGATGATGGTAACAAGAAAGCGCCACGTAAACTTCATGCCTGAATGCACCTGACACCATAATAAATGGTAGGCCAACGACAACAATGGAGAGGATCCGAGGAATTTCGGCACTTTGACTCCGACGTAAGCCGATTGTCGTCATAATCTGTTTTTGTGACGCAGTCGGCTACGTAATACCCGTATTTGACTTTTTACCCATTGATGCATCAGCTGATTTTGCATGTTTTGTTATAAAAGTGACAGAATTCAATTATTTATGACGTTTTATAATTCTATAATACGTACCTTTATCACACGTCTAAACGTTAAAAAGAAACTAAACCATAGAGCAGTACTTCAAAAGATTTAAGTAGCGCTTTCTTTAATTAATCGACAAGCTTTTGCCCACGGTTCCGCCCGCCATAAATTCGGTTATCGGTATAGGATTTGAACGGCAAATCCTCAATTATAGAAAAAAAAACTGACTCACACTTGACGTTTTCAAGTAGCCCATGTCCTTCCCCAGGACTCAAACTATCTCCATGCTAAATTTCATCTTAATCGGTACAGTGGTTTAAGCGTGAGTAGGTAACAGACAGTTATTTTGGCATTTAAAATATTTATATGGATATACTAGCTACTTGCAAACGTTAGAAATGTACTAGATTCTTTTTTATTGGCTAGTTCTTTACATTTGTAGTGAGACTGCTATATATATAGATATACCTTAAGTATGCGCAAACAAAATCTAAGAAGTGTTATAAATTTTTTTCACTGAGTTATTAGTACTTTACCGAGAACATAAATTAATAGGTCGTATCGTACTTATTAAATCTTAAAAACACCTAATCCACAATTTTTTCAATAAAAAAATATGAATTAAATAATCCACTAGAAACTAGAAAGTTATTTAATCCATACATATATATCCATAGCAGGCATACTGACACCATTAAACTGACACCACAACATCTACTGACGTGTTTTCTTCGCCTTGCCGTTGGATCACATCACACAAGATTGAAATGCATACATAGCTGCGCATGTGGGCATTTAAAGATAACTTTAGAAAATATATCGTAATATGGCTTGCTATAATTTGTATTAATACATATTATAGCTCCGTATGTAATGGGCTTTATACTCCGAGGAAAAGAATTTCACCTCCATATGGAGGGGTGTGGCACATGAGTACGTTCGTGTATGTATGTAGGTATATACATATTTGGATAGATGTTGTGTACTTGATGGCTTGGATCCTGCATGGCTGATTGGTATAAGGTGTAAATCCGGAACTTTGTTGTCACTTCTCCCCTTAGGCTAGTTTCCGAAGTGATGACAGTTTAAATGATGTGCATTTGTTGCCGGGCTGTTGTGTCGGAGCTGGGCAACTTTCGGGTGTGCGATATTTCGGGTCTGTATAAATGAGTGTGTGCATTTATGAATATATGCATGTTTGTGTGATGCACCCGCTTGCCTTCGGAACCCTGCCACTATCAGGCGAGACCCACGTCAGAGGTCGAGTTATTTATTTCGACTAATAACTTTTAGACATAGTGAAAACACACTTACTTGTGGTCGCCAGCCACGATATAAGTTATTTCGACGAGGTGCGGGTTCGAATCCCGTTCCCCCACAACACTGGATACCTCGATCAGATATCACTAGATGTGTTATATTGAGTAATAACAGGAAAGTGAAAGTGCTAAGGGCACCTCCTCACGGGGGATTCCCGCGCATTCGGGAACTGTCCCCGCGGGAATGAGTGGAGATAGTAATTTTATTTTATTTTATATTTGCGGAACATCGGTTACGTGTGAAAAAAATTAAGAGTGTATGTGTGTATTAATATCGGGTACTAACCTGGTCAAATCTTTATTAAAACGTATGACGTTTAGAAGAATATAACACAGTAGAGTAAAAAACCTGTTGTTTTATTTAGTAATTTTGAGACCAGTCGTCTTAATATGTATGTGTACGTCTACTGTGTAGTGATATATGATGTATGAATATATTTTTCGAGGGAGTTACTTTAAATCCCGTCACAGAATAATTGAGGACTTTTAACTTATCATATGGGTGGGTACCATGCAATCTGAAAACAAATAGGCAATGAAATGTTACTTGAATTTTGATTTTTTTTTAATCAAAATATTGACATTGTAAAGCTTGTTTATTAAATGTTTCACAAAATATGTATGTATTAGTTGATTCACTATAATATTATTTCGTTTGTAATTTTACAAAGAGTACCTATTGAACGCACGGGATGGATTATTGTACTTAAAATTTATAAAAATTTAAATGTATAAAAAAAAATTCAATTGAAACAATACATGAATAACACAAGGCAACAAGGATTTTGTTGCTCCCAAAATATGTTTTATTTTCCATTTATTTAAGCCAATATTTTACAATAAACACCAAGAATAGTTATCGTTAGCTCATATTTTTAAGATAAATGAGATCTAATTGTCAAAAATTGATGATTTTGGTAATTTTTAATATTCTGTTTTTAACAAAAAAAAAATTGTGTCCATTTCAAATGATATGATAGTAAATTTGAACTATTATATTTATTAATGTGTAAAATTTGGTACAGTTTCTTTTATTTTTACCGAAGTTATAATTTTTTTACCAAAATGTTTTCTTTTCCATACAAATTAGTTTAGGCTCCATAGTAGCGATGAGAATACATATATGGAATGCTTATAGCTTAGCGATGGTAAATCATACAAGTCTATTTTAAAAATCATTTAAATTTTATTGTGACTTGTGGTTATATAATAAAAAGAAAAAAAGTACTCAGTTCAGAAATAAATCATAAATATGACTAAAAACGTGCTTTTTGCACCATTTAACCTAATTTTTATATAAAACTGTACCTGATGACAATATTTCAAGTCTGGATTTTTATTTAAAATGTAAAATTGTACAAGAATCCATGCGTAAGCGGCCGGCAACTAATAAAGCGCTTTATTTTGTGGACTTGCGTAATGATTGTTTATTTTCATTTCTTAATTAAATTATGTGTATCATATTGTATGAAGTTTTACAGTGTATTTGATAGGTAATGATATATGTAGTATAAATGTGTCTTTTAAAGATTTACAAAAGTTCTGTTATAATGTAAACATAAATAAAAGTGATTACGATGTGCCACCTGCACTGACCCACCCAACTGACTTCTTGTTTTTCACTAAGTATAAAAAGGATTGGCTCGATAGCCTAGTGCAAACCGCCCCAACTATTCGCAGCAGAGTGCAAACAGCACCGCAGCAAAAGTTAGTCCGCGTGTAGTTGCCAAGGCCATCTGCGGCAAACAACAGTAGTCAGTAGTTAGAAAAAAAAGCCGGGTCAGTCTCAAGCGCGATATACCAGGTATACTTGGTTCACCTGGGCGCTTTGACTAGTTAGATTTAATAATTATTATAGGCTAGGGCTGAAGAGTTTCTTCTCTTCGGAACGCCTTTGCTTTTCCAAAATGGCGGTAATTTTAATTCAGATTTAGTTTTTAAGAGCGGTTGCCCTACTACCAACTGGTTGTATTAACTGTGATGCGAAATAAAAGCAATAGAACTATAGCGCTACAGTGTAATTGTATTGTAAGCCGTCACGCTGCCGAAACTGAATGGGAATTCAGTATATAAAATACTTTAGTTAAGTAAAATTGATTATGTAACTTGTTTGCAGGAGATGATATTTTGTGTATTTTGTTAAATGTTAAATTGATATTACGTAAGTGATACCTAGCTGAGAATTTCTTTGTGGCATTTGACTGGACGAGTCATTAAGGTCCTTAAGTACTTATAATTGTTCTTCTCGCAGTTTGTGAATAAATAGCTTACGAATCTTAGAAACACTTAAAGGCTTATTTGTGTTTTTACTTGAAACTTAGATTTAATAAGCATATACTTAATATCTCGTACAAATTGTTATAATTTTGGTATACTAATAAAACATTCAAAAGAGCTAGAGAGTTTCTTTCACCGTTTCTTCTCACTAGAACGCCACCTTGATTCCGAAACGGTAGCAGTTTATAGACTTTTTGTATCATTCCTTTAAAACTGTTATCAATATATCGTATCCTACATACATAATGTAGAAACTTACACAAGCGATAAAACAGTAGTGTAATTAGTTTGTAAAGCTAGTTGTAGTTAATTCACATGACGATTTGAAAGTGTTCCTAGAAACCAATTTGAATTTTAAATAAAAAAGCCGGCCGAGTGCAAGTGGGACTCGCGCACCGATGGTTCCGTACCTGCCACCATTTACGTGATTACAAAAAGTTTTGTAGGGAAGGTCCCTACACGTAAAGTGGGGATAAGATTTTTTTTCTCGTCTACCCCTATAGTGTGGGATGTCGTTGAATGACTCATTAAAATATTGAAGGTGTGTGAAAACCATTTTACGATTCAGCGATGCATTTGCAAAATATTGAGCTTTAAAAAGAAATTTTTTATTAGAGCCCACTTCCCCCCCTCTGCTAGTTAAATGGTAGGTAAGTGTGTATGAGCTCTAAAGTATAACAACAATAATAATAAAAACCGGCGAAGGAACCACTTACCATCTTAAATTACCGTTACAGCGCCATCTAGCTATTTTTAAACGAAACAGTAACACATTTGTTTGTTAGAAACGATATTTAAAGCTAAGCAACGTCAGTCTTGATTAGTAATTGGATGGGTGACCGCTTACCGGGACACTTGTTTTTTTGTTTGTGCTTGTAAATTACGTAAATGGTAGAAGGTACGGAACCCTCGGTGCGCAAGTCCAACTTGCACTTGGCCGGTTTTTATTTAATGCTTTAATGAAATTTCTTTTGTACTTTTGTGATAGTTTCAAAACAGTTCAAAGAGTAATTAGTATTTGCAACTATCACAAAACCAGAAAAATTGCAATTTTATCAAAGTAGCACATGTTTATTCTTGTGAAATAAGATTAAGATGAAAAATAAAAATAAACAATATTTTTTTAAATTATGTATTCTTTGTGATTTAAAGTGGAATTATAATTTACAATTTTAAACAAGATCCTGATGTCATCTCTGAGTTCTTAAACTTTTACCTTAACATCCGAGTGTTTGCAAGTAATATTTGGCATATCAGCTTAACTGCAACCAGGGTGAAACCAATCATTGTTAATATTATTTTATTTCTGCGTAAATTAACCCATCCAGGGTCTCTGGCACACACCCGCACAAAGTGGGGGACTAAGGTGGCTTCATTTACAGCGTGGCAACGATAAGTGATTTCACTCGATTATTTCCAAGCCATATACGATATCGAAATACTGATTCTTGATCCTGAAAGTGCTTCACGAGATCTATCTTGATACCATTGATCAATAATGGTTTATAAAATAAACTAGATATATTCAAATATGTAATGATTTCAGCTTCCTTATCTATACTAATATTAGAAAGAGGAAAGATTTGATTGTTTGTTTGTATTGACAGGCTCCGAAACTACTGGACCGATTTGAAAAATTCTTTTACCATTAGAAGCCGACATTATCCCTGATGAACATAGGCTACTTTTTACCGTGGGAAAATGTCTTTCCTACGGGTAATAGGACTACGGGTAGTAAGAATTATCCTTCCGTACATTCCTAATTACTTAATTACGTAATTACTTCCTTTTCCACGTAACTTCTAAACGGCTGAACAGATTGTGTTGAAATTTTATATGGGTATTTCGGTGGTTTCCTGGATGATTTAAAAATACAATTGGACCCGGTAGATGGTATGTCAACTATTAAACGGCTAGACCGATTAGGTTAAAATTTTGTATGTGCATTTCCATGGTTTCACAGACACGAATGTATTATGCCATTAAAGAGGAAAGACTTGATTTTTTGTTATTTTTCTATAATTGAGGAGTTGCCATAAGAACCTACGCCGATAACGAAATTTAGGGCGGGCGAAGCCGCTGGCAGAAGCTAGTATATAATAAGGCGATTAGCGACATGGCACTCATCGCATGATACCTAATACATTAGCATATTTAAAATCAATAAATACGCCTAAATTATATCGTAAATAATTTTAAATAAGTACGTAATTTACAAGCTTATCAATTTTATTAAATTTCATTTCTTAATAGTTTTTTTAATAATGTTAGAAGTGTCGTCCCCCATTTTCAGTGCATTTTCTCGCTCTATCTACTGTCTCTCTATGAACAATCAACGCTATAGCATTTCTTATACAAATTTGTAGTTCACCGAGGGGCCCCTTTCCTATCATGCGGAGCTGGTCCACGTGCGTTTAATAGCACGCTCCTAGCTACACGCAGGACAAAGATTTCGTCCGCCGCTGCACTCTCGTGCGTGTCGCCAGTAAGTATTTTTTTCGCTCTTCGGGTGAGTGCCATGTTGCCATACTATAGGTATGGAAGCTGAAAACATCATATTTTCAGACAATTCCAGTTATTTTTAAACTGTTATTAATACTATTGAATAGAGCTCGTGACACTTTCATAATCAATAATCAGTATTTCGATAGCATATATGTTTCAGAAATAATAGAGTGAGATCACTTATCGTTTCCACCTTGTATGTCTTATACGTCGTTGATAACCAGCTTAAAGTAATAGGTTGTAAAATTGAAGGCTAGAAACATAATAATCTACCCCATTGCCAAAAACTGAAACTATTAGAAGCACTTACCTAAGTCAGGATTGGACATGTGCATATAACGTTACTAAAATTATTGATTTTACGATATATCATATATATTGAAACGTTCCTAAAATATGTTCTCGGTTGCTAAAATCACATTTGCCATCACAAATCAGTACATTTTAATCCTTTCTTTCGACAGGCACACCTAACACTACAACACAACACAAAATTGTTAAATTATCAATTAATTAGCTCAAATAGTAAGTAGACTAAAGAAAGTGGCAATTGGCAAGCTGATTGATAAGAAGGCGTGGGCGGCTCAGGTTTAACGGCCTAGAAGTGGACATTTTCCAGCTGAGACGACGACGACGCAACACCACACCGTGACTTACACTGCACCAAAATTTGTTATAGACAAGCGGTAGCAGCTTTGGATGCTAGTAGTCTACTTTGGTGTCCAATCGTTATTTAAGTCTGTTTCCCATCAGCAATTTGCAAGACTGAGATTCGAAATCGTTTGACTTTGTGCGTCCACATCCTAGTAAAAAGCTCTTTGGAGATGCTGCTCCTAAGATCAGTTTGCCAGGTTGTGCACTTATGGGGTTAAACGACGATGTCCATTCAAAATATTTCCAGTTCTTCGAATTGGAGATGGAAACGATAGCTAGTTTAGCGCACTTAAACCTTTTTTCTCATGAAGTTCGTTACTGCCTTAACAATAACACACACAATAAAAAAAGAATGATCCAATTTGGTGCAGTCGTTCGGAAGTTATGGCGTGACCAAGGGAAACAGGGAATCAATTGTATATATATACCTATAGATAAATATGTTTTACAAATAAAATCTATTGTATTGTATTTTAAGTAATCACTTGTAACGAAAAGGTGTTACGCAATTTACCGAATGCTGCCCACTCGAGCTGCATGCTAAGATAGATCTCTTTCTCAAATTTGGTCCTAACCTACTTAACTGCACTACTTGCTCTAGATATTTGTGTCCATCAACAATTTAGAAACTTGTATTTCCAACACGAACGCGCGACGTGGTGGATATTGAAGTTTACCTTCGTTGCATCAACAGTGCAACAAACTTTACTGACTTTCTGACCTTGGGTGTTTGGTCGCTACCTAAAGTTTCCAAAGTTTTAATATGGCGACTATACTAACCACCATTAAGCCATTTTAAGGGCTATCTTGTAGGGATACTCTGCTGAAGTCTCCAAGAATCGTGTCATAGTCAAATTCGCAAAAAAATCCAGAGATTTTGCCGTGACTATTACGCCGTCGGCAAAACGAAGGAGTGATGTGCTCGCCATTTCAGAAGCTCAAACACATTTTCTTACTGTTCAGCCTTTCTGCAGTTGGATTAGTCATTGGTTTCGTACTCTGGTCATGTAATCGGGTAGAAATGGTGGATTTTCTATTGGTATCAAACACTTCGATGTACAGATATTCAGTTTCGCAGTGCTGGAGGTGAAAAGACTGTTATACCGCAGGCGCACGGGTAGTATGAAAATAATTGCAGTAGACAACCGGCCGAGATAATGCTAATGTAACTTTTTCAGCAGAAGTACACTATATCTATACTACAGTATTGGGTTCTTCAAGAAAGAAGTTATTAGATATTTGAACGGACGGCAACGCGCAAGTGTTTGCCCAGGTGTTGCAAGCGTCCATAGGCTGCGGTGACCGCTTACCATCAGGCGGACCGCAAGTTTGTTTGCCACCAAAGTGGAAATAAAAATAATTCAGTAAAGTTCGAATAAATTATTGTAGATATAGTAGTTCTCCATTTAAATGTGGCTGCATTGTATTAAAATACTCACACTTTCATGGTTCAATCCAGTAAAATAATATTAATATATATATATTCACATTACATTATTTATCATTAGACATTTATATATTAAAGTCACTCACGTTGAATCGCTATCACTACCGGAATAATTCGCCAACAAAGATAGTCCAGATGCCGCAGGACTTTTGTCTTTAGTTAAAACACTTTCTGTGCTTTGAGAAACAGTTTTAGCTGTTTCTGTAACACTTTGTGATAAAACCTCTGATATTTTCCCTGTATCGCTTTGAACATTACTTTTTGTAGCAGTTTCCACTATTCTTTTACTTTTCACGAGGTTTGCTAGTGCAGGTTTTTTAGATAAAACGCCTATACTTCTGTTCCAAGTTTGAGTTCTATTTGCGGTACTTTGCTTTGGTGCCATTATTTCTACTTTGGCAGTTTTTGAAGGGGGTTCATCTTCCTCATGCACTTCTTCAATTATTTCTTCTGCAACTACCTTTTGGTTTGATGGAGTGCCAAATTTTATGGACCTGGAAATAAATATTTAAATAACTAAGTATTTTGTTGGCCAAAACTAAACATAATTCATTACATTTGTTTAAATAACATTCGTTTACCCGTTGTTTATTTACTTATTTGCTATTTCTAGGTAAAGGAGTCGCACTTTATTAACTTTGATACATAAAAATAATCAAAGGTAAATATACAAAAAATGTACCTTTAAAAGGTAAACTAGCAAAATATGACCCTATGACAAAAGCTTACTTAACATACATTTTTATTTACCTGTTTAACAATACATTCACAAATCATTCAAACATTATTTACCTGTTTAACAATACCTTCACAAATCATTCAAACATTACCATCTAACTGCATACCTTTATTATGTTAATTCACTTGCCCATTCTTTGCCCAATCTAAGTTCTTTTACTTGGTTTGAATAATTTAATTTATATGGTGATATGTAATGCCCATTCAGTAATTTTAACCGGTACGACTGGCGCTATTGTTTTAAAACGGTGACATATCCTGGTGCACTAGAACGTGTGGCTGGGTATCAGTTATGTCGCCACGGCAGTTTAATGCGCCAATCAGCTGACTTGACAAAAATATATAAAAAATCGTTAAATCTTACAATCACGTCTGCAGTTTTATCTGGAACTAAAGATTTAAGTCGCTGGAAACCACAAACGACATTGTAAGACGACCAACAAATTGGTGAAGATATTAAAAGAACTGGAAGGCAAATTTTACCTACTGTATTACATAACTTAGGAGTCTAAACTTTAGCTAGAGACTGTAATAATTATGAGAAAAAGACTGGTAGGGACATATCATTTAGCCAGAGGTTTACGTCAGATGCTAAATCTCTAACAGGCTGATACGTAAGATGACTAGACGCGACCTTCGACGCTCTAACATACGCAGCCTTAAGCACAACAAAGGGTCGAAAGTCTTCGAAGGTCAGCTCGTAAAGAGCCATTTGACAAGACCTGAAACTTCAGTTAGACCAGAAACGTCGGCAAAATTCATAGAACCGAAGATTAAAAGCTAAAACCCAACCACTCGCTTGTTTATATTGCACCACTACATGGTATAGATAGGAGCATAATCTGTCTTAGTCTAACAAGCGCAGATTTGTCAAAGAGCTAAGAAATTTGGTTAAAAATTAAGATTTCATCATACTGTAAAGCAGCATGACAATGTATGCAGATATTGTCCATGGTCGGAAGATCATAGAAGTCCAAAAGCCTTACTTGCCTTTGCTAATCTGCCAACAGACATACTTCGTTATAACAGTAGCCAGACCAAACCAAGCAGGATGACAACACACAAACTATTAAAAGCTCGTACGCTACGGCATTGAATCATAAATTTCTACGATATTTATATTACGTTATATATACGTTATATACGTTTTTTTTAACCGATCCAAATATACAATCACTTCAAAGAGTTGATCGTTTAAAGCAAGGACTAATACCGTTATGAATATATTATTATAATACATGTAAATACTCCGGGCGCGACAGACTCCCCCTGTACCCTACTGTACAAAATGTCATAGCAGAAACAATATATAATTTCAATGCTGATATACTGGTTTTAAAAAGATAATTTATACCGATATAAAGTCCCTAGTTCAATGTGAAATTGTTTAGCTTTAGCAGTTTAACAACAAGTAGAAGTGATAAATGTTACATGGTGCTATAGTGGTAGTTTCGTGAAGGTTAGAAATTTGATTCATCAAGAATAGGAAAAAAAAGTTTGTAGAGATTTCTGCAGAGGTTTTTTTATACCACTAAGATGAAAAACAAGGCAGGCATTATCTACTCCAAACTTACTTGATAAACTCATTGTCTTCTCTTTCTTCACGCGCTTTTCGTTCTTCTTCAGTCTCAGGTTGATACTGTTTTAGCATCCCTTCATAATCAACGGCGCGTTGTCTTCTGTTTAGTTCCTTCAACTCCTCTAAACTTTCTAGTAATTCAATTTCTTGTCTTGACTGCTCTGTCCTATATTCTGAAATTTAAAATAAACAATTTTTCAACATCTATGTTTTTTTTTAAATGTCAATATCATTTATCACATTACTAAAATTTACTGTATCTTCATTAATAAGAGTTATAATTATACTATAGAAACAATTAGATATTGGCTATTAGAGCAGCATGTATGTATTCCGTCACGGCTACAATCCCCCAATTTCGCCGCTTGCTTGCTAGTACGATATCTACTTCTACTATACATACACTATCATTGCCAGGGACAGAATATAATACACCCTTTGCTAGTTCTTAAGGAACTATAAGAAGTAAGTCAGAAATGGACAAAACCTCAATATTAATTTATTAATATATAAGGACTTTGAGAATCAGTATACATATAAAAAATATTAAACTGTAGTAAAGTTAGTAGTTTTTCTACTTTGAGGTAGTAGAAAAATAACGTTCATACTGAGTACAAAATGATTTTCTTGCTGTCGGAATAAAAGCTTTTAACGTTCGCCTTCAGCTCACGTTACAAACTAGCTTAAGAAAAAGCGTCATTTTGTACTTGGTTGTCCCATCTATTCCAAAAGAGGCGAAGGGTTCATCGATAAGTGCGAGCAAACTGGGTAATTCCGGGCACTTAATTCGCAATTCGCTTCGATAAAGTCCTGGCCGGTAATAAATAAAGCGTGCCTGCTGATGCGGTTCACCAAATTTAAAAAACACTACGCGGGAACTTTTTATTCGTTTTTATTACTTTTTATCAAAATATTACAGACAATTTTAATTTGATTCACACAAATTCAATAAAAGATGAATTTTAGCAATAAAAGTAAAATATAAACACCAGAAAGGCTAAAATTAAATGCAAAAACTGTCATAACTATCATTACTACCAAACAAATCAAGACAAATATAAATTTGTAATTTGGTTATGTAAATATAAATGTTCATCACTACTAAAAGCAACCCTTACTTATCTTTCTCATAGAGGGGGATGAAAAGCAGGGTGTGCCACATGGTACTAAATTTACTTAACCTCGAGCGACGTACTTTGAATCCCTCGCTTCGCTCTGGATTCAAACAATTGCTCTTGCTCTCGATACATTATTTTGGTCCATTGTGGCAGAGCATCTACTATAGCACCACATGTGTGGCTTCGTAAAGACTCCTTGATGGTAAATCTCATTATATCAAAAGAAAATTTGTACGATATCTTTGATTAAATTATAAATATTTTTAATTTTTGTAACAAAAAAGAATGAATATAGCCAAAAGATTCGACTTTTTAAGCAATGTGACACATGTTATTTAATTTACTATAAAGTTATTAGACCTTTGTACTATGTAAAATGCTACTGTAATTATATACCTAAAATTTAAATAGTTCTACCTAATAATTTCATAGGATTATTGGCTTCTTCTTCTTTCTGTTCATCTTCTTCTCTTTTTGCTTGCTCCTCAGCCAATTTCAAAGCCATGAAATTTCTTGTTGCTCCTGCCTCTATCTCATAGTCAGTGTTTTTTGGATCTGTTTTAAATGATATCTCTTGTAAACACCTTGTACACTGAAATTACGAAATGATGAATTAATACCTACTGATTTACATATTAAATCAAATGAATATGACTACAGGTTATTTGAAGTGTGAGCTCAATGAGAATATATGTATAAAAAGGCATGATTATCTGCAATAATATATCGCAGAAATAATGGTAGATGTAAGTACCAAAGAAGACCGAACAATATTTAACAAAGAAAAAAGAATGTTGGTAGATATGAAGATCAGAAAAACAGTGCCATATAGACCAGTGGTGGTGCACTCTTGTAACTAATTCCTTGTAGCCTTAATAAAAATTTTCATTGCATAACTCAAAGGCAACTCTTACTAACTTATTACTCTGTTGCCTTATGCATCCACTAAAACATTTTTATTCTTTCACTCCCCACAAAACAAAAACTAACACCAAATATACTATCACCACTAAGAAGTTGCCCATATGACCTGGCAAGATACTTTGGAATTGAATTCACAAATCCATGCACATTTCAATATAATTAAACACTATAAAAGTATTTACTTTTGTTTGCAAATGACATTCAATTGTAAAATTTTGTCAGATTCAGAAAGTTGGTACACCTTATCTTCTGCTGATTTTCTTTGAAGTAGGTGCATTCTGAATAAACTGTTGTTCATCATTTACATAGTGAATGAATTATGCCTATGTCGCACTAGGAAGGATAATGCTGCTAATATCAATTCGTTTTATTTTCTTACTTGCCTTTATGCGGTTGCTTATAAATGTTTATTTTTATGTGTGATTTAAATATAACTAAATTTATGGGAGTTTTGTGATAATTACACAAATAACACAGCTTAACACAAAGCTAAGAAGTATGTGCTGGCTGGTAGGCCATCAATCGAAACTAAATCTGGAAAGCAAAATGGCTATATATCTATAAAGCTAACACCCATATGGACCTATGGTATACAGCTGGGGCACAGCTAGCCCAGTAATATAGAAATCCTGGAACACTTTCAAAAGAAGTCTTTGAAAACAACTAGCGGTCCCGGCAACGCTCCCTCTGTAACCCGTTGGTTTTTACCTAAAGTGCCCGAGTCCTGCTCTCACTTGACAGATCCAGATAAAAACTATCCTATCTTTTAAGTTGGATCAAATATCAGGTGGTTACAAAGTTTGATCAAAATCAGTTCATTAGTTTAGGAGTCCATTGCGGATAAACAATGTGACACATAATTTTTATATATAAAGATATGCAACATACTATGTTACATAAGTAATAAATGTCTCCAACAAGACCTAAATATATCAACTGTCAAACATAAGATCAAAAAACATTAGTGGAATAGGAAGCTTGATACATTTCTGTGAATAGATTCAACAAAAGTAGTTTAAAGACAGAAAGCTCTCTCTGTTGTTGAAGATAAAAGAATAAAAAAGAGATAAGAAAGACAAAAGAATGGCTCAGTGTGAAAAGGACAGATTGTTTTGAATTGCATGATACTAAAGGAGAGAAAAAAAAATTATTAAGTTTACCAGTAAAATTTAACTTATTGTGTGTGATCTATAAAGTAGATAGATTAGGCACCTAAACTGTGCATATTGTGAGGATGTGACTGTGATTTGGTCTAGGTTTATTATTGTTTAATCATTTTTATGAGTACATTATATGAGTTGAAACCTTTTATTTTTTTGGAGTATTCTTTGTGTGACTGTATTTTACATAATTAATACCTAAGTACCTTTTTTGTTTTCCTTTAGAAGAAGGGTGCAACCTTTTTTTGTTTGTTTTATTTTGAACAATACATATGTCTTAATAGATAGTTTAAATCTTTATTTACTTATGTATATTTTCATGCTTCTATTGTATATAAACTAACATGTGTTGTGTGATTACAATGCAAGTGGCTTTTTTCTTCACTGTTTATATAACTGCTGTGATGTCAAGTATGGTGCAGGTGGTTAACACTAACTGCAACTGGGTAGTTCACTTAGCAGCACAGGCATGCATAATTCATTACTGCACTAATTTTTAAGACAAAGAAGTCTGAAGACCAGGTAGTTTCTTTTATGCTCTGGATTAATCTAAGTTTTTTTTTCACGCTACACTACTGGTATGGACTTCAGCGATTGGGATGACAGGAGCATGTAAATTAAATATGCATTGGTTTCATTCCAATATATAGTGACCAATGTGTATAGACATATATACATATATACAGAGAAATCTCTTTGCAATATATTTATGTGGATGATTGCATACTCAAATGAAATTTTTTTTTATACCGCTAAGGTGGCAAACAAGCTAATGGTCCGTCTGATGGTAAGTGGTCACCGCAACCTATTTTAGGCTCTCATAAACATTTGCGATTATGTTAATAACGAGTAGATTGATGGATTCACTGCATCCATGGATCTATTGCACTGACCATAATCCATTGTCATGGTGTTATGGTTTAATTTATCATCATCAAGGTAGTATGTTTCTAAACTTTTACCATAAATTATTGTACTCACTTTTATATAAAACCTGTAAATCCTTATCCCTAAGTAGTCTTGATTTTCGACATCTTCTTTCCGTGCATTGAACTTCTTACCCTTGTAAATGTATTCCCCGCAAGTAGCACAGCGCATATTGAATGGAGCCATTAATCGAACAGTGTACTGCCTGTTTTTGGCCAATTTCATACGAGGAATTTTCGACGGATCGAAATCAGGAGGATAGTATTTCTGAAAGGAATCAAAACAATATTAAATGGATCTTTCTGTTTTATATCAGTTCTACAATACCTTGGATGATTAATATGATAAAGAGTACTTACGTTTAATACTTTTCTTTCTGACATTTTTACCTAATTTCTTAACAATTCCGAAAAAATAAATGAATTGTAGCAATATGTGAGAATATAAATAAAAGAAAACAACCTCAAAACTTTTTTGGTTTATTTTTATTTGGAAAGGCATGGATACAAGACCTTAAACCTAGCCCAACTCAACATACTTATTACATAATATACAAAACACACTTGTATTATTTACAAAAGTTCAATTTAATAACATATTTGTGAACTTTTTAAATTATTGTTTTCTTGTATTTTGTTTAAAATAAAATTTTCGATAAGATTGCACTGATTAAAAAAGATCCAAGTCGGCTAGAATTTTTTTTAACCTTACTTATTACTGCCTTTAAAATTAGTCTTTGTGATAAGATTCTGCCTCTAAAATTAGTCTTTGTAATAAGAAGGATTTTTACTACAACATTATAGACATCTGCTACTATTGGCAATAATACTAAGCCGGTGCAGGTGCGTTGGTAGCATTAAACAATGACCGAAATGCAGTCTATTCATAATAACCAGGGTTTAGCTAATAATACATTTTAAAATTCGAAATTGAATGATATTATACTATTACCGTGAACCCTTCAACTTTGCTCTTTTTTCCTTACTTTGCCCAGAGCACAAAAAGCAAAATTTTCCTATATTACTGACAGCAATAAAGACATGTTATTTATTACCTAAATCAGCAGGTCGATTCCGTAAAAGATTGCTAAACTTTTTTGAAAGAAATAAGATATACATTGCGGTTTCGCCACAATCGATGAATTTCAAACGTCATTTCAAATGCGCAATGTATATCTTATTAGAGACTATTTGTCGAATCGTAGCTTTCGCTACAAAGGCACTCTCTCTTCCCCCCGTCCCATAGAAGCAGGAGTCCTGCAAGGGTCCGTGCTCGCCCCTATCTTGTACCTTCTGCACACTAACGACATCCCTAAAACGATAGGTACCCAATTAACCCTTTATGCGGACGATAGCGCTATTTATACCACCGATAGGCAAGTGAGTCGAATTACTAAGAGACTCCAACCTGCTATCACCGCCCTAGGCGAATGGTTTCTGAAATGGAGAATCGAGGTGAATCCTGACAAAAGCTCTGCCGTTCTCTTTACCTCTGGCCGCCTTCCGCAGCCATCTCCCCTCTCACTCTTCGGCCGTGCCATTCCCTGGCAAAACAAGACCAAACATCTCAGTGTGACCCTGGATAGGCGTTTGAACTTCCGCGATCACACCAAAATAATTAGAGACCGAGCCGCTTTTGTCCTCGGTCGTCTTTATCCCATGACAGGCAAGTACAGTAAGATGTCGCTTAGAAATAAGCTAAATCTTTACACAACTTGCATCCGCCCCATACTAGCTTATGCTAGCGTAGTCTTTGCGTTATCCAAGCGCAATCTCCATAAACTTCAGACCCTCCAAAACCGCTTTCTCAGAGCGGCCTCCGGTGCCTCCTGGTACGTCCACAGAGATTTCGAACTCCCCACGATTCCCTAATATTTCAAAGATCTGGCAGTCCGCTTTTTCGAGCGTACACAAAATCACCCGAATCGATTAATCCACAACGTACCATCCCCCCGATCGACCTCTGCACGGTCGTAAAACTATAGTTAGGCGGCCTTGGCACGTACTAACGGCCCCAGATGACGATCTTGTTATCCGGATAGCGAGATTGGTCTCAACGACCTCCACCAATAGGGCCTCCCTCCCAACACGACCCCGACGTCCCCGGGTTCGTCGGCGCCCGAACGGATACACGAGGTATCAAAGAGTGCGGTGACTCACCTTCGGGTTCGAGACTCACGCCGGTCGAAGGGACGCCCCCGGGAGCACTCAAACCGTCTCCTTACGTCAAGACTATGTGGAGGAGTAGAAAGGACCACTCCTCCACTGGAAGGTCGAAAGCCTTTAACGCGTTGTACGCAACTAACAAATCGTTACGAAACCCAATCCGTAGGTTCTTAACCTCCTGAACCCGTGGTAGCCCCAGAATGGCGGAGAAGTGCGCGTCTGCTAACTGCCGTACATTCTGGTTACGCTTATTCAGCAACTCCCGCGCCACCTATAGGTGGCGTCATCCAACGGAAGATGCTGGATAAGGCCACGCGGTTCCCCATTCAGCGAGGCCAAGAGGTATGCCAAGTTCTGGGCAGGTCGGAGCGGGCGTCGACCAGGCTAACATGTTTTGAAAGGAGGTCGACTGACTAACCGTGAACGTGGGAACATCCAACACCGGCAGCCTACTCAGTAGGTTAGAACAGTTTAGGGTTCCGCGCGCAATTATAATTATAGTTTAGGGTTCCGCGCGCAATTATAGTATTATAGATTAGGTTTAATCATAGTAATCTTAATATAAATATAACATAAATCAATCAACATACTTGCATCGGGTTATAGGTGAGACGGTATTGAACGTTGAAGATTCGCTACCATGTTTTGTAAAATCGAGGCTGTACTCAATTGACGGCCCCTTTGTCCGATCTCATCGGACCCAAATGACCTGGAGGCTCCTACTCCGGGCCATTTTTTGTACTACTTAACTCACTTCCTGAGTATTCATGTTGCGAAACCGCCGTGAACAGGTTGACACGTTTTGACCTACTGCAGCAGATATTGCAATCGTTTTGGAAACGACTCTCACTGGAGTATCTTCATTGGAAAAAAATAGTTTTTAAATATTTTGGAAAGTGAATTAAGAATAGATATGGGTCTATAGTTATTTGGGGATAAAGTATCACCAGATTTATGAATAGGTATAGTAAGCGAGAGTTTCTTGAGACTTGGGAAAGTAGAGGAAGCAATGGAGATATTACAGATATGGGTAACTAATGGTACTAGGATTGATATATTAGATTTCAGGATAATGTTGGAAATATTTTCCCAGCCAGTAGAACTAGTAGTTTTAGGTGTTTTAATAACTGAACAAACCTAAGTCGGGCCAGTACTCAACAGAACGAACAAGTTTAAAGGACAAAATGAGGATTCAGTGCTCGTAAAGTGTGGTTGTATTACATCGTTTTGCAGTTTTAGAGCAATATTCTTACCTAGACTTGTATAAAAATCATTTACTTAAGTTGCAGACCCTTTTAGATCACTACTCATATACAACAAATCTATTGAGTGCTGTTTGGTGGCTTTACTCAGAGTGATTTTTTTGATAATTTTCCACGTTTTTTTACACTTGTAGAACAAGCTTTTTCTTAGGATTTAATAACAAAAATTGTGATATCTAATATACGTTGTATTTGTTGTAAGTGATTTCAAGTATCTTATTATCCGGCCATCGTTTTAATTGTAAATGAAGTTAGTTCTAAGTTTCTTACACATTTTAACAAGCCTGGCGTTATCCAGGGCATATAGGAAGGCATTTAAGATTTCGATACCGTTTTGTGAGATGATTTTCTGAATTATAGTGGACATGGAGGAAATAAGGTAAATCAGTTGCTTTATTAGGGTCGATAGTTTCTAATATAGGTTTAGTATTCCAATCTTTTAATTTTTCTCTAATATTTTTATAGTTAATTTTGTTCATTGTCAATATTTCAATCTTTTCTTTTATTTCTTGGTTTAAGACAAGCAAAACAGGGTAATGATCTGTGATAGCTGTTTTATTTACAAAGGTATATGAGGGCACAAGAGTTTCTATATTAACGGAATTGAGACAAAATTATCTTTTTGAGTCGGGATTAGGTACTTGGCAGGGAGAAAGGCCATGTGTGGAAAGGAGATTGAAATATTCCAAAGAGTGTTTGTCAGTTGAATTAGTTTCAACATTAATATTCACATCACCAACTAGGATTAAATAAAAATAAATAGAATTAATTAAATAAAAAAATTATAGTAGTATATGGGGTATATGAGTTTAAGTACCGAGGAGAGCTGTTTACTGAAAGCCAGCATTCAGTGAGAGTGATAATGTCCGGAAGTACGTTGATTCGGGCCAACAATAATAAGAAATCATTTATATTACGCAATGTGCTTCTAATGTTTAAAGTTATAAGAGTTAATTGCTGTTTATACATTATAATTTTGCCTTGCACTTCTTTTGGATTAGATAAAAATGAGGTTGAAACTTCATGAGTGTCTACGTTAGTTAAAAGTTCAATTGCTGTATCCATTTTAATAATAATATTAAATATATAACTGTAATATCCAATAGTTATGGTATTAGTGTAGTTTGATTGCAAAATCCAATAGTAAGTAAAATAAAGTTTCTATAAAGTTAGTATTTACAGTGAGTTATGTAAGATATTAATTGTTGCTAAGTCATTAATACGTGTTTTTGTATGCTGTTACAAAAACGTTAATGCCCCTTTTGTCACTTTTGTACCCAAATGGTTGTATCATATTTTTTTTAAGCGTTTCTTGTGAGTATTTATAGTGTCGGATTGAAAGGAGTCTGTTGAGTGTATATGTTCAATAAATTAACAACTGATTATTTTTATAATTATCTGCTCAAGGTATTATAACATTTATTATGAAAGAAAAAAATAAAAATATATAGAAAATATATATACTTTGTATTTGCCATACTATTTATTGATTGTGGTTGTTAGCTCTGTTAGTTGTTATAAACTCTTCACAATTATATATGACCGGCCATCGTTATGTCTTAGTAAGATACGGTCATTGGATATCCAGCAAAAAGCAAAGTTATATTCTTTAGCGAAGTACTTTGATTCATAAAAAAATTCTTTGTTTTCTTCGATAGCAGTTCCGATAGGAACACGGATGTATCAAGTCCTTGAAGGATTGAAATTTCTAATTTCAGTGATTAAAACTCACGGTCAAGTCCTTTTATATTTTCATCTAAATCTTTAAGCCGGCCAGATTTGAAATTCATGGATTTTTGAATTTCTTAATTAGTGCAGTGTATGACTTAATTTTGGCTCTTAACTTCTTAAATGTGATCTTCAAGAGCATCCAATCGTTGTTGTATATGAAATAGTAGTAATCATAGACTTTATGTTTTCTTTAAACTGTCTGAATTTTACTTATCTGCGTGATTTTGAAATCCTCAGAACGCTACGTTTCAAATTAGTTTCAGAAATAGAACGTATTGATGGACTGTTTTTAATGGGGGAATGTTGCATTTGCCATCAGAGTTCAACACACTAAGTTCAGTTATACGAAGTGGTAAATGTAACTAGTACCCGCGTATCTCGATCTCGCTACCTCTCGCGTAACCGTTAAAGACTTCGCTTGCAGACGTCAGCTATGGAATTCCTTCGTAGCTCGCAGTGAAGCACACCTTCCAGTTTTTCAGCCACGCAAGGGACAAGGTGAGCAATTATTGCAGTAGCGATGGTCGATGCGAACCGCGATGCTCATATCATCCACAATATTAATATTATAACTACACGAAACTAGTGATAATTAAAATACAAATGACTGACCTTACAAATAAAAAATGATTTTGTTTAGCAGGTTTTTACTTTAAAATAAAAATAATGTAGGTACACGTCTGCACTTAGTGGAGCCCAGAAAAGAAAAGGGCAAAATTAGTATCAAAAAAAATTGATTAATTGATTGACAATATTTGAAACATACTTTAAAAAATATAAAAAAAGTGGTCCTTACATATGAAATTGATGTTTTATATAACTGGCCACTTTGATCTCGAAAAGCCGGCGTTTGGTTAAGAATACCAAATTCAAATTTATTTCAATTTAAGTTGTGATGAAAAATTGATCCTATACGATAATCGGAAATGGTCATCACAGTGGTTAAATCCAGGAGAACCGGCTTAATCCTGCCCCAAGCGAAAGTTGACTTAAAAAAAATGTACTGGTTAGTGTCTGGTGGACCAGCGTTGGTGTCATCCACTACTACTTCCTAAGATCTGGTCAGACGATTACGGCAGATCTGTATTGCCGACAATTGGAAACCATGATGGAAAAGCTATCCGATAAACAGCCGAGATTGGTCAACCGCTCTAGCCCACTGCTGCTTCAGGACAACGCTAGACCACACACTAACAGACGGTGGCGAAACTACAGGAGCTAGGATTAGAATGTCTCAGACACCCATCATACTCCTGGGACCTTGCTCCAACCGATTGCCACTTTTTTCGGAATTTGGATAATTTCTTAATTGGAAAAAAATTAATTCAGATGAGGCAGTCCAAAACACCTTCAAAGATTTTGTTGATTCTCGCTCCCGCAATTTTTGAGCAAAGGAATCCATGAACTCCGTATAAAATGGCAAAAATGCATAGATCACATCAGTACCTACTTTCATTTATTAAATAAAAAAAATATTGAAAAAAAATAGTTTTTCTTTTACCATATAAAACATCAATTTCATATTTATCTAAGGACCTAATACTTATTTGAAAAAAGTAAAAAAGAATTAGAAAATATTATCAATAAACATATTACAAAAAAACAGCACACAATTAGTATTAAAAAAAAAATTGTATTGAAAAAAAAACAAGACCTACCCATACACATTTAGACGTACACAAAACATGCAAAATTTTAACCAAATTCAAAGAATACATACATAGAGGTCAATCACTTAACCCTCTTTTTTGGCTTTGCCACAGTCGGGTAATAACTTTATCTAAGTCATGTAGACGTGTAGGGAAAAAACGGTAGATTTCATGTATAATATCTGTATTTTTGTTAGTTTTATGATTTATACACTTATTTTAATACTTTTTTCGCTTGTACATTTGATTACTAACAAAATTATCGTTAAATATATTTTTGTTTTTGAAGTCTCTTTTTTTGTTATTACGAAATGATCAACTCCTCTATTTAGATTCGATACTGTAACCCTGCAATTAATTTGGTGTTAAAAATATATCACCTTGACAGCTGTCATCCCAATTGTCAAAAAATATTATCTTCATGTGGTCTATTATTTCTCTAAGGATTTTCCTTCTTCGTACAATCAGTTATAATATACACAATAGTTGGACGAACGGGAAAAACCCGATCTATCACTTCTGTAAAGAAACTACTAGTCAACGATTAATACCTTTGCAGACATAGCCCTCTCTAGATTAATTAGCGTAGCGAAAAATCCTAGGTCTGTGAATTTAATAGCTGTCATCCAAAATTACGATCTTGACGAGACCTATTATTTCTGTGGAGAAACTACTAGTCTACGATCAATAGTTACGGAGATATAGCTATCAAGTTTGAGAGCTGTCATCCGAAATAACGATCTTGATGAGATCTAACATTTCGGTACAGAAACTTCTAGTCAACGATCAATAGTAACAGATATAGCCCTTTATAGTTTTCCTGCTGGCATCCAAAATTAAGATCTTGATGAAACCTATCATTCCTGTGAATGTTAAAGTACTAGTCTAAGATCAATAGTTACGGAGATATAGCCATTTCTAGTTTGGCAGCTGGCATCCAAAATAAGATCTTGATGAGGCCTTTAATTTCTGTATAGAAACTACTAGTCAGCGATCAATAGTCACAGATAAAGCCCTTTCTAGTTTGACAGCTATCATCCAAAATTAAGATCTTGATGAAGCCTATCATTTATGTGAAAAAACTACTAGTCTACGTTCAATAGTTACTATTACTACTATTAGTATAATTAAGACGTAAGAATCTAAGTCTATAATATGTTATATAAGTCTTTGTCAAGTATAACTTTTCGTCAATATATAAACATAATATGTTAAGTGACAATAAAATAAACATTAAAATTTAAAATTAGCTAAATTTAATACAGAAATACCACAAATCCACATTACAGAACGTAACACTTTTAAATTTTATCGAGCAGAACTTTTTAAAATAAAACTTAAATCTTACCACTTATGTAGATATATAAGATAAATCGTAATTTAAATGATGGGTAAATAAAGCGAATAGGTTGCTGTACAGTAAAATTGTTTTAATCTTTAATTTAATTTAATATTTTAATGATTTTAATATTATGTTAAAGTTCATTATCATTATTGGATTCATGAAGTCGTTAGATGCTTCAGAATTTACTTAGAATGTTTTGTTGTATTCGGTACGGAAAATAAATTCTTGATTTTAGTAATAGCAGGGATTTCAACTGGTAATTTTAATTCATTTTCTTCGTTGCCTTAAAAAAATATGAATTTTCTGAAACAAATAGATACATTTAGTTTAATGATAATTATTTTATTTCTACAGTAAATACTCAAACATATTAAACATAAACCACGAAAGTTATCCATATGAATTTGATTTTATAATAACTATTATTGCTCAGCGTGTGCGTCGCTCAGTAGGTCACTCGACTGCTGAATCAAGTGGCGTGGGTTCAATTCCCGCTCAAGAAAAACCTGTATGTGATGCATATTTGTGTTTGTCTTAAGACTGGTTTGTTTTATATTTACAATAAATATATATATATATATATATATATATATATATATATGGATACCAGACAACAGATATATATATATATATATATATATATATATTTATTGTAAATATATATATATATATATATTAATATCTGTTGTCTGGTATCCATAGCTTTGCTTAGTTTGGGATCAGATGGCCCTATGTGTAATGCCCAAAAATATTTATTAATTTATGTTTACACCAGAAAAATACACAGATGATATATTAGTTACTTACTACGTGACGTGCCATAAGCGGGAAGGTCTGTTCTAGCCGGTGGAATGATTCGGCACATACACTGCAGTTAGATATTATTTAGCCCATAGCAGTACACTGTTGAACATGACTTTTCCCAATGAACGCTATCATACCCGGTTCTGACTTTCTCATCCACCAACTTCCGACTATTTTTTCAAGTCATTGGTCCACCCAGATGGAGTGTAACCCTGCTGTGATGAACTTACCGATTCGTGGTCTCCACTTATTATGTGAACTCGTCTTCCCCAAGGTCCATCAGTCCTACCACAGATATGACCTGCCCATTCCTTCAGCTTGCTTAGTCTGTGGGCTATTTCGGTAACTTTGGTTTTGTACTATAAGAGAAAACGTTAGACTACCTTTCTCTTTTGTTTCCAGCAGCCAGCTCGTGTTCAAGAGCGGCTATTTTCTCCTCGTGGCGCGTGCGTTGCGCCTGCGCACGTCTCTGCTGCTCCTCGAGTGCCAGCACGATCTTCTCCAGCCGATGCACCTGCTGCTGCTTATTCTCCAACGTTGAGAACAGCTCTTGTATCTCCTCTGCCTTTGCTCCTATTTGCTTATTTACCTATTAAAACTTATGCATTAAATTATTGTTTATATTTTATACACCTACTTACAAACTTAAGAGGTAGAATTTAAGTTCTTAATAAAGGTTTGGTCCAAAACTTATTACGACATGAATAAAAATTTAAAAAAAAGGTTGAAATCAGAAATGTTTCCATAATGTACCTACATATATTTTGACTTCACATTTAATACTCATTTACTACAGATAGCCAAAAGAAATAAAATAAAAAACTGAATGTGCTGTTAAAAAAAATAACATTCGCGTCTCACATCGTCAACTATTTTCATTCGGTGCTCTAAGTCCTGTTGCAAAGCTGTAAGATCTCGACTCTGTTCTGTTTCCTTGTTCTTTAACATGTTGATTAGCTCTTCACGAACCTGTGCCACTTCATAATTTTATTAAAAAATTAAAATAAAATATTAAGAAAGTAGTAATAAATATTTTTAAGGCAGCCATGGGCAAAAACGCAGCATGCATTTGAATTGTAAGTTTTACAATAAACTACAAGATTCTATACCTTTTAGTTGCAAAATTGAAGGGGCTCTATAACGATTTATAATGCGGAAGTAAAAAATAACCTTGATGACCCTTGCCTGGGCACGGGACGTTTTTTCTTGCTGTTCAAGTTGTTGATCCTTTTGCATCAATATCTCCGTCAGATCTTCGTTGCGTTGGACTGATTCAATAAGCCCCATTCTCAAATTTAAGACCTTTTATGACAAAAGATTAAAATTAACAACACGTTATATGAAAGTTTGTTTTTGGTATAGACAAAATATATGTCCTTAGACTAGCGTTTTGTGCGAGAAACTGTATGACACTGCCATCGAATCTATACCTACGAATGGCAAGTATAGCAACCTAATTTGCGATTATCAGCTACTAATATGCTAGGGGCTTTCACGACTGTTGCTACTTTTACCCATCACTAGCGACTTACAATCTACACATTTCTCAACTTCATTCTTCATTAATTTATGAATGTCTAACTGTTTGTTTACTAGGAGCATATAAGATATAAAGTTAATAAAGTATTGCTTATTTTGAATTTAAACATTTTTACTAGCCACCTCTTGCTGCAAGTCCTGGCAAGCGATTCCATTTTGATCATCTTCACTATTTGCGATATTGCGATTGTGAGCTTGTAAATCACGAACGAACTGCTCATACTGCATTACCTTCTGTTCGCTACAAACACATTATTATAACAAAAATGTGTAGCTAAATGATTAGCTGGTAAACTAAACGAAACAAAAATGTCAGAATAACAAAAAATAAATACTTTACCTCATTTTTATGCTTTTGGTTAGTTCCCTCATTTGCATTTGCATTTTGTTGAGTATTTCTTCTTTGCTGAGGAGCTCTGCTGCCAATTTTTGTTGAATTCCTATTTTGTTGTCGGTTTCCTGAAAAAGTTCGTTTTCCTTAAGATATGTAACGATATTGGATGCTAATCACCTTATAAATGGTGATGTAAAAAAACTATCTGGAATACATGACTGAAAAGAAAAAAATCTACGGTCACATACTTAACTAATAAAAATAAACAAATGTTATTGAAAACTAAAATAGTCACAGTTATCTTTGTTAGCGTTTCCAAAAAGCGAACTTTCTCCCTTTTACATGTAGTGACTTCATCTTCTGCCATTCGCAATAAATCTTTTGTAGCTTGTAATTCAGCCCACAATTCCATTTCCCTTTCTGTTGGTAGTTCTGGAACACGCAAGAACATTGGCATTAATTAATTTTATATGCATTGCATGTTATGGATACACTAGCTGTTCCTTACGGCTTCACCCGCGTTAATTTACTGCTTCGCTCCTATCCGAAGAACACTAAACGAAAACGAAGTAAAGTTTATATAGTATAGTTTGGCTTTTGATCATATAGTCCTGTATAATCAAAAGCCAATGTATATAAACTATATTAGACTATATAAACTTAACTTCGTTTTTGTTTATCGTGCTTCGGATATTTGTGAATATTTCAGAATTTATCGGATATTTTTCAAATCTAACTAATGGTTCTAGGGATTTGCGAGTTTAATCAAATTTTTTAGCTCCATTATATTAGTATTCATATAGATACATTTGTGTAGTAATAAAAAAGTTACCTGGATTTGCTTTACTGTTTTCGAATTCCGTTACTTTGTTTTGTAATTCTTCTATAAGTTTTTGATTCTGTGTTAATGTTACTTGTAAGGATTCTTTTAATTTAGCCTCTTTTTGTGTCAATTTCTGCTGCTCATCTAGAGCAGTTTTGAAGTCATGTATTTGACGATTCAAATCTTTTATTGTAACATTATTTTCGCTTGTCACTTTTTCTTTAAGTTCCTTTAGTTCTTGTAATCTATGTAATTATAAACAAATTTAATAACTTACTATTTTAATTATCTTATAGTGTTTTAATACTTAGAAAACAGTACAGTAACAGTACTTACTTTCTTACATTAAAACAATTATTCTGCAAGTACCTTTAGGGGTTTGTAGCAAAATTGAAAAATAGAAACCTATTTTATTGTCATGTTTGTTTATCCGGATGTCACAAGCCTGTAATTCTGCTATATTATATATGTATTGATTCTTTTTAGGCTGCCTTCATGTAAACTGCAATACACTTTTGTAATGAAATTTGGAAAAATATATTTAAGGGGTGTTCTCCATACATGGAACTGAGGAAGAAAAAATATATATTTATATTGGGTCCCTAACTTTTCTCTCTTACTTTATAACCATGACTTCCAAAAATCTAAAATAAATTAGAACAATAGAGCATTTTTATAAAGTCTCACCGAAAATTGTTTTAAGTAAAAGTTTTAGATATCTGCAGGCTATTAATCAATCTATTAGATCTCTGATCGAATCTGTTAAACAAACTGCATAAACCAACCAAAAGCATAGCATACCCTCGGATAATTGCTCAAAGACAAAAACACTTTCACCCACAACGTATGATCATAAATCGAGCAAGTCTCGTACAAAGTCCACACCTTCTGTGGGCATATATCGGTCCTAACAGCCAACTTACTGAAAACGAAAATGAACCTAAGTTCTGTATTATTGAAGATGAAAATGGCCAGTCCATCACCGGAACAAAAAAAGTGCATAGTATTAGATCTCTGATCGAAAAGAAGACATCTGTTAAACAAACGGCATAAACAACCAAAAGCGTGGCATACCTTCGGATAACTGTTCAAAGATAAAAAACTTTAATTCACGAACATATGCTCATAAATCGAGCAACTCTCGTACAAAGTCCACATCTTCTGCGGCCATACATCGGTCCTGATAAAATTAATATAGGTACCACCGAAGTAACTAGGTAGGTACTTACGTATGTGTAATCATTTGTGTAACTACTAACTACTCAACTAAGTATTAAGATCTGTAAACTGTCTAATAAATTATTTAATTTTGAACAAAGAGATATTGTTTGTTATACCTAAATAGGGAAGTATATTTCAAATACAGATAAGTAAATTTTTTGGACCTTTAAGTTAAAATAATGCCAATTAATTACATATGGATACAAACAATATAAAAACACTAACTCAGCTTGCAGAGCGTCACGTTGTTGAACTAATTGATTGGAAGCTAATTCACCAGTCTTCAGAGATTCCTTCAATTTTCTTGCCCGAGATTCGAGGTGGACTTCGCGCTGACGATTCTGATAGTAAAATGGAACTGATTTTGTGCGTAAAATGACAAACAAAATTAACCAGAAGTGCAACTTTGTTTTCAAAATTATTTTTTTCAAAAAGGAATTTTAAAGTGCTGTAAGTGTAAAATTTACCTGGTCTTCTAAGGTCTTCACAGTAGCCGTGAGGCTGGTTATGCTTGCTTCTGCCTCTCGGAGTTGTCTATCCATTTTCGTCACACGTAAGCGGGTCTGGCGCAACTGGGTTTCGGTGGTAGCCAGTTTGTCCTTTAGGCCTATTCGTGTAGTACGTTCCTCTTCCAGTTCACGACGCATTTCCTTAATGGAAGCATTCAATTATCATACAACCCAATTTTTATGTATAAGTCGTAAAGTTGAAGTTATTGTTTAAAATAAGAGCCTCTGGTTCTGTATATTGTCAGAAACTGTTAGCAACATTGATCGTAGGATAAATTGATACTGGTAAAATCTAGGATTATGCCCAAATTCAAATTCAATATAATTTATTCAGTTTAGGCTACAATAATTGAGCACTTATGAATGTCACTACGCCATCGGTTCGTAAGTCTACAGGGCTGGAGACCTTGTACTGAGAAGAACCGGCAAGAAACTCAAATTTGGCTATCGGCGTCGGATTTCTACGGCACCTTCTTGATTGTAGTAAGAGTTTGTCACAGCATTATCCGGCCATGTAGAATTTAGTTATAGTTATTCCTGAGGGAACTTTTAAATTTTCCAGGATAAAAAACCTATATCGTCGGCGTGCAGTGAAAACCTCGTAAAGCACAACCACGACCTAATACAAACCCGAGATTTTCACTGCACGCCGACGATATGTTCTTCCACGTCTCTTCAACTATCTCTGTGCCAATTGCCGCTCAATCATTTATCCTGACCGCTTAAAAAGAAAATAATTATTTTCGTTTGAATATTACGAACCTACCTCATATTCTTGAGTTGTGCCACGATGTGCAGTGGCTCCAAGTTTTTCACGCAGAAGAGTATTTTGTTTATCAAATTCCTGGCGTAATTGCGCTATTTCCCGTACAAGTGACTCTCCTACGGATAGCAAAGCACATCGTTCTCGACATGCTTGTCTGAAATTTTAGGAAACTATAAATATAAAATATCCCTTGTACTACACTCTCGAGCTTAAAATGACCATAGAAACTTTCATCTCCTATTTTATCTTCTTGGGGATCATTTTCAAAAAACTCTAAAATATATCAACCGTTTTTAGTTTCTGACTAAAAGGTTATATCAATTATTGATTTTACTATGTAAAACTGTTATGTGGATTAAAATAATTTCCATAGAAACTTTCGTTCTCAATTCCTGTCCAAATTTTTAATGATTAGTTTCAGCGGTTATAGTAAAACGTTTTAATGTATAAATTCTAGCGAATGTGGGCTAAACTGGGGACTTACTTCGATATCTGTGCAAAATGTTGCAGTGCTTCATCAGCATGGAATTTGAGTTCACGTAGAGCTTCACATAACTCGAGACCCTGTTTATTGAAGTGAGCGATTCTTTCCACCGACTCGCCTCCCCCTTCTTCCTGTTAACACAAATTTCTTTTTCACAAACAGACTTTCACATTTATTTTACTCAAAATAAGCTTTGTCCGTGACTATTAGTTTCTCAAATGTAGCTTCTCCTTTAGTAGTTTACAGAAAACGGGTGTAATAAAATTATCAATAAAAGCTATTTTCCTTATACTTATTTTGTAGAGGGAACACTTAAGTTTTTTTGTTCAGCCATAAGTTGGTGGCGGTGGACAGAACTTGTTTTAATTACTTCCACAACGTAAAGGCTTATTTATTTAAAGGTACAGTTGCAGGTAGGTAGTGTATGTTATATCAATAAATCGTTAGTTAATATCGATAATAACTTAAAAAAAAAATTATGCAAATAAAATAAAATAAAGACAAATATAACAGATATTATAAGCTAAAATAATAACACATCTTCAGTGCAAATGCATCCTAGCTATTAGGCTTTAAATATGGAGGCCCTTTAATAGGACGGACATGCAGAGTCGCAAACAGACAGCGTAGGCCTAGTAATAGGGTCTTTAACTTAAATAAAAAAATCCCAAAAAATATACAATGAAATAAACGAAAAAGCTAAAGTTATTGCTTGTGTTATTACACATACTCTGTTTAAATGCATCCTAGCTAACGTCCGCTTTAAAAGATAGGGATCTTAATAGGGCGGATAAACAAGCAGGCAGACAGACATCGTAGGCTTAGAATCTAAAAGGGTCCCTTGGTTGGAACAGGACTTATTACATCTATTAATATTTGAAAATCAAAAGTAGTTATTTTAACATTATTTTTATATTTCTTACATTTTGAAGAATAGCATCTTTCATCCAATCTATTAGCTCTTGTCTCGCTGTGAATGCTTGCAGACACAAATCAGCAAACTGCGTAGGCACCCCTACTACCTTAGCGTCCAATTCATCGATGATGGTATCATCTAAAAGATTTAAAAAAAATTAAAATAGGTTTAAAAATTTTCGAGTTTTGATAAATACCTATACCATAGTTGTGAATACTATATGGTTATATTTAGACTAAAGGTCCCCGTAAAATGGTAAACGATTCTATACCTACATACAGTAATTATTTATTTGTGTGTATTTTAGGTGGTAAAGACGTGTCTTGTTAATGAGAATCTACGTAACGACGAAAGACTGAATCGAAAAAAGAATTAGAAAGAAAATGGAAATTCTATAAGAAAACAAAAAGCCTAGACTTGCAATAAACAAATTGAATGCCATAATAGGTAGTAAATTATTTAATATTTGTCAATAGCAAAACAGCAATAAAATGGTTACCATGAGAAGTTTATAGACTAAAAGTACATAATCCTTTGATTTTTCTTGTTTGAAATCAAGTTACTGAAAATTATTATTTATTTCCTATTTTTATTTATTTTAAAACAAATATATCAGTTGTGTAAGTTACCAATGGGCACGACGTTATTGATTAGTTCAGCTGCCTCATCTGTTACTGCTACTTCTCTACATAGAGAAGCCACTTCCTCCATGGACCAGTCAGCTACGTTAAATACCTCTAGCTCTAGAACCTGCGGACCTTCACCAGCCTCTGCCACACCTTCATTGGACATTCGATCCCGTAATTCTTGCAAACCTTTGTATACTGCTAGGACTGCTTGCTGCAAATCATTCAATATATTACTAACTAGCACTTCGTCGCTATTTGTATCTTAATTTTTAACTTTATTTTAAAACTCTAAATTTTTAAGGCAAAAGACTAAAAAAACATGGCCTGAACAAATCTGTAGTAATGTTACTTTTTAATCAAAGTTGTATTTTAAAAATCGGTAAAATATTCCAGAGTTTATCCTCATCACATACGAAAGTTTATACTTAACCTCTTCATATCCTATATAACTAAACTGGCAAAAGTTGCACTGCCCTACATTAATTTTAAATGTTTTCTAAATCTCGCCACCGTAGTCTGGTGGCGAGAATTAGAAAAAAATAAAACAAAAAAACCTTCACTTTTAAACGTATATACCAACATTGTTTTCTATATATATATACTAGCTGGCCTGGCACAAGTTATTCTGCCCTTTTCGGTACTGCCATTAGCCATTGCAGCTGGCCTGGCACAAGTTATTCTGCCCTTTTCGGTACTGCCATTAGCCATTGCATCACTCGCTCGCCGTATAACTATTTCCGTTTTACTTGCATTCTAAGGGTCGTAGCGTAATGTTTAATAGCCTAAAATCTTCCTAAAGCATCGGGCTATCAAATTTAAAAAGATTTTTTCAAATCCCATTACATTAGCGGGTTCAAACAAACAAAGTCTTTAGCTTTATTATATTACTTTAGATTTTTACTTATTAGAACTAGAACTTATTCCTTTTAATTTCATTACACAGGAAAACTAAATTTTTAAATTTGGGTTTTACCAGCCTTTGTCACCCATGACCAACTGAAACGTCGGGAAAAAGGTATATTGCCAAATAACGACGCGTTTAATCCCGTCTTATTATTTTCAAATCAAGAATATTAAACGGGTAATTTAAATATAAAATGTTTCGAAAAAAATAATAAGTACGTATGTTTTAGGCATTAATAAGTAAAACGTACTCGGAGAAACATTCTGCCATGCAGAACATATCTATTATTTATAAAGTAATATCTGTCTAACTTTGTCGACGACTTTCCCTTGATACTCTTATACTTACCTAACAAAAATTTTCGTGAAGGTACTAGTTAGTGCTAAGTATGAAAATATACCGAATACATTACATTTTTAAAAAAAAAAATAAGTTAAACTCCAAATAGCCCTATGCTGCTTACCTGTTTTAAATCCAATTCTTTTTTCATTTGGTTAAAGTCCCGCTGCTTTGCTGTGAACATTGAACGTATGTCTACTTCGTCATTCTTGTAAGGATTGCGTGGTTGTTGTTTTGTATTTAGCAATAGTATCACAGAATTAGAATCTTTAGATTGGATGGAGTGTGACAATCCCTTTGGTGTGTTTGGACGACTGCTCGGGGTACCGTGCCGAGAAGGTGGTCGTGCAGGAGTTGATGGTCGTGCGGGAGTTGATGGTCTACTTGGCATTCGTGGCGTCGATGGTCTGCTGTATTTGGGTGTTTGAGGGCGACTAACTGCTGGAGTTGGAGTTGGTGTTTTTCTTATAGATGTGTTGTCACAGCCTGAAAAAAAAGATTATGATCCCTAGTTTTACAAGTAAAACAGGAAATATCTATTTCATAAAAAAATAACACTTCATTCTATTCTAGTACACTAGAATAGAATAGACTAAGAAATAATAGCGAAGTCTTCACAAAACTGCATCCTTGCTCTTGAAGGGTCGGCAACGCGTCAGTGATGTCCTAGAAGTTGCAGGAGTCCAAGGGCTACGGGGCTTAGGAGACCACTCCATAAGGCAGACCATAGGCTTGTTTGCCACCTTAGTGGTTTAAGTGGAGAATTGTTGTAAATATATCTTAAGAAAATGTTAACCGATTTTTTTCCTTGGTTGTTTTTAGAAAACCATTTTCGTTGGAAGTATTTACGAAGCTATTATAGTCATTGTTATAAGATTTTGAGACCACGTAATCAAAAGTCAGAAAGATCACAAATTTACTGTTAACAAAGTCATTATCTAGCAAAAAATATATTTCAGAGAATCTAAGAGAAAAAACTGCTTGAAAACCTCAAATGCATGCGCGAAAAAAACCATCCCTTAATTTATTCTCAATTTTTGTAAAAAATATGTATGGTGGTTCACAAAAGACACCTTCCTGTAAAACTTCATTGAAGTCGATGCAGACTTCGGAATCATAAAGCTGTGATATACGGACGAACATGACGAAACTATAAGGGTTCAGTTTTTGCCTATTGATTACGGAACCCCGACGGAATACTGCTCGCTACTTAGTATATAAACCTTAAATTGATGCGTACAAGACGTCGACAACTACTTGACCGTAATACTAACAGATTTTTTTTATCACAGTTGAAATTACAGCACAGCTATTAATGGTAACACACACGGTTTAATCTCTTCGTTCTTACCCTGTTTTTCAACGTTTTCTAAAATTACATTTTCAGTGTCAACTACATCTTCTTCATTAAGTTTTGGAAGTGAAGCTGCCTCCGTAGTTGTTGAGTCGTATTCTGAATCAAATGATACGTTTTTGTAATAATATATCCAGTTGATTCTAAAGTTTCATTAGGCTAATAACAACTTTGCCCCCAAGTCTACGTTTGGTACCTACATCCCATTTTTCACCTTCTACATTTGGGCACTTCTCGGCTTGCGCCTTGTCTAACACTGCTCTCCATAACGAAATATTCCCCACTCCAGCATACTGAATATAATACCTGTTTTAATTCTATTTGAAATGCTCTTATATTTGGAGAGGTTTAATGGGTACCAATTTCTTCGGCGAGACCAAAAGGAAGGCTGTGGTTAGCATCGTATGTGACTATGTGTCCCCCCACAGATTCCCTTCTATCGTTCGCGTCATCATTATCATATTACAACATAACAACCATTAGATATCCACTGGTGCACAAAGGCCGCTCATATTAGTCCACTGTTAGATATAAGCCCTCTAGGGCGCGCCATTACTCCCGGTCCTTTGCCTTCCGCAACTAGCCCCCACCGGCGTCCGTCCACCGGGCTGGAGGGCGTCCCAAGCTCCACCTTTCCATACGTGGTCTCCACTTTAGGACATGACCTCCGCTCCATCGGCCTCCGGTGCCATTTCAGCTTGCTAATTCTGCGAGCTATGTCGCAGTCTTTTACTCTTACCCCTCTACGCGCCGGGATACCACTTATGATCTTAGAACTGGAATCGTAGCAGCGTTGTAAAGACATTACAGCACCTCAATATATCGCTAGTCTATGTGACATCGCTGCAGAGAATCTAGCATGGCCCAGGTTTCGATGGAGACAAATGCTTTTTCGTAGTCCACAAGCATACACAGCGGCCGATTACACTCTTCTATATAATCTACCGTACAGTATGAATGTGGTCTACGGTACTTAAGCCTTTCCGAAACCCAGACAGTTCTGATGGCTGAAACTAGTCAAGTCTTCCAGCGAGACGATTCGTGACGACTCTAGAGAACAGTTGATACACGTGCTTTAGAAGCAAAATCTGGCGGTAGTTCTTAAGTAGAGCTTTATCTCTCTTTTTGAAGGCGCCTTGCATTCACCGAATTTCCTCAATATTATGTCACATTTATACGTATACTCATAATAAAAAGATAAGTGTGCTCGCCATGTCAACGCAGAGTCAAAACTGTTTAAATCACAGACACGAAATCTAAACAATAGTCGTATCCAGGGGTTTTTGAGAGTTTTGGAAAATTATCACCTTGTCCCAACTAAATTATTGTTTAATTGTTTCTCTTTGTTACTATTTAAATTGATTAACGATGTTAAAAAACTTAAAAATAAATGTTAAAAATACCTTAACCCGTCAAGCGTCCCCATACTAAGGAAATTATTCGCCCTTGCCGCGTAAAAACGGACATACACATAACTTTTTTATGTTTATTCCTCTTTATTTATTTTTAGGTATGTTCCCTAATATATACAGTTTAAAAAAAAAAGTAATAAGAATAAATTTATGATAAATATAATAAGTAATAATAAATTTATTTACTAAAAAAATACATAGTTTTTTATATATAGCACATTACCAGGGGTCAAAATGAACACTATGCTACTGTTAATAAAATCCAAAATCCAACTCAAAATGGCGCAATACAAATGGCGAACGGATCAAATTACCAAAACAATTTCTGATAAAAAAATATTAAACGCACAAAATATTTTCCACCCAAAAATACTAGAACGTAGGACAGGCCATTGGCTTCACTTCTGAATACTTACAATAAGCCTGTCTGATAAAAGTCGTCCTGAAAAAAATCCCCCGCGACACAAAACGCTTAGAGACCACTGTGGTCCCGAGGACGCGTAACGGGTAATCGATAAGATATACTTACCTGAGAAACCCAAGTTGATGTCACTTCCACCCAGATCTGTAACATTGTCTTCACGTCCAAGGTTATCGGCAGGTCCGTATAATGAGTCATCTAATGTTAATATATTGATTGGGTCTCCAAATGTATTTATATCTTGTTGGGATAGATACTAAAAATAGATTTACAGTTAAAGAATTATGAATCTTTCAAATCTGAAAAGCCAATTATTAAAATAAATTACTTACAATATTTTTTTCTTTCGTAAAATCATCTTGTTTACACGTCTAAACAAAATAAAGATAAGTCAGATATGCTGTTCGTATTGTAGCTTTGCGGTATAATTAGAGATTATATAAAGATTATAATTAAAGGTCAAGTCAACATAACACATTCCATATATCAGTTCTTACCTTTACATCTGCTTTTGAATCTGATTTTTGGAGACTATGCCGTTGTTGTGACACTAATTTCACCTAAGGAAATATAATTTATTTAGTACTGAGTATTTTTTTTTCATACCACTAAAGAAGCAAACAAGCTTGCGGTGCGTTTGATGGTAAGCAGTCCCCTTTGCTTACCTACATCCATTTCTCAATGATTTTAGCATGTACGAATTTTACATTTTGCACTTTTCTACTAGACTTCTAAGTCCTATTTCCATGATCCTGGTTTCAAGGTCCTAATTCGAAATTGTTAAAACTGCAAAAATGTTGTCTTATCAGCCTCAAACATCCCCACTGTGGGGCACGGCCTACCTTCACTGAGAGTGATTTGAGCACATTCGGGCCCAGTGCGGATTGTGGACTTAATATATGTCTTTTTTTGAGATATGCAGGTTTCCTCACAATGCTTTCCTTCACTGCTAGAATGTGGGATGAATAATCTGTGTACTTGAGAAATTAAGAAAAAGACTCATTGGTACACACGCGGCTCAAAACACTGCCACTCAGGATGTAAGGTGAAATCGAAACTCCTGGGCCACCACCGACTGAGGCAAATTATAGGCATCATATAAAATATTTAATTGTATATAATACCTATTTTTTGGAAATATATAGGGCTGTACCCTAGTTCTCCTCAATTACAAATTTTTTTTTAATAATCGTGAAATCTAACCAGGTTAAGGAGGCGGGGAAAGGTGATATTTTCGAATTTTGTATGAAAAAGGCACAGCTTCCCTGCTCACCGAAAACCGTTATGAATTATGTCATGTGTTACCTTAGACTGAGGGTTAGTGTAGGAGAGTCTATTTGGCGAGAGCTTTTGCGTTGTGGTTGATGGTGCGATAGCTAGATTACGGTTGCTGGCGTTACGAGCCGCACGAGCTGCTGATGCGGCCGTGCTGCGAGGTGTTAGTCTTGGGACAGAGCTAACTGAAATCAAATACAGTGGGTAAAACCAATCATAAGAGAAAAATGCTATTCAGAATATAATTTACACTAAAGAAGGTCTAAAAGTTAAGTGTCATGGCCGTGCTGTAATATGTCAATCTTGGAATAGAACTAACTGAACCAATAACTAAACCAATCATAACAAGAGAGCAAATGCCTAATATTATTTTTAGATAAGAAGGAACAGTTATGTAACTGTTTGTTGAACTCCAGATTCTAGCACTTCAAAAGAATTATTTTGCGGTTAAATTCCTTAATGCACATCGACTTTGCTTGGGCTTAGCTCTTATTTGCCAACATATTGGGTTAATACTAATTTATGTTGCGAATGAAAACGATATTTAATAGGTTCTACGCGGGCTGCTGCTAACTAAAACCAATCATAACAAGACTGAAGCTCTCTAACGATATTATTTCCGGATTTTAACTGAAGATAGTCATATATTCGAAAATATGACCATGTCTCAGAATTTCGTTCACAACTCAATTGGCTTCCAATCCGACTTCGCCGGAATGTACATATTCTTTCACTCCTCTATAACGTGCTATTCAATCCATCTACACCATGTTATCTAAAAGAGCGGTTTAATTTTATCAGATCGCCTTGTCTAACTCTTCGCTCGTCTACTAGTCTTCTTCTTAAAACACCTGGACACATTTTTACAATCATTCTTTTACTGTAAAAGCCATTAGTCTTTGGAACTCTCTGCCGATAAATATAAGGCAAATCCAGTCGCTGCCTGTTTTCAAGAATTCGTTAAAAACTTATTACTTACGTGCTACTTCCTAATTTTCTATAATTTTGACCAACCTCTGGTTATTCAAACATATCTATCTTTATTACTTTATTTATTGTATGTATGTTTATGTATTCATATTATATAACCATTTATTTTATGTATTTGTTTAAGTAATTATATTAAGTATGTATATGTATTTTATCTATATAGTAAGTACAAAGGTATTTATGAGTGTTGTTATATTCTTTATTCTTCCTTATAATTTTCTTATGATGTTTTACGTATCACCTACCTCTTCCTGTCAACATTACTCTACCCAAAAGTTGCCTGGTAGAGATCGCTTTTAAGCGATAAGGCCGCCTTATTGTGCTATTTCCTCTATTGTAATTGTTTTTGTGTATTTTAAATTGTGCAATAAAGAATATTGTATTGTATTGTATTGTATATGTATATGTTTTTAACCTCCTGATTCTAAGGCTTTGATAGAATAATTCAAAGGTTCAAGCTCTTAATGAACGTCACATTAAGCTTATTCAGGTTGAGTTCTTAGCCTGCCAACATGTTGGGTAATAAATGCCAACATATTCAGAAGGTAGTGGTTAGCAAGGTGCTAATGTGGACGTGTTGCAAGATGTTAATTTTGGGACAGAACTAACAGAAATGAAAATATTAAATAACCTTAAATTAAATGATAAGAAAAACATTTAACTGTTTGATTTCTAGATTCTAAAAGAAACATAACTCTTACTTAGATACCGTCAAATTATTTATATACAACATATTTGTAGTAACGACTACAAAAACCTATATTACAAAAAACTGACTTTCTCTTAGCTGGTCTTTTAAATCTGAATTAATCTCAGACCATTGCTCCAAGTGGTTACTACTTTTGTGTTACAATACAAAGGAGGCTACTTTTGTGTTACAATACAAAGGAGGCTAAGTCAGATTTGTTTACAATAATTTGAGAACCTATTGAAGACCTATAGAGTAATAATAATCTTTTGTTTAATTGACACAAACCCGAACCCCTACCTTGATGACAATAAACAAATATGGCTGAGCAAAATTTGCAAAGGATTGATCTCGCATTTGGTAACACCAAATTCTTACCAGTTTTGTGAAACCACGTTACCATATCTTTAGAAAGATTTTGTTAAGAACTTGTTAATCTGTCATTAATATGAATTTTATTTATTAATCATTGTCGTTTTATGCATAAATTTTTTAACTGAATTGATAACTTTATAATGTTTTACTTACAAGGTCTATCTTTTTGGGATTTCGCTGTTGTTGTCATGCTAAATTCTGGTACACTAACACTAACTTAACAAAACACGTGTAAAATGTTTACTTTGGCAAAAATACAACGTTTTTAATTTAGATTTAAATTACTATAGGTGAAATTGGTTAAACCATATTAGATATTTGACAGATTCCAAGTTTAAAAAAGTAGATACCACTAAAATCTAATTGGCATATTTATACAAACTCTTTTGAATTCGCTGATTAAATATCAAAACTTTTTTATGAATGCATTCGCTAAGAGATATTCCGATTGCAAAAGCCGTTATCGTAAATGGTATTTGATCAAAATATTTTTGTAAAGACCACCAGTTACTTAGAAATGAAGGTTTTCAGACAAGCCAACTTTTGAGTCCCTAGGAATGCAGGTATTTTCGGTAATTTCAGGATGATAGTTAAGAATTTGGAAATAACAATGCAGGTGCAAGTAGCTCACACCCGTTCATTTTGGGAATCTATCTCGGAGGCGGGACCACAGACCTAGGATTTTTTCGCTAGGCGGGACTATCAACTAAAATAAAGATATTAAAAGCATAAAAATTTTGTTATTATGCTGATGATCCCCAAAAGGTCAGTAATCGATTTTTAATGCTCCTACCATCCACGTACTTTCATCCTTGGTATTCCTTCCCAAAATAATATTGTATTGTATTGTATACAATTCTTCAAAAAAGGAGACTTCACTTTATTGTAGAAGTGTAGACCCATCTCGCTTCTGACCCTATAAGCTGTTTTTTAGCGTTACTACTAATCATCTAGTACGCTAGTTAGACGAATTCCAGCCGAATAAGCCGGTTTCCGAAAAGTCTTTAGTACCATGCCCCATATATATGTATATATTACATAACAGTACAGTTTCAACACTTGTATCGTGTGTATTATCAAGTTCAAGTGTGGCTAGGCAATGAGCTGAGCCCAGAAGGATGGGGTTAATAATAATAATATACTTTATTGCGCATAAACAAAGAACACATATTAAAATAAACAAAAAGATGACAAATTATACAGCGGTCTTATCGCTAATAAGCGATCTCTTCCAGACAACCTTTGGGTAGAGGACACTTTATAGGAAATCTGAGTAGTATGTGCTAATTGAATAAATATTAGTTACGGATCAAAACCTAACAATATGAAATATAATAATAAATACAAATGTATAACTAAATTAATAAATATTAAATAATACTAATACAACATAAACATATAAATAAAATAAAAGATAAACTAATAATAATACTACATACATCTTATTTAATATAGATAAATAATCAGTACTTATGAGACAGCTTAACTCTTTAAGTAATGTGTAATTACCAGGTTTTTGAATATTCTTAAAGTTTTAGCTTGTTTGACGTCGAAAGGTAAAGCGTCCTATAGTCTTATGGCAGTGACGGTGAATGAGTCATTATATGTTTGAAAATAGTGTGTTGGAGTTTTTAGCATCAAAATTGTGGAAATTAACAGATAATTATTTGGAGCCAATTCAAACTCTACTCACACCTGCTCCAGAAAAACTGCTTATTACTATTTTTCGTAAATGCAAGACGGATTGTAGTAAGAATTGTTGCTATCAAAAAGTGCGATTATTTGTGAATTTGATTATGGGATATGAATTTTCTAATTATCAAAACCACGATATTTCACGAATTGTGACTCGTAAGAGAAAAAATTACTGGACCAATTTTGTAAAGAATTGTATGATCTACAACTTTTGTCTGAACTACCTTCACGATAAAAGTTACCGTTTTCAAGAAAAATGGAAAAAACCTTAATTTTGTACGTTTGACTTTGAATAAAAATTTTTGCAGACGTAGGATCGATTTTAGCTCTATGCGAATTATGGCTAAGTCAAATGTCTATTTTGACTGGACTACTTAGTGAAGGTAGGCTGTGCCCCAACAGTTGGGACATATGAGGCTTATAAAGGAGGGAGGGAACCTTTATAAGCCTCATATCCCTACCGGTAATCGAACCTAGGTCCTTTGACTTGGCACAGGTTGGTCTTTAATTTATTAAACTTGCATGAAATAATTAGAAATATAATTATCATCTCAGTGCTTTTAAAACCCTGCTTAGTTCCTATGTATTTGAGGCGTTAAACTCTTCCTGTGTAAAAAATCGGGGTATGGCTGTATCATGGACACTGAGTTACTATTCCATGGTTGCCACACGAGGAGCTTTCCCACAAATTACCAGTTCTACGTGCGATGTGGCCTGACTTGATACTAGTAGTCTACGATCAATTTATTATTATTACTATAAGCCTTTAAAATATATATAAGAAATTCTTAGATTCACATATATTAAACAAAAATGTTAATTTCAAAACGTACACATATATAATACAACATATATTATAAAAATCTTTTTGATGGGCAAGGCCTGACCCATCTTATTCCAATGTCGTCTGTGTGTTGTAAGTCTATTCCAGGAGGTACCTCCGTAGTATTCCTTTAGTTTGTCGCATCATCTTGTTTTTGGTCTCTCTGATGAGGTGCCTTGGAAACCAGTAAGTGCTTTTTTGCGTCCACCGACTTTCTGTGCATCTTGCTACGTATCATGCCCACTCCTATTTGAGTTAAGATAAAGCCATTTATAATTTGACAGCCGTCATCCAAAATGAAGAACTTGATGAGATCTATTAGTTCTGTCAAGACAATATCAGTCTAATATCAATATTTTTGGATACATAGCTAAAAAGTGCTTATATAGCACTTCCTAGGTTAACAGGTGTCTATTATATGTCCACAAAATGATTTCTATGACCTATGGACCTAAGTCCAAAACTAGACTGATGATGCTGATAACTGAAATCATTGACCCCCTAAGAAAAGAGCTACTTATCTTGCTAACCTCTGAATGTATTTTTACCAAATTTAGCTTAGCACTATCTCGATTTGACTCCGTTCGGGCCGGAATCGGTTCATCCGTCTGACCGCTACGATGTGTTATAAACATACAGACAGACATACAAAAACACTCATAGACTGAATTTTTAAACTCTCCTTCGTTTTTACGTAGGGGGGCAGAAGAGTATTGTTGTGCAAGAAACTTTTCTGACATATATTTTTCAAGAAATATAATATGGACTATGGACATTAGAAACTATGCATCATCTTTATAAAAACTTTTCATTGTTTATGGTTTTAATAGTATTACAGACTTCAAATTTGGAATTTTTAAATATGCTGGCTATTGAGCTTTCAACTCTTCTTTATATTTCCTTCAAGAAAACTCCAATATGAGACAATCATTTTGGATTGTAAATAATAAATTTTGATTGAGTAAACTAAAACCAACGTTTAGTTTGTATTAAATGAAAGATAAATTTTAGTTATGTCACATAGCACATCTGAATCAAGAACTCAAGGTAATGTCTGTAAAACGAACTTTCGTCAATTTTTTATATTAATAATATAGCACAAATTTTACTTAGAAGTTTAGGTTTAAATGGGCCACACACATATGTATCTAACTACGGAGTTAAAAGAAAATTTCAGTCTAGCAGAAGCCAGAATTCACTAAACGAGACTTATCCACACTTTTATAGACATGATGATTTAAAACTTATCAATGTTGATAAATATTTTCATATAAATTAACCTCAAACCAGGACTTGAACCTGCAACTCCTTACAATCCGTGTAAGTGTACTAGGTTAATCTTATGACTGCATCTTTGTTATAAAAATATTTATTAATATTTATGATATAGCTATAGAGATGGCATGTATAACAAATTTTCTTCTTAAACTAACCTTCAGGGAATAATAAACGAAGAAAGATTATTACAATTTAAATATACATACTTAACATTTATATTGTATTTCTCAATATAATAGTGTGTTTGTAAGATTGATGTACTAGAACTTTATAAGTCACTAGGAGTTTTATAATTTTTTTTTTTACCGTTTAATGCATCTTTTTGATGCTGATTGTTTTGTTTCTGTAAAAAAAAAATATTTTTACTTTTTAGTGACGAATTGCTTTTTTCGTACACTGAAAATATCCATACCTGTAACAAAATGTTATACAATCATCCACATAACAATTATAACTTATATGGTTTTCTCATAGATGCCATTGTCAGAACTGGAGCAAAATTGAAATGGGACCACACGGGAAGCACCAGCTTCAAAATAAAAAAAATCGTCAAAATCGGTTCACCCCAGTCAAAAGTTCTGGGGTACAAACATAAAACAAAAACAGTCGAATTGATAACCTCCTCCTTTTTTGAAGTCGGTTGAAAACTCATAACAATCGAAAAGTAGAATGTATCAATACAGAATTCTGATGTACCTTCAGCAACACTATTATGGAAAAAAAACATTACGCCCTGGCTGTTAGGAAAATCGATCGGCTTTTCCTTAAACGCAATGGCCACATTTACTTGCTTGATTTATTGCTTTTTGCAGTGGATGTCCACTCCAGGGGCAACTGAGCCCACAGACCACTTAGCCCGCGGGTCCAGTTGCCCCCTTTCAATTTTTTTAGGGGTCAACTGAGCCCGCAACCAAATTATTTAGGCCGCGGGCTCAGACGACCACTAAAAAAATAGTAAGGGGGCAACTGGACCCGCGGCCTAAGTGCACTCTTACATTATTGTGAAATATTCTTTTCTAAATGTGTGCATTCGTCGTTTGTAGTTTGACAGCTGTCATTCGAAATTAAGATCTTGATGAGGACTATCATGTTTTTAAAGAAACTGCTAGTCTACGATCAAAAGTTACAAAGAAATAGTCGTTTGTAGTTTGACAGCTGTCATTCGAAATAAAGATCTTGATGAGGACTATCATGTTTTTAAAGAAACTGCTAGTCTACGATCAAAAGTTACAAAGAAATAGTCGTTTGTAGTTTGACAGCTGTCATTCGAAATAAAGATCTTGATGAGGACTATCATGTTTTTAAAGAAACTGCTAGTCTACGATCAAAAGTTACAAAGAAATAGTCGTTTGTAGTTTGACAGCTGTCATTCGAAATAAAGATCTTGATGAGGACTATCATGTTTTTAAAGAAACTGCTAGTCTACGATCAATAGTTACGAAGATATAGTCGTTTATAGTTTGACAGCTCTCAATCAAAATAAAGATCATGATTAGAAGTATCATTTTTGTGAAGAAACTTCTAGTCTACGAGCAATAGTTACAGAGATGTAGGCGTTTTTAGTTTGACAACTGTCATCCGAAATACAGGTCTTGATGAGAACTGTCATTTTTGTAAATAAACTACTAGTCTACGATCAATAGTTACGGAGATATAGCCGTTTGTAGTTTGACAAGTGTCATCCGAAATTAAGATCTTGATGAGAACTATCATTTCTGTTGAGAAACTACTAGTCTACGATCTATACCCATGGTAGTACAGCCTTTTCTGGTTTGACAGCAGCTGTCAGTTGAAATGATTAAAAAAATGCACAAATTTAGAAAAGAATGTCCAGTTGCCTTTGGAGTGGGATGTCTGGCAAAATTTCCCCTTCTTAGCAGCATTAGCAAGAGATTATGAAGTGCTTAATTTTTTTTAAATAGGATATCATATTAATTTTTAGAATTCAAATGGAACCAGAAAGTATTACTCCCAAAGGGCTAACTTACAAGTTGCACACGAACTCTGCTAACTAATTCGAATTCAGCTCTGGTAGTAACTTTCTTTCTGAAACTCGAAGCGGCATTTAATCTGAGTTTCACATCTTAAATTCATCAGACGAAAACCATAATGCCACGCCATACAAATTCGCAAGACGGAAACCATAATGCCTCGCCTATTATAATTTTGAAGTGAAAACGTCTTTAGCGGCGTTGTATACTTCTTTTTTCTCCGAGATGTAGGTAACATACCTATATTTTGAAAGTTATTAGCTTCCAGAGTTGATAGCGTCTTCATAACAAAATCACACAAAATAGGTTTTTTCAGATAATCGCAATAAATATCATTCTACGATGTACGACACATACTTGACCGTTTTTTTTTTTAATTTTTGTTTGCCCTTACCTATTTGTCTGAGCTTATCTTCGAAATGGCTGGTTTTAGAACATTGAAAAGAATGATCTAAGGCTAAGAACCTACTATTCGTTTCCGGATAATATTTTTCTGAATATCACCCAGATGTATTTTCCTTAAATTTGATGCATTGACAATCAAAGCAATTGAAGTTGCTTTTAATCATACTTTTTTAATTTATTTTCCTTAAATCATTCACAGATAAAACTGATGCACCAAAAGGTCCCGCTAAATGTCGAATCCCACAGCGGCTACCAACCTTTGGACGTTCAAAGATACCCTCAGTTAAACCTAAAATGAATAGTAATCTAGAAATTATGGTAACTAAGTACTTTCTAAAGATCCTTAAATATTTTTTTATCTATACCTAAATTAATTTTGTCCCCATATCCAACTTTAATTGAGTATTTGCCACATTAAAATATTGATATCCATTTTTAAACTTTGGTAATAAAACATTAATTTGATTTTCATATTTAAGCCTCAATCTCGGCCATCCTCAACCCGGGTAAAAAATGAAGTACGAACGCTGCGGGGCCCGACTCGGTCGTTTCGCTCTGAAAAACTTATTCCTGCTGAAAAGGTGAGTGTAAGAACCCATAGACATTAAGAACTAAAAAGCGTATTTCCCAGCCAGCTGTAAAAAAAATACTCGCAAAAGTGTGACAAAGACGAAGCTAAGTAAAAGTCTCTTGTTTTATTAAAGATCAACAACCAAAATGACAGAGGTTAATAGTTAGGGGAAATTAAAAAGAGACCGAAGGTTCGCTTTGTCTCTTTCTAAAGTGTGCCCAATTTTGTCCCGCTATTTGCGCAGTCAATAGGCCAGATTACAGAACTCAAAGTCTATATAAAAACAATAATGAATTAACACACGACTAATAGGTAGCTTATGCGCTTCAAGTATGGAATGAAATAAATGTTTTGGCTGTATTCCTAGTATATAACTCTAAGGTAAGGAAGGAAAACAGCGTGTCTGTTGCATGAAATTTTTTCATGAATCAGAAAATAGTTATTCCACGCTAATTTCAAAAACATATGCCGTTTTTATGTAGCGTAGCGTAGTGTAGCGGCTATGAAGTGACGGATTTTTTTACTTTCAATGCTATGTGCTTATAAAACTTGCAATGTTATGTGCAATATTTTTATTCTGAATGAAATTTTCTCGAGTGAGGTGTGTTAAAATTACTATTTTGAATGCCCTAACAATAATCACCCATAATATTTACGTCCCAATATCCCTGAAATCTCTTCTCCGAATATCCTGGTAAAAACGCTTCACTTGTTCCCCGCTAACGTCACCGAGATTTTTTGGAAAATATTCTAGATGACTGTGAACGTAGTGAAGTTTAGCACTCATATTGCATCCAAGCTACTGAAAGTGTATCAGCAATTGTCCAACGGACTTTCTATTTCCCAAAAAATTCCTCCCTACCCAAATAAACTCTTGCCATGCACATTTCTCGATAGCTGTCATAAAGTTGATACATTTGTATCATCTATCAACTTCCTAATTAGTTGGACATCGAAAATGCCAGCTTTAATTTTCTCGTACTTATTTTGGGAACACTTTTGCAATGTACCTATCTAAAACGTGGATGTTCCGAAGATGAACATGGCTGCTAAGGTACTGGCGTGTCACTAGTATTCCAGACTTGTCTTATATTAACTTACCTTAACTTAATGTTTGGATTGAAGTAGCAACCGTCTCACGGGAACATTTCTTTTGTGGTCTTGTTATTGAAAGTTAATGAGGTGCTAAGTAATAACGTAATTTTTAAGCGAATATTTTAAAATAATAGTGGATCCTAAATTGAAAATACCGAGTGAGTCTTTTATTTTATTATAACTAATTTTATTCGAACATTAAAACTATTTAACAGCAAACTGAGATATTTGTATTTAGGTAACAGGCTCATATTTTCATTACAGACATTTAAATGTATATTAAATAAGTAGATGTAGTCCCAAATTCTAAAGAGTTAAGGTGTGCAAAATTCTAAAGTTTTGTTTACGTCGATTTTGCGAGTGATTCACATACTCCAGTAAAATAATTTTGTTAATATATTTTGTTGTCGCCAATACATTACCCAAAAAAGGTCAATTTGTTAAATGATATGTAGTAGAAGTGCAAACTAAAGTTGAACCAGACGAAAAATTAATGTAGCCTACTAAAGACCTAAGGTCTGTCATGAGATACAGTATTTACTGTTATGTAGGTAGATCTTGCACCATCGTTTAGAAATAGCAAAGGGCGTGACTGCGTCCCCGCCCGTATTAAATGTGAGAAGAAACAGTGTGTACCAAACAATTGCGTTATTCACTTGTCTACGTTCCTGTACCAAACATCCAAATGTGTAAAATATGTATACAATATGGAATAAGTAGGGTTTTACTATATTTACCGTGTGCTTAGTGCGAGAATTTGCGTATTCGTAACTCTACTGTCGCGTTCACGTATTAATTAAAAGTCCTATGAGTAAAAACCGTCTCGAAACGCGTCCGCTAGAGGCGCTCCTTCATTTCCATACATGTATTTCATTGACGCGAACGCGATAGTAGCGTTAAAAAGTTACACTAGGCACACTGGTCGACTAGAATAGGTGAGCGTTTGGTGCACATTGAGAAGGGATCCCTTAAATCATTAAACCTACATTCAGGTCGCAAGTCCTGAACACTTATTCATCTAGTTCCCACTCTACAGAAACAATAGATTTAGCATTCGTATGGCAGGTTATTAGGTATCACATAAATATAGGTATTTCATATGTGGAAGTAGTAAAATTAGGGTTTCTTTGCTTAGAGATGACAGGAAAGTCATAATTTTAGTGTTTGTTTTGCTCTGTCTATAGATATTAGAGTAAATGCTTTGTTTAGCTGTTGTTGTTTAGGTATAAAAAAAGATATATGATTGTAGATTTAGCTGTAAGGAAATATATTCCTTGTTATTTTTAAATGCTTATTTTGTATGCTATTGTCACGGGCTATTGTTCGCTATATTACTCTCACTTACCTCTAAAAGAGGGTTTACTACTTATTTGACACGACGGTATTCGGGTTCTTCCACTTTTTACGACCACACTTGGCTAAACAAAATCTTTGTATGAAATTGATGTTTTATATGGAAAAAGCAAAACTAAATATTGTTCACATATTTTTATTTAATCTATCAAAGTAGGTACAGTTGTGATCTATGCACTTTTGCCATTTTATAGGGAGTTAATTGATTCCTTTGCAGAAAAATTGCGGGACCGAGAATCAACAAAATCTTTGAATGTGTTTTGGACTTCCTCATCTGAATTGATCTTTTTTCCAATTAAGAAATTGTTCAAATCCCGATTCCGGGTAATCGATTGGAGCAAGGTCGGTCGGTGACGGAGATTGCCAATCCTAGCTCCTCTAGTTTCGCCACCGTATGTTGCGTAGTTTCGACGTATCCCACTCATCATACAATTTCCATTAAAAAATCACCATATCCCAACCCTTATTCCTTGTTCCATTCTATTATCCGATGGGGGATGTCGGGCAGCAGCGACCCCCTATAAAACTACTGCGCTCGCCAACCCGCTTGCCAGGCGTGGCGAGTATGGCAAACCCATCAACAAAATGAACGGCACAAAAAACGAACGGCCCGTAGTCGTGCTAGTCCAAGCTACGGTAGCGGCCTTGGTAACGGTGGGGCAGGGGGTTCCCCGGCAGAGATACGGCTACCAACACCGACGACTGGACCTGGCAACCTACAATACACGTACGCTGAGGGCCGACGAGAAAATAGTAGAACTAGAAGAAGCTACAAGCAAGTTACGCTGGGACGTTATAGGGCTATTGGAGGTCCGAAGACAGGGCCAGGACACAATAGTTTTCAACTCAAGTAACTTGATGTACTACCGGGGGGGTGCCCAGCTATCCCAAGGCGGTGTCGGGTTTATCGTCCGCAAGTCCCTCGACAACAATGTCATCAAAGTTGACAGTGTGTCGACCAGGGTAGCGTACCTGATACTCAACATATCAAAATGATATTTGCTGAAGGTCATACAGGTTTACGCGCCGACTTCGACACACACAGACGACGCAGTAGAGGAGATGTATGAGGACATTTCTAAAGCCATACACTCCTCCAAAACACACTATAACGTCGTGTCGTCGGGACTTCAACGCGAAAATAGGCAAACAAAGTGGTAATGAGCTGAGAGTGGGGAAATTTAGATATGAACAACGGAACTCCAGAGGGCAGATGAGAGACTACAGTGAATGGGATTTTCTAAGCGGTGAACGCGCAGACTTGTGTCTTTATAGGGTTGAATCGGACCAAGTTTACCCGTCCCGTCAGAGACCTTGGACAGTGTGGTCTCGATTTGTCCTCGGACATCAGCCCATGTGTCAAGTCTCCTTGGACTATGAGAAAGTTGACTGGCAATACGTCGAGTTGTTTGAGATGTCTGTGTGATTCAAAACAACACAAAACAGTCAAAAATTACTATCCAGCTACAAAAAGGAGTGAAACGGGGGATGTCATGTTCTCGAAACTGTTTACAATCGCACTAATATCTTTAAGTCTTGATAACTGAAAAGGACAAGGCATAAGTAAATGTAAACAGCGAGTAAATCTCACACCTACAATTTTCTGATGATAATATTATAGTGAAGTTGTAAAAAAACATTTTTGAAAAAGAAGCAAGAAGTTGGGTAGGATTTAGGAAGCTTCGTCATATCTTTACGTCCTTTATTCTTCAGTGCTCTTACCTGCTCTTTCTGGGACAAATAGTCCATAATAATATCATAAATGCGAAAGTATCTGTCAGTCTGGCTATTGGTCTGACATAGGCTATTGAAACCCTACACCGATAATCGAATTTAGGGCAGTTAGAACTGCGGGAAAGGACATATGTAACTTGAAAACGTTAAGCGTGAGTCAGATTTTTTTCTATAATTAAGAAGATGCCGGTAAAATCCTACACCGATAACCGAATTTAAAGAAAAAGCTAGTAGATAGTAAATAAAGCGATCGCGTGTCAAAACGACCTTACATCATCAAGTACTGAGGAATTACTTCTCTACTCGTGAAAGGCTGAAACAATGGCGCGTCAACACGACTTATCATCAAAACACTTACGAGCTGCCTCTACATGTGGAAGGTTGAACGAACGACTGTTGGAAGACGGTGCAGTGTAGTAGCAGTAAAAAATGCGGGCAATCCGCATAGGTACATTATTAAACGACTAAATTATCCCGAAAATATGCCAACCCATGCTCGGCTAGGGGGCAGCTGCGCCCCCCCTGCCCGTACCTGGCTACGCCCTTGAATATGGGCAGTGCTATAGGCACTACAGAGATGCCGTATTGATCATTGGTATATCGAAGTGCTAAAATGCTTGTACGATAACGCCACCATGTCAGTCCATCTCCAGGATCAGAACTGTTCGAATCGTCCAATGTCGAGAAATAGGTTAATTGCCGAATCCAACTCGGTTGGGCAGCGTTCGGAAAACTGCGTACTATTTCCTCGTCCTTAATACCCCAGTGCTTAAAGACAAAAGTCTTCAACCAGTGTGTATTGCCAGTGATGACTTACGGCAAGGCCTTATACTCAAGCTCAATGTCGCTCTGCGGGCGACAGAAAGAGCTATGCTCGGAGTTTCCCTACGTAATCGAATCAGGAATCCGTAGGAGAACTAAAGTCGCCGACATAGCTCACCGAATCGCAAAGCTGAAGTGGCAATGGGCAGGGCACATAGCTCGAAGAACCGATGGCCGATGGGGGAAGAAGGTTCTCGAGTGGCGACCACGAACCGGAAAGCGCAGTGTGGGACAGCCTCCCGCTAGATGGACAGATGACCTTGTAAAGGTAGCGGGGAGTCGTTGGTTACAGGCGGCACAGAGTTGCACTGTGTGGAGAAAGTTAGGTGAGGCCTATGTCCAGCAGTGGACGTCGATGGGCTGATATGATGACGATGATGTTGTGCAGTTTGTAGTCCAGCGATGTTCTGAAGCAGCAGTGGCCTAGAGCTGTTGACCAATCTCGGCTAGCTTTTCCATCATGGTTTCCGATAGTCGGCAATACAGATCTGCCGTAATCGTCTGACCAGATCTTTGGCAGCTGTAGTGGATGACACCAACGCTAGTCCACCAGACACTAACCAGTACCTTTTTTTCATTCAACTTTCGCTTGGGGCAGGATATGCGATACCTTATTTTTTCTATATTGAGCACAAAACGATGTCAAAGCAAAATTGAATGACGCGAAAACAAATGAATTGTTACATTCGAAATACAAATAGACAAGCTTAAAATTGAAATAAATTAGAAGTTGGAATTTTTAACCAAACGCCGCTATAAAACATCAATATCATATTATGTAAAGACCTAATATTAGATTCTTTTACTTTTACCGTTTGAGTGGAGGCTGCAGAAGTCTCATAGGACATTTTATATTTCTTTATATAGGGAGTGTTACAATAAACATACATAGAAATAAGTGTGAGGTGGCTGCAGAAGTCTCAATGTACATTTTATATATCTTAATAAATAATTAATAATCTCGAGCCGCAGGACTTGAACCGGCAACCCTAAGATTCCATCTTAGTGCACTGTCAATTAAGACATCTATGTAATTCAGTATTTGATGCTTGCGAAAACTTGCGCCTGGAACGGCTTGTTCTTAATCTCTTACTACATAAAAAATTAAAAAACTATTGATATTTTTAACATAAAAAAAAAATTTTTTTAACCAGAGACCGCAAGTGGTACCAAAACGAATAGAAGAAATCAATCAAATAATTGCATCAAACAAAGCGTTGACAATTGGAACGAGACATATTTTGAAAGTGCCCATTACACCGGTAAGATAGACTTCGTATTAAAAGAATGCGTTTGCAACTAGTAACATCCAACTAGGATCAGCTGGACCGACTGATTTGGAATTCATTGGAAAACGCATTGATTTTCTGTATATTACGATATACAATTACGAAAAATCTACCACCAGATTGTCAAACACATCTCTACCGCTTTTACTTTTTTTATACTTATGTACACAATAGTTTATTTATAGTATTATTATCAGGTCTGTTTTTTAACTTATTTCCTGTTGCTTCAGGATATGTTAAAAGGTACCGAACAACAAATACAATCAATAGATATGTTGGAAATGCAACAAGATCATATAGAATGTAACCATAATCGTGACAGCTCTGTCGCTGATGGTAATTATTTAGTACAATTAACTAGAACATCATCACATTAGATAAATATAACAAAGCTCGTCTATCCTCCCTCCCCCTTCTCCCCCTTGATCCCTACACTGTTGCTAAGCACATTTTTTTACCGACTTCAAAAAAGGAAGATGTTCTCAATTCGGATGTTTTTTTTTATGTATTTTCGGGCATCATATACTTTCAAAATTGTTTTTTTATTTAAAAGGGTATATACTTCCGAGGCGGTCCCATATTAATATTGTCAATTTAAAACTTGAATTTTTGATCACGGTCAAGTTGGTGTAACACACGCCACTTTCATGAAGTTTTGGCCCATTGTAATCATTCAAATTTTCAGAGAAAAACATTTACTTAGCAAAAAAAATAGTAGCTAAGTAAAAATACAACAATAAAACCCAAGTACTATATCTATCGTGCGAAATAAAGCTGCGACCAAAGTCACAGTACTGATTCTTAGTGAAAGCTTTTTGGTTACCATCGGAACAGCAAGACGAATTTATAACACACATCACTTTGCCACTTATGTCTCTTTTCACCAAAGTTATAGTGGTGGTTACTACTAAAATAATTCGTTTTGTAGATCAAGTGTGGTAAAAAATAAATATATTTAAAAGGTATCTTAGTATTTTTCCGGGATAAAAAGTTCACCACGAGTTAATTCAGGACTCTCTAGTTATCGGCAAATTTATATTCAATCCGTCTGATAGTTAAAGGTGGGATTTGACAAATACATAAAATATTTCTTCAAATACCTTTATTGTTGCCTGTTTGTATATGCCTTATTATTTATCGATATTTGGTTAAATGTGCTATCCTACAGAATCAGACACTTCTAAACCTGACAAAACAAAGAAACTTAAACTATGTTGGCAAGAAAAACTACGACTTTATGAAGAACTGAAAAATGATCTGAGTGATAGACAAGTAAGCCTTATTTTATTTATTTGGATAATAATAATTAGAAGTTAGTTTCACATCATTACCAAGCCTGGTCTCAGCCATTTTACACCCTACTACAGGGGCACAGGCCTACCATTAGAGGTGGCTTAGGCCATAGTCCACCACGTAAGTCCAGTGCAATTGAAAAAGATTTGTCAAGCTAGTGGCTGCTCGACAGTTTTCTAGCCGCTCATAGCTCCTCTAGACTTTGCTTAATCATAATGTGACCAACCAACGGTTTAACCATGCTTTTCGAAGCACGGAGGAGCTTCATGTGCCAGTAAGTTTTCATGCCTGACGTTGCTTAACTTTGCTTATCGTTTCCGGTAGACGAATGCTGACTCCCTCGCAGCCTAGTTGGTAGTGTGGCCGACTGCTATGCAGACAGTTGGGGTTCGATACTGGACAAACATTTGTGATATAACATTTGTGTTGGTCTTGAGTCTGGGTATATTTATGTATGATAGGTAAATAAATACATACATTTGTATATATTGTATTGGGTCACATCATTAATTTCTTAATAAACATTGTTAGTGCATCTACAAAGTGTTGGTAAGTGAAGAACAGTAGCTGAAGAGAATCAAAGTTCTAATGATAATAATGTGGAGTTACGACAGAATGAAAAAAAAATAGTAGGTACTCTAGTCATTAAAGTACTCAGTTGTTTATTACCAAGTTAAAATTAGATTTAACATATGTAAGAAATATTCGTAGTTATTATGCCGGTACAGAACAACAGATGAATTTCTATGCTAAGTAAGTTATGATTTCATGATGCAGAAGAATTCCTTTTTACCTTGTTGGCTGGTTGATGTCTGTTGCTTCCAAATAAGACGCGCATCACAGACGCTCGTTTTCATTATTCCACGTTATTCCTTTGAAGCAGTTATCGCTTTTCATGTCAATATGTTCATGTTCGATACCCAAAGACCAGTTTAATGTAGGTATGTTCATTTGATTGTTTATTACAGAGAGCTGTAATAGAGCTGTTTTCATCGTTGCAAGATGAGTGCCAGGTATTATCAAGCCACGGGCAAAAGGTGGCACTACCAGAGGCAACCGAGCTTCACATGATGAATGTGGCTAACCTTAATCCAGAGCAACTGTTGCAGTTGTGTGCAGTTGGTGCACCTGACAATAAACCACAACTACCAGGTTTTGTTTTTCTTTTCTATTGACAATAACGGAGTGAAGGTACTTGATTTGATGTGAAACTCCAGCTGGCAAGTTTACACAGCAAAACTAGGGGTTTTCTCTACCGCCTTTATCTACCGCTAATTACCAATACTACTCATTTCTTAAACGCTGGCTTAAAGGCTACTTCGTGACTTAATTCCAATTCGTAAGCTACCCCCTAATTTAAGAGAGAAGTTGCTCTCACATATCAAAGAAAGAGAAACCAACTCTTACCTACATGCTTGGGTTTTTTAATTTCGAACGTAAGCGCGAAATTAATTAATTAATTATAAATTATTAACAAAGCCATAATATGAAAACTAGATCATCAGAACTTTTAAATACTCATCATCTTTACTATAAAATACTATTTACCTACTCGTAAAGGCGTTGACGTTTGACAATGCCAACAAAAAAATTAAAATAATCAAAGGTTACTTTAAGAAAAAACTGTAGAGTGGGAACAACAAGATTGTTCATTACTTAGTATTTATATAATTACATGATCGAAATACAAAAACTATGTGACACCTAGAGGTACAGATGTTGTACAAACAATCACAACTCACTGTTTTTGAATGCGCTTTATTAATTAATTATAAATTATTAACAAAGCCATAATCTGAAAACTAGATCATCAGAACTTTTAAATACTGAATATCTTTTCTATAAAATATTATTTACGTCGAAAAGACGTTGACATTTGGCAATGCCAACAAAAAATAAATAATTAAAGGTTACTTTAAGAAAAAACTATGGAGTAGTTACAACCAGGATTTTTCATTACTTAGTACTCACATGATCAAAATACAAAAAATCTGTGTTACCTCTACAGATGTTGTAAATACAATCACAATTCTCTTCAACTCTTTTTGGCGCTGTCCATTAAATATAGGAATGGAACGAATTTACAGCCAGAAAGTATATTTATTTCATTTAAGCACTTGTTGACGAATCTTATTAAGATGACAATAAACCCTAATATCCCAAATAGTCTAACCCATTCTTTTCTTGTTTGAAAAAGTGACACATACTACAAATTTGAATAAATACACAGGTTAGGGAATGACATTAATAAAATACAACTTGATAATAATTAAAAAAATGTTCAAAAAATAAGAAAATAAATATTAAATAATCTCAAAAAAAATCTTAAAATTGAGTTTACTTGTAGATTTCGATGTTGAGTCACGTAACCCAATTACTTTTAAAATACGTTAAAGAAAAATCGGAGAGAATTCCTATATAAGGTTCCTAGGCTTTTTTATAATAAATAAATAAATAAAAAACGCATGAAAACGTGATGTCCAAAGTTCGAGCTTATGAAAGCACGCTTAACACGTTTACTGCGACACCAAATTCGGCTTTATAGCAAGTAGTGCCATAGGAGGCTGATAAACCTCCGAGGGTACATTTTACTGATGCTATTAGGGTCTTGTTGACCTCTTACGTCTTAAATCAAGTTTTTTTCCAAAATTCACAAAATTATTTTGTGTTGTTTTTTGTTCGCCCAAACTTTTGAGCACAGGAATGGCTAAAAACAAGAAAATGTTCAGAAGGCATATTGCCCTTTACCGCACTGAATAGGTACAGTTTTTGGTATAACTAGTGATGTACCGACTACAAAGAAAACAAAATTATCGACTTAGCGGATTTTAATTTAGTTGTATATGACTATTGTGCAAACAATTAATTGCTTTGTTACATCACCGGAATAAGATTTAACTTTTTTACTTTCTTCATGGCTGCACATAGTATAAGTACGCAGTTTCTCATAGCAGTCAATATATACACACACACACACACACACACACACACACTACATAACAAATATTTACAGTGAAAATATTGACACGTGCTCTTCTTAAAATTGTACGCACAACACTTGTTCAAAGGTCAGGAATTACAGACACAAACGGGTGCTGGAGGGGGTGGATAAGCTCCTTTCATTTTTATAGGTCTATATATTGGCCCCCTAATCCGCACTGAAAAAAAAAATATTTTGTAGTGCGGTAGGTGGTCGATAGACATCACGCATTATTTTTTATTTCCATCTAGTTCTACGTCAAAACAGCAGAGCAATCATATAGTTGTCAATCTCATATGTATAAAAATGTACAAGCTACGAGCTACGCACCAGAGCGAAACGATATCATTTCTCCCACGCACAGTGCGGGGGTACCCGCAATAGCTCTTTAGGCCTCATCGCAGTGAGCGTGAATAGTTTTAGCTTGCTTTATACTTGAGCAAGGTCACTGGTGTCTTTATCGTCCCCTTAATACAACAATGTTTTATTATAGGCGCGTTCCTTCTGAGCAGCGTTGTAGTTTAATAGCCAAACCTAATTTGAGTACAAAATACCCGTTCCGTCTAAGCGTAGCTGATAATGTCAGCGACGCTATTTTCACGAAATGTTTGATAGCTGTCAAAAAGTAGTGCAAAATACCCACCTCCCAACATGGGTTTTCGGTAGCAATATTTCATAGCAAAACGCAGATGCTAATGAAACGCAAAGCGCTAACAATTCTGCTAAAACTAGTTAGATGGAACGCCCTATATATATATATACAGCATTATATGTTCCAGATGAAACTCTAATGGCAATCGATATGAACAAGGTTTACAATTTACCATCTAACTTGTTAGCCACATGCGAAAACACTGTGACAAAGAGAAAAGAAATTATCGACTGGTTTGCTACGCTTACAACGCAAGAGAAGGTAATAAAAAAATTAGCATGTCTAGTAGTTTAGTACTAATTATTAATCACTGATAAAATATTTGTATTCATAAATTGAATAGTACAGAATTATTTATTCTGCAAACAGGCCTTTTTTGTCACTGGAAAATCAATGTGATACCTTCACGGGGTGAACGTATGGAACCTATCGGCTAAAACCCAACCGTGGCCATTAGCCGTGATGTGCAGGCGTCACGTTTCATTTTTTGAATTTTTCCGCAAACCCTACTGTGTTGGCCCACAACAAAGTTGCACGCACCCTCGTGATCCATCTTTACTGCTTCTTCTCCAAGATTCGGGAGAGTATAAGAGGAGTAATTTGACTCCTACTTACCCTGGAGAAACGCACAGGAAACACTTTGCCCGTGTTTTCCCCCAACGATAAGTATGTACAGTTAAACACTACTGGGGCCCTTTTTTACATTTGTTTTCATCAATCATATTATTAATTCCCAAATCAAATCTGCGAAAAGCAAAAGGCTTTTGTAAACCTGAAAAATAACTGTACGATAAGATAAGATCTCGAAAAGAATGGAATCAATTTGAAACTGCCATTTTAACCAAAAAAAAAATCCATATCAAAATAATAATAAGTATCCCCATTTTAGAAGCCTGTTATAAAAATAAATAAAATCTTTGTCCAACTTTTAAAACTAAAGTTATTATAGAAATTTGAAATAAACATTTTTTTGTTGTTTTATCTACTTCTATGAAACGATGTTTAACAAACACTATGATTTACTTTTTAAGGGCATCAGTGTAACTAAGCTATCAAAGAAAATTGATGAATTCAATGCTGAAAATGATTCCCTACACTGTTCATTACAAAAAGTGAAATCGGAATTTTACAAGGAAATGAACGAAGTTATTGAAGTTTTAAGGTAAAAATTAAATCAACTTTAAAAATCCACCAAAACATACCTAAATAACTTTATAGGAAAATACTGTGTGATTTTAAGTTCTTTACTTATTGATTACAGGAAAACCTATAAAAAGTCTATGTTCTTAAAATAACATGGTAAACCTCTTAGTGATAGGCGTAAGTACAAACATACAAAATTAACAGTAGTTCAAAAAACTTTTTAGTACGGAACCCTCAGTGCACGAGTCCACCACGCCCTTATCCGTTTTTATTTTTTTTATAAAAGTCAACGTATTAACAATTTTTTTTAAGATTAACGTGCTAGTCAACACGTCACCATCACAAACCAGCAATTATGTAACTTCGTTTCTTTTGCGTACGTCACTGCAGGGCGCCCTTACAGTGCCGCCATTACATATCCTCAAGTATCTCTTCGTAGAAAATTAGAACGTTTTATATAGTTTCTAGATAATATCTGTGAGTCTTAGTTTGTTTTTCTGCTAAAAGTGGATTTTAGAAATAAGATAAGAAAAAGAGAGAATGTGTGAAGAAATTATATATCCCTTCGGTCAAACGAGCTGAAAAGCGTTTCACGCTCCGCCGTCCAGTATGCAGTCTCTACTCTAGAACATGTCGTCTCCTGATGCCGTTGATAAGTAGCGACCCATTAATTCTGTTTTTCCTTTTTTTTCAGGAAAATGATGAATGATTCCATCGCGCTGCGAACAAAAACCGAGGACCTCACAAATGAGGTGTCCGAACTTAATGGGCAAAATGCTGATCTTCGGACACAGTTACAAAATGCGGAAATCAATAATTCACAAGTTTATAAATACAAAATTGAGGTCAATATTTTTTTTTTTGTATAGATACTAAATAATTTTCCAAGTTTCATTTACGAATGCAATTTCGATATTTTATAGTGTATTAGCTTTGCTAGTCTCGGACCCTTTTCAACCTTTACGCTTGAATAGGTACTTTAAAGTTTCCCACATGTATGGTTTTTTTTACGAAATTGCACATTCATTTAGTTTCTATATTAAACTACTTTTATCTTTAAAACGTCTAAGAAACACAACGCTCTACGTTTATCGATCATAGAAAAAGTTATATCAGAAAACAAGTAGTCTTTTAAAACTTACATTTGGTCAGTATTGCATGAATCCTATGTTGTCTTAAGTAGATAGTACGTCATAGTTAAACGTAGGCTTCCACCAATGATTTCTAAAATGCATGGTCTTAATTCATGACTACATTTTAGGTATGTTTATTGAAACCCTGGGCAAATGCTTTCCATAAATAATAGTGCAGTATCGTCTTATTCATTTCACACTCCAATACGTAGTCCTCATTCTTACTTAACGAGTGATATATCTTATATAACATGCATAAACCTACAATGTTGCTTATTCAACTTACTAATATCAAAATTAAGATGCGTGATATTATTTACCAGGAACTGGAAAAAGAACTTAACTTAGAAAAACACAAGAGGGTCATACTAAAGGAGCGCTTAGCAAATACAGAAAATGAGTTCAAAATTAGTGGCAGTAAAATTACACAGCTAGAAGCTACACTGGAAGAAGAACGTTCGCAGATTTGGTCCTTGGAACAAGAAGTTAAACAGTTAAATGAAGAGGTAAATGAGAAGGATTCCTTGAAATCAGATAAATATATTACATAACTAACTAATTTCAAGTTGGATTAAATTTTACAGAATAGAACACTGCGATTTGATTTCGATAAAGAGTTGACCAAGTTAACAAATTCGATTAGAGACAATACATCTCACCTTGAAGAAATAGCTAAAGCTCGTGAAAAGTTGCAGCAAGAGTAAGTTGTCCACAGCATTATTTTATATAACATGGCAAATTTTGTAATGTTTTTTTATTTTCTGATGATGATGATGACAAAATGTTGAATCACCGTAAATTTGGTATATACAGACAGCCAGAACAGTACGTTGTTGGCAGCAAAAAGCAAGGCTAGTAGCTAGTGTAAAAATAAAATAAAACGCGGTGTAAAATTGTTTCGTTAAATATATGTATGGAAATTATTTTTTCCATCTATATATATAAAAGAGTAAACTAATTGACTGACTGGTTGATTGATTCAATGACATATCAACGCATAACCCAAACCGCTGTTTCTAAGAACTTGAAATGCACTTACGCTAAAGATTTTGCAAAATTCACCATAAAGGGGTAATATTGGGATTAGAAGTTTGTATGAAAATCCGCAAAATTTTGAAGAATTGAAAAATTGCTATTTTGTTTTAAGGTTGAAAATTAAAATTGACATGCTTCACCGTTTGTGGGCATTAGACGGCAAAATAGGAGATAAAGAGTTGTAAGAGAATATCGATAGCTTGGTAAATTTCTTAAAAAAAACTTCGAATTCCCAATGAAAAAATATATTTAAAGATTTTCAACTTAAAATTTCAGAAAAATAGACCTTGAGAAGCGGTTAGATGAATTAAACAAACAATACAATGACTCTTTAGTTGAAGCAAAGACCAATATGGATAATGATGCTAAGAAACTTGCAGAATCCGAGAAACTACATCGCGAAGAAATAGCAGAAAGAAAGTCATTAGAAGATAAGCTACGGAATTTAAGTAGCAAACTCCAAGAATCAGAGTCACGCTGCAACGACCTGGTTAATAAACTGCGTGACAAAGAATCTGAATTGGGTATAGTTCTATATCTCCATATAACATCCAAATAAAATCCGTAAAACAAAATGTCTTTGAGCTGTAAGATGTCAATGCCTTTATTTCCGTTGCACAAAAAGATAAAGAGAGCAGTATCTATGCTAGATAGGTTCTCTAGGATATAACATAATAAATGTCCATATCACACATTCGTAAGTTCTTGACCTTAGTGACATTGTACAGTTGTACAAGTACTTTTTTAAATGTGTATTTCTCCATAACGCAGTGGGAGATCCGGTGGGCGTTGCTTTCTCTTAACGTTTATAAGTCGTAGTGGACTAGAGGGTATACCAGAAGTGGTGTTTAACCAGTATGCTCCTGAGTTGTGTCCTGTACTGACGCGCCTCTTCACTATTTCCTACACTACTACACTAGACAATTTCAGTCTTCATGTGAAATGAAAATACTTCCAAAAAGTGTGATAGATTAAATCCATTGAATTACAGGCCAATCGGTATTACCTCTCTCCTCTCCAATGTTATGGAGCGTATGATCCACCACAGCTTCTAAGATACCTAGGAAAAACACGACCTGGTTTAAAGCCCTTTCGCCACGGTCGCTGGTGACCTTCTAGTTTATCTACCACTAGCCATTGAGAGTAAGGGGGAGGCATTGGCATGTAGCCAAGACATAGCGAAGGTGTTCGATGAGGTCGGCCATCTTACGGTAGTTGATGGCAGAAGTGCTCTGATATCATGGACATTAATGCTGGTGACTGTACTGTCTCCTGCGCTGCTTCTACTGTAGTTTACATATCATTAATGAGTTGCCAATTTACAACATACATTCCTATGCAGATGATATCACTGGACACGCTTACTAAATGAATGAGCCACGCAAACATCCCACGTTCGGTTGTGTAGGAAAACCGCTGAGAACTTGTGTCTGAATTCGTGACCAATCTGTAAAAGGTTCTGACTTGGGGTGGGAAAACTGTCTTATTCAACCTTTCGAAGATACAAGTCTGCGCGTTCACCGCTAAGAAAACTCCATTCACTGATGTCCCAATTCCATAACACACTCCTTATCATCTTCAAGAGCAATGGGTTCCTTGGTGTTGACATCTCCAATAATATTCAGTTCAGTGATCATTTGGAAGACAAGGTGAAGTTGGCGTCCAAAAATCTTGTAGTACTCTAAGAGCGAAGCAGTACTTCGCCTCGGGGCAAAAGTTGCTGTTTTAAGAGTCACAAGTCCGGCCCCAAATGGAGTAGTGCTGCCATCTCTGGGAGACCCGGATTCCAGCTTGGCCCTTTTGACTCGGTTCAATGAGGCGCTGAGAGAATTGTCGATTTGAAATTATGCCTACGGTCACTCGCTACCATCGCACCGCTCGCCATCAGCAGGAAATTCATCCTTACCGTATGACCAAAATGGTCACGTGCATTGCGGTTTCAAAGGAACGTGCGAGTAGTTGCAAACTTGCAAGCATCCATAGGCTGTAGCAACCGCTTACCGTCAGGTGGACCGTTAGCTTGTTTGCTACCTTATTGATATAGAAAATAATTTTTAATTATTGCCTAAATTTTCATTATTTTGTTCGCCTTTCAAAATAATATTTTATAATATAATAAAATATTTTACCACAAGTAATTTATAATATGACATTTTCGTAAATAGTTTTTAATGTACCCTAAATAACTTTTACAGAGAAAGTTATGAAATACCAATCAGAGCTGGAAACTGCCAAGCACGAACTGCAATTAGCAAGTTCAGAATTAACAAAGAATAAATTGAAGTTACTGAATCAAAATGAGGATATGGAGCTGATGGAGGTATTAAAAAAATATAAAATATAAATGTGAAAAATTGCAATAACATAAATCATAATCCTAAGCATTTGTGTCAGTCCCTGGATCAGTAAAAAATGGAACGAAGCCTCTTCGTCAGACTTTGCTTTTTTTGCAATTAGCCCAAAGCCATTGAAAATTATGCACAAATATAAAAGAACCCCGAATAATGTCTAATTGAGGCAATATATTAACACTCGACAACAATTATTCTCGTCCATCCAATCAATCACCATGTAACCCGTTTCAAACAATTTAAATTTCCATAGCGCTGTTTAATAGCATTTATAAAAATCTATATCCTTAGAGGATCTTAGATTACTATTTAAGAAACTTATCATATGGTACAATAGTATGGCTTAGGGTCAAATGCACCGTCGTAATAGTGCATTAGTAGCACTAGTTAGTTTTAACTTAATACGACTACCTATTTAGTTTGTACAAAATAAATTTACCTATATAAATAACGCAGCTCCCTTGGCGGACGTATTTTGAGACAATTGTATTAAAAGGCCTATATCGCATACACGAACGCAATAGTACAATTAAAAAAAATTGTAGGTATTCCGGTCCAAAACGTAATTCACCATTATAGTATTAGACTTTTTGGTCCAGTTGCACTAAGTATTTACGTGGACATAGAAATATAATATGACCAAAAACCTGATTAAAGATTAAAATTTAGCATTTATGTTAGATATCTGACCCACAACAATACAGACAGCAATAGTTAAAGAAAAAAGAAATAAATACGTAGCTACATAGTTATACATATATTATTTAATGCCTAAATATTTCCAGCAAAATCTCAGAAAAGCCCTTGATTTAGAAGAAAAATTGAAAAACGATCTCAAACATAGAGATGACTATATTATAGAACTGGAAAATAAACAAAGTTTTCTAGAGCAACAGTTAGAAACAAGGTCAGTTTTTAAAAATTTAAGAAAATAACCTTATATCAAGAATTGATTTTTAATTTTTTTACCTTTTTCCAGCGAGGCTAAAATGGAATCTTATGAAGAGCAGTTGAGATTACTTAAAAATCATATTGCTGAATTACAAGAAGATTTCGGTGAATTTGAGAATTTAAATGAGCTTCAAGATTTTGTAATTATTTTTTTGAAATATTCCTTTAAAATTTAATCCTTTATTCCATTCCAGTCCTTATTTAATACAAACTGTTTAGGGATTTCTTTTAAATAGCCTTTTTAACCGACTTCCAAAAAAGGAGGAGGTTCTCAATTCGTCGGAGACTTTTTTTTTATGTATGTTACCCGATTTCTCGAAGACGCCTGGACCGATTTGAGAAATTCTTTTTTTATTTAAAAGTTATACTTTTCAGGTGGTCCCATATTATTATAGTGAATTTAAAACTAAAACTTTTGGAGAAAAAAAAAAATATTAATGTTAAGTTGGAACTGGTGAAACGCCTTTTATGTTGATGATTTTATAAAGCTTTGTTACGAGTACGGATGTTTTTAGTGTACATGAAAAAAAAAGTAATTCGTCACTTAAAAGAAAAAAAGAAAAAACTTTTTAATAAAAAAAACAAGCGGCTTCAAAAAGATGCACTAAAAAGGTAAAAATAATTACTAATTTCCAAAAATCTGATCTGAATTACAGTTTGAAGTTCTATATACTTTCACCATCTAGTCTTCGCCGGCTATGATTTTAACTTTATCGACCCATCGATTTTGAGATCTTCCTTCTCCTGTATTACGGGCGATGCGTCCAGCCCATCTCCATTTTAGCTGTTGTACGTGGCGTTCTGCGTCTATTAATTTTGTTTTGTTGCGAATATCTTCGCTCTTAATTTTATCCCTAAGCTAGCATACTTCTTTCTATCGCACGCTGGCACGAACGAATTTTATTTTTTGTTCCCTCATGAAAAATTCATGTTAGTGTTCCATATGAAAGACAGGAGTCTACTTCTTTTTAAGTTTTAATGGAAGTTTTGCTTTTAGAGTTTTTATAAAGCTCTAGTATTTCCTCCAAGCTATGTTGATGCGACGCTCTATTTGATCTTCATATGGCGATTTCTTTTTACTTACTTCAGTTTCTTTTTACTCATACTAGACACAAATATTTTAGGGTCGACGTACGAATTTGTGGCAAAACAGCGTCACCTCACCTTACTCTTTAATTTCCTGGTGCAGTTTCCAACCTTACAAATTTTTGGGCGTCGATTCTCTCGACGCTCTGTAAGTGAAAAAGCCTCTTTTTTGAAGTCGGTTAAAAAATCTTGTTAAAGAGTGAAGTACCTATATGTTATCAAAGCCTAGTCTAGTCCTCTATAATATCTAGAGGCTTTAAATGATTGATATCTAATGTCATCTGCAAGTAGTTTAAACGTTTTAGGTACTTATCCTGTTCTCTATGACGTACAATAGTTTAAAAAGCAATTAATTAATCAGTAAAACTTGCATTAGTTTAGTTTAATCCGGTATCGAAAGTAGACAAAAAATACTTTTTCTTTTAGGTGAAACAACAGCATGATAAACTATTAGAAACAACGAGACAATGTAGAGAGCTTGAAGGAATATTGCAGCAGAAAGACATGGAAAAAGATAATCTTATGGATCGTCTGAGGCACCAAGAATTTTTATCGAATGAAAAGGATGAAGTTATAAAGATGCTATCCAATAAACAAGAAGATCAAACTGAGATAATAAAATCATTACAAAATGATTTGGAATCACGAACAAAAGCTGAAGAAGATGTAAGTTTAATTACAACTCGGAAATAATCAACATCACAATCTGAATTGTAAATAAAATTTTAATTATTGTATATTTGAGTAAAGCAGGTTAATTCTATCTTGATTTGATTGATTTTATACAATTTGTTTGCCCTTTTTTGCTAATTTTTGTATGAAGAATTTAATTTTGTCACACCTGTTTGCTACCTATCTTTCATAAATGCAAGGAGTCATTTACGAATGGCCGTTTCTAAATTACTGAATCCTATTCGGAATATCATAATTTGTTCTTTTTATTGAATTTAATGACAACATTTTTTTATTTGATTACAGTGTATTAAACAAATTGATGTAAAAAATGCAGAAATAAATTCACTAATTGGTGATAGAAAATTAGAAATATCACATTTGGAGAAAATAGTTTTAGCATTAGAGGATCAAATATGCAAAGCTGACTTATTAAGAAAGAATGATCGATATAGAATACATACGCTAGAAAATCGTCTGGCAGAATACGAATCACAGCAAAAAGCAAAAGAATACAATGATTCTGCCGCCGATTTAGATACTCTGATGAAACTTCTTGAAGCTGAATTGGGTACTCCATTGGAAAATTTTGACAAAAGAGACAAAAGATTCAATAATAGTAAAAGTAGCTGTTCAGGCGAGCGCCGTAGCCGGAATATGGACCATTTTGACCGTGTGGACGTGATGACCACTAACCATAAGTCAATGTACAATTCAGAACCTGAATCAGTACCTACAAAAATAGTAATGGGTAATTTTGTCAAAAAGACATACATATCTAGCGAGGACAAAAATTTAAAAAACAATAATTTAAATCGTAAAAAAGCAATAACAAACATTGACATGCAAAATTGGGTTCCTGCAATTGAAAGTAGTCCTGGATTTAATGTGTACCACAGCCAACAATCAGCGGAAAATATCAACATGTCTAATTATCCTAGAGCAAACACAACCAATGACAATTACTTAATGCGAAAATTCTTGATGCCGAACCAATCTCACGAAGAAAAGAAGAGTAAAATGTTTAATTTTGCTAGGCATAGAGTAAATTAACGCTGTGTTAGATAATGTACTGTTCAGAGTTTTTTTTTCAATAAATATTTAAATATATACTTACTAGCTGTCCCGGCGAACGTTGTTCCGCTGCCGTCCCTCTGTACCCGGCGAAAGTTGGTTTTTACCTATAGTGCCCGAGTCCGGCTCGCACTTGACATATCGAGATAAAAACTATCCTATCTTTTAAGTTGGATCAAATAACAGATATTTACGAAGATTGATCAAAATCGGTTCAGTAGTTGAGGAGTCCATTGAGGACAAACATTGTGACACGAGATTTATATATATTAAAGAAAGATAGTGTCACCAGTTGCTCTTGCACTGTGATTTTTATTTTCAAAGTCATTTTAGCAGTTTAGATTTGTGCCCAAACAGTTTTTATTTTTATTTATTGCAGACTACAAATAAAATGTTAAATATATAGATGAAGCTATGTACGCAGCAAGCTTATTGGATCGAAGACGATATTTTTTTTAGCCGAAATTTGAATCTATTTCGCCGGATTAAATTATTATTGAAAAAGGTGTGCGTAATAATAGTGGTCACTAATTGAATCGGTGTCCAAAAATTGCTTTCTATTTGCTTCTAACCATGAGACATTGTATTTCTCGAGAAGTGGCCGTTGATTCTGACTTCAAGATGGCCGGTCACCTGCCCGTAATGTTACAATTTTCAAAAGCCAATAATTGCTTCTTCATTGCTTCCTTTAAAGTTTGTAATCCTAGATCCTGTATCTTGTAATCCTGTATCCTCCTATTACATGTGATACACGTGAGCTAGGCTGCTCATTACAGACGAGATTGTGGGTTGTAGCCCGAGCTGTAGGCGATGATGTAATTCAGCCGAGAGTGTATTAAGCAGAGCTCACGAGTGTTATACGACTGGTTTCAACACACTTGAAGCACAGTAAATATTAGTGCTAAAATGTTGTATAAAGTAAATATTCAATGGAATCTAATAGTTTTGATACATTTTTAACGAACACGTTGAAATTTTTTTTAAATAATAACTTAGGTCATAGGCTTTTCTTGCAAAAAATTTAAAAAATCTGGAAATTAAAAACGATACAGTGAAGGCTGCTTTATAAGCAAGTGTGTTAAAAATTTAAAAAAAAACAAAAGGCGCTAGTGCGGTAATTGTCATTACCGCACAAGTGCGTAATGGCCATTGTTAACGTGCTGAAAACGGTGGTGTAGAGGCTGCTTTATGAGCAAGTGTGTTAAAAAGGAAGTAAAAATATCAGTCAGTAATTTATATCTGCAGTGCCTATTAGAAATATTAGGGCAAAGGAGCTCACGATCAAGATTGCGTTCCTACTGAAAGGGTGTTAAACATATTTAGTTTTACTGACTTAATTTTTAGGATAAAAGTAAGTAAGTGCGCTAATTCGACTCACACTCGACTTTTTTAAGTAAAAAAAACTTTTTATATATCCTTCATAAATTTCATCAAAATCAGTTTAGCGGATCTGTTGGCCATGGACACTTTCACATCCATAATATAGTATGTGCAGAAAACGTATGAAAAATATCAAAAGAAAGGAAATTCTCTAGTCTAGACTAGTCTCTCATCCCTAGTAAAGGTCTGCTGGAAGAAATATCTAAATAGAGATAAGCTTACCTATGTACATCTTTTCTATTTTTATGATGTCTTTTGCGAATGTTACGTAAAATCCTACTAATATTATAAACGCGAAAGTTTGTAAGTATGGATGTTTGTTACTCAATAACGCTTCAGCCACTGGACGGATCGGGATGAAACTTGGCACACCTTTAGATTAGGTCCTGGAATAGCACATAGACATAGATTTTAATCCTAAAAAATCCGTTAAAAGTTTTTTTAAATATTATTGCGAATGACAGCTGTCAAATTAGAAAAGGCTATATCTCTGTAACTATTGCTTTTAGACTACCAGTTTTTTTACAGAAATGATAGGTCTCATCAAGATCTTTATTCCGGATGACAGCTGTCAAACTAGAAAAAAGTGAAAAGTGCTTGTCCCCCACATTATGATATTGGTGTGTATCCAGCGAATAAAAACTGTGACGTTATGCAGGCATATACATAACAAAGAGAATATAATACTCTATGATACATAATAAAATTTGTCCAGCAGCAACTACCGTACTAATAACTTCTGTTAGGTATCTTACAATTTTAGCAAAACAAGCCGCTATCTTGAATTTTGAGACATTGACAAAAATTTGAATTCAGCACCCTTGAATATCCAGTAGAACTTGTTGAATCGAAATTGAATAATGTTTGAAAAAATGGACGCCATTTTCAATCCGCCATTTTGAATTTTTAAACTGGAATATTCCTTAGAGCTAATTCTACAGCCCAAGCATTCGCGGTTGAAACATTATATTCTCTTTGCTGAAAACTTACTTTAAAATGAGAATGTGATAATGCTATCTTTTATTTTCTTTTACTGCAGTAATAGGCCCCCACGTAGCTTTGACGTTTCTGACTGTTAATGCCCACTTTTTCAACCTTATGGTCCGGGAGCCAGCGACCGTTTTTGATGACCAAAACCACAAAAGCTGAAAACTTCAAAGCTACATTAATCTTCATTTGGTTTTACTATTAAACGAATACACCTCCAGCTCGGGCACTTCCGGGGGGTGTAGCTGCGGCAGCCTCCCACACATGTAAAATAATAATTAAAAAAAACTAATACCGCAAAAGCTGAAACTTTGTTAACATTTACATTATGTTATAAAATAAAGAAAAAACGTGTCCAGCCGAATGTAGAGAGGGATTATGCCCCAGCTTTTCACGTAAAGAAGTGAAAAATGCGCGCTGAGTAAACTGACACCGCAAAAGCTGAAATTTGGTAAATTTATAGTTAAGTTAATAACTTAAACGAAAAAAACGAACGTTAAAGTGTTCGATGGATTTTTTATGCTCCATTTGGTGAGGGAAGTTCCAGCTACGTACGGAAACATATCTAAAAAATGTTAAGTATGTTTTGTTCAAATGATGCGGAAATCGTTGCAATCGCCTTTGATAAGTACAATTTTCCTTCTATCAAAGACAAAGAACATTCTTTGATAGGAATGGCAGTCGCGCAATTCCACATCCCTCGAAGCAGATCAAGTACGTTCTTCTGATTTTACAAACGATTTAAAAAACGCAAATTTCAAAGAGGCGTTAGTGATTTTTTTTATACAGCACTGGACAGTTAATTCACTTCCGGCTTTTCATGCCCTTTAGTTGCGACTACAATCCGTCGTTTTTCAAAAAAAAGAAAAAGCCGTCCCTATAAAATTTTACATAATTCGGAAATATTTATAGACGCTTTTATCAAACTGAGCAACCCACCTGACGACGAGTTGCAGATTACATTTGATATGCTAGAAGAATATGTATGTCGTATGTATGGATACAAAAAAATAAATAAAGTTAATGAAGCACGCGTAGCAACATTTTTGAAGACATACAATATTTTGCGAAACGACGACATATTCCGTTTACCGAAGAATCACATCAACGGATCAGCTCTGCCTCCCTGCATAATTGAGTTGCACCAAAATTTGCTGCGCACAACTTATATTGCAAACATTTGGGCACACGCTCATCTTCGGGTTCCAACGCAACTGTATCCAACCGATTTTGACTGGAAAGAGAAGGACACGAAATTTCACTTCAAATGGTTCGAGGGTGTGCTACCTCCTTCTTTGGGAGATATAACGATTGAGGATTATCAACAAAGTACTGCAGGTTAGAATAATATTGATATATTACTCACATTTTTATACAATTATTATTTATGCCTTTAAATATATTATCATTATATATATTTGCAGATGATGACGAAGATATTTCGAGGTTCGACATCAATTGCAGCGATAATGAAAGCGAGTTCGATGGAAATGAATCCGAAGATGGCGAATTCTGATAAATTCGTAAATTATTTTGTTATTTTGTGCATAATAGCATAATATGTTTGTTTGTTTTTATTTGTAGTATATAGTTTTGTAAATAAATACTAAAAAAAAGTTAAAATAATTAATAGTAAAACGTTAAAATAATAATTAATAGTAAAAAGTTCAAATAATTAAAATTTTTTTTTTACTTTTCTTATTTTGATGTCTACATTACCTGTTTATGTTATGTATTGTACGGTTTATTGTATATTCAAATGTGTAAATATTTACTTATAGCCTTTAAATTCAAAAACTTGTGAGACAGTATAATAACTACATGGGCGCGCTGTGTTTAATGAGAAAAGTATAGATATCTTATACCACAAGAGCTGAAATTCGGTAATATAATAGTTAAGTAAATAAGTTAATAGAATAAATAGCCAGCTATCTATTTAGTGGGGGGAAAGTGTCCAGCTGATGCATTCAAAATACAACGCGCCCGAGCGCATGCCGATGCGCAGCGTCATTGACTGCATCGGCTGGACACTTTTCCCCCACTAAATATGAAGCTGGATGTTTTTTTCGTTTAAGTTATTAACTTAACTATAAATTTACCAAATTTCAGCTTTTGCGGTATCAGTTTATCCAGCGCGCATTTTTCACTTCTTTACGTGAAAAGCTGGGGCATAATCCCCCACTCTACATTCGGCTGGATACGTTTTTTCTTTATTTTATAACATAATGTAAATGTTAACAAAGTTTCAGCTTTTGCTGTATTAGTTTTTTTATTATTATTTTACATGTGTGGGCGGCTGCCGTAGCTACACCCCCCGGAACTGCGCAAGCTGGAGGTCCATTCACTTACTAGTAATACCAAATAAGGCTTGGAAATTTTCGCTGGCTCCCGGACTATTACCAAATCTAAGAATTTCTCTTACACTTTTAGCCCTAAAACGATTATACATGTTTTGGTCACGGTCTCTGGTACTATATTAGTAATTTTAAGTAATATTTACTTTGGCACATTTTATGTTAATTTTTTCTAACTGCTCTACTGCATTTCATCCCTTTAGAAGAATTTTACCAAGCATTCGTTTAGTGGGTGGTTCCATTTATTAAGGTTTGTACGTCGTGGAAAGATCTTACCTTCATACGAAATTTCTTTAAGTTTTGGACCGCGTTGGGCTTGTCAGTCAAAAACCTTTTTATTTGATGAATAAAGTCAATTAAAACTCAAAAAAATATTTTACATCTTGTATAATCTTTTTCGTAAAACAGATATCTACGAAGATGATTCGGACTGGATACATTGAAACAGACACTGTCACTTATCGAAATTGTAACAGAAACAGATTCATTCTTCAATAAGGGCGCATTTAGATTCTGTGGAGAGAGTTCCACGCACCTGATCGCCGAGGATGGCTCGTTCAAGAATCGCCCGACGCCGCTCGAGTTGCGTTCGGATACGACTCTCACGCTCGAGCTGCAAGCTCTGGGCAAACACAGCATTCTCGAGTCGCAGTACGCGCGACCGCTCGGCGCGTAGAGCAGACCATGTATCCGACGCAGCGCTGCACACCAGCGATAAAACTTGAGGCACCTGAAAAGTTGTGCTTTATCATGCCGGCATTTCAGAAACGTCGCCAATGTTTGTCCAACCTTAACACGTAAAGAGAAGAAGTTCTAGATAGTTATAGAAAAAGGACAGTATTGTATCATATTGGCGCGCCATCGCTTTAATTGTGCCCAGACTGGGAGAAAGCCAAATTAACAGTTTGGTTGAAGTGCTTAACTATTGGTGTGTAGTCTGTTTGTGATCGAATGAGAGTTGAAAAGGTTAGCAGTTGATTGAACTGTTGGAAAATCGTGTAGTGCAGCCATAATACGTCATAGCGTGAGTCATTGTTCAATGTTTTAAATTTAGAAATGAAATTGGTGGCTATGAAAATTTGTTTACTGCTTTGAAAACTGTACAGCTAATGTGACTTATCAAGCCATTTCCATTAATCTTTGCTGTTGCTGTGAGGTTTCCACAACAGTTATCATGTCAGTTTCAGATATGCCTTCTCTGGAGAAGATCGGGTATGGTGATATTACATCCGGTCTTCGGCTATCCACACTCAACCAATTATGGTGACATTTCTTAGGTTCACATCTATCTCGCGTCGAACACAACCCTTGCATTTGCAATCCTTTTCATTACAATTGTAAAACCTACCTCCTTCCTACTCTTCGATATTGTCGAAGCGCACAATCGAAACTAGAATTTGGTTATCGATTGCAAAAAATCTTTTAAAAATCATGCATTAATACTGGACACGATTTTCAATTTTTTCGTCAATGGAAAAAATAATGAAATTTGAGGGCTGTCGTCACAAATCTATCGCTAAATACATAGATTTCATGGATTTAAATTTTATCATGTATATTTAAATGTGCATAGGCTATTAGAGCTATTTAAAGACTGTAACTAAATTTATTCGTCACGACTCGACCGCAATCCCAATGTTAATTACATCACAATTTGGTTCAAAAGTATCGAGTTTAAGCATGCTGCGGATCTAAAACTAGATTGAAACTGATTTCAATTGTAAGCTGCCAATTGAACCATTTATGATAGACTCGCGTAATTATCTATCGGCGCCCATTACGTTTAGAATTATCGTCATAAGACTATAAAATTTATTTTGTCAGTCACCAAATGTTTTCATTACCGAAATAATATATTTTAGTGAATAATCTAGCTTATCAGCATAACTTGCCTTCTCATCACATCCATTTTCATGTTATTCTTTTTCGATGAGAATATTCAGATTCTTGCTTCAACTTGCTAGGTTGGCCTTTAGATTCCATTAATAATTTTCGATGCTTTTTCGAACAAAAGTATACTAAACCTCTTTTAAGGAGCTAGAGTTGACATTGCCTCTAAGCTAAAAACTCAACATAAAACTATGTAACTTGTACATGTTCCGTTTCTTCGACAATTGGCGGATCCTCGGTACGGGTCAGCCAGGCCCCTAGCTCCCGGCGCGCGCGCGTCACCCGCGCGAACAGCTCGGCAGCGCGCTCGTGTCGCTCCAGCATGAGTGCGCGTGAGGCCGCTGCTGTCACCAGCTCTACGCGCTCATGGGATAGCGTCTGCACTTGCATTTGCAGTTCCATTATCTATACCACAAGAGATTATAGATTATATAGTAATAAATGAGCTGACAACACTTTAAATTATATATCCCACATGAGATTATAGATTATGAAGTAATAAATAAGCTGACAACACATTACATCAGCCGCACAAATTCCTATTTGCTGTCAGTAAAAGTTGGGTTTGGGTTGCCTCCAACATAAGCAACAACACTTTTACCGAGCATAAAACTATAAAAATGTACCTATGGTTCGGATACCTTCGTTCGTATAATAAATGAGACGTTTAATACCCGTATTGGGCTTTCCTTCCACACTTTGGGGTGTTAAGTTTATGTTACTTATAGATTTCGAGATTCCGCCTAGCAATCTAAAAAACATATGTTATCTACTGATCATAAATTGATCATAATATGTCGTTTTACAAAGGATTAGACAATTTATTTGACTTGTACTCACCTCAGTCTCTAGTTGTGTGTTTGAAAAGTCCGTAGAAAAATGATCATAATGCTTTACTTTCTTCATTTCTAAGCGCAATGCAGACAGCTGATTTTCATACCGGGTCAAATTTTGTTCCCTGCGAAACGTAAAAAAAATATATAGCAGCAGATTGTTAAAACTACACAATCAAAAAAAAAAATGGTCATAAAGGAGGTGTAACTAGTGGTCAAATAATTCGTTCTCATACTGTAAAAGTGAGGTCTGGGTTTGAGCATAAATGCTGCCGTGGCGTGCTAACCCAAAAAGACGTGTCTATTTTAAGTAGTTCCAAAAATGATATTCTTGGGATAATGGACAATGATTATTTCAAATTTTAAAGAATCGCCCTTTTGGCTTAGCACGGTAGAATGTATTTCTGTATGTGCTGTCGTTATTTTTACCTATCCTATGTTGGACAGGCTATGACTTAATTGACAGCTTTTTGAAGCGTTCCACCAAGCGTCCACTGGTTAGTATATTGTTACAATAGTTTAGGGATGCTCACCACTATCAGCACTAAAATGGCGAGAATAAAATTGCCTCATCTTCATAGCCTGTCCAGTGTGTATAAAGGTCGGCAAATGGGTTCTCTAGTTTGGAACCAGAGCAAAGTATGTGTACGCATACTCTTTATTATTATTTATATAATATTAAATACGCACAGTATCTTTTCATTTTCTTTCTGTTCTTCAATAATGCGTTGCAATTTTACCACTTTTTGTTCTCTGTCCAAAAGTTCTACAGCCATCTTGTTTCTCAAATTCTCATCTCCTTCTCCTTGCTGAAATATCAAAAAAACCTTGTAAGGAAGGATAACAATGGGTATATGATTAAATTTACTATGTAAAGCCTATTAAACTCTTATGCTGTCAATATAACAAATACTACACGATGCATTTATTCTAGATTCTGATTAATCCAGGAATAAGCAGTGTCTGGTAAATTTATTCACAATGATGTCTTACCGCAATGCGAGACAATGACTGCAAGAAGCTCTCCTTGTCAGCGCGACACTGTCTTAACTCTTCTTCTGCTTGAGATAGCGCTACTCGAGTCACTTGGAGCTCTTTCCAAATTTCAGTCTCTTTATCAGAAGGTTCCGTTTCTACAAAAACAAAACTTATTTGAGCAATTTATATACTCAAATCCATTTCCAATTCAATTTCGTTCGTTTCAGCCGGAAGACGTCCACTTTTAAACGTACGGCTCTCCCAGATGTTTTCACAACGGCCGGTCCTGAGCCGCCTGCGTCCTTACGCTTCCTGAAGACGCAGCGTGGGACGGCTTCCTACCAGGTGGACAGACGACCAGGAGAGAGTCAGAGTCGCGGGAATTTCATTAAACATAATAAAACCATTGATAACCTTTTTGAGGAACATAGTCAAGACAACGTTTGCGTTCTATATCAACAAGCTTAAGAGAGCGCTGACGTAAAACATGCAAATATTCTTCCAATTCCTTGACCCTTGCCTCTGCCTCCGCTGCCCTCGTTTCAGCCGCTTGGCGTGCTTTTTCCTGAAAACACACAACTATTTCGAATACTAATATGACAGCGTTACTATTGATGTCATAATGCTCCATTTCATTCACAATAACAATATTAATAAAATGCACTGATATTGTTGTTAGGTACTGAATTTGGATTGAATAGTTCGTATATGAATATTACGGAATTAAGCTTTTTACATTACAGGATTTGTTGAATATTTGTTAAACTGTTGTGTTTTTGCGTGACAATGTCACCACTCCAGAAGTTTAGTACTTTAGCGACATTAGTGCTCGTTCGAATATTGTGTGTGATTTCAACTTCTCTGTAAAATATAGTACCACCTGTTGTTGCACTGAGTCTGCGCGTGACCGCTGCTCCGCTTCTCTCAGCTCTGCTAGTCGTTCCGCTGCCTCCGCGTGCTCCCTTAGCTCCTTCACTCTATGGGACAATTCAACGATTATTTCGCTAAATATTTTTAAAATAAAGGTTAATGTCTCACCCGATGTAAGAAAAAAGTGTCCCTGGATAATTTGTTGCGACGCAAAAAAGTCAATTATAAATTTTTAAATAGTGCTAAAGAGGTTTTAGATACTAATCATTAACATACTCGTATCTACGGCAAATGTACAGCTCCATTTATTTTTGTAAAGGAATTCATTTATACCATAGGGCATGAGCTCCGTAACGAAAAACCATACTATAATACGCAAAACATTACACTCACTAACGAGAGATACAACAGAAATATGTGGTAGAAGATACAAAAATATGTAAGTTAATATTGAAATTATTATTGCGATGCATTGATATGAACGCGATGCATTGGCTAAAATTGGGATAGGATCTAAGTTTAAACAGAACAATGTGGCTATTTATAAAAGACAGTAATGTCGAAAAAAGGTTAAGTCAAATATTAGAACCTCAACTCCAAAGCATCTCGTTGACGAGATAGCGATTCAATGGTCACTTCTCCAGTTTTTGACATTTCAATCAATTTCTTTGAACGGGCATCGTAACAAGTCTCACGGGTGCGATACTGGAAAACAAAATATATTAAAAAAAAAGATGTTACATATAATCTCCATATTACATATAATTACGCAGAATCAGCTTAATTTTAGAGCATGTCATGGATTAAGATATAGGACACAGGAACATTGGCAAAATTGTGAGGCATTATGACTATTTATATAAATCTATTATTTAAAGCCTATAAATAAAACAAAAAATTAGACTAATATCTTATGTTTGGGGTTTGGTATTCACTACCATCGGTAGAAAACAATGACTTTTCGTAATATTCGTATACAAGAGGTTTACGAAACGAAAAAGGTGAGATTAACGAAACCTTTTGTCTCAGATTTCACAGAGATTTTAAAATGTTATTCTATGTCAATGTTTTATTCTATCAAAAATACTGAAAAAAATGTTGGTTACCCAGAGAAAAAATTAATGAGTGACGGTATAACGCCAGGTATTAAATTACTACTTATGTGTTGGTCATGAACTAAGGCCATGTTGACCTAGTGGTTTCGGTGTCTCCCTCGCGTTCTAAAGGATGGGCATTATATTATCTAGTACACCGTTTGTTGCCCACGTGCTGGACTTTGGTCCAAATCATCCTCGTTCTAGGTTTGTGAAGATAAGTTCAACAATTATAAAAAACTAAAAGTTTACTTGTTGCTCGATGTCCTTGTGCTTACGCCGGGTTGCTTCCAGCTCAGCCTTGGTGTCCTTTAGCTGTCGTTCCAGCGTCGATATCCGGGCCCGCGCCACCCGCAGCATGCCTTCTGCTGATGACACTACTTCTTTCAACGCCTCTCTCGCTGCGCGCTCCTTGGACAGCTCCTCATTTAACGACTGATATTCCATAAATTTGTTTAAATTATATTTTTGATACCAATTTTTTTAGGTCTAAAGAGAATCTTTATAAGACCATTTTTTTGTGTGTTTGATTCACTATAACAACCTACTTTTTAGAAGCCATCAAATGTTAAAACATGTGAAATGGTTTCATTTGCTGCACTATCAGGACTCAAGTACTAAAAACAAATTTATTTACAGGGAGGTTGTGGAATTTGTACCGCAGGTAATACTTTTCTATATTTATGGGAATTTAAGGGGATTGATGAGGAGTTTTGAAGGGCACCAAACTAAAAATCAGTCAATCACTTACTACTCCTCTTAGAAATAGATAGACTAATTAGATAAGGCTTTGTTATTTTATTTTGTCTGGCTCATCATACATACATTCAAACATTATAAAGGTAAATCATATTTTGGTCTTGCGATTCTAGATAAGGCAAAAAATTAGTCTACATTTAAATCCAGGTGGGAAGACAAACTTGGGCCTATTCCAAGACTAATCTACATTACTCTGCTAATCTACATTCTTCAATAAATCTTTGGTTGAAAAAGTTTAGGTTCTGGTTTAAGATGGGAGGAAATATGCTTTAACTAGACTTAAACTAAGGTTTACAAATACCAAAGAATATTTACCGAGTTAAATGAACCTCTAATCTGTGTAGTTGGATTGCCTGTCGCATTTCTGTCTCCTTCTTTCTTCGTAAACTGCTCCACTTTGTTTTGTAATATCATATTTTCTCTTTGCAATGCATCTAGTTTCTTTGTTATTGAATCACGGTCAAGCCACGGTACTCTGCAAAAACATGTTTCCAGTTTATTGGCTGAAGCAAATTTGATGTGTCTGTCTGTCTTTGAGGTGACTTATTTAATTACTTAAGGTACCTACTTAGAGCTTCTTACAGTCATAGACGCACTTAGCTTTTGAGTTGATGGTAAATAAATTAAAAAAATGGGGTTTGTTGAGGTAATAAATCTTTGTTATCCAACAAAACATAAACTCACAACAAGATTAGAGAAGGGGGGACGGTTTTAGGCGAAGATTTTCAGAATCTTATGAACTAGAACCCATATCAATTGCTATGTACATGTACATAAAATTAAATAAATCAAATTATGGAAGCTTTTTCATTTGAAGAATTCCAAATTTTATAACATATAACAGTTATTGTAACAATAATTCTACTTTTTATTTATAACTTTAGTATAATTTTAAAATAGATATATAGATACGTATAATACGCTTTATTTTACTTATAACGTTTGCACGAAAGCGAACTTGGTTAATCTCTGAAAATGGAATAGGAAAGAAGTGCAAGAAATTTTTATTTAAAAAGGCCTGTATTTTTTTTATTATAAATAGTTATATGCAAACATAGCTGATCATCACATCACACTAATATTATAAAGGCGAAAGATTGTAAGTGTGTATGTATATTTGTTACTGCTTCACACTCAAACGGCTGGACCAATTTTGATGAAATTTGGTGTGGAGGTAGCTGACACCCTGGATTAACACATAGGCTACTTATATTAAACTTATTCTCAAAAAAAATTAAAATTCCCTCGGGAATAACTATAACCGAGCTTAAACAAACTAAGTATAGCTGCAGCTATAGCAAACTTCATTAGTACGATATAATTAAGCACTTAAGGTTAAGGAGTTCCACGCCGAAAACTGAATTCAGGGTGCGCGAACGAAGCCGCTGGCAAAGTCCTCTTTTATAAATAATTATGAATGAAGAAATTATAATAAATAGCAAATATGGTGTTAAATCAGATTGAATTCTTTCAATTAATTAGGCTCCTCTCAACTTATAAAATACTAGCTGTCCCGCCGAACGTTGTTCCGCTGCCGTCCCTCTGTACCCGGCGAAAGTTGGTTTTTACCTATAGTGCCCGAGTCCGGCTCGCACTTGACATATCGAGATAAAAACTATCCTATCTTTTAAGTTGGATCAAATAACAGATATTTACGAAGTTTGATCAAAATCGGTTCAGTAGTTTAGGAGTCCATTGAGGACAAACATTGTGACACGAGATTTATATATATTAAGAGATAGCATACTTTGATATTTCCAGACTCTGTTTCACTTTAGTCCTAATAGTCTCAGTGATTTCGGACAACAGCCGATGAAGCCGATCCGTCTCCTGATCGTAATCTACTACAGGTTTATTTTTAATATCAAAATTCTGAAAAGAAACAATAATATGATTATTCAAAACATATTGAAGGGGGCCTCTGTAAACTGTTTATGAAAGGTATCTGAAATCCTAAGCGAACGTAGAAAATCCGTACAAAATGTCGTATCTTATTACTTGTAGCATTGACTATACTAAGTATGTAAGTAAATATTATTGCATTTACATAGTTAACTCTTTAACTTTCAACCAGCAACTGATAACATATCGTGGCTTCGTTCACTCCAGTAATATAGCCTCTCACAGCATACTTTTAATTTCGCAAGTTTAAACAATTAATTTACTTCTATATTTGTTTCGTTCACTGGATACCCTCGTATACAAACAGAAAAATTTATGCCAGCTCCTAATGAACGAAATGCAGCGTTATTATTTATAATAAAATTATTAATAGGTACATTTACTTATACCTATTTGCTAACAAGAAATATCTAAAAGACATCAGATATCAAACGAATTATTTTTATAAATATTTTTTTTAAACCTAAGGTATAAAGTTTTTTCAAAACCTACCTAGACCTACATTGAACTTGGACTTGGACTAGGACTCGAGAAGCAAGATGTACTTTCATGCATTTTGCCCGCGGGTACGCAAGACCCGTGCACTCCAAACTTTTAACAATAGGTTTCTTACGCAATAATTATTAATTAATGCACTTACAAATGTGCACAATGTTAAACCACTGTTAGGTGTATAATGTATAAATCACAGGATAATTTTTGTATTTTTAAAATAATCGAAACACAAAATCATTTAGGTAAACATGGTGAAAAACCTATAATTCGCTTTTTTGTATAAGATTTTAATGTAATATATTCTGTATATAATTTATAAGCTGGTTGGTTTTCCAAACTATAAAAAAAAACATTCCTAGTTAATTTAACGAAATCACTCAATGTTTTGAGCATTACTACTGAATACAATTAGCTCTCCCGTTTGCTGCGTTCTTGATTTTATTATTCGACCTAAAAAAGGGCAATTCCTCAATTCGACTGTAATTTTGTTTTTTTCACCAAGGTGGCAAACAAGCTTATAGCGCGGTACGCTTGCAACACCAGGGGCATCACTGGCGCGTTGCTGACCCTTTAAAAATATAATCACATTACTCTTCAAGTAGATCATACTGTAGTTCCTGAAGAAAACCTTAATGGGGCTCATTTCACAATCTTAGCGTTTGAGGTAGCAAACACCTCTGAAACCGCACAGCACATTAGGTCTTAGAGTCTAGCTATGGATGAATCCTGTCTGCCGATGGCGAGCAGTCATTGCACTTGCACTCGCCATTTTCTATCTAGAAAGTAGTCGTGCGTATTATTTCGAACCATCCCTTTATTTAATTGAATAACTTGTCTCGTATTACTGTAATTATTGTAATGGAAAGGGATCACTTCTCCTGTGAACTTTATATACATTTAATATAATCTGAATTTAATTCTAAAAATATAATTTAAATCTGATTGTGAAACCAGAGTTATAATTTATTTATTTTATTACACGGGTAACATTTGTAATGTAATTGTAATAAACTAATTAGTGAGGAGCTGGTGTCTGATGAAGGTAAAGCCCCGTATTACGGATCACCAGGTCCTCACCCCACGGAAGCCTGTAAGGCAAATTATTGAAAAGTGTTAAGTAGGTACAAACAACATAAACAACCACAGTAAGGAACATTGAATATTAGCTATAAGAGGTAGTTTTTTTATATGAAATAATATTTATGGGCCTTATATTCACTGTGTGTGTGAGTGTGTGTGTCGGTGTGTTAGTTTGAGTGCGAGGGCGTATGTGCACATTTTGATAATAGCTAATACATTAAGGCTTTCAGTTTACGCAAACGTGAATTTTTGGTACCAGTTATGAACCAGTTGCTTGCACTTTTTCTTAGGAAGTGAATAAATGGACAACTATTAGTTTTATTATGAAGGTTTGGAGGAGAGTAAGCATGTTAAAAAATAAGGATTTGTTTGTTTGATTTTTATTCTAAACTTTTTGGATTATTGATATAATATAAATACTTATAAATAAACATTTAGCATATTTTTTCTAGCTCAATGTAAAAAGATACGTATCAAAAATAATTTCAGGTTAAACTATGCATCTTATTCAAGATAAACAATATTATATTCTACATTGAAATTGAAGGCTGAAAAAAATAATTACCAAGAATGAAAACTGTTTTAACATTTATATTTTTATATCTTTAAAAAGCTGTATAGCGGCGCCGCCGTTGATCCAAACCTGGTTTTCATTTTTCCAGTTATTACTCTAAAGGTCTCTTACGGGACGTATATAAAGCCACCTGTATTTTTATATAAGTTCAGATACGCTATATCAGTAGCAGTATTGCAACGATGTCCTCACCCCCTGTCACGTAGGACTAAAGACGTTCGTGAAAGAGTCTGCCCCTTACATTATGATGATGGTGTTAATCCAGCTACTGGTTACCCTCTTCTTGGGGTTAAAGCCGTGATATTATACGAGTACACACATGAATGCAACAATTACCATTTTCAGTTATTTTTTTAAGTAAATTATAGTATACGAACATTGCTTCGCAACTTTGCTTTAGCAACGCTGATCAGTTCAATGCGGCTGGACATCATTTCAGCTCCCATGCTGACCACGGCCTCAGGTATTGAGTTCAAAAGTTCTTGCATCTGCTCTATAGACAGGTTCCCTAAAGCAATTAGAATTTTATTTTTAATCTGTTTACTCCAAGTGAACAAGTAAAGTTGGAACTACAAAATTGGAAACGATAATACAATAGAGTTTCTGCAATTTTATTTATTTCGAGCTTGTTACACAAAAAACATTATATAAGAATATAATGACATTTTCATATAGGTATAACACGTCAATCGTCCATAAAATAGCCAACACGAGAGTGTTTAAAAAACTGAATCATGATCATCATGAAAAAGAATCTGAAATATATCGATCTTGGACAGAGTGTTTTCGATTTTCGATAGGTACAACATCTTCGCGGTTTTCAAAGATATTAAATACAATTTTTTAAAATGTTAAATGAACTTATTGTCTGAACGTATATTCCACCTCAAGATAACTATGTTTAAACCTTCAATATATATGTCTTTGGTCTAAACACTCAAGTTTATAGAATACTTACATCTCGATTAAGAGTTTCCACTGATACATATTCCTGTAGGGAATAACTAGGCAATTTTTCTTTACATCGCATTGGAGCAACCTGAGAAACGAAATCACTTATTTTGGAAACAAATAACGCTGGAGGCATGTAAAAGCGATGTATAAAATATAAGTGTATAAAACACTTTTTTATCCCATTAAGTCGATAACTGTAGATTCCACAGCGATAACCAAATTCGGAGCGGGTGAAACCGCAGGCAAAATTATTATGTACATGATAATGTAAATATACCTAAATGGCTCTTGATTTCGGAGTTGGGTGCGGGAGTGATATCGTGTCGTAAGAGAACTAGCAAGTCGTGTGAGGTCCACCCCTTCACATTGAGGATACGGAGATCCTCGATGGCATCGTCTGGTGCACAGCCAGCACGCATTTCCATTTCTCGTAGCGTTGCGTATTGTAAAAGTATCGAGTGCTGTAAAAGAAAAAAAAATCACTTGTTAAGCATACTGCAGCAGTTCCAAATGCTGAAAATAAATATAAGTTGATTTAGCATATTACAATAGTACCGAGTGCTGATTGTAACAGATAAACTATGTTATGTTATTACGATGGAATGAGGCCCAGTATAAGGGTATTCTGCCCAAGTAAGCTTTCTTGGGCCATATGCTTTTGCATAAATATCAAAACTACTTTCACGACAAGGAACCAATTCCCTTTTAGCATATTTCATCACTCCACTATGCAATTAAATTCGCGATACAAAATAGTTAACGTTAGGTTTTAAATAAAGGAAAAAACGAGAAAAAAGTGCTAAGAAACAACGAATTTAGGCCACTATTAACGAACGGCTGCGCCCCGCGGTTACGGTCTAGGAACAACCTTTTGCAATGGGAACACTAAATCTCTTTCTTCTTTAAATATGGTCTGTCTATCTATGCACTAAATTTTATTCAAATTCAACATTATTTTACTCAAATTGAATAACGATCAAAACACAACTAAATTACATCTATACCTCTTATAAGCTCCCTTTAGGGTTTATCGACGTAATTGTTATGTATTGTTGCATCACAATTATGCAAATCTTTAACAGTTGTATTTTCACATTTTAGTCATTGCTAACCAGGGAGCCTATTGCGTAAAGCCTCGAGCACTCCAGACCGAGGAATGCAAGAGAAAAATTGATAAATACAAGTCATTGATATAAAAAAAAAAATTTATAATTAAACATCGGTTTTTACTTGTTCCGCTCTTCCATAACAAAACATATTGTTGAAATGATTAAAAGACAAAAAATTACCTACAGAAAGAAAAAACATATAAAAGTAATGAAGCCGAATGAATGATTGTTTAGAACTTATATTTTTCATACTTGTAAAAACTGGCACCATCTATTATTACTTTTAAAAACTACGTAGAACTTAGTTAACTCGCGCATGAACGAGCACCTTTTAAACCAATTTCGAGTTGTTTATATAATTTACGTACATACTTATATTTTTTATTATCAGTGATAGATAAAACACTGTGCTTTGCCTCCTTTATCTTGGTATCCTAATCTTTATGTACACTTTTATAAGTAAATGGTCAAGAACAATATTTTTCTTTGTAAGACTAAAATCACGTTGGCCACGCTTGTTGGTGTTAATTTTTGGCACCACAACATCAAAAAGCCACGTCAAGTGCAAAACCTTGTTCGGTTGGTCCCTACAAAGTAATATACTTCTATGTCTACGATACAAGCAGTTTTTACCACTAGAGACAAGTACTAAAGTATTTTAGTATTGAAAATGTCCCACAAAACTAACTTGCTGTGAAACTAAATTTTTCCTCATTTTCGCGATTTCTCTTCTTTTGGCGGTTACAGTCGCAGTCAATTTTCCATGTACATTGTGGGGCGAGATATCTTTAACTGAAATTAAACACAAAAACAATCATAAGTAAAATAAAATCGGTCAAATTCCATTAGGGCTCGCGCAACGAGTATTTTGGAACTAGTTAGAATTTTTAAAGAAATGTTTTCTGTAATCTTATTAGAGGACCGAGTGGTGCAGTGGTATAACGTTGGGCTGCCACGTTGCAGGTCCCGTGTTTGATTCTATTGAAGATTATAGATATTAGGTGCATTTTGTTGACTGCTTCAATGCGTTCAATGTCATAATCCTGCCAAGTTAAAATCATAAATTCTGTGTAACACAATACAAATCTTGGTTCATTCTCTTTGGTTGGATTACCGCATTATGTACATTATGTCAGTCAACAAAACGCCATTATTATCATCTCCACATTAAGTACTTGTCATTAATAAATCTGCATTACTGCCAGTACATATGTTCAACCTTTTTTGATAAGAGTTCAAAAATAATATTGATGTGAAAATAAAATCTTATGATGTAATGTCAAATGTATCGTAATGTGAAAAAATATCTTTTTTCATATTAGTGTACCTTATGTTAATATGTTTAACTAATGACAAAGTTTGCTTTATTGGTTTTATTACCATTGAAACAACCATCGAACTTCCACAGCGTAAGCTATATCCTAGCATATAAAGGATTAGGACCTTCAGATACACTACCAGATTCCCGGTAGAAGCAACCAAGATTGAATTTGTTAAATGTATATCTTTGTCTCTACTCTGGCATGTGCCCGGCACGGCGACAGGCTCACCATCTATCACGTTTGTAAGACGAAATTCCATTGGTAAAACTTGGATATCACGAGCGTGCGTTCGTAATATCTTCGATAATCCTTCTGGAATAAAGATCGTGATGATATTTTTTATCTGTAAATAATGATAATTCAATTAGTCTTAAATAATTATAGATACTTTAGGCATTTTCTGAGATAAATGGTGTTAAGGGACAGATAGATGCCCCTAATACTATTAAGATTTTTTTTAAGCCTTTTGAGGGAATGGATCGCTAAAATAACTAAGCTTTAATACCTGGTTCATCATCGTGCTTATGTAGATAGTTGTGGACACTTATAGTTTTCGGTATTGAAGTAAGAGATACGGTAATTTCGTCTATTGACTTTTTAGACATTATCTAAAACAAAAAAAGGAAAAAAGTTAGCGTAAATCATAGTGAAGACACTATTAACTAACATCAGGACACAAATAAAATAAATGTTACTGAGTCACGTGCCATACGTAGGAAGGTCTGTTAGCCGGTGAAAGAAAAGGAAACTGCAGCCTACATTGCAATATTTGCATACGAGGTGACAAGCGCTGTGTCTTATTCAGCAAGATATTTTTTATTCATGGTCGGTAGAACTTTATAAATTTTCTGAATAAAATTTATAGATCGACAATTAACTTTTAATAATACAAATAAATAAAAAAAAGGAAGAAACGCTTGCTTATTTTCATTTGGCTTCATTCTATCCTTCTTCCTTCGTATCTATTATATCGCTTGCATCTTTAGATTTAGTGTCCCTTTGTTATCTGTGCCTATGCTTCTAGCTTCTTGATTTTATCTACTGTTCAAAATTTTGACTAATTGACTTATTCTTTTATTTTATAGATAACATAGATACAACGCAAATATTCTTATTGAATAGAATAACTTTGGTCTTCCTTAGCAGTATAGCAATTCTTCCATTTTGTTTTTAGTTTATTTACTGTCGATCTTTGATTTCAGATACATACTTGATACTTTGAAGCTTTTATAGTTTTTGCTTAGCTCGTATGTATTTCCAATTCAAAATATCCTTTTTAAGTATCCTATTAAGCTGAAATTCGGCACACGTATGAAACTTTGGTAACAATCCAATTTAAATCAAGATGGTCGTAAGAACTTTTTAACTAAACACGTCAGTCCTGCTGCGATTGGGCCTGTCGGATTTGTATTGACAAGTACTATGTAGTGTCCATGGTTTCTAAAGACCGCCACAAAAACGCTATTACTTCTAAACGAAATAGCATTGTCGTTAATGAAGTCGTTGGATTGCCTGCATAGTAGTATACATTTTTGCCATAGGTAAGATAATAATTACATTTTCTACCAAGTCTACTCCGCTCTAGCCCGGTGTATCCTACTCTGGCTCAGTCTGCCGCACGTTATCCCAAAAGCGGGTAACGACCATATTCATAAAGTCAAACTTACGACGGATGGTGATAAGCTTTGAGCTCTTCTTTCTGTACCTTTTTTAATCGAAGCAGGGCTCTGAAACAATAGAAGCATTCACTTCAATAATATATTAAGTAGCTCTAGTATCCTAGAAAACGTAACCGGTAACTGGATACACATCCAATTCATGTGGTAGGGCACAGCCTCTTTTGTCCCAATCACTTTAATCATGCGTGAAAGGTGGTTAAGCTATCGCCGCAACACTGTTTATAGACTGTATTTGGAATATGTGGCTTTAAATGTCAATTACCAGATTTAGAGTATGAAGTGGTAACATGAAAGACCGCAGAGATAAAAAAGTGATACTCCCCCTTTTACCGCTTCAAATAGGTATAAAGGTTTATAACACTAAAGTGGCAAACAAACTTACGGTCCGCCTAATTGTAAGCGATCACCGCAGCATATAGACTCTAGCAACACCTCACGTATTACTCGCGCGTTGCCAACTCTTCAAAAACCTAACTTCTTTCTTGAAGAACCCCAAAGTGTACCTTAGAGAAAACCTTGCCAGGGAGCTCATTCCACAACCTTAGCGTTCGCAGGAGGAAGTTTCTCTGAAAGTGATCATTTAGGTTCTAAGGTGTGATGATGAATTCCCTGCCGATGGCGAGCGGTGCGATCGTAGAAAGTAGCCGTGAGTACCATTCCGAACCATTGCTCAGAACACATCCCGTTGTACAAGCGGTATAAATGCAATTGGTTTTTACCATGTAGGTATTTCAATTAGATTAAATAGTAGTTTATCTTTCTGTACCTACTTATTTTCTGTTATTTATAGCCGCGACATTAAAACTATTATAAAAGTTTATTTTCACGGTCAAGGACCTACCGGTAAACCATAGAGTGATCGACTCGAGAGAGGTCTACCAGAGAAAGAAAAAAAAACACAGCTTTGAAAGCCTTTTTGTAACGGGTCCACGCAAACGAAATTCCGGGCGCTGGTCTTTCTGGCCTGGTCGCGTCAACTCATTGTACAGTGTAACAAACTTTTCTGACCAGGGTCTATGGTCGCTAGTCTCATTGTAGTTCACACCATTTTAATATGGCGAGTGTGGTTTTCATTTTGGTCCACTGCGTCAAAAAAGTTTATTGCACTGTACGTACATTTATGTATATGTACGTACATGCATACGATTAATTATTCTGCGGGACATGTAAAGGGGTAAAATCAATTTGTTTGTTGGTATGTAGAGGGATAACCTTTGCAAATTCTAAACCGCTTCCAATAAATATTTTACAGATATACATCTATACTATCTCTGAGTAGTAGCCTATGTCCTTACCTAGGACTAAAACTATCTCCATGCTAAATTTACCCTTGGTTCCACCCGCCCTAAATTCCGTTATCGGTGTAGGATTTCAACGACAACTCCTCAGTTATAGAAAAAAAAAACTAACTCACATTTGACGTTTTTAAGTAGCATATCTTCTTTTTGGTACTCAAACTTTATCCATGGTAAATTTCATCATAATCGGTACAGCAGAGTGAAGGGGTAACAGACAGATAGACAGAGTTACTTTTGCATTTATAATATTAGTATGGATTAAAAAAAAGGTTTGTCTGTCTGTCAAGGCCCTTTTACTCAAGAACACGTGGAGATATCAAGTTGAAATTAATATTGAATACAATATCAATGCGATAAAAATATATGTCCAAAATACGGTCATTTTTGTCGCATATTGGTACACAATTTGACACAAATAAATCAAAACCCATGGGGTACTTCCCATTGACCTAGAATCATGAAAGTTGGCAATAAGCAAAGAAAACTGATAATTAAGGCATAAACCTGTAAGATTTGATCTCATGATGGAAGAACTAGCACATATAATATGTTTGTACGGAACCCTCGGTGCGCAAGCCAGACTCGAACTTGGCCGGTTATTTGAGATTATGGTGACAAACTTTGTATTATAATTTTTTTAACGTGAGAAATTGAAAAATTTACGTGAACAAATTTCTGCCTTTGAAATCTAAAAAGATTTTTCATATTGTTACAAGTTTTGCATCCCGCATATATCGTAACAAGTATGTACAGTAACGTGTCAATCATAAGTCCATTCTCAGTCCTATTAGTTAATCGATCGTGAGCCTCTTGTTAAGATGTGGTGTAATTACCGAGCACTTTAACTTGAACACTGAAACGACGCAACTTATTAATTTATCAGAATTTATCAGATTAATATAATATTAATCTTATTTTTTACCTGCTCCACCTTGCTGATATCTCGACTCTTTTGTGCTAACCTACTATTCAGTGCGCACTGTAAAGGTTGCATTCAATCACACGATACCTGTCAAAAACCACTCCTAATCGAAGCAAACAAACAAGAAAAGTCTTGTATTTGCACGATAATATCTTATAGGTACTTAGCCTATGATACAGTTATATTTTTAAAAAAACATATAAGTTCGTTGAAATATCCTTTTTCTAGTGACAACGAATTTTAAGCGATTCTCAACAAAAATTCAATATATATTTTTGTTAAATTAAATATTTGTTTAAGTAACAAAACCTTTCGTGGTATAATTTTCAGTGTTTAATTCTCACAATGCATAAAATAAATAATTGAATATTCCTGAACATAACACAGCACGTATAGTCCCAAAAGTAGTGGACAACGTATAAAAACACTTATATTCTTTTTTATATTAAAACACCAAACTCAAGATATAAAAAACCGGCAAAATGCAAGTCGAACTCGCGCACCGAGGGTTCCGTACTTACCACCATTTACGTATTATATTTAAACACAAACCAAAGCAAAAATAATGTCGCCAAGCGGTCACCAATCCAATTACTGATTAAGCCCAACGTCGCTTTGAATATCGTTTCTAACAAACAAATATGTTACTGATTCGCTTAATAAAAACTAGATGGCACTGTAACGGTGATTTCAGATGACTCGGGTCCGTCTCACACTTGGCCAGTTTTTATAATTCGAATTTTACGATATGAGAGTAGATAAATTGGTTTTCGCACATACTCAATATGTTTGAACGAGCTATTGAACGAAAACCCACACTATGGAGTATACAAGAACAAAAAATTCATTCCCACTTTACGAGTAGGGGAGGTACCTTAAAAACATTTATTTTCTAATTTTATTTTACTTTATCGGCCTAATAAATATGTAGGTATATACATGCCAAATTATAGCTTTCTAGTACCAGTGGTCTCTGAGCTAAGTCGCGGACAGACAGACGGACAGACATGGCGAAACTATAAGGGTTTCTGGTTGACTATAGAACCCTAAAAATGATCTTCAAATAAATGTTTAGCCTATAGATTAATGGTGCTGTGTGGAAATCGAACTCGCGCCCCTCGGTTCGGAAAGCAGTCAACTACTATAAACTGAGATACGGACCAAATAAACTAAGGAGTACCTGACTACTGAATCAAAGGTCGTGGGTTCGATTCCCGTAGAAGACAAACATTTATGTGATAAATATCAGTGTTTGTTTTAAGACTGGGCGTTTTCTATGTGTAATATGCATATATTTACAAAAAAAGTATATGTATGTATTTGTATCCTGTTGTTTGGCATCCATAGCACAAGCTTTGCTTAGTTTGGGACCAGATGGCGCTGTGTCTAATATCCATAAATATTTATATTTATTTATTTAATAAGAGTCGTAAAACTATTTATTTATTTTATTTTTGTTTAAAATATTTTTTTTGTTGTCAAAAAAAACCACAAGTCCTTATAGTGCCCTAATTGCGAAATCGAAATGTTAAACCAAAAAAAAGTAGAAAACAGAATTTTCATATAGTGGTCTTACTAGGGTGTGAACTCTGAACCCTGTCGCGATGAGATTGTTAGCTGCCCTAGTTACCATGTAAGACACCTCTGATTTTGTTGTTGATAAGATATACTAACGAAATGAGCAAGATTAGTAAGACATTAATAACTATAAAAAACAGTAAGAAATTGTCATTATTAAGGTATTAGCAACAAACTGACTTATTTATATATAAGAACGGTGTGCCTGTTTTGAGCTATACAATGGAAACACAAACGCATTAACCACATAATTCGTCAACAGATTAAGTTTTTTTTTACATGGGACTTAACTTTTGAACTTGACTGTACCTACAACTCTTTTGTTTATTATCTAGGTACGTTTATTAAGGTCCCGGTATATGTGGGTACCTACATATACGCATTTGTAAAATAATAGACGGATTGGTGGAGTACACACTCTTGACTTCTGGCTGCAGGGTGGAATGGAATTCTGTCTGTGGCTTACTGCGGGCAGTCGAGACTCAAGCTTCCCAGCAGCTTCATTACGTTCTGCAACAAAATATTGAAGAATGAGTCTTTGAAAGAACAAACTGTACCTACTAACGATTGAATTATCAAAATTTAGTCAATGATTATCAAAAGAAGTTGTTCCATTTTGGTACTAAAATAAATTTACAAATTAACCAGCTTATGAATAGAATTATTTTAAGAAGCACTTAAAATCTAGAAATGCTTAAATAAAATCAATTTATTGGACCTGCAATTCACAGAAAATCGTTAACAATTTTTAACGTAGACGGAACGTAATACCGAAAAAAAATTAACGGCTCAAATGTACATATTGTTATTATTTCCTTCTTTTTCCTAAAATGTTATGGCCTGTGCTGATAATTGACTATGAATAATCATACATTTTTGTAAATCATTTTTTATTTTTAATGCAGGTCTCAATATTTATTTTATTATTTCGCTAGGTTCTTTACCCTAGGCTTTACCTAAATACAAAAGTTGACGTTGGTTAAATTTACTTGGAAACAAAATACCAAGCTCCATACTAATTCGGTACAAATCTTTTTAATTGTAAAGTTAAATGGTCATGAAAATAAATGAGAATTTTAACAAAACAGTTAGGTAATATAATTTCCTATGGTATGGTTTGGGTTGCACTCGACCCATTTTTAGGGATAGATCCATTGAAACAAGGGGTGAAAAAATTTTAATGCAACAAAAACACGTATGTAAAGTCTACAATATTCACTAAGCACGCGTGATGGATTATAAACTCAATCGCCCTCTTTGTAGATAAGGGTGGCCATGCTCCAATAATGGAGACGGGTGAAGGCTATATTAAGGATTCTAGAAATAATATATTCTTCTCCTTTTAGAACGATCACCAAATTCAGGAAAGGGTTTCTCACATCTAAGCAACGCGACGTGGAAATTGTGGTAATAAAAACTTAGAAATGCCATATTATTTTTTTGGTGAGCAATCTTAGTGTCTGTTTGTGTTTGAAGTTATATAATTGGCAGAAGGGTAGCTGCATTTTCAGGACAGACTCCTAAAGGAATTGATTTTAATCAATTTGACATGTTTAAACGGGTAACACTGTGAGAAACAGCTAGGTTAGTTTTATACGTATATATATATATATATATATATATCTTATCATTTATCGGTCTTCTAAGGTCGTAATTGAAGCTTTCGTATTATAAGGATTTATGTCTCGTCTAAACTAAACAGATAAAACTAATAAAGACACCTTATCGATATTGGCTTATCGTCAATGTTTGCCTTTTACGAATTCCTACGACATACATATATAAAGTAATAATATAATAGCCAATCAATTACAGTCTTCATAATCACATGAAGATTTAAATCAACTCTCTTGCATTAGTATGCTCAGTAGCCTTATTTTTTTGCTAAAAAAATTATTGAAAATGGTTATCAAAAATTACAGGAAAACCTGTGAATGAATAAAGAAAAACTTCTATGGTCTTAAAATATCAAGGTGAAATTGTACCGATTTTAATGCATAAATTTAGTATTTTTGGTGAGCTACGGAATCCTTAGTGATTAGTGCGTGAGTCGACAGAAACTGACAGACAAAAAGTCTTGTATGTAACCGGTTTTATTTTGTTTTTATTGTACCTACAATACATAAATTTAATATATATTTATATAATACATTAAATTTACTATAAAATGTAGCCCTTGGCCGCTAAAATATTATTGATCGCTGCTATATATTAATTGATGTAGTTCAGAGCAAGTGGTGTCTATTTTTTTTTATAACGTGATTTTCTAAGTACAATGGTGATCTTTTTTTTAGCCCATTATTATTTCCACTGTCGGGCGTACGTATTGGCATAATAGAAGTTTTAAATATGGTGGTATTGTGTAACATTGCCCACCTTCGCGCGTGGCAATGTAACTAGTAATGAACTTTAAAATGATCATTACAAGAGTTAGACAATCGCCCAGCTGCACGCTATGCGCTATTAGGTAGGGTTACGTTACATCCTGTATATTGGGACAGCCACAATAATTGAGAACCTTGTTCCGTATTGCTATTTGGTCCCGTTTTTCTTTTAAATAAGCGTATGCAGCACAAACAAGTAATACAACTGGCGCAAATCGTCAATTTGATAAAAATTGCATTAAATGGCACCAAAATATACTTTTTTGTGAACTTATTGCTTATCTCGAGAAATATAACATTAAACGTTCCGTATCAGTTCCCAATAATAATGGCCAACCTAGCTATAGCTAAGTATTTCAAGTCTAAAATTGCTGAGATAAATCAAAATGTGACAGACAGACGGATGAGCAACGAAGTTTTCATTTTACTGACTTGGTGAGGAACCCAAAGGACATGTAAACATGATAGAGAACATTTAGGTGTAGGGTAGTCTTCGATAAATAAATGTAAATATTATAATCGCAAAGTAAATATGTAGGTATAAACGTTAACTTGGTTTTGGGTTTTTAATGTTTCAATCTACAGATGGAAAAAAACCTGCAGAGGTTTTTTTAAAATGACCTTGTGGAGTTCGTCAAGTTGGTAGTGATTACATGTTTAAACGTCCAAACGTTTAAATTTCCAAATAGCTAAAGGATTTTTTAAAACAGATTAATTATTTTTTATTATTAGATGTTATCTGCTAAAACGTTTTGCTAAATCGTATTTTTGGTAAATATTTACTTATCGGGCAAGAGCTATTTTTGTATGAAAAGGAAGCATACCCTAACACACAAAGGAAATGCTAAAATCGGCGCAAACAATATTTTTCTTGTTATGGTTTTTTTTTTAATTTTGTTGTTTAGATTTTTTTAATTTTGCTTGGTATGTGTATTAAACACACCCCTCTGTGGGCCAGCCTCACTCCACTCGGGGAAAAAAAAATAACCTAACCTAACCTAGCACCAGTATTTCAGTATAGACTTTTTTATTTTGAATTTTTTTTGTTTTAAAACTATTCTTTTCTGCCGATTTTTGTACTTTATTTATGTATAGCAGATGCTTTTATAAACCCTTTTTTTATGCAAAAGTAGCTTATGCCCAATAAGTAAATATTTACCCTATTTTTGTTTCGCCTTATGCTGTTAACTTAAAATCAAGAAAAATAGGCTTAAAATATAATACGTATATAATAAAACGAAATGCACAAACAGATAAAAATAGAGAGAACCAATGACTAATCATAGTTTACTTGACAAAATAAGACAAGTAATAAAAAACAGAACTATAAAAAGCTTGATAAAAATAGGCACAGTAAATTTCAAAGATAAAATATATTTTTACCAGAAATTGCATCCGATGTAGGTCGATGAGTCAAGGGTTTTAGCATTATGTGAAATAGGTATATTTTTTTTTGGTATTTCTGCAATAATTTTACGAAAAAATTTTTGTAATATTTTGGCACATTTTCCATTTGATACAGGCCTCTGTTTTCTGTCAAATGTCAAGAACGAAAGAAGGAAAATAAGAATCTATACTATCTGCATGTGATTTGGTCAAGTTGTGTACTACATGTATACATATATATTTCTCGGTTCACAGCGTATACAGCAAAACGGCATAGCTTACGAAGTATTGAATCAAATGTAAAATAACCGTTAACGTAGTAATAGTCCAAAAAATGAAAAAAATTGTATACGTTGTGTTACATGAACATAACGTGCCTATGTATATTCATCGAGTATTTTGATAGTTTTGAATAATTTATTAATTAATTCATTTTCATTACACTTACTAGTAAACAGTTTTTTTTTTTTTTATACCATTAAGGTGACAAACAAGCTTACGGTCCGCCTGATGGTAAGCGGTCACCAGCGTAGCCTATCGACGCTTGCAACACTAGGGGTATCACTCGTGCGTTGCCGACCCTTCAAAATTATAATAACTTCTTCCTTGAAGAACCCCATACTGTAGTCCTTAGAGAAAACCTTGGCAAGGATCTCATTCCACAACCTGAGTGTTCGCGGGAGGAAGTTTCTCTGAACCGCACTGTACGCGACCATTTTGGTTCGAAAGTGTGAGAATGAATTCCCTTCCGATGGCGAGCGTTGCGATGGTAGAAAGTAGCCGAGGGCATAATTTAGAATAATTCCTCAGAACGCATCCTATTGTACAAGCGGTAGAACACACACAGGGAGGCAAACTCTCTCCTCAGACTTAAGGGCTCGATACGGCAAGTGAGTTTGGGATCGTCGACATTTCTCACAGCTCGTCGTTGAACCGAATCAAAAAGGCCAAGCTGGTATCCGGGTGCACCCACCCAGAGATGGCAGCAGTACTCCATATGGGGCCGACATGTAAAGCAGCAACCTTTCCCCAACGTAAATTACTGCTTCACTCTGTTGAGTACACCAAGTTTTTTGGACGCCAGCTTCGCCTTCTCTGGCAAATGATCTCGGAACTGAACATCGCTGGAGATGTCAACACCAAGGATCCCAATGCTGCTGGAGATGGAGAGGGTAGTGTTCTGGAATTGTGGGACCACAGTAAATGGGATTTGCGTAGCGGTGAGCGCGCAGACTTGTGTCTTTGTAGAGTTGAATCGGACCGAGTTTTCCCGTCCCCAGTCTGAGACCTTGGAATGAGTGGTCTCGATTTGAGACACAAGTAATCCGCGCTTTTCCTCCACAACGGAACGATGGATGATTGCACGACCCGTGTAATAAGTGTCTCCAGTACTGTTATCAGCATAGCAGTGTATTTTGTTGATTAATTTTATTTTTATTTTATAGTTTATTTGGAAAACCGACCAGCTTATAAATTACTGAAATATTACATTAAAATCTTAGCAATAAAAAAAAGCGAATTATAGTTTTTCACGATGTTTACCTGAATGATTTCGTGTTTCGGTTATTTAACAATGCAAAATTAGCATGTGAATTAATTAATTCATTATACACTTAACAGTGGTTTAACATTGTGCACATTTGAAAGTGCAGTGATTCATCATTATGCTTATAAATATACACATACATACTTACATACATATACAATACACGAACTAACACATATACAGCAATATATAATACGTATATATTTTATCCATACAAATAAATATATATTTAATATACATATAATAAGCGTTATTCGAGATTAAGTAACTTTACTTTACTAACGGTAGACTTAAAAGTTCACAGATCTACTTCGTGAAAACGGTGTTGTACGTATTTACCAATCGGAAAAAAATACTGGGCGTTTTTGGTAAAATGCAGCTATTGGTGAAACAATTTAGTTTGACGCGTGCGCCTCGTGGGGCTTCGGAACTTTATATCTGCCAGCAGCTCCGGAAAGTCCAAGTGACCATTAATAATGTCAAATAATAAAGTCATATGTAACTAGGTTACCTTCCTCTTTTAGAAACGCTCACTCAGTTCCTGTATTCAAAAAAAAACCTTTCCTTTAGCCATAGGTTGAGTGTCAGAAATCGCTTCTTGGCGATAACATCTAATAATAAAAATATTGTACATAGCATCCAATAAAATCAATGTCTTAGATTAAATTATGTTTTGATGTACAAATAAAAAATTTGTTTATTTATTATTTTCTTCTTTCTAAAACATTTAAATAAAAGCTTGTTTTTAAAATTCTTTTTTTTTGGTTGTACAGGTTTTTGACATCTTTAGGAGTCTGCCATATTGCATTTAGTGACGGAATTTTATTTTTCATGTTCTTCTCAGCAAGCCTCATTTGATACCTTTATTGTAACATTGAGATAGGTTTATATACATATGTCCAAAGTACATAAATTGAAAGTTTTTAAAAAATGGTTCACGTACTCTATTAAAATGCACTCTAGAAATGAAAAGCAATGCTACTATAATCATATAGCATACCATAAGTATACACTAGATAAAGATAAGACAGTGACACTTATTCCGGCGGGTTGTAATAAAACCGGGGTCTCCAGCTCGTGTTTTGCCGATACATTACACAAAACGTTGCTACACATTTTTGCTGATAAATGTAACATGTTTGTTGATATAAACAATGTTTTTGCTTTTCACGCTTAACATTTAAATATCTAAACATTTACCTCCGCGAGGATAGGGGCGGGGCACAATCAATAATTTCGTCCGTATAATGATCTGAGGCAATCAAATACCTATACCCTGTGCCGGTTATTTATTTACTAAATCTACTATTTCTAAAACTGAAAATACATCTTCTACGTTTGAAGTATTTTGACAGTAAATTTTTTAAAAGCATCAAACAACAATATCAAAGCAGTACACGTGCAATAAACAAAACATGTTTTGTGTAGATGTTTTTGTGTAATTTTTCAGCGAAAAACGAGCAGGAGACCCGGCTTAACACTAACAACTTGTGTAAGAAGTAGGTAGTTATGTACAAGATATTACATCGCTAACAACTGTAAATGATATGGTTGCGTAAAACATAGTTCGTAGAAGTCCTTAACGGTAGCCTAAGTGGTTATTTATCAGGCACAATAATAGGTTATTAGAGATATCTTCGATAAGTGTTTCGTAATCAAAACTGCCTACTTTATCAGTATTAGAAATAGTCTACTAGACTTTGCCAGCGGCTTCGCCCGTCCTAAATTCTGTTATCAGCTTACGTGGAACTCATTAATGTAGTTAGCTGCAGCTATAGTTCATTTAAACTCGGTTATAGTTATTCCCGTTGAAAATTTTAGCCTATGTCCTATTCCAAGATCTAACCTATATGTGTGCCAAGTTTCATCCCGCGGGGTTATCACCAATCTTGCGTGAGCAGTGCAAGAGCCTCTTATTTCGCAATAATGGCTGTCAAACACCAATTTCGAATTATGAAGCAGCGTTCGCAATGCGAGTAGCGATAAGTCGACGCTAGCGCCTCTATCAGGCGATTTAGGAGTTAAAAATGCATTTTCAATCGCTACGCGTCATAGAAAACTTCAAAATCGGAATTATGAATGACAACAATCACGATTAGCGAGCGGTTAGCAAGCCATATGAACTGTCAAGTTTGCGTTTACCTTTTTAATGGTTGCAAACTGATCGCTTTCTGATTGCAAAGCTTATATTTATTAAATAAAATACTTTAGACATTTTCAAAACATTGATTGTTAAAGCAGATATCCGCAAGAAATGAATTAAAGTTAAGTAACAAAACAGAAACCAGTGTGCGAGGTCAGAATACGCTTCGTTGTAACTAATACAATTTTCTGTTTAAACTAGTGTTTTGGTTAATTTTGTGTGTGTTTGTGAATTTTAACTCGCTAAAAATAGTGAAAAGAATACCAGAGAAACTGTATGTGCTGATTTAATACCCAAAATTGCCTATAAAATACTGTTACCTACTAATGAAGGAATCTAGAAAGTTGACAACATAAGATTACTAAAATCGAAGAAAATTGTATGTATTTAACGGCAAGATACTGGGACTTACCTATTCATTACACCATAAATGAATAGAAAAACTTACAGTTAAAACCTATAACCTAAAATATACCAAACAATTGATGTGGTATATGTTTGAATTCACATACCTAACTACCCTTTCTTTAATGTTTGGTCAGTTTTCTACAAGTGTACCTACCCAACGCTCACAACAATAGTATTTAATCATTAGGGCAACACAATTAAAAAAACAGACAAGAATTATACTGTAAACATAGGTAATCAAAGTGAATAAGAAGAAATCTACCAATTTATATATTTCTATAAGGCAGAGGGCAAATACTGTCCTACAGCATAGCCTACAGGTGTTCTTAAACACCATATTGCAATTAAAAAGTAGTTTTGGAACAAACTTATCAGCTGATTATTACTCAACAGAATAATCATTATAAAATATTTGTTGGTCAATTTTAATAATAATCTGTGTGTGCCAAATTTCATTTCATCATTGTCACTAGCTTAAACATATTGTATAAAGCATTAGTAGGATTTCTTCCATTACTCTTTTCAAATCCTAGAATATACTGCTTAGCTCTAGTACCTACTTATTATAACTTACTGTTTACCTTAATACCATATTGTTTATAGCTAATTTTATAAATTATTTTGCAGATAATATGATGAAGATATGTTACAAGGTTGATATACCTATGCTGTCATGATAGTAAAATGGAATTAACACCTGAATTTGTGAATACTGCAACTTTTCTGCGAATAAGAAAGGACAAAGTGTAGTCAGCAGTAGTACCTATATATTAATAATTAAATGTTACTAAGGAATAAATGAAATATATTTTACTGACTACACTGAACAAGCACACATGGAATGAAATATAATTGTTACCATAATACATTAAACTATAAAAACAAACTAGCATTTTTTTTTATACCACTAAGTCGGCAAACAAGCTTGGGGTCTGCCTGATGGTAAACGGTCACCGCAGCCTATGGACACTTGCAACAACTAGGGCATCACTTGTAATAAAACTATTGACCTATCACTTACCAACAACTTATTTACAAACAAAAGTTCATAATTGTTGGTTGATGATGACTTAAAGAGTGTATAAACAAACCATACACATAATATAATGAATACACAAGTTTTTGTTGGGTAACCACATCTAGAACTTATAAGAGCTCAGGTTAAAATTTTAAGTGTAGGAAATCAATTTTCAAAGATGGCAGTCAACACTTACTTCTACAATAGATTTTGGCCTTTAGTTAAAAGCAAGCCTTACTCTAGCTGCTAGATCATCTTCAACCATGATAAACTTTTGTCAACCAGCTGCAGCTTTCGCCAATTGTATAGGTCAAAAGTGCGAAATTTTATAAAACCGTGACTAGTGCTCAGGACTATCCACCTCATAAGCTCAAAACTGCTCTGCAGGCAATAGAAAGTGCAACACTTGGAGACCCTTTATAGAGTAATAAGAGTGCTTGTAGAACTTATTAACAAAGGAGAAAGAAGGTTCTTGATTAGAGACCATAATCATAAGAATAATGAAAACTTCTTCATCCTCATGCCACCATCAATTCCAACTCAATGTGGCAGGACCAAGTGGACTAACAACCTAGAGGCTTGTCCTAGATGAATTTAAGTGGTACAGACGGATTTGTTTAAGAAATACATGGGATACGCCTATGTCTAGCAGCGTTTGTAAGGCTGATATGTTAAGGAAATCATCAAATGGTTCAGCAGTTCACTGAAATAATATACATAAGACATTTTGTTAATGATAAACAGTTATGAAGTGATAGGTTTTAGTTAAATAATAGCACAAAATAAATTGAGAAGAATTTTAATTAAAAATTTTATTACATTATTTCAATTCTTATACTTAATCTAATTCTACTGTGGTATCCTGCTACAATATTTGATCCATTTAAAGCAGGAATGATCATTTTGTTGATGTTTTCAGTACTTGACTTTTGTAATACTTTTACTAATAGTGCATCTTCAGTTCACATTCTTAAACTTGAATTTCCAAGATTACTGAAACAATATCAAAAACATTACTTAACTGGTTGTGATAGTGACAGGCAACCTGAAATAAAACATCAACATTATCTCTTTAATATTGAAACAACAAAAAATAATAAGATATCGGTGGATTGATTTTTAAAGAATTCCTTGGTACTCACTTTAGTTGTACACAGACCTAAAATTTGCATTACACATTATACTCAGCAACAGAAACTATTCTTTACTGGATAAATTACATAATGAAGTATCTTTTTAGTATGGGCAAGATATTAAAAGATAAAATTTTAATACCTATTTTTTAGCGCTGTTTTCTCAAGACTTGTCAATCAAATAAGTGCAACTATACATATATTAGGTTTAATCAAACTTAAACTATGATAGATATTTTGGCATCATGTTAAATAGGTCATCCCTGTACGAAGAATCATGTTATGTGAGTACTACAGATGAGTAGCTCTCAATGCTTAGAATACAATTTCAGTATAAAACTGGCATTAGATAAACAGCAGTATAGAGGCAGGCTTATTTTAATGCCACAAAATCATGAGATTACCTATTTATCACTTGTATTTGCAGCGTATGTAGGGATCTAGGGTAGGTATTGGCTTTAAAGCGTGACAATAACTAAGATTTGTTTACATACCTTCGATTGGAATCTTAACTGTTTTCCAGAGTACCTATGCCCTCAGGTACGACGTGGTTTTTTGGAAGATACCACAAAGATTACATTTTTAGATTTATAGAATAACACCTTCTACATCTACTATAACACCAACCTTCCTCCTGGATTTCGTAATTGTTTACTTTGAAGGTACTAGGTAAAGAAAAGTAATACAAGACGACGAATCAATGTACCTTTTTTATTATACGGCACAGTCTCAGGAAATTACTTTTTGAATTTCTAAATAACCTTACTTTAAAGATTTCAATTTCAACGTAAACAAAGCAGTGTTACCAATTACCAATCAAAAAATTCATAATATCCCAAAATGTAAAATATATAAAATTTATTGTTTCTAAAAACTATCTACAATATTAATATGTAATATTGTTTGTTTAGGACAGTCATTTAAAAATTGACATTACATATCAAGTTTCTCAAAATATGAAGTTCTTTTAGTTTTATTAATAAAAAACTATGTGTAAAACGATCATAACAGTTTACAAATTCCAACATTAAAGGGCAAAATCAGAAAGAAGGAACACTGACAACATTTTTAGTTAATACCGCTACTGCATAATAGATGGTGTTAGTTCTGTACTTTGAAAATGCACTTTCAACCTGTGTTCAAACATTTAATATGATGTAGAGATATGTAACGTAACAGTAGAGATGGGAAATACGATTTTGTGTACGACAGAAAGAGATAGTGCGATACTTCAACAAAATATTGTCAATTTTGGAACAAAGCTGATCGCTGAGCGTTTTCGTAGCCGCCAGTACGCAATTTCCATACATAATTCGATGTCTAGAGCAATACCGCGAACTGCTTGCGCAGGCACCACGCGTTAACAATTTCTTGCTAACTCATTGTTAATAAGGCAGCCGATCGGTCCAGAGGTTGAAGCGTGATTGAGTGATTAACATCCAAACATCCAAACCTTCACATTTATAATATTAAGTAGGATGATAATGAGGCTTATAAACTTCATGAACATTTATGATGTAGATAAATATGTATAAAACATTAGTTTTCGCGTTTTAAAACTTTTATTCATTTTCTAGAGTTAAGTTACTAATTTAAAAATAACGGTAATATCAAATAAGACAGTTGTTGTTTAAATTATTATAGATCGTAACTTTACAATAAGCAAAACAATAGCTATAGGATTACTTACCTTATTACAAAAGATAAACCAAAAATTTATGTCACATTTTCAATTTTAATTCATAATGTAGAAACCCCTTTGCAAAACTCAAGCATTATACAGTGCAAGACAACTTTTCTGACAATACACAGGTCGAAAAAGTTTGTTGCACTGTACATTATTTTCAAGAAAACTTGACCCGCGGGGTTATCACCAATCTTGCGTGAGCAGTGCAAGAGCCTCATATTTCGCAATAATGGCTGTCAAACACCAATTTCGAATTATGAAGCAGCGTCCGCGATGCAAGTAGCGATAAGTCGACGCTAGCGCCTCTATCAGGCGATTTAGGAGTTAAAAATGCATTTTCAATCGCTACGCGTCATAGAAAACTTCAGAATCGGAATTATGAATGGCAACAATCACGATTAGCGAGCGGTTAGCAAGCCATATGAACTGTCAAGTTTGCGTTTACCTTTTAATGGTTGCAAACTGATCGCTTTCTGATTGCAAAGCTTATATTTATTAAATAAAATACTTTAGACATTTTCAAAACATTGATTGTTAAAGCAGATATCCGCAAGAAATGAATTAAAGTTAAGTAACAAAACAGAAACCAGTGTGCGAGGTCAGAATACGCTTCGTTGTACCTAATACAATTTTCTGTTTAAACTAGTGTTTTGGTTAATTTTGTGTGTGTTTGTGAATTTTAACTCGCTAAAAATAGTGAAAAGAATACCAGAGAAACTGTCTGTGCTGATTTAAAACCCAAAATTGCCTATAAAATACTGTTACCTACTAATGAAGGAATCTAGAAAGTTGACAACATAAGATTACTAAAATCGAAGAAAATTGTATGTATTTAACGGCAAGATACTGGGACTTACCTATTCATTACACCATAAATGAAGTAGAAAAACTTACAGTTAAAACCTTTAACCTAAAATATACCAAACAATTGATGTGGTATATGTTTGAATTTACATACCTAACTACCCTTTCTTTTATGTTTGGTCAGTTTTCTACAAGTGTACCTACCCAACGCTCACAACAATAGTATTTAATCATAAGGGCAACACACTTAAAAAAACAGACTAAGAATTATACTGTAAACATAGGTAATCAAAGTGAATAAGAAGAAATCTACCAATTTATATATTTCTATAAGGCAGAGGGCAAATACTGTCCTACAGCATAGCCTACAGGTGTTCTTAAACACCATATTGCAATTAAAAAGTAGTTTTGGAACAAACTTATCAGCTGATTATTACTCAACAGAATAATCATTATAAAATATTTGTTGGTCAATTCTAGTAATAATCTGTGTGTGCCAAATTTATTTCATATTGTCACAAACTTAAACATACTGTATAAAGCATTAGTAGGATTGCTCAGCTTTAGGACCTACTCTTTATAACTTACCGTTTACCTTAATACCATATCGTCTATAGCTAATTTTCTAAATTATTTTGCAGATAATATGATGAAGATATGTTACAAGGTTGATAAACCTATGCTGTCATGATAACAAAATGGAATCAACACCTGAATTTGTGAATACTGCAACTTTTCTGCGAATAAGAAAGGACAAAGTGTAGTCAGCAGTAGTACCTATATATTAAAAAATAAATGTTACTAAGGAATAAATGAAATATATTTTACTGACTACACTGAACAAGCACACATGGAATGAAATATAATTATTACCATAATACATTAAACTATAAAAACAAACCAGCATTTTTTTTTATACCACTAAGTCGGCAAACAAGCTTGGGGTCCGCCTGATGGTAAACGGTCACCGCAGCCTATGGACACTTGCAACAACTAGGGCATCACTTGTAATAAAACTATTGACCTATCACTTACCAACAACTTATTTACAAACAAAGGTCATAATTGTTGGTTGATGATGACTTAAAGAGTGTATGAACAAACCATACACATAATATAGTGAATACACAAGTTTTTGTTGGGTAACCACATCTAGAACTTATAAGGGCTCAGGTTAAAATTTTAGGTGTAGGAAATCAATTTTCAAAGATGGCAGTCAACACTTACTTCTACAATAGATTATGGCCTTTAGTTAAAAGCAAGCCTTACTTTAGCTGCTAGATCATCTTCAACCATGATAAACTTTTGTCAACCAGCTGCAGCTTTCGCCAAGTGTATAGGTCAAAAGTTCGAAATTTTATAAAACCGTGACTAGTGCTCAGGACTATTCACCTCATAAGCTAAAAACTGCTCTGCAGGCAATAGAAAGTGCAACACTTGGAGACCCTTTATAGAGTAATAAGAGTGCTTGTAGAACTTATTAACAACGGAGAAAGAAGGTTCTTGATTAGAGACCGTAGGCATAAGAATAATGAAAACTTCTTCATCCTCATGCCACCATCAATTCCAACTCAATGTGGCAGGACCAAGTGGACTAACAACCTAGAGGCTTGTCCTAGATGAATTTAAGTGGTACAGACGGATTTGTTTAAGAAATACATGGGATACGCCTATGTCTAGCAGTGTTTGTAAGGCTGATATGTTGAGGAAATCATCAAATGGTTCAGCAGTTCACTGAAATAATATGCATAAGACATTTTGTTAATGATAAACAGTTATGAAGTGATAGGTTTTAGTTAAATAATAGCACAAAATAAATTGAGAAGAATTTTAATTAAAAGTTTTATTACATTATTTCAATTCTTATACTTAATCTAATTCTACTTTTTTTTTTTTTTATACCACTAAGTCGGCAAACAAGCTTGGGGTCCGCCTGATGGTAAACGGTCACCGCAGCCTATGGACACTTGCAACAACTAGGGCATCACTTGTAATAAAACTATTGACCTATCACTTACCAACAACTTATTTACAAACAAAGGTCATAATTGTTGGTTGATGATGACGTAAAGAGTGTATGAACAAACCATACACATAATATAGTGAATACACAAGTTTTTGTTGGGTAACCACATCTAGAACTTATAAGGGCTCAGGTTAAAATTTTAGGTGTAGGAAATCAATTTTCAAAGATGGCAGTCAACACTTACTTCTACAATAGATTATGGCCTTTAGTTAAAAGCAAGCCTTACTTTAGCTGCTAGATCATCTTCAACCATGATAAACTTTTGTCAACCAGCTGCAGCTTTCGCCAAGTGTATAGGTCAAAAGTTCGAAATTTTATAAAACCGTGACTAGTGCTCAGGACTATTCACCTCATAAGCTAAAAACTGCTCTGCAGGCAATAGAAAGTGCAACACTTGGAGACCCTTTATAGAGTAATAAGAGTGCTTGTAGAACTTATTAACAACGGAGAAAGAAGGTTCTTGATTAGAGACCGTAGGCATAAGAATAATGAAAACTTCTTCATCCTCATGCCACCATCAATTCCAACTCAATGTGGCAGGACCAAGTGGACTAACAACCTAGAGGCTTGTCCTAGATGAATTTAAGTGGTACAGACGGATTTGTTTAAGAAATACATGGGATACGCCTATGTCTAGCAGTGTTTGTAAGGCTGATATGTTGAGGAAATCATCAAATGGTTCAGCAGTTCACTGAAATAATATGCATAAGACATTTTGTTAATGATAAACAGTTATGAAGTGATAGGTTTTAGTTAAATAATAGCACAAAATAAATTGAGAAGAATTTTAATTAAAAGTTTTATTACATTATTTCAATTCTTATACTTAATCTAATTCTACTTTTTTTTTTTTTTATACCACTAAGGTGGCAAACAAGCTTACGGCCCGCCTGATGGTAAGCAGTCACCGTAGCCTATGGACGCTTGCAACACCAGGGGTATCACTTGCGCGTTGCCAACTCCATACTGTAGTCCTTGCAGAAAACCTTGGCAGGGAGCTCATTCCACAACTTAAGCGTTCGCGGGAGGAAGTTTCTCTGAAACCGCACTGTACGCGACCATTTAGGTTCTAAAGTGTGAGAATGAATTCCCTGCCGACGGCGAGCGGTGCGATGGTATTCCGCTACAATATTTGATCCATTTAAAGCAGGAATGATCTTTTTGTTGATGTTTTCAGTACTTGACTTTTGTAATACTTTTACTAATAGTGCCTCTTCAGTTCACATTCTTAAACTTGCATTTCCAAGATTACTGAAACAATATAAAAAACATTACGTAACTGGTTGTGATAGTGACAGGCAACCTGAAATAAACATTATCATTATCTCTTTAATATTGAAACAACAAAAAATAATAAGATATCGGTGGATTGATTTTTAAAGAATTCCTTAGTACTGACTTTATTTGTGCACAGACCTAAAATATGCATTACACATTATACTCAGCAACAGAAACTATTCTTTACTGGATATATTACATAATGAAGTATCTTTTAAGTGTGGACAAGATATTAAAAAATACAATTTTAATACCTATTATTTAGCGCTGTTTTCTCTAGACTTGTCAATGAAATAAGTGCAACTATACATATATTAGGTTTAATCAAACTTAAACTATGATAGATATTTTGGCATCATGTTAAATAGGTCATCCCTGTTCGAAGAATCATGTTATGTGAGTACTACAGATGAGTAGCTCTCAATGCTTAGAATACAATTTCAGTATAAAACTGGCATTAGATAAACAGCAGTATAGAGGCAGGCTCATTTTAATGCCACAAAATCATGAGATTATCTATTTATTTATCACTTGTATTTGCAGCGTATGTAGGGATCTAGGGTAGGAATTGGCTTTAAAGCGTGACAATAACTAAGATTTGTTTACATACCTTCGATTGGAATCTAAACTGTTTTCCAGAGTAGGTACCTATGCCCTCAGGTACGACGTGGTGTTTTGGAAGATACCACAAAGATTACATTTTTAGATTGATAGAATAACACCTTCTACATCTACTATAACAGCAACCTTCCTCCTGGATTTCGTAATTGTTTACTTTGAAGGTACTAGGTAAAGAAAAGTAATACAAGACGACGAATCAATGTACCTTTTTTATTTTACGGCACAGTCTCAGGAAATTACTTTTTGAATTTCTAAATAACCTTACTTTAAAGATTTCAATTTCAACGTAAACAAAGCAGTGTTACCAATTACCAATCAAAAATTTCATAATATCCCAAAATGTAAAATATATAAAATTTATTGTTTCTAAAAACTATCTACAATATTAATATGTAATATTGTTTGTTTATGACAGTCATTTAAAAATGGACATTACATATCAAGTTTCTCAAAATATGAAGTTCTTTTAGTTTTATTAATAAAAAACTATGTGTAAAACGATCATAACAGTTTACAAATTCCAACATTAAAGGGCAAAATCAGAAAGAAGGAACACTGACAACATTTTTAGTTAATACCGCTACTGCATAATAGATGGTGTTAGTTCTGTACTTTGAAAATGCACTTTCAACCTGTGTTCAAACATTTAATATGCTGTAGAGATATGTAACGTAACAGTAGAGATGGGAAATACGATTTTGTGTACGACAGAAAGAGATAGTGCGATACTTCAACAAAATATTGTCAATTTTGGAACAAAGCTGATCGCTGAGCGTTTTCGTAGCCATCAGTACGCGATTTCCGTACATAATTCGATGTCTTGAGCGATACCGCGAACTGCTGGCGCAGGCAACGCGCGTTAACAATTTCTTGCTAACTCATTGTTAATAAGGCAGCCGCTTGTCTTGTCAATTACTATGAGCAATACTGGAGCTATGTGTTGGGTCCTTGCTGACAACGATGTTAAACAGGCTCTAAAATAAATAAAAACATTTACATAATAACAAATCATTCTATAAAATTTTGATGAATGTTGTATACACTGAATCTAGCACCAACTGCAAACTCCATGAGTTATAATGTTACCAATACCACCAAATTTATTATTTAGGCTTCCATTGTCAACAAGGAACCATTATAATTTCGCTATGTCCGTACGTCTGTCCGCGGCTTAACTCAAAGACTCTTAGTACTAGAAAGTTGTTATTTGACATTGGTAATAGTGCTGAAAAAGGTTGAATAAAATCGTGTAACAAATATTTTTTTAGGGTAACTCTACACGTTAAGTGGGGATGAATTTATCCTAGGGGATGAGTGTGTAAAAATCATTTCATTCACGGCGAATTATTAGGCTTTAAAGTGCTTATTTTTGTTAGAGTAATGTACCTCCCCCGCCTTGCCAACTAAATGGCTTTTTTTAAATTATGTGGAAAAAATCACGGTAGCAGTAGATAAATAATGATATTAAAAGGAAAACAATCAAAGCTACTTATAAAATGTAGGCACTTGGAGAAGTATACATTTCGCCAAAAAATCTGTTGAAAATTGTTAATATATAATATATTTCTGAAATTGTTAATTGTGTAAAACAGGTAGAAGATATAATCATAAGTCTTTTTTTTTTTTTTTTTTATACCACTAAGGTGGCAAACAAGCCTACGGTCCGCCTGATGGTAAGCGGTCACCGTAGCCTATGGACGCTTGCAACACCAGGGGCATCACTCGCGCGTTGCCGACCCTTCAGAAATCTAATAACTTCTTTTTTGAAGAACCCCATACTGTAGTCCTTAGAGAAAACCTTGGCAGGGAGCTCATTCCACAACCCAAGGGTTCGCGGGAGGAAGTTTCTCTGAAACCGCACTGTTCGCGACCATTTTGGTTCCAAAGTGTGAGAATGAATTCCCTGTCGATGGCGAGCGGTGCGATGGTAGAAAGTAGCCGTGGGCATCATTTCGAACAATTCCTCAGAACACAATCCATTGTACAAGCGGTAGAACACACACAGGGAGGCAAAGTCTCTCCTCAGACTTAAGGGTTCGATACCGCAAGTGAGTTTGGGAGCGTCGACAATTCTCACAGCCCGTCGTTGAACCGAGTCAAAAGGGCCAAGCTGGTATCCGGGTGCACCCGCCCAGAGATGGCAGCAGTACTCCATATGGGGCCGGACCTGCGACTTGTAAAGTAGCAACCTTTGCCCCGACGTGAAGTACTGCTTCGCTCTGTTGAGTACACCAAGTTTTTTGGACGCCAGCTTTACCTTGCCTAGCAAATGATCTCGGAACTGAACATCGCTGGAGATGTCAACGCCAAGGATCCCAATGCTCTTGGAGATGGAGAGGGGAGTGTTCTGGAATTGTGGGACTACAGTGAATGGGGTTTTCTTAGCGGTGAACGCGCAGACTTGTGTCTTTGAAGGGTTGAATCGGACCAAGTTTTCCCGCCCCCAGTCAGAGACCTTGGACAGACCGATCTCGATTTGAGACACAAGTTCTTCACGCTTTTCCTCCACAACGGAACGTGGGATGCTTGCACGGCCCGTGTAATAAGCGTCTCCAGTACTGTCATCTGCATAGCAATGTATGTTGTTGATGTCCAACATATCATTGATGTGCAGTAGAAACAGCGTAGGAGACAGCACAGAGCCTTGCGGGACACCAGCATTAATGTCCATGCTATCAGAGCAACTACCGTCAACTACGGCTCGTATGCTTCTGCCGGACAAAAAGCTAGCCACCGATTTGCACAAACCCTCGGGCACTCCGTAAGAAGGCAACTTCGATAGAAGACCCCGGTGCCAGACCCGATCGAACGCCTTCGCTATGTCTAGGCTACATGCCAATGCCTCCCCCTGACTCTCAATGGCTAGTGCCCATCGGTGTGTGAGATACACTAGAAGGTCACCAGTTGAGCGACCGTGGCGAAAGCCATATTGACGGTCACTGATCAGGTCGTGTTTTTCTAGGTATCTCAAAAGCTGTGTGTTGATCACACGCTCCATCACCTTGGAGAGGAGAGAGGTTATAGCGATAGGCCTGTAATTCGATGGATCTGATCTATCGCCCTTTTTGGGCACCGGGTGCACATTTGCAGTCTTCCATGAAGACGGAAATTGCCTAGTGTGGTAGGAAAGCGTGAAGAGGCGCGTGAGTACAGGACATAACTCAGGAGCACACTGCTTAAGCACCACTGCTGGTATGCCGTCTGGCCCACTCGACTTATGAACGTCTAGGGAAAGCAACGCCCGCCGGACCTCGCGCTGTGTTATAGTGATTTCCGGCATGGTCTTACCGCACCACGGTAAAGTAGGTGGTACAGCGCCTTCGTCGTTCACATTCGAGTTAGAGGCAAAGAGACTGCCCAATAGATCGGCTTTCTCTTTTGCACTGTGGGCCAAGTCACCATCGGTCTTTCGCAGTGGTGGTAATGACGACTGGCAGAAGTTCCCCTCGGCAGCTTTAGCAAGCGACCAGAAAGCACGACTCCCAGAAGGATAGCTCGCAAGTCGCCCACCTATTTTGCCGATGAATTGGAATTTTGCTCTGGCAGTTGCTTTCTTACTGAACCTCGAGGCAGCATTTAATTTGCGTTTTAACTCAGAAATATTCGGATCCTTATTATTACGAGCCGTGGTCCAAGCCTCATACGCAGTTTGCTTAAGAATTTTAGCTTCTCTGCAAGGCCTATTAAACCACGGTCGTTTTTTGACGCCGGCAGCTACTCGCAGGTTAGGAATGAAACATTCCATACCAGCGAGGATTGTCTCAGTGACTGCGGCTGCGCAGACGTCAGGATCTTCTGAGCTATAGCAGATCTGCCTCCACGGGTACGATGCATAAAATTCTCGCAATCCATCCCAGTCTGCCGACTTATAATGCCACACACGACGCCAATTAGTTGGCCCAGAAGGATCGGGTTGTGTGCATGACAATCGAGTCCGGATGAGACAGTGGTCCGAGGAGCCAAGAGGCGCATCCACTGAGACGGAGTATCCATCCGGACGTGTAGTCAGCAGAAGGTCCAGTAAGGAGCTTGTATGGTCCTCTATATCTGGTATTCTCGTTGGAGAAAGTACCAGCTGAGAGAATCCATAGGTCAGAGCAAATTCATGAGCAGATATCCCTGCATAGTTATTGGTTCGAGAACTGAGCCACTCACGATGGTGGGCGTTAAAGTCTCCCAAAATAACTACTTCTGCTGTAGGATATTGCTCTAGAACTTTGTCAGTCGTCAAACTCAGGTGCGTGAAGAGTCGAGTTACGTCCGTGTCACCGCTATGAGACCTGTATAGGCACGCATAGATACGAGTGTGGCCCCCATGATCTACGCGCACCCACAATATCGACAGGTCCCTGTCTTCAAGGCTATGAAGTCGGCGACAGCAGATATCCTCCCGGACGAACATACATACACCGGCACGACTCAAAAAATTGTGCTCGAGTTTGTAGCCGGGATAACGAAGGTATGATGTGTCGGCCGGGCAGGATATCTGCGTCTCCGTTAGAAAAAGAATGGTTGGCTGCGCAGTCTCGAGATGGTGATGGACTGCGTTAAGATTTGCGTGAATACCCCTTATGTTGCAAAAATCTACATTATATGTGGATGGAGTAACCGCTGTCAAAACTCTTTTCTTTTTTCTGTTCCTGGCCATTTTGTTTGAAGTAACTTAGACTACGGATGAGGATTCACTGCACAGACAGCTTAGAAGACAAAAAGTTGCGGTACTAAGACTGCCGAAGCTCAACACAGATGATGCGGTTGCTGGCACGGCGGGCGGAAGGGCCCCTGATCCCCCTCTGTTGTAGTAGCCGGGTCCACTCCGGTCTCCTTCTCCGGCACGACTACTACTTCAGAGACTTTACACAGGTTGGCGGATCAGCCTCCCAGGGCGGAGATTAAGTGATCCCTGGGTTCGGGAACCCGTTCAACCTGCGGGCGGCCAGCGGTCAGCCGTTTCATCAGGTCTCCCTGACCGCCGAACCAGCACGCCGCGTCTACGCCGAGCAATGACAGCAACAAGCACCGTCGGTCCTCCGCTGTCCGCGCAGCGAATCCTCAAAGAGAGAGCTCTGGCAACCTTACTCACCGCCAGGAACACAACACTACTCAATGTTAGTGTTATTGTGGCCGCGGTTTTCTGTAAGGTGGAGGTACTTCCCCAGTTCGGGCCGCTCATTCGAGCAAGTACTCGCTATGCCCCGCTTTATTTGTTCGGGCAGCTTATTCGAGCGAATACTTGCAGTGCCCTACCTCTCTTGCTTGCAGTGCCCTACCTCTCTTGAAAAGTCAAAAGTTATGTCACGAAAATTTATTTTATGTTTATTTTTATTTATTCCAATCTTATGCTTACATTATATTACATACATAATATTAATACCTAGTTGAGATTATAGATTTGTAATCTATACGTAGGTAACTATAATATGCCTATGCAATAATGACGCAGAAACTTGTATTATCTAAGTAATGTAAGTAAACTGTACAATTAACTATTGACTAATTAACACTAGTTAAAAAACTGTATGGTGGATAAGCAGACGATACCCTGTTTTACATAACAACGTGATCGTGCTAGTCTGGGGCTAGAAAACTAGTTTGCGCAGTATATGTAATAAACGAAGATAAACAAAAAAATACTTACATGTATATTTCATGTATCTCAGATAAATAAAAAATATAAAAAATAAAAAATAAAACATTCCCATTGATTAAAACAAAATTATAATACTTTAACTTATTTTTGTAAAAGATAAAATTTGTTCTTTTATTTTATATAGGCGATAATGTCAAAAGCCATTTAAATAATTTTGAGAATTAAGAAAAAGAATGTTATGAAGTACGATTTAATTGTGTGCGGTTTGACCGACTTCAAAAAAGGAAGAGTTTCCACATTCGGTTGTTTTAAAATAGGTTTCATTATTCTTTCAGTTTTATCATAGTCTAATGTTCTTAAGTAGTTAAAAAGTCTTAATTTGATGGAGTGTTTGCAGTGACTAAGCAAGGTAATGTATTTACTTACCCTATTATAAAGAAATGGGCCCAAGAAATAATAGAAAGATTGAGCAAAGGTAGTTCTACAAGCAGGCACTTTGAAGACTAGGTCAGAGCGCCTTATATTTGTTTTAAGTATTGTGGGGTTAATGTGTTTTGTAGGTATATTGTAAAGATAACAGATATTTTAGTTAGTTTTAACTGCTATTGAAATGCCGGCATTATAGGGTGAAGCAAGGTCAAATGAATCTATGGCGTTACAAATTTTGGTAGAACAATCAAAGGTATCGTTTTCGGATAAAACTTCTTGGAAAAGAACAAATGTTATCAAAAATAAATATTGCGAAATTGATTTGAATTTAAACAAAATCAGTTTTATTTTATTTTATTTGTATGGTGGGTATCTGTATATATATATATATATATATATATATATTATATATATTTATAAATAAAAATGAATTCCTATTTCCTTTGGTCACGCCATCACGCGTGAACGGCTAGACCGATTGCGCTAATTCTTTTTCTGTTGTGTTTGTTATTGTCCGGAGAAGGTTCTTATGAAAAAAAAACAGCTGGACTAATTCGGGTAATTTGCGTCGGTAAATAATTATTAAGGTTTCTGAGAAAGAAAAAAAGGGTCAAGTGCGAGTCGGACTCGCGCAATAAGAGTGAACTGATGGTAATGAAATTTTGGTAAGTTGTTATGCACACGCCAGGGAATGTTTCTAAGAAAGAGTCGGACTCGCGCAATAAGGGGAAGCCGATTGTAATGAAATTTTGGTAAGTTGTTATGCACATGCCGGGGAAGGTTTCTGAATTAGTACAACCCTTTCACAATAGGTTGGTGCGGAGAAACAACGTTCGCCGGGGCAGCTAGTATATATATATATATATAAAGTACGGAACCCTTCGTGCGCGAGGCCGACTCGCACTTGGCAGTTTTTTTAATAATTAAACTATAATTTTTTTTACAAACTATACTCTCATCTGTTCAACTTGAGTTATTATCGACGGTAATTTTTAAATATGCCAATAGTTTTTCCCATAGTGTACCGCCGCAACATTGCGTTAAATATAGTCTATCTTCATTCGGAACTTGTTATGATTTAAAACTTACTCAAACACAATATACCTCTGCTACATGATGAAAGCAGAGGCTGTAATTATCAAAGCGCACGTATGTCATACGACGTTTTATAAGATATTTGCGAGGAAATAAATAAAAGTCCGAAGATGACTTATACGTCTAGATACCGTGTCCGGAAAAACATCAAACGGAGTGTTGGTAGCCATTTTCCTATCAATGTGTGTGTAAATCAGCTAATAAGACTATCATTTTTACATCTGTGTGCGTAGTTTTGGTGTTTCCAACCTTAAAGTGATTACTCCTAATTGGGGAGTTCTTACTTTTATTCGGTAGGTACTACAATTTATTTTCACTTTCGATGACCCCCTGTGGTGACATATTATTTTGAGATAGAACGTAAGCTTCTGATACGAAGGTAGAAATCTGTTGACCATGGCCATGTAATGCATATTAAAACCTTAAAGTATGTTCCAAATATTATATACTTTAGTGCTAAAGAACGCATCGCAGAGCCATGGGTTTACAAAATAAAATCCGTCCTTCTCTGCCATGGCATCCGTGCGCACCGTGTTCGTTATTCATAGGTACCGCCATGTGACAACAGCCGTATTTTGTAGACAAGATTTTTAACATAGAAAGCTATCGCATCACAGAGCCATTGAAATCGTTTTGTTCGCCAAATGTCAAGAAACAAAATAGCTATTCACTATTCCTAAAGAACATCCACTAACTCCGGAGCATGTGCAGCCAATGCGTTAAATGCGGACTGTAAATGCCGCCAAATTTAACATAGAGCGCATCTATTTATAGTCAACAGATAGATAGAATGCGCGCGTAGAGAGCATAGAGCACATTCAATGCATAAATATTAAAATTCCTAAATTTCTTTTGCGAAAGCGATATTACTTATATTGTTAGAGGAGCCCGCAGGAATCGGATCACAATGCTATTGATGAAATGTGTACAATTTTCTTAATTAACATTTATTATGAATCTTATAATCGTCAGTTTTGTAAGTTACAGTGTCATGTAATTAATTACCACCAGTAATACGGCACCTATTCTAAAAAGCCCTCATAAATTTTTAGTTTTGCTTTTATATTTTTATTATTAGTTAGGAAACCCGCATACGTAACACGTATTCTAAGAAAATTTCAAGCTTTTGCCTACTTCGAACTCTTTAAAGGTTAGGACCCTTCGGGTAGGGAACAGTCAGAGAGTTTAATTAATAATCTATAAAGTAACTATTTTAATCTCAATTTACATAGGAAATATAAAGATTATATAAAATTTTTGATTTAAAAAATCAATAAAATTAAAAGATTTTAGTATAAAATTTTATTAGTTATCCAAAAGAAAATATATTTGTTTTTCTTAAGACTTAATAAGTCTATGATTGTAAATGAATAACTTATATTACTTATTGACGTCTCAGAATATTACACAAACAATGCAAATTACACTCGCCCCATAATTTAATTCACCCAATCGCGCGTGTGCGTACACCGTCTTGCTAATAAAGTATGTAGTATTCGGTAACCAAAGTTGAAATTTTATATAAAGAGTCCAAAGCGTGACGTAAACGTCACAGTTCGTTGTAAAGAAAAGATATGTTTCAAATTATTTATGTATAATACGGTTATTAATTGATTTCGTAGTTCATAAAATACATGATGAAAATACATCTTACTATAATGGTTTTTTTTAAAAAACATTGCAGAAGTCCGGGGTAAAGGTTTATGTTCTATAAAAACAATGTCTCGCAGGGGTTATGAATGCATAAATACTTTATCAACCTGAAATAGTGTAATGTATGTAAGTGAAGTTAGGTGAAAAATATGTATTGTCGTTTTAGTATTATCCTTCCTAAACTTGGGATGGGAAATGAACGTACCTACAGACTTGGCAACACAGACAGAAAAACATTTGTTGTTTGTTTTGCGAATAATTATTTTGAAAACTTAGTTTGTATCTCAAATATAGCAAGCAGATTAGTGTAACAACTTGTGAACAGTAATTTTTTATTATCAACCTTTTTTTGTCAATAGTTTAGCACGATTTTATTGCACAAATCGACATTTTTATTACTTTACGCGGGAGCACAGTTCGCGTCGACGCACAGATTACGTATGATGTAGTGTGACGGCAAGTACCTGAAAATTCAGGTACTCGGATCGGCTCGTTTTGTGTGCCCGAACACGGTATCTAGACGTATAAGTCATCTTTGTAAAAGTCGGACTTTTTTAAACGAATAAATCGTTAATTACTTGTTGAAGCAGTTACCCTGTGTATTCATGTGGATCATCCAAATTTAAGAAAGTGGCAATTTGTTTCGGCAATGCTCCAAATTTATTTATGCCAATGGAGTGCTAGTGCATTTTCCATTTTGGTAATTTTGAAAAAATCTGTAAGACATCTTTTGTTGAACGAAGCGAATCATATTTCTTCACTATGTTGTGCAAACGCCCCTGTATTGTAAACGATCTTGGAATTTTATTTTATGTGTTTTTACTTGGACAAGACGAACTCGCCCATGGTTTTCGACATCATTAGTTGTGATGTTTGCCAACTCTTCAAGTTACATGCACCATTTATGCCCAATATTAATACAACTTGAAAAGTGATAAAAACAGCGTACAAAACACCTATATTGTAAAGAAATACGAAAGTGAAAGAAGTTAATAACAATAATTTAACAAAAAACCTAAAAAACATTTTATAGCAATTTTAAAAGTGAAAAACTAAGCAATAGGCTTAGTTTTTTGGGGGAATTAACTCCCTAGGGAGTGCTCGGCCTTCCGGTGGACGGGCATGTAGCGGCGCAATGCCCCTTAGGTGTGGGTGCGCACTGTTGTCCGCCATGTCAAACAGCCGGGCGGCCAGTCTGGCGATAAACTCACCTATCGGCTCTGCCTTTGTGTCCCTAGCAATTGTGTCGTTGCGGACGTAACGCGGAGCGCCTGTTATTATTCTCAGCGATTTATTTTGTACTACTTGGATCTTTTTCTTTTTAGTGGCGGATAGCAATGCGTACCAAGCCGGCGCGGCGTACGTCAAACGGGACCTAACGTAAAGCTTGTATAGCCGGATTTTGGTTTTAAGCGGCAGGTCAGATGAAAATAATGGCCTTAAGGCCGCCCTGGCGCCGACCGCCCTGGCTGCCGCATGCTCGACCATTTTGGTCATGCGCAGCCTGCGGTCGTTAACGCAGCCGAGGTATTTCACACTGCTCTGCCACTCAATTACCTGCCCGCAGAATACAAGCTCCTTAGGTAATAGTCTCCGTTGGCCGGTTAAGATGGCTGCCGTTTTTGAGGCGTTTACTGCTATCCTCCACTTGTCAAGCCAGCACGGGAGGATATCCAATAATCGCTGCATTTTAGCGGCAGCTAAATGGGACTTACGCGCTATCGTCTGCATACAATGCTAGGGTGACGTCCTCTATGCCTGGCGATAGAACGCTATCGCTAAGTGTGGGCATGTCATTGGTAAAAAGTGCATACAACAGAGGGGAAAGGCAACTACCTTGTGGGTACTACCGCTGAAATGGTCTTGGTAGGGGAGTTTTTATTGTCAACCGAAACATAGAAACTCCGCCCCTCCAGAAAAGAGGCTATTATACGCCCGTACATGGGGGGTAAATTGGTCTCAGAGAGCTTAAACAGTAAGCCGGCGTGCCAAACTCGATCAAAGGCCTTCTCGATATCGAGAAAGACCCCGACCGTGTACCTGCCCTTGTTCAGCTCAAAGGCCATGTGATGTAGAACACGAGTAAGCTGAAGAGTGGTACTGTGGTTACTTCTAAAACCAAACTGTTCTGGCCTTAGATTGATAAAGGGTGATACCCTTTTCAATAAAAGACGTTCGAACAGTTTGGCTATGTTAGAAAGTAATGTAATCGGGCGATAATGCTCTGGTTTCTGGCGGCTTTTGCCAGGCTTCGGTATGACAATAATTTTGCCTGTCCTCCAGGCCGTGGGAAAGAAACCTGTGCGCAGGATCCTGTTAAAAATACGGGTTAAGGCCACAAGACCTTTTCTAGGCAACATTAATAGGGCCGTGTTCGGAATTCCGTCAGGGCCGGGGGATTTCTTTTTATTTAAAAAAGATATAAATTTTTTAACCTCCTTAGGGCAGATAAAATCGTCACCTCTAAGTGGGGCGGTGGGGTTAGAAAGGAGCTGTTGTATGCGCTCCTCGACCAATCTTGTATGGGCGTGGTCGACAATAGGGTTCGGCTTAAATTGGTCCTCGAAGTGGTCCGCCAGTAAGCCCGCGCGTTCCTCAGCTGAGTACAAACGGTTACCTAGCGTGTCTACAAGGGGGTGTATGGGTGCAGGGGTGTTGGTCATACAGCGAGCTAAACGATAAAGAGCGGTATCGCTATCGCTGGCCTTTGAGATTGTGTTATCCCAAGACCATTTCCGATAAGTTGAAATTTGGTGCGATAGATCACAACCTAACTTATTCAGCTCTTTTTTAATTGTCGGGCAACGAGTTCGGCACCACAGTTTGCGAAGCTCACGTTTTTGGCTTAGTTTACTACGGAGATGTGCCGGTAGTAAACTTTTCCCCGAGGCTGTCTTAGCAGATGTGGTGCACTGAGCAAGTGCGGAGGAGATAGCAGAAGTAAGTGACTGCGTGGCTGTTTCCACTTCCTGTGGGGTAGACAGGCTACTGGGCGGGAGTTTAAATGAGCTCAGTAGTTCTTGATATTTTGTCCAGTCCGTGAAGTTTTTCATTGGTGGTAGAGGTTTATCCCTAATAGAAACTTCGAGGACCAGTAAAATTCGCAGATGTGGCGAATCAATGTCATGGAGGGTTTCTAAAGAGATAGGCCAATTAATATTACGGGCTAGTGCTATGTCTAGTACGTCCGGTTGAAATAAGTCCTGAATGGGATAGTGAGTGGGGGAGCCGGGACCAATTACAATGTAATCGTGTGCCTCGGCATCTATTTTCAAGTCTCTACCTTCTTTGGATGAAATTCTTGAGCACCATTGTCGGTGTTTGGCGTTGAGGTCGCCGAGTATAAGTGTGGGCGTGTCGTCGGACATGATATTTTTTATATCGCCGGAAATGAATGGCACCTTAGGTGGTTTGTAGGCAGCGTAAACCTTGAGTTCGGTGTTACCGGCTCTTAGTTAGATGCCTATCGCTCGGGTTGAAACAAAGCCTGGCAGGGGTAAACTTTCGTGGACAAGGTCTCTACGGATCAGCACTGCTGTGCCCCTGTAAGCGATGTTATTTGTGGCATTTATTTCGTCCCGCCTGTAGACGAAATAATTAGGTAGACGTAATTGTTGCTCAGGTCGTAACTTGGTTTCGCCCAACAGCACAATATGAATATCATGCTGCTGGACTAGCAACCTGAGGTCATCGGTCTTACCTCTTACCCCCCCTGGATTCTAGTATACAATCCTTAGATTGAAGAGAATTCTTGGACCAGGAGGTAGGTAAGCTGCTGCAGGCCGTGCAGTGCGGGCAGCGGGTTTTGCCCGACCGCGATGGCCTCGATAGCTGCGTTAAGCGCAGGGATGGACGCTCTGGCTATGCTGAGTGACAGTGGCGAAACACAGTACGCACCCCCAGAGAAAGATGCGCGACCCCTAGGGGGGGGCGCGGGGGTGGCAACTGATGGTAAAGGATTAAAATTTACCTTGCGCTGCGATGCGGTGGGCGGGGCTTGCGATCTTGCGGGGATGAGGGGTTGGGGGGGGTTCAAACAGAGTGGGCAATGGGGCTTGTGGTTGGACGCGGGGCGCGGTAGTGATGGTAGACGGAGCAGCAACGGTAGGCGTGGCTACGGGTAACGGTGGTGCCATCTGTTTTTCAACCGCGGAAACCAGAGTAGGCACGTCTGTGTTGCCCTGTTGTATTTTCCCCTTACCTTTACGACTTCTCTTCGTCCTTTTTTTGAGGGCTTGCGATCTGTCTGTCGGCAAGTTGGCGGGGGGCATAATTGTAGGCCCCTGCGTGAGGTCGTATTCTTGCATCTTTATGACTGGCAAGGGAACTGGAGACGATTGCGCATCTTTGCGTGAAGGTGGCGGTTTCGGGGCGGGGGGGCATTTTTCAACCCCATTTTTCGAGCCTCCCTCCTGTACGTCGGACATACCTTGTCGTTGGCGGCGTGCTCTCGCTTGCAGTTTGCACACGTTGGAGTGGCGTCCCAGTCAGCCGTGGTGTGGCCCTCTCCGCAGCGCACACATCTAATCGGGCGGTGACAATTGGCCGATGAGTGGCCGGAGCGGGCTCAATGAAAATGGACGTATCTCGCGGCCCCTTGCCTTACGTGGGTCGCTGGTTTTAAATGCAATTGATGGCGGCTTGTCGCGTGGCGGTGGGTTAAATGGTGTCTTCGTCGTCATCGGGGACACAGTTGGACCGACGCCGGTGGGGCGTGAATTACAATAACTGAATTAGCCACAGGGCCGGCTTTTAACTTTTGAGGCGAGACACCGTCCGTTAGAGGAGAGGCCTGGATGGGAGACAACATGGCGGGGAGCTCCTCGTCACGAAAGTACTCGTATTCGTCACCTGTCTCTGAGGTGGCGTAACTAGTTGAGATAGAGATGGCTGAGGCCATGGACGCAGCCGACGGAGGCCGCGACGGTGGGAAGGCTGCGGCGAAAGTGCCGTCCGCGGCAGTAACCTGGCCTGTGAAAAGGTTACGAGCCACTATTGCTGGTGGTTGGGACCTAGACCAAACCTGTCTTTTTCGTACACCCCGGCCCCTATGGGGCGGGTGACGGAACGGGGGGGGGTGGCATCTAGTTAGTTGAAGACGCTGCTACATCGACATCCCTCGACGGGCACGCACAGAGGCGGCCGGAACCAGAGCAAATAAGAGAAAACACTTACTCCTATTCCAAATTGCCTACCGAGAGTGACGGAGACAGCAGTCTGTTGCCTTTTTGCCCGCACACGCTGAGCGATGACGCTTCGGCTCGAACGAGCACCCGCAACACACAAAACGTACACGTACGCACACCGTCTACAAACAAAAGGTTTTTCACGCAGAATGATTTGTTCTTAGGAGCAATTCAGAAAGAAACGAAAGAAACAGGATACTCCAAACGAACAATCAAGCTGAATGATGGCGAGCGGCGATGGCGAATGTCAGCCGAAAATACTTTCGACTTTTATTCACATGGCCACTTGAGCGTCTTTTTATAAAAAAAGTTGGAGTATCACTTGATATCGATAGATAGATAGATAAAATAGTTTATTTACGACACATAAAATGACACACATATAAATATCAATTACAGAGTACTTACTTACCTAAATATCTTTAGTGCTTATTAGTAATATAAAAAGTTTAAAATTTAAGGTTGTTTTTAAGTCCTGTGTGCCATTAGGTGTGCCAAAAAGGTCACAGCTCAGCACAAGCTGCGTGTGACGTAGACACACAATGCTGGTTTTCAGCTGGAGCCAGGGCTGAGTCACGGTCGAAGAAACAACATTCTACTTATAAAATAAAGAACAAATTAAGCACAAAAGGTTTTAAGCAGAATAAAAAAAATTGCCTACCTAAATCAAAAATAATTAAAACAAAAACATTGAAAATTGAAAATATGTTGTCACATATAATACGCAAACCAATCAATAATTATTTTTTTAATGAAACCTATATTAATTAATAAAAGCTTTAGAAATTCCGATACATTTATTTTTGTAAATTAAGTAAATATCCTTTCAACTTAATTTTAAAACTCTTAATGTATTTTAAGTTACGAATTGGAGGAGGTATATTTTTCCAACATTTGGACGCCGAGTTTCGGAAGCTACCACGGAACGTAGCTGTAGCGAAACGTGGAGTTCTAAGCGGTTGTGAGCATGAACGGAGAGAATGTTTAGTTCTATGATGCATCCAACTTAATTTTTTGTACAAATATTGAGGTTTTTGTGTCATAATTACACCAAACAGCAAACTCGCCAAGTGATGCTTTCTTCTGAACTTCATTTCAAGCATTTTGTATTTATTCAAAAACGGCGTAATATGCAAATATGCAAAACCTGGTGCTGGCGTTTTAAACGTGAACCATAAACAGTATCTCCATATGTTAGTTTTGACAATACCAATGATTCCACCAACCTAATTGTAAGTTCTTCGCTTAGAAATTGGCGAAGTTTATATATAATTTTTAGACGATAAAAGCAGTTTCGTACTGTTTCAATAATGTGGTTCTGAAATCGCAAATCAGTCTCTATTTTAATACCAAGTTTTCTGGCTTCATAAACCCTTTCTATTTTATTTCTATGTACTACTATATCAATACTTGCTGAGATTTTTTCAAGCTGAGCTTTTGTCCCTATGACCATTTATTTAGATTTTGACGGATTTAAAATAAGAGAGTTACTTTTAGACCACTTAAGAATTCTTTCTAAATCACCATTCAAACTTTGAAGAGCATTTGAAGCATCATTTGGCTTGAACGAAATATACTATTGTATGTCATCAGCATACATGTGGTATTTACACTTTGAATTACATTGTGCTATATCTGCAGTGTAAAGGATAAAAAGCAGCGGTCCTAAAATTTAACCTTGTGGTACTTCTCTCGTTACTGGAAGTTGATTGGAAGAAACAATAGAACTTTTTCGCATTTTGACTATTTGCTTTCTGTTGCTAAGATAACTGTTGAACCAATTTATAGTTGAAGTGTTAAACCCATAATATGACATTTTAGATAATAATAGAGATACATCTATACAATCAAATGCACGTGAAAAATCCAGTTATACTAATATTGTACACATTCCAGAATCTGGAGCTACCAGAATAGTATCTACGACAACTGTCAAGGCATTTGTAGTTCCTCTATTCTGTCTAAATCCTGATTGTAGCTCTGGCAATACGCAATTTTTTTCTAAAAACTCTGAAAGTTGACTGTAAACAACTTTCTCCAATATTTTGCAAATACATGATAATAAATTTATTGATCTAATACCTTTAAGTTCAGACGGATCAGGTTTCTTGGGAATCGGGCGTATAATTGCTGTTTTCCACAGATCTTGGAAAACTGCCGTTGATATAGACATATTCACAAGTAAGTAAGAGCCTCTTAACAGTTCGGTAGTTTCAACATTAAATGTCTAGTGATATGCGAACATAGCCCTCCGCATTGCTTAGTAAATTTAAATACTATATCGGGGTCCACTGTAGTTAAATTAAATTCAAATTCGTGATATTATAAAATTCATAGGTGAGACATGAAAGTGATTCAATACCATGATTTATTTTCACAGCACTTTTTAGCATTGAATAGTAGCACCTTAATGAGCTTGACTTATATTTTTGAGAAAGTTCCATGATATAGGCTAAAAACACACTTTCTAAAAATAAATTGGCATCTTTGCTTATTCCATAAGATGAAATTTTGATACGCTTGTAAGTATCTATCGGCCGATTTTAGGCCGGCTTACAGTAGCCTTTTTGCTGCCTCTGAGACTTCTGGCGGTGTCGAATTAATAAATTCATCATTACTTGACGACATTTTCAAATAAAAACAATTCAGCGAAAAGAAAAACCGCGCGCAATAATTTTTACTTGTTCACAAATTAGCAAAGGCACAAAAACAGCCAGTATTACTAATGAAGTAAATTAATATTTTTGTGTTTTGTTACAGATAAATGGTTGTAATTAATTGTCAAAATTTAATTTAAAGAATTAAATGTTTATTTATTATATTTTATCTCCCAAAGTTAATTTTATTCATAAAATGTTGACCACTTTTCTAACATGAAAACTCTTTGCTAAGATTTAAAAAAGGACCGTTCGTTTTACCTTATTAAAAAGAAACTCGTGCGTTTTACATTACTATAACGCACAAGTACGTAATGAGGTACAATACGATAATGAAATTGGTGAAATAAGAGACATTTTACGAGCAAATGTGTTTTAAAATATAATATTCCGTATTTTCATGAGAATTTATTACTGAACCACACAATAGGAATGGTTATGTTTTATCTTGCGGTGAACAGTACATAGGTACTGTAACCACAACAGACATTGTTTATTTCTCAACTCATAATCGCCGTTACCAGATAAATATGTGTGCATTACCCACGATAACATAACGGAATACAATAACTCATTATGGATTCGGAACAATAGAACGATATATGCTGTAACGAAGGTAGGTAGGTAAACCTACCGACACCTTGACTTGAGCAAGAACCACGACGACTCTAACGGAGACATAAATCTTTAGTGAAAATTCTTTGAAGTTCGATCTTTCTGTAGAGTTGGTACTTAAAATTAGTAACAAAGTCGTAAAAACAAAGTCAAATTATCCTGAAATTAAAAAAACGTACGGCCTGAAATACCTACCAAAAAATAATGTTAATTTTTTTATAATTCTTTAATATTTATATTGTAACGTGTAACTTGTATAATGATGTATTAGCTTTTAACAACAAATTACAAGTGACATTACAAAATAATATTTGTATTAACATAGGTAATAAGTTACTTTGCGTTATTGGCTTAACCGCTTTCGTAGTGGAAGCTCCGACCTGAAGAATGAACCACGACTATAACCAGACACTAAGGTAAATAACTTTTGTTTCCAGGAAGTTGTACAAAATGTCTTCACACAGCTTATGGAACCTAGACCCAGTTTAAATGATCTTCCTATTTAGTAATATATAGACAATGAGATACTTTGATAAAATAAATATATTTTATAGTTTAAAAAAATTCAGATTATACAGGGCGGTTTTACAGAAACTTCCTTCCGCAAAAGTTTGGGTTGTGGAATGACCTCCCTGCCAAGGTTTTCTCTAAGGACTACAGTATGGCGTTCTTCAAGAAAGAAGTTATTAGATTTTTGAAGGGTCGTCAACGTGCGAGTGATACCCCTGTTGTTGCAAGCGTCTATAGGCTACGGTGACTGCTTACCATCATGCGATTTTTTTTTTTTTTTTTTCTGAGCTGTTGCTGCCATTACTGCTTCACCGGGCTTTTGGGGCGAGACTCTGAAGGAGCCTCAGCCCATATAGCGCCCAACGCTCAAGGGCTTCCCGCGGGGGAAGCCTCGGCTTGGGTTGTCGCTTCGACCGGCGTGAGTCTCGAACCCGAAGGTGAGTCACCGCCAGGAGGGGAGTTCCCCGTTACGCGGGTACGATTGCGATTGAGTGGGGGCGAGAAGCGCCCCGGCACTCTTTGATACCTAGTGTATCCTTGTGGGCGCCGACGAACCCGGGGACGTCGGCGTCGTGTTTGGAGGGAGGCCCTATTCGGGGAGGTCGTAGAGACTAATCTCGCTATCCGGACAGCGAGATCGTCATCTGGGGACGTTAGTACGTGCCGAGGCCGCCTAACAATAGTTTTACGACCGTGACCGGGTCGATCGGGGGGACGATACGTTGTGGATTGCACAATTAAACGGTTCGGGTGATTTTGCGTACGCTCGAAAAAGCGGACTGCCAAGGCTTTAAAGTATTGGGGAATCGTGGGAAGTTCGAAGTCTCTGTGTAGGTCCGCATTGCGAACGTACCAAGAGGCTCCAGAGGCCGCTCTGAGAAAGCGGTTTTGGGGGTCTGGAGTTTGTGGAGATTGCGCTTGGACAACGCAAAGACTACGCTAGCATAAGCTAGTATGGGACGGATACAAGTTGTGTAAAGATTTAGCTTATTTCTAAGCGACATCTTACTATACTTGCCTATCATGGGATAGAGACGGCCGAGGACAAAAGCGGCTCGGTCTCTGACTATTTTGGTGTGAGCTTGGAAGTTCAAACGACTATCCATGGTCACACCGAGATATTTGGTCTTATTTTGCCAGGGAATGGCACGACCGAAAAGAGAAAGGGGAGAAGGCCGCGGAGGGCGGCCTAGGGTAAAAAGGACGGCAGAGCTTTTGTCGGGATTCACCTCGATTCTCCATTTCCGAAACCACTCGCCTAGGGCGGTGATAGCGGGTTGGAGTCTCTCAGTGATTCGACTCACTTGCCTATCTGTGGTATAGAGAGCGGTATCGTCCGCAAAGAGGGCTAGATTGGTACCTATCGTTTTAGGGATATCGTTTGTGTACAGAAGGTACAAGATGGGGGCGAGCACGGACCCTTGCGGGACTCCTGCTTCTATGGGACGGGGGGAAGAGAGAGTGCCTTCGACTTTGTAGCGAAAGCTACGATTCGACAAATAGTCTCGTATGATGAGCACGAGACGATCTGGCAACTGAAAGTTGAACAGTTTAAAAATTAAACCGTTGTTAAAAATTAAACCGTTGGTAAAAATTAAACCGTTGGTCATGCGAACCGTAAGCTTTACTACTTTAGTGGTAAAAAATCACATAGGGATATTGGAAGTAATAAGCCAGACTTGAAACAATAAACTCATTTTATTTCTATATTTTTCGGGTCTTACACGTGAAACATATTAAAATAATATTAAAAGCGAGATAGTTTAAAAAGTATTTACGAACTCATCTTCTATAAATATAAAAGAGTAAACTGGCTGACTGACTGATATATCAAGTCATAGTTCAAATTACTGGGTCTACAGAGTTGAAATTTTTATTTCGTTCCATTTTTAGTTCCTTTTATTACGTGGGCGAGCACTAAGAAAGGATTTTGCAAAAACCATCCAATTTAATGTGATGTGATTATATGTGATGATAAATTAAAACAAACTATATCCACCAAGATTTATGTGTTTTAACGTTTTTGGAAAATCATCCCCTAAAGGACAAAATAGGGGATGAAAATTTGTATGAGATGACATTTTTGTTTTAGAGACTTGAAATTTTGCAAAAAGGCTTCTTTTATAACTTACACGTGCACTTACAACTAATTTTGCGAAATTCATCCTCTAAAAGGCTGAAATGGGGGTTGAAAGTTTGTATGGAAATCCGTCACTTTTGAAGTTATATGCACAAAACCTTTTCTTTTCTCCTTAAGATTAAAAATTAAGAATGGCATATTTCACCGTTCATGGATAATCATGCTCTAGAGGGTAAAATAGGGGATGAATATTTGTAAGAGTTTCGATAGTTTGCGTCTATAAACTTCAAATTTTGGCAACGAGGATCCAGTAATAACTTAGGCGAGCACCAAGAAAGGATTTTACAAAATCATCCCCTAATGGAGTGAAATAGTGGTTGAAAGTTTGTATGGAAATCCGTAATTTTTAGGCTAAATGCATAAAAAATTGGTTATTGACCTCTTAATCTCGAAAATTAAGATGTTTTTGTTTTTTAGACAAACATCCCCTAGGAAGTGAAATAGGGGATGAAAATTTGTATGAGAACTTCAATATCTTTGTGTCTAAGGACTTGGAATTTTGAACAGAGGTTTCTGTTACAACGTTAGAAAGAATTTTGCATATATGGTTAGGCTGGGCGTTTGTATCGATTCGTCATTTTTAAGCTAATTTCATAAACATTAGTTTTTGACATTTAAGTTAAAAAACTTTTTAACAAAATAAAATTACCGGCTTCAAAAAGATGCACTAAAAATTATTTCCAAAAATCTGATCTGAAATACAGTTTAAAGTTAGTGCCATGCAAAAGAAGTGTGTTATAAACTGTTAGGTACAGAGACACCAACTTCAAACTGTTATTTAGATCACATTTTTGGAAATAAGTTATTATTTTTACCTTTTTAGTGCATATTTTTGAAGCCAGTTGTATTTTTTTATTGAAAAGTTCTTATTTTTTACTTTTCAGTGAAAAATTGCTTTCGAGTGTACAGGCGTGATGTTAAGTTGTGTGATTGCGTAAACAATGTATATTTATGCTATTGTAGCAATCGTGGTTAATTTGCTGTAATTTTTTGAAGAGTTCTGTCGTCTGTCTCCGAACCTCATGATCAAATCTATATGAAATTTAAATAGAACCATTTCGGAATATACCTCTTTTGAACAAAAAAATAATTTTCCAAATTCGTCCACGTATGACGATGTTATGCCCGAACATACATAAAAAAATTATAAAACATCAGAATTAATAACCTCCTTTTTGAAGTCGGTTAAAAAAATAGATTGTCGTGTTTTCTTTTTTTGGAAAATCATCAGAAAATTTGTATCAGTATTCAGATATTACTGGAGGATGCTAAGTGCTTATTTTTTCAAAAGTCTACGCAAGTGTTTCACTGTTTAGAGCACCGCATAATACAGGTGAAAATTTGTGTGACAATTCCTATATTTTTGTAGGTACTAGAAACTTGAAATGTACACAGACGTAAAATACTCGATTATTTAGAAAAAAATTTGCAAAATTTTTCTTCTAAGGGCGTAAAATGGTAATATGAAGTTGGTATCCAAATCCGTCCTTTTTAAGCTGAATGCATTAAATTTTGTAATTGGCCTTTTGGGTAAAAATAAAGATTGATTGATGTGTTTCACCGGTTTTCGGGTTCCGTAGCCAAATGGCAGAAAACGGAACCCTTATAGATTCGTCATGTCTGATTGTCTGTCCGTCCGTCCGTATGTCACAGCCACTTTTTCCGAAACTATAAGAACTATAACTGTTGAAACTTGGTAAGTAGATGTATTCTGTGAACCGCATTAAGATTTTCACACAAAAATAGAAAAAAAAAAATTTTTGGGATTCCCCATACTTAGAACTGAAACTCAAAAATTTTTTTCATCAAACCCATACGTGTGGGGTACCTATAGATAGGTCTACAAAAATGATATTACACTTCCAAAGTGGTAAAATATGTGTCGTCCAAAAAAAGTTACAGGGAGGGCTGTATATATATATATATATATATATATATATATATATATATATATATATATATATATATATATATATATATATAAAAGAAGAAACTGACTGTCTGACTGACTGATCGATCAACACACAGCAAAAACTGCTGGGTCTAAATGCATGAAATTTTGTACAAAGGTTTCTCAAATGACGTAGGTGTGCACTAAGAAGGGTTTTTTGGAAATTCATTCCCTAAGGGGGTTAAATAGGACACGGAAATTTGTATGGAAATTCGTCATTTTAAAGCTAAATGCATAAAACTTGGTAATTGGCCTTACATTTGAAAATAAGGATTTATATGTTTCACCGTTTTTAAAAAATCATCCCCTAAAAGACAAAATAGGGGATAAAAATAAACTGACTAGCTGAATGATCAACGCACAGATTAAACTGCTGGTTCTGCAAAGGTTCCTTAAATGACGTAAATGTGCACTAAGAAGAGATTTTGGAAATTCATCCCCAAAGCGGGTTGAAGTTTGTATAGAAATCCGTAATTTTTAAAGATAGATGCACTTGGTATTTGGCCTTATTGTTAGTAAGTTAAAAGTAACGTGTTTCTCCGTTTTTAAGCTTTTTATTTCAAAAGTCCATAAGCTAGTTTTATAAAATTTGTGGGTCGGAACGTTATTGAAAAACTACGTCCAATGATGAAAGTACCATATATTTTTCAAAAGATCGAGTTTTTTAACGGATTCTTCTAGGTATAAAAACATTGTAATCCGAACTCAAAAAAAACCATACTATCCATTATAATATTGTAAATGCGAAAGTAACTCTGCCTGTCTGTCTGTTACCTCTCAAGGGTCTGTATATGTCAAATTGGTCATGTTTGTCGATCTAGATTTCAGGTTATATATTATTTATAAGTTAAATATTTTGACACCGGTTACTTGAACCCTCGCTAATCGCTCGAACGTCGAAACACGATTTTTAACATTTTGCTCGATACCTACATTTATTTTTCGAAAAAACCTTGTTTGCACACATATTTTGTTGTATCTTTAAACGAAACGCTGTTTCAGAATAACAATTCGTTAATCTGCCCAAACCAGTTTCTAGATAATTAGCGCATTTTTTTTATAAACGACGTTTTATTGATTTTTCGTAAGATTTACGCGTTGGCTGTCGTCACACTAGGCATCAATTATATAGCGCCGTCTCTTCCTTATGTCTCTATAGTATTATATAATCTGTGGTCTCTACATAGCGTACTCTTTACACTTAAACCACTTATCCGATTCAGATGAAATCCTGGGGAAGGACATAGGATAGTTTTTATCCCGAAAAATTTTAAAAGCCCCCGCGGAAATAACTATAACCGAGGCTTAAAGGAACTATAGTTCGCTGTAGCAAACTTCATTATTATAATTAAGGACTTGACGAAAGTATCCCACGCCAATAACCAAATTTAGGGGAGTAACATATATTCTTTTGATTATTTATAAGTGTTTTTAGAAAATAATATTAGAATGAATATAATTTGGACTATTGGTAACTGAAAAATTTATTATTTTTATTTCTATGCAAAGTTCTTCATTATCAACAATGTAAAAAAATAAGCAAGCATTTAGCTTAGTCTTGTATGCTATTATTTTATTTTCGCATGATTATTGCAGAAAACTACTAAACGGACTTTATAAATAGGATTAAGTATTAAAGACCTAAACGAAAATATGTTTACTAACTTACTCGTACTTTATTTTTACCTTTTACCAGACCACTGTTAAGCAGGGACCTTATTGGGAACACTCTCGAGCTATTCGAACTCTGGAATTCGACAACTAAATGTATGCAAGTACATTTACGGGTTTCGAGACTGTTCCCAATTAGGTCCTAGAATACAAATCCTGAATTACGTGATCATTCTAATCAAAATATCAGATAAACATCTGGTCTAAATGTTGACAAACCTTTTACCAGACCACCGTAAAACAGAACACAAGTCCTGAATTACGTGCTCATTCTAATCAAAATATCAGAGAAACATCTGGTCTAATATGTAGTCAAACCTGAATTACGTGCTCATTCTAATCAAAATATCAAAGAAACTTCTGGTATAAAATGTTAGGAAAAACTATCAATTTTTTTAATAACTTGAATCGAAATAAAACTTTAGAGCCTTGTTAATATTTTTTTATTGAGTCCAATTGTAATAATTATTGCAATACCTTATTTTAGATAAAACGGTTTATATCGGAATCTTAGCGACTTTTTTCCAAAATGGTATATGCGCCTTAGTTGCTTTGTGTGCGTGTGTGTGTGTTGAAATACATAAGTAGTGTGGCACGGGTATTTGTGCATTTGTGCAAGCCCTATTACTTCTATCTCTTTAAATATGTGTACAGCGCCAGCTTTACTTACAATAAATAAAACACAACAACAAATGATCCACTATTCTACTTTTCGTGCCACATTTCTTACTTATTTACTATACAGTCCCGCGACCGCGCAGAATGAGACCAAGCATATTTTTAGTAAGCTAGTCTAGATATAGAATAAAGATGTCCGTTCCAGATGTTTAACAGTACCAAAATACATTCCTAAACTAATCTGCGATATGTTTTCTTTTTTTAATGCCAAAGAGACATACTTTTAAGCAATATAAATGTAAGCATATTATTTAATTGAATTAATTACGTTTTGAAATGTTTTTGTAAGTATGAATTTTGTACAACTTGGATAACTAGGGGTTTGAATAACGAACAAACGTGAGAATGATGGTATCCTAGATATCACTATAACGAGTTTTGTGTCTACTTAATAATACACCCTTGGCCTACTTATATTAATATTCATGTCTATCTCATTCCCTTTTAATTTAAAAAGTTTTATGTATGAATAAGAGATTACTAAAAAGACCTCACAAAACATTAAAAAATATGTATCAATTTTATCGAAGGGTTGTAGACATTTAATAGAACACATAGATAAATACATCAAAATGTGACATTTTATTGTGTATAAATAACGAGACTCATTAGTTTTTTCTAAAATCCACTTAATCTCTTGGGATGCTTCCTACCTAATTATTTTTAAATCTAGTGAGAAGTATGGTCTCTTTGAAGGATGTAACCTGCCGAGAAGTTGGATTTAGAACCTTCACACACTTTTTGTCGAAAAAATTAAATAATAATAAATAAATAATAACCCGCTAAAATTGCTACACGCAATGCCTTCAAAAGGAAATCAAGAAATTCAAACATAAAGTAAATACAACCAATAACCAAATACAAAGTGTTGACGACACAAATATATCCACGGCCGGAAACCGATGCCGCCGGGATCCATCGACTTTGCAAACTGATTCCAAGACCGATCAACATAGATCACGTCTGAGAGACACAACACAGCCTTTGATGACCTTTGCCACCATTATCACTATTGATATATCGGCAAAAAGTGACAGTTATCGATATGTAATGTCGTATTTAAGAAAACATATAATAAAGGCTAGTGTTAAAAGGTCATTAGACTTTCACGTGCGTGCAATGAGCAATCGTTAAGAAAACAAATTTAGAAATCAACAAACTAACTGATGAATGATTAGTGGTCATGGCATTATTATCTTTATAAAATTAGAATAACACAAGGTTCTCGTAACGTACCAACTTTCCTTAATAAAAAAAAAGTAAGCAGATCGTATAATAACCTTAAATTTTAGTACTTGGCACTCGACCAAGAATTAGTCAGTTCGCATAACGACAAGAGAAAAAATCTGGTACACAGCACTTAATGATTTCAACGAGACAGCATCGCAATATATCGCTAAATGACGTCACGAGAGACAGTACAGTCTTAGGAGAGTCAGTAACATAACAACGAGACATCAATGAGCTAGTCCTGATGAGTACACGTGAACCATGGATTGGAGGTAGTGGACGTCAGATGTACGAAGTATCGATGCTAAGCGGAATTCGACAGTTAGCTTATCGTTCAGACTTCGATAAGTCGCAGTGCTGGAGCGGATCGCGACCCGGCAGTGCGGCTATTGCGACGTTCAACGCCGCCGCATAAACCGAAGCAACTCGATACCGCCGAATATCACCAACTATAAACATTTTCCTTGCTATGTGCCTCACCCGTGGCTGCCGGCGCGTGTTTTGTAAACTATTGTGTTGTGACAAAGGTTGCTTTTACTTTAACTTGTGCGGAACAGAAACAAATCCTTCTGCGTAACGTAAGTTGTTTTCTAAATTTTAAATGAAATTCGCGGTTTATGTAATAAGGTTCACTAAACGATTTTGCTGATGTAATAATCAGCATTACTCTGCTGATACGCGTTCGCAGTGCAAATCGATTGAGATACGAGTGTAATGGCATCTTAAGATAGGAATAGCAGCGCCAAGCAGCGTGCTTCATACAAACCAATTCCTTGTATATTTTTTAAACTTGGCCAAAAATTAAACAGCATGAAAATGTAAAGACATCTATTTATATCAACCTAGTGCCAATTGCCAATTTTTTATTTAATTGTATAGATTAAAAGTTATACAGGATTCTAGTTTTTATAGTCTCAAATAAGATTTCAAGTTAATAAAATCATTTTTCAGGATTTGGGTAAACCATAGACATAGATATTCGAGTAGAGATCATGTCTACTAAAAGTCACAGTGTTTGATTAGTTAATGCCAAAAACAAATGAAAAAGTTTGTATGAAGCACGCTCTGAGGCGCCGCGAATCGTATTGGACTTATTAAGACAAAATGGTCTATCTCACTTATAGTAAATAAAAGAAGTGGCGCATAGTTCGAATATACTAGAATACAGAAGCTGGCGAAAGATATAATAAAAAGTATTCTCTTAAATTAAATTTCAAATACTTACATTAAATTGGTTGAACAAAATTACTAAAAGTTTGATATAAAGCCTTGTTTTTTTTTTTAAAATTAATTAAAAACGTAAATTTTGTCAAAAACTTTCAGCATTCTTACACTCGATAAAAGTCATTGGCATAAATCGTAGTTTAAAAAAATAATGCAAGATAAATTATTGCTAAGGGTTCGTGGACTTTTAATTCACAATGAAATCCTTTTCCAGCGAAGGATTCTAGGGTTGAATCCTGAGCGGAGTGAGGGTAACAAAGGACCGAGATATTTTTTTTACGTAATGTATACTCTAATTTTTACCATTGACTGCGAGAAAACAAAAAGTACTATTATCACATTTTGCTAAAATATATTCGGTAATTTTATTACCGGGTGATAAGAGAACAAGACATAAAACAACCACACTAACAATTATAACAATTCAATAATTGTTCTAAATTAAAAATGTTTTTATTCACTCAGTGAGTAAAAGTGAGTTTTATTCACAGTTATTGATTAATAAAATGCCCTTTTTCGACTGGTAAATACAATTTTTTTTTCTGAGTTCAAGTTGGAGTAAGTTTAAGGTGCCTCATAATAATACCTACGCTTTATTGTATACATAAACTATGAAAACCCGACCGAGTGCGTGTCGTACACGCAAGAAGTATTGGTATCAACTTCGAAGCAAATTACCGCCTAATAACTTTCTACCCCTTTTTAACCCCGTTAGGGGATGAATTTTAATAAAATACGAAATACGTCTTCCATCAATTCTGTTAAAAAAGATTTATGCGAAATTTGAAGTACTAAGTCCAAGTACCAAGGAATCACATTGTCCCATACAAACTTTGACTCCCTTTTTCACCCCCTTAGGGGTAGAATTCCGAAAAATCCGTTCTTATCGGATGCCTACGTCTTACAAAGAACACACCCTCCAAGTTTCAGCTCTCTACGATCAGCGGTTTAGGCTGTGCGTTGATCCATCAGTCATTCAGGACAAAGCCTTTTATATATGTATAGATGTACTTAAAAGGTCATTAATTTATTTCATTAGAAATTCGGCAAGATGTATAGTCAACTAATTTACGTAAACATATAAACGTATTTATAATAACCGCGAAAGTTTTAAAAAAAGGTACCCAGCCAAAATCATTCATTAAACTTGTAAAATGCCTGACTTGAAAACTAATTTATACCACTAGTTTATTAATCTTTGTTCCGAGAGCTCAAATAATCATGCTAACACGAACTTAAATAGTTTCACCGACCTTTCTAATTTCACCTATCTCGATTACAAAAAGAAAAACTCAAAGGCCACAACGCTCGCTCGGCTGGTTTGCGCTAAGCCACGTGTTGTCCTACATTTATCAACTCTGTCTCATACATAGTTTCATATCTATTTATATAGCTAGCTTTCGCACGCCGATTCTCACATCTGTATATTTACTTTTTCGCACATTGTGGCGTCGCGTCGGAAACGTCTAAATTTAAATGCTGTCCATTGGCTAATGTACTTAAACTCATCAATAAACCTATTTTCCCCCTTTCTTTATTGCTGAAGAATTCACTGAGCTAAATCAGTTAATAGATAAACTGACACAATTCGGAAACTAACAAAAAAATTTGGCACTTATTGTTTTTCTTTGGACAATTGGATTTTGTAGTTGTTTGTTTAAGTATCACGTGAGAACCTTTGGACCGATTTTAATACCTTTTTTCTGCCTACTGTTCCCTAAGTTAAATTTTTTCAATTACAATCGGTCCCCTTCACACAAAAACGTATCAGTATGATGTGCTAACTTTACAGAAAAAAAGGTAATATTATGCTGTTGTTTTATTTAAGGGTTCCGTACCTAAAGGATGCCAACGGACCCCTATTACCAAGCCTACGCTGCGCTATCATAACTGTCGGTCTTTAGACCAAGGTAGGTAGAAGCCTAAACTTTTCATTATTGTTATTATATGGCGCATTTTTTAAAATATAAAAAAAGTAAAAATTTAAGGGAGTCGCCACAGTAAGTAGAAACATTTGTTGATTTTGATTAGTCTTTAAAACGTGAATGCATGCAAGGTTAATATAATAAAAACGGTCGGATCGTGCTTTGTGTATAGGGAACCATCGGTGCGCAAGTCCAATTCGCATTTGGTCGGTTTTTGTTATACAAAATGATATGAGGAACGAAAAGCGAAAATTTGGTTTTAAATTTTTTTTTTACATGCTATTGTATTATTGAATATTTACATATTTCTTAATTTCTTTGCACTATTATTATATTTCAAAAACTTTTCAACAGAAAAAAATAACCGGCTTCAAAAAGATGCACTAAAAAGTTAAAAATAATTCCTTATTTCTAAAAATCTGATCTTTATTTTTGAAGTTGGTTGCATGCAAGTAAAGTTTTTTATAAACTGTTCGGTACATAGACAGCAACTTCAAATTGTTATTCAGATCGGATTTTTGGCAATAAGTAATTATTTTTGAAGCCTGTAGTTTTTTTTTTTGCTAAAAAGTTTTTATTTTTTACTTTTCAGTGACGAATTGCTTTTTTTCGTACACTAAAAACATCCATACTCGTAAAAAAATTGAATACAATAATCAACATAAAAGGCGTTGTACCAGATTTCAAATTAACAGTAAAGCTTCAGTTTTTCCAGTAATTCTACTGGTCAAAGAATTTTTAAAATATGACTAGTATTTTTGAGTATTTTCATTACAAATCAAATCAAATCAATATCATTTATTCAATTTAGGCTACAATAATTGAGCACTTATGAATGTCAGTACGCCATCGGTTCGTAAGTCTATAGGGCGGGAGACCTTGTACTGATAAGAACCGGCAAGAAACTCAGCAAGGGCATTTCTTTTCTCCCTTTCTCTAACAGCGTCCACTTAAAATGTTGGAAAATGCCCTCCCTATCATAGAAGGACACTTTCCATTACAAACACAAAAAACATGAATTCCACAAGCACGACACAAAAAAGTATCTAATTGTAAAATATTAAAAAAGACAGTTTATGTATTCATCACTAATAACCAATGTCTTACAGTATTGATAAACAAAACAAAAAAGTAAGACTGAATACAATTTGTAAATAAACGATTTGGCGAACGTTATTTCTTTTTTTAAAACAATCGGCGTGCCACCTATTGTGAAAGGGTTGTACTAATTAAGAAACCTTCCCCGGCGTTTACATACATTTCATTACAATCGGTTAACCTTTAGTGCACAAGTCCGACTCGCACTTGACCAGTTTTTTTCTTATTCAAAAACCTTTCCCGGCGTGTGCACAACAGCTTACCAAAATTTCATTACAATCGGTTTACCCATAGTGAGCAAGTCCAACTCGTACTTGACCCTTTTTTTCTTACATATAAACCTTGCTCAAACTCAACAAATCGGTCTAGCCGTGCTCGATTGTTTGTGAGATTCACATACGTCAATTTATTTTCATGTCAAAGCAACACTGCTTTTCATGCACTGTATCTGGACTAAAGAGGCTATATGCGCGTCTCATACATCATAAAAAAAGCAGTAAAATAAAAGACCTGGACAGAAAAACAAACTACCCATTTGCCAGTTCCTGACGAAATATAGGAATTAAGTCAGGGTTGGGAATAGTTATAAATAACTAGCCGACCTAGTGAACCCTGTTTCGCTACAGTCCCTCTCTCTTAATATACAGCCTTTGTCTCTGAATAATTTAGGTACCTTTCAAAAAGTGAAACATTTTTACAAATAGGTACATGGGTTCCGGAGATTACCCTCTACGTATAAATATAATAAGAATAAGGTTCAAGTGCTACATCTAGGCAAAGTATCTAGACTGGCGCCGCGCCGCACTTGAAACTCGGGCAAGTTAACATGACACCATGCCGCGTGAAGTCCATTCAATGTAGAGTGTGCCAAAGTTTGAGGTGAACAAGATTTTGTTTAAGTCTGCGCCCCCTTTGGAAAACTGCATCGCATTTCTTAGTGAGTTTGTTCTAGGACATTTATAGTGGCCCTATAACACCCTATTTTTATGACTTTAATCGATATGGACGCCTCTACGAGCTGTATTTGAAGGAATTTGTATTTGTAGGAAACACTTTTCTGGGGTCCCCAGTTGCGCCGCTACGGAACCCTGAAGCCTGGAGCCCTGTTTTCTATTCATAGCAACTAAGAGAATGAACACAGAAAGAAATGGTTGATAAATACATTGGTCCACGTCTTGCCCCTATATTTTACCCGCATAGACAACATACTCTTTTGTTTACATACCATAACCATCTCAAATCAACCATCAATGAGTAACGAACGGTACATAATTGTTTTGGCAACATCGTTTCAAATCACTTGCCGAATTATTACAAACACGCTGATAAAATTACCTTGCTGCCAGCCATTATAATTGTACGAAATTCTGCCAATTTTCTCGCGTAAGATAAGGAAACGAAATAGGTTCTTTATCAGAAAATGCCGTGTGCCGTGCCGTGAAAAGCAACAGAAATATCTACAGCTATGTAATCAAATGTGTATAAAAATATTTTACAAGCCGCATATCAACGGCTTAAAGGTAATTTAATTACGGAATTAAGATAAAGTTTTATTTTTCCAAAACCATTAACTGTCGTCACCCATTTTATTTTCGATTTCGATTCGATTTGATAAAATAAAAATAAGCATCGTCTGAGTTTATTTTATCTGATTAGTGTTTATGCAATAAGAAAAAACGTAAAGTCTTTTTTAATATACATATAGTAGACATTTTGTCGCTACTTTGTTTTTTATATTATCGGTTAAATCTAGTGTATTTTAACGAGCAATTCTTGTATATTTGTATACATACATACATTTATTATCTGAATCTCGGAAACGATTCATTTCATCATCATTCATTTTCATGAAATTTAGTATGCAGGGGTTTGAGGGGCAATAGATCGATCTGGCTAGGTTTCATTTTAGAAAACGTCGTTTTATCCGTGTTTTCAGGCAATGATAAACTAAAAAATATTACTCTTCCTGACATCTATTGGCGAGTAGTAATATTATTATTTTTACCGACACAGCAACACTAACGCTACTTGACGGTAGATGGCGTTGTTAAAAAAACTGAGCAGAGTTCGGTCTTCCAGGTACTATTTGTTATGGCAGTAGCAGCACATACCTAAACGCAAAATTCAACATGATTTTTCGGCCAGGGTTTTCATAGTAAATTCTTTTCTTTTTGTGAGTTGGATGATACTTGCACCAAGTTTGAGCAACTTTGCTTAACCTTTTTAAGCTGTAAAGCAACAAACCAAAGTCTATTTACACTTGATGATTTTTACAATTTCAGTTAGTTTGTAAGAGTTCATAGGATTTACATTACATTTTTTGCCAACATTTTAATGGCTGTTATTTAAGGAAACTTTTATTTAAATTAATGTACTAAATAATAACTGGGATCGTCATTTTGTGTTTTTTGACCAAATACAGTGGTAGACAGCGGCAATGAGCTGTTTTTTAATATTTAGTTCCTACTGTTACGCCTTCTTAAGAGTTAAATAATCCAATCTTTAGATATTTTCTATACGAGTACACATTTGGTTACGTCACTAATCTTTTAAGGGACCTTATTGGGAACACTCTCGATTCGTAAAATGTATGCAAGTACATTCACAGGTTTCGAGAGGTAAGTCAGACTTTTTTTGTCTCGAATTCCAGAGTCCGAATAGCTCGAGACTGTTTCCAATAACCTCCAAGGTTTAAAATGAAGCGTTTTCTAGTCTCGGTTTAAAAAGGGAGTAAGCGCTTACCTTTTAAAATTATATTTATATATTGTTAAATATTTTTCACTGATATTTCTTACTAACAATAACCTTTCGTAATAACGCATAAGAAATTGAGGCAACTAACCTATTGCAGATATCTGAAAAACTTGTTAACTGATTTTAATCAACATAATTATCGTTAAATAGACATTATTGCCGCGGCCCGCAAATGCAGCATAACCGGGCGATCGTGAGAATGCGGACCAAGGCATAGTCGAAGCACGCATCACAGAGACCGGTTATGCTCAGTTGTAACTAAGGCTTAATTAAAACAATAACATAATAATGTACTTATATGTTTATTGACCAAAAAAAACTAATTTTATTGACAAATGTATTCACTATAATAAAAATAGTTTAGGTAATTTTGCCGCCAATTCGTCGCCTACAAAAGTCGATTTCTTTTTATAAATTAATTGATGGCGCTATTTCTTTTGTTCTGCTAGTACAAAATTTAAATAAAACTTAATGAGTTATCCTTTAGTTATCAATATTCGGGTTTAAAAAGTTTGTTCCATTGATAACCATGACTCGGACCTATCCGACCTACAGCATTTGATAAAGGCATACTAAACAGGGCAAGTGTTTATTAACTGTAGAATAATTGCATGCTATCACTACTTTTGCAATAGTATTTCTATCGTTTTGGATTCCGTAGTTGCGCGTCATAAGTACATTTTATAAGTTAGTCGAATACTAGGACTTGTTAACTTGTAAAGCTTACTTAGCTGCCGCAGTTTTCCTTTTAACTATGTTATATTTTTGCCACGCCATGATTTTCATCACATATCAAAAAATAACCACATACTTGACACTTGTATTTCGCAAACGGATCCCTGTATCGAAAAATAATTTTCAAACACTTACAATTAAACGACCTATCCAACACCACCTGCACCAAAAAAAATACAGGCAGGTATACCCTAAAAATAAGCTTAGCCGCGGACAGACGGACGGACATAGCAAATCTATAAAGGTTCCTTGTTGACTATGAAATTACTGCACGGAGGGTTCTGTAGCCACTTAATCACACAGTTTAGTGATGTTGCTACGACGTACCATTTTTTACCGAAACGTGTCTATAATTGCTAAAAATTTTGTTTGCAAAACACTATTTTCAGCTTTTTTATTTATCTGCTAAGTACTAAATTTATATTCTATTATATAAAATATATATAGAAACCAAATAATATTCTATCCATTTGTCTGTCTATTGGTTGTTGATCTTGAGATTGAAAAAAAAACAGTAAGTTTATACGCTCTAAACAAACAGAGCGGAAAGTTTTCGACACAAATAAATCAATCATAGATTACCGTTACGCGGTGACAATCGAGTGATCCGAGTTATTGCTCGTCTCTATAAAAAAAACGGATAAGTATAAGAAGTACTCAATCCCTGAGGGTGCCGTATCATTATTTTATATTTAACTAGCTTTTTCTCTTGTCCGCGTGGTATTTATAGAAAAAGGTTTGCAACATGTTCAAAGTTCTTATAAAAAAAATTGGGTATGCGTGTGTACTATGGCCCAAATCACTCTCGTTGAGGGTAGGCCGTGCCTCTACAGTGGGGACGTATGAGACTGATAGGGATAAAATATGTCCTATTTTTCCCCTCAGAGGCTGATTTTCCGAAAACGGTAAGACTGAACAATATTAATTTCCAACCTAAAGACTAAATATAAATTTTCATGCATTTTGATTTCAAGACCATTGCTCAGACCTGGCCCGGCGTGAACAATTTTTAAATAATTTTTCGAGTAGATCTACAGATTTTTCTATTTCATTGTAAAGAAAAATGTTTAAAGTTTTTTATACCACACATGGCAAAGAAGCCTGCGGTCCGCCTCATGGTAAGCGATCACTGCAGCCTATGGACACCTTTTTTAGGGTTCCGTACCCAAAGGGTAATTAGCAGAACCCTATTACTGTCCGTCTGTCACCAGGCTCTATCGCATGAACCGTGATAGTTACACAGTTGTAATTTTCACAGAAGATGTATTATAATTTCCGCTATCACAACAATTACTGAAAAACAGAATTAAATAAATATTTAAGGGGGCTCCCATACAACAAACGTGATTTTTTGCTCGATTTTTCTCGATATTGATAACGGCAACAGGTAGACGCTTAAATGATTCACAGAATATTTAGTTATATATTCAATTCAATAATAAATAATTAAATTAAAATAAAACAAATATTTAAGGGACCCTCATACAACAAACGTGATTTTTTGCCGTTTTTATAGATAATCCGTACGAACCCTTCGTGTGCGCGTCCGACTCGCACATGCAAACAATCTTAAGAACCCCCAGATGCTAAGAAGTCCCCTATGAACACACCAGGGGCAGGGCAATAAGAAGTATAAGTGGCACCTAGTACAGTACCTTACTACTACGCTATTATATATATTTATATTATTATTTTTTACAATCATAGTATACAATATTTTTTTCGGTCTAGGTTGATTAATATAGACCCCTAAAACCGGTCGTACGAATTACTGTCAAAGCAATGATAAGTGCAGTCGGTTTAGCGGACCGTTCACTCGCCTATTGAGGCAATTGCGCCAGAGAGGAGATCACCTATTATAGAGGCCCAAACTACTGGCTTCCCTGGCCTTTTTTTACACAATAGCCATTAAAAACTTTGTCTAAAATAAATTGGTGCGAGCTAAGCGTTAGGTGTCGAATGTCAACATTTTATTACTGCCTATTTTGTATTATTATTAGTAGGAAGATCCTATTTTTAACGGACTTTCAAAGAAGGTTCTTAATTCGAATGTTTTTTTTTGTGCTTGTGTTATGCGATTTCTTTGACTGCTTTGAACCGATTTTGACGATTATTGCATATATTAAGCGTTGTCTTAAAATAACACCGCACATTAAACTAGCATCACTGAAATAATTTAAGATTTTTTCCATATTGGATATATTGATGGATGGGTATAAGTATGTATCCGGCTTAAGACTAGGGTTCGTTAAAACCAACAGATAAAAAACCGGTCAAGTGAGAGTTGACCTCGCGCATCCAGGATTCCGTTCGTATTTTCGTAATTTTCGTAATTTACCAATATAAACAAAAAGTGTTCCGCTAAGCGGTCACCCATCCAATTTCTGACCAAGCCCAACGATGCTGAGCTTTAAATATCTTTTCCAATGAACAAATATGTTATTGTTTCGCTTAATAATAGCTAGATGGCGCAGTAACGGTTATTTAACATTGTAAATGACTCAGGCCCGTCTTACACTTGGACGGTTTTTATTATTTGTTGTTATACTTTAAAGCTCACACACACTAGATCACTGCAAGATTGATCCTTGCATGTGTAAGGTACCTTTTTTTACGATAGAGCAACTAGATTATTTAGTTTGTACCCTGCCTGTACCGCCAAGCGCCGCGCCCGAATTCGAACTTAAATAGGTATTGTTATTAATTTTAGGTTAATAAGTGTTAATATTCAGAATATTACTATTTTATTTTTCTGTAATGTTACATGGTTCATAAACTTATAATTAATACCTGTTTTGCAGAAGTATCAACTTCATTTTTACTTTTTAAATTTTTAAATTTTCTTCATACATTTTTAAAGTTGGTCGTGATGGTTACTTTATGAGAACTTTTCTTACTATTTTTTTAATAACGTAGAGTATTATGTTATGGCGAACTTAGTTTTACAAATGTATTCCCAAAATTTATATACTATCAAACAAGCCTATATATAATTGTCTTTTTCAGTGTATAAAAGTATGTTTATCTAATATCACCGTTATATCGATTTATCCTATGCTGCTGATCTAATATTTGTTTTAAATAAAAGCTAAATGTATTTAAAGTGCTCTTTCGCTAGTACAACGTAAGACTATTAATTTTACAATAACATTTATAAGCGTATTATAAAATCAAGCAAGCTTAGAAAATGTGTACATAAGATCACCGTTTTTCGTAAATGGTATTGTAAACTTGTGGCTTATAATAGTCTTATAAAATAATTTTATATACATATATAGGACTACTTAATAAGCCTTAACGTTCTGGCTTAATTGTCCCTAATAATTTCAGTATAAGCGTTGGCATGTTCTCAAACAATTGTTAAAGCAATATACACAAGTCTCCCATTCTCAAAAGGTGCGCTTGCTGAGACTACTATTTTTTTTTCAGAAATCTAATAACTTCTTTCTTGAAGAACTCCATACTGTAGTCCTTGCAGAAAACCTTGGCAGGGAGCTCATTCCACAGCTTAAGCGTTCGCGGGAGGCAGTTTCTTTGAAACCGCACTGTACGCGACCATTTAGGTTCTAAAGTGTGAGAATGAATTCCCTGCCGATGGCGAGCGGTGCGATGGTAGAAAGTAGCCGTGGGCATCATTTCGAACAATTCCTCAGAACACAACCCATTGTACAAGCGGTAGAACACACACAGTGAGGTAAAGTCTCTCCTCAGACTTAAGGGCTCGATACCGCAAGTGAGTTTGGAATCGTCGACAATTCTCACAGCCCGTCGTGGAACCGAGTCATAAGGGCCAAGCTGGTATCCGGGTGCACCTGCCCAGAGATGGCAGCAGTACTCCATTTTACATTGCTAGTTGGGTTGTAAAGCCTAGGTACTTAGCTATGATAGTTTTCCTTTAATTTCGATATATATGTTGCTCCCATGATTTTTTTACACACCCAAGATTTTGGAAGCAGAGACCCATTTTTCACTGGGTATTTCGCAGACGCATCTCTGAATCGAAAAATGGTTTCGCCCTTTAATATTTCTAAACAAACTATCCAACGACACTTCAAACTATGCGTTAGACGAGGAAAAAAACATTCGTCTTCACTTTACGTGTAGGGGGCGGTACGCTAAATTTTTTTTTTTTAATTTTATTTTATTACTTTGTCTGCCTAATAAATATGTATACCCATGCCAAATTACAGCTCTGTAATACTAATCCCAACAAACAATTTAGCGTTGGTTACAGGTAATTTTGAAGCTTAGATTAATACTATTGATTTATAATGGATTCGGTTGTCACTAAAAGTGATACAGTTCACTTATGAAATAGGTTTAGGTCTATAGGTTGTATTAGAACTGTAAAAAAGAAGTTAAATATTCTCTCCAGTTAGTGTAGCAGCAGCAGCCGCTTATATACTTATGACGTTAAAGCTTGTTTCGGCCTGCAGCGTCAAAAGCTGTTGGAATATCTTCATTAGCTCCCTATTATTCTTATTGCTATAAATCTGCTATATCAGAGTTGCTTATATATCATAAGGCTGTTGTTCAACTCCATTTACGCCATTGGTTCTTCAACGGAGTTAATTAAGAGTGTAGTAAGACCAAACACTACATGCGTTGTATAACTCTTACATACTGCTTACGCCTGTAATAAGAAAGACAATGATAGGTTATATAGTTATAGCAGTTTTGTACGATCCTGATTTAAAAGTTATGGTGTAAGATAAACAAATGGTAATTCTTTAATGACACCATTTAATGTTTCTAACGCTTAAAGTTTTTGTCTATAATCTAACCTTAACATTATGAAAACATTTATCGAACTGAGCTAAACTTTGGGATTTCACTACTTCGTATAGAACCCCTAATCTTAAGGTATATAGGTAGATGTAGCTCCACTGCTGGTTGATGTCTTCGCTAAGTGCGTAGTTCCTCTCGTATGTGAACCAAAGATCGCATAATTCTCTTGACTAACGGCGTTGTAATTCTTCGAGTGTCGTAATAGATTTAAGAAAAGCCTGCACCTTTAAGATAAATATCGCCATTTTTAATCACTTTCTGACAAAAAAACTTAATATTTATTTATACAAAATCACTTTTTAATAATGTGGTACCTAAATTTTTCGAATTATTTTACATAGTATATCCTACAATCACTACACCTGACCAACATTTGAAACTAAATGTCTAAAAACTATTTTAAGTTATTGGTAATTTTAGTTGTTTTACTTTTTTTTCCTTAAAATCATATTTTTTCTAAGGCGCGTCAAAATTGAGAGGATAAACATGATACACAATCACATTAAACTTGCAAGCGCTCTAATAATTAATATTACACTTCAAGAACACTGCAAATCAACAACACTTACATTTCGTGATGAAAATGTTGCAATCTCCGTAGATAAACAGTAGCACTTATTTAATATTTATAAATTAATGTAATTTTATGACTTCAGAAGTTTTTACTATCTACTTTTGATCCCGAAAACGCTACAAATGAGTATTAAGGTATCAAAATACAGATCAAAGTTCTATTTGACACCGTTATAGATATTTTATATAACTAAAACTTTCAATAAGGTCCATTATAAAGGTGCAATAAAGGTTCAAGCGGAAAACTGACGATCTTATAACACCTCTTATACACTTCTACTAAAGGGTATAAAGAACCACTATAAAGGGTCTATACAGGCTTTACTTATTAAATTTTGCGCCAAAATCGAATATATAAAGGTGTTATTACACTCTATAACTCTCTTATAAATTATACGCTTACTCTTTAATATTTAAGTAGAACCGAAAAAAAAGTGCTCTACAGCTTTTCTTAACGCTACAATGTTACTTGGGAATGGTCCCTAAGCTAAGCTGCGGGCAGACAGACCGACAGACGGACATGGCAAAACTATAAGGGTTCCTTTTGGACTACGGAACCTTAAAAACGGACCACACTGAACTCCAATTGCCCGCATGTGTCAGACATAAAGTAATATCAATAATTTTATAATATGCTGAGGCTGAAGGTTGCAGTTACTATTTATAGTCGAATCCACGCCAGATTATAGTTATTTAGGTCACGGTTATTTCCTAGTTTTAAATGATGCGTCACATTGTTAGTGTTCACACTTCGGAATTAAAATTTTTTAAAGCAACGTATTTAGTTAACATACCTACTCATAGAGTTCAGTAACCCACACGTTTATAGTTAACTAGCTCGTTTACTATTGTAAACTGACCTGGTTGTTACCTTTGACCAAGACCTTTTTCTGCCCTTTCCGTTGCTGCTGTCCCACGCCCCGTGAGCCCTCGTCGCAAGACCGTAGTGATTATATTCTCTTGGTCGCTCTAATCTCTGGACTGCAAGTTCCAGAGATTAGGGCGTTTAAACAAAAAAACACAAAGATTAGTTCGGTAGCAAGTACCGGACGAGCGACTTCTCATGCGAATATTTTTTGCGTCTTTAAAAAAAACAGTTTTTTTAGCGAAATAAAAACATTCCGCTCGCGTTGGTCCGATTTTGCTTAAACTCTTTTCAGATCTAATTCAAGTCTAAGGCGTGTGTCATAGTGAGATATCGAGTAAAAGGAACTGGTTATAGTGTCTGGTGGACCAGCGTTGGTGTCACCCAGCTACAGCTTCCTAAGATCTGATCAGACGATTACGGCGATCTGTATTGCCGACAATTGGAAACCATGATAGAAAAGCTAGCCGATAAACAGCCGAAGTTGGTCAACCGCTCTAGCCCAATGCTGCTTCAGGACAACGCTAGACTACACACTGCACAACAAACGGTGGCGAAACTAGAGGAGCTAGGATTGGAATGTCTCCTTCACCCACCATACTCCCCGGACCTAGCTCCAACCGGTTACCAGTTTTTCGGAATTTGGATAATTTCTTAATTGGAAAAAAAATCAATTCAGATGAGGCAGTCCAAAACACCTTCAAAGATTTTGTTGATTCTCGCTTCAATAAAGGAATCAATGAACTCTCTATAAAATGGCAAAAGTGCATAGATCACAACGGTACCTACTTTGATTGATTAAATAAAAGAATGTAAAAAAAAAAAGTTTTGCTTTTTCTATATAAAACATCAATTTCATATGTAAGAACCTAATATTTAACAGCCATTATGCGTCTCAAAAGTGCTATAGTTTTATAAAACTGTCACGGTTTATATCATGATAATACTTCATAAAGCAAATTTTTCCGCCTTTGATTTTTTGTAATAGCGATAAACAAAATTTATACACTGTTATATTAACAATAATAATGTTAATAATTATACACTGAACTTTTTTGTCCCGTACATATTTTGTCTAGCTCTTTTAGTTTTTAAGTTACAGCAGAAAATTAACTAACTTCATAATAAGAATTTTTGTGGTAAAATGGCCGCCATTTTGTTTTTCAGTACAACTTTTTGACCCCTTTCCCCGCCTCATAATCCCTTAGATCATCCTATAGTATAGTAATCAACGTGTAATTTGGTTACAGTTATTCCTGCGGGTATTTTTGGATTTTTTCGGGTTAAAAAGTGTGTCCTATGTACTTTTCCATCCCTCCCACAATTTAGTGCCAAAAATCAGCTTAATTGATTGCCCCGTAACAAACAAACACAAACAGACGTTAGGATCTTACAATGCATGGTGCGCCTGATACAAGAGTTTTTACCAAATTGCAGCCCTTGTGATCAGAATGTAGTGTATGAATATGTGTATTTGAAGATGTAAATTATATTTTTATATAATGATAATATACAATTATAGATTCAATATTATACAATTATATTAGAAAAACAAAACTACACCAACTATGCTACGCACCATGCTATCTATGTTAAATGGAATATACAAGTAGAAGCTTACAATATGTAATCTGATTGGCTTTTATTACATTAACATACTAAGATGGTTGCTTTACGGTTAAAAGTGGCTTCGTTTCAAATGGCAATAACAGGGGTTAACCTAGGTAGACTGACTCCTTTTATGGACTTACTATACAGCACTACTAGAGAAAACGAGTTGTCCAGGCTTAACGCTCCGTCATGGACAAGTAAACCATCCACTATTTAACTTTATTATTCTATGAGAAGTACTTCAAAGGAGCTTCAATATACTTAAAAAAGTTCATAAAATAGAATTTCAACAAAAAAACACCCGTTGACAAAAAAAACCTCTCCTAAAGCAAACATTTTCGTACGTGTTTTTTAGGGTTCCTTACTCAAAGGGTGAAACACGGGCCTCTATTACTAATTCTCCGCTGTCGGTCCATCTGTCCGTCCGTCCGTCTGTCACCAGGCTGTATCTCATGAACCGTGATAGTTAGACAGTTGATTTTTACAGAAAATGTATTTCTGCTGCCGCTATAACAACAAATACTAAAAAACAGAATAAAATAAATATTTAAGGGGGCTCCCATACAGCAAACATGATTTTTTTACTCGTTTTCCTCGATATTGATAACGGCAACAGGTAGACGCTTGAAATATTCGCAGAGTGTTTTGTTATATATATATACTAGCTGCTGCCCGCGACGTATTCTGCGTGAACGCTATACTATAACATAACTTTTTGTGAACGAAACCATAGCGCGATCTAATTCGACGCCAACGCCATCTAGTTAGCAGATAGGAAACTATTGAAAAATTATAACTCATCTAAGTTATGACTTTACACGATTATTTAACATAAAAGAAATGGCTATGTGTGAGTAGAATAATTAATAATTAAGAAGCAAGTCAAGTATGTGTCGTTAGATTACACGTTGTTACAGAATACGTTGAAGAAATAAAGGTTAACTGCTCGTTCCTAGTAGGTGATAGCGTGATAATATGTAGCCTATCTGTTGACCCGACTTCTTAATAATATTCGTGCCAAATTTGAAGTAAATCCATGCAGTACTTTTTGAGTTTATCTCGAACATACATACAGATAAACAGACAAACAGACAAAAAATCTAAAAACTATATGTTTGCCTTCGGTATCGATTGTAGATCACACCCCAAGTATTCTTTTAAAAAAATATTCAATGTACAGTTTTGACTTTCCTACCATTTTATTATATGTATAGATTACTAAATTAAAATAAAACAAATATTTAAGGGGGGCTCTCATACAACAAACGTGATTTTTTTGCCGTTCTTATAAATAATGTTACGGAACCCTTCGTGCGCGAGTCCGACTTGCACTTGTTTTTCGGCTTGCCATCGGATGCCAAGGGACAATTTTACTAGAAAACACGAGTTCTCCAGATTCATTACGCACCATTAAGAAAGAATGAACCGTCCATTTATTTATCTTTTAATTTTATAATTCTAAGTATCTATGACAATAATTTTAATTGCAGTGCAGCGACCGATTTCCCTTTTCTCGGGCATGGCTTGACCGATTTCCATAAAATTTTGCATATAGATGTAGCAGATTTTTTTATTTTTTCTGCAGTGGTAAATTCGGTGACAACTGGTCTTATAAATGAACTTATTATTTGGTTCTAAGCGTCATGGCCAAGGCGTCTTGGGTAAATCGTCATACAAATTTATTGCCATTTGGCTACGGAACTCTAAAAAGCAATAATTATTAACACTTATAAGTTTTTAAATTTATGCGTTCCATTACTAATTTAAAAATAATAAAGCGGGATTTAACGCATCATTTGGCAAAATAACGTCGGGAAAAAGGTATTTTGCCAAACGACGCGTTAAATCCCGTTTTATTATTTTAAAATTATTATTAACACTTATTCAGAATTCTTATTTCTGCAGAATCTGTAGATATTTATGCAATTTTACAGGTATATAAGGGTAATTCTCATCGTCACCTTCGTGGCAGATTAAAGTTTTTGCATTTTTGAACAATTTCTGCAAATAGCTTATAGCGCTTGATAAGACGAGTAAATCCATAAGTAAATTAATCAGATCGTGAGTCTCGTTTGGCTGTTATAATATTTTGAAGTTCTTGATCCCACGAAAGTGACGCAATAAGCCACGATAATGAGAAATAAACTTTACAGCCATTATTTTTTCGTAATTCAAGTACTGTTTATAAGACTTAATGCTGCATAAAAAAATTAAACCGGCAAATAGATGATATCAATAAACAAAACTGGCAATACCAGTTTGGTCCGAGGTTCTTAATATAACCGATGTGTTATTGTCAATTTAAACTACATAACTTTTTATCATATAACATTATTAATGCAAAAAGGTAATTTAGTGTGATTTTATTAACCAGTTAATTACTTATCTTTATTTTGTATTAATTTTTTTTACTCTAAAATACCCTCTTTATTCATGTGAAAATATAATCACATAGGTGCTTACTATAAACTAAAATGCTATATCTAATCTTATGGTGACTAAGCGTAATTAAAGTAGTTTAGTAATTTGCTGCAACTTGGCATAATATTTAGCAATCTAGTAGAGGTGTTGACGTGCCTATTCTTGAAGACAAATATAGGTTTGATTGCTTGACACGCTTTGGTGGTTCAGGTGGCGCAGAAGGAATCGGATCATTAACAATAGAAGAATTATTTTCGCAAATTAAAAGATCTTCTTAAAGAGCACTGTTTGCTTTTTTTGCTGTTTTTTTTTCTTTTTTTTTGCCGTAGAGTTTGCATCGGTTTTGCTCTTTTTATTTGGATCCACATTTCATTGGCTTGGTACAATGGCTCCTCTGGCTTTACTTCTATAATAATTGCTTGCTTACTTTAACAGCATTGTGAAGCCCAGGGTTGGCTTTTTTTCTTTCTGTTCTCGATTTTCTGCATTTTTTTTTTCTTTTCTTGGCGTTCTTTGGCAGTTTGTGGCATTCTAAAGCACTGAAAATAGTCATAAAACTTTACTGCCAAAAACAAACAAAGATTCACTTTCAGGGCACAAAATCACTTTCGTGGCATAAAATCACATTCATGGACAAAACGCCACGAAGTTGATGCCACAAAGGTGACAATAATACAATGCACAAAAATGTTGTCCACGCAAGTGATCGATACATCTATGAATAGGTAAATAGAACTGACCAGATTTTGTTTGACACTGAACGTGGATAAGCCGCTCTCACTTCTTCAATAGCGGAATACGCCTGACGTTCGTCCGAATCTAACTCTGTGATTGGTCGCTGCTGTCGTGTTCAACAGCAAGCCTTTATTTGGCCAAACCTAAAGTACCTAAAATCGTGTGACCGAAGCATATTGTGTTTTCAATTTAAAATAATGATAAAAAGTTTTTTTTTAGACTATTGTTTGTAAAATATATTTAATCACGATGATTTCAGTATCACTGAAATTTAGTGAAGCAGTATCATTATCTCCTCTCAAAAAATGTAAGAACAAATAAAACAATCCAAAAAAATCAACTTATTGATAGTTTATATTGATTCATTACGTTGTTAAATAATCAGCTACATAATTAAGCAAACTGGATAAAAATCCATATAAATATTTTATATTGTTACGTCTTCACGCTTAAACCGCTGTACCGATTAAGATGGAATTGGAATTGAGTCCCGGGAAAGGACATAGGCTACTTGAAACCGTCAAGAGTTAGTCGCATTTTTTCTATAATTGAGTAGTTGCCGTTGAAATCCTACACCGATAATCAAATTTAGGGCGGGTAGAACCACCGGCAAAAGCTAGTAAAAAATAAATCTACATAACGCAAACAATGTTTGTCTCTCTCACAGGTGTGGTGCCTTCGGAGGATATGGCAATGAAGGAATGGCTGCAATGGCTGCCGCCACCGCGGTCCGTGCTGGCGTTGCTCCTGGCTGTAATTGGCTTCAGCGGGCGGCTGTTCGCGTCCCACGTCACCAACTCACCAACACTCCTCGTCGACACGTGCCACTCTCTCTGCAGGCTCGTAGGGCTCATAACAACAGTATTAGCTTACAAGGTAACTCTTTTGAACAGAATAGTCTACAAACTGGTGAAGTTGATTTTTAGTGTCACATTTTGTAGATTGTAAACACTTGACTTCCGACTATCCCATGGTTGGAACATAGTAATTCAACTACCACTTACCACTAAAGTTAAAGAGCCAGCATGGTTATGATTTAATGGAACACCAAAACAGAATGCAAATACAAATTTGAAATTTAAATTTTGTTGCTCTTATGTAGATTTATTTTTTACTAGCTTTTGCCCGCGGTTTCACCCGCCTGAAATTCGGTTATCAGTGAAGGTTTTTAACGGAAATTACTCAATTATAATAAAAATCCGACTCACACTTGACGTTATAGTTACAGTCAGCCACTAGTCCTATGACATACTGTCCGCTGCACTTCAGCTCGCTATCTAATTCTTTAACTTTACAAGTACATGATCCGTCCGCTGCTCTTCAGTCGACCGATTCTTCAAACTTGTCACCAACCTTGATTCTTCACCGGATATCCATTTTCCAAGCCATATATTTTAAAAATACCTCGTTTATACTTACCTTTTTTCCATAGCAGTTTTTGTGTGATTGTGCTTTAACACTTTTAACTTTAAAGTAGTTGTCGTCATGTCTTCAGCCGCAACACTGCTGAACGTAGGCCTCTCCATATGTCTATGCAACAACCGGTATTGGCCGCCCGTGCCTATCCGCTTTTTGCGGCCACCTCGACCAGGTCGTCTGTCTAACAAACCATTCTATACTGCGTCTTCCAATTTCTTGCATATAACTTTTGAGTAATAAGTGTAAAATGAAAAACCACGGACAGAATAATATATAGCAGTTTTTGACGAACTAAAAGAAGTACTTGCTTACGTCAGGATTGGACAGGGGAAAAAGTGACTTATGTTTTTGATGTATTGACAGTACCAGCGAGCTGACGAGGGAACTGGGCGGGAAGATCGGCTGCGCAATACGTTTGGCTGGGCCCGCATCGAGGTGGTCGGCCGGCTGTCAGTCCACGTGCTGTTCGCGTCATTTGCCCTGACTCTGATAGTGAATGCTCTGCAGCTAGGCGTGCACTCTTCGCACAGCCCGCCTCCACAGTACCCGCGCGTTGTCGTCGGCAGCGCTGTGCTTGGATTGCTGCTGCATGTCATCAACTATATGCTGCTCGCTGGTAAATCAAGGTCCATTTGACCTCCTTAACCTTATAAACTAAAAAATTTTTGAACAAAAAAAAAAACAACCGGCTTCAAACAGATGCACTAAAACGTAAAAATAATTATTGCCAAAAATCTTGCATGACACCAACTTCAAACTGTTATTCAGATTTTTGGCAATAACAAATAAGTTTTTACACTAAAAACATCCATACTTGTAACAAAATTTTAAACAATTATTAACATAAAAGGCGTGTTTCACCAGTTCAAAATAACATATTTTTTTTTCTCCAAAAGCTTTAGTTTTACATCCACTTCATTAATATGGGACCAGCTCAGAAACTTTTATCGAATCGTATTTTCGAATAAAAAAAAAAAGAAATTTTGAAATCGGTTTACAATTGACGGAGAAATCGGTGGACATACATAAAAAATATACCCATCGAACATAGAACCTCCTCCTTTTTTGAAGTCGGTTAAAAATATTCGTATTTCCTAAAAAGCTTTTATTTTTATTTTATTTAATCTTAAATGCAATATCGGTAAAATATGGCACCACACACACTGAACACATATACTCGGTAAATGCATTTAAGAAAGTGTTAGCCGAAATAAGTAAATGTCTACTTTGGGCTCAATAATTTCTAAAACGGAGCATATTTTTGAAAACAGTTGACAGAAACTTCTTAATAATTTAAAAAAAAAAATTGAAATCGGTTCACAATTGACGAAGAAATCGGTGGAAACCGTCAAACATAGAAAACCTCCTCCTTTTTTTGAAGTCGTTTAAAAAGATTTGTATTTCCTCAAAAGCTTATGCTTTTATTTTATTTATTCTTAAATGCAATATCGCTAAAAATTTAAATATGGCACCACTGAAGAAATTAACAAATATACTTAAATACTGTATTTAAGATAGTGTTAGCCGACATAAGTAAATGTAACCGTAAATGGCCGGCTTAATAATTCCTAAAACGGAGCATATTTGAAAACTGGTGACAGAAACATCTCGTTAAATTAATAAAATCCCCTTTTCAAGGACACCCATTCAATGCGTTAAGTAAAGATTTTGTTTTCACCCCTTTTTCTGTGTGGCAGGAAGCTTAAAATCGTTTCAACATAATATACATAAATTTTAAATTTTACATCAGCTACATAACACTTACAATATTTTGGGCAATGTTGAACATTTATTAATTAAGAAATGTACCGGTGGGGGTAGAGAATACATGACTGGTCCGGGCGTTTTCATCGCTCCCTCGCAGCCTAGTTGGTAGTGTGGCCAGCTTCTGTGCAAAGGTTGTGGGTTTGATTCCCGCACTGGACAAATATCTATGTCAAAATATAAACATTTTAGTTTGTCTTGAGGCTGGGTATTTACGTATGATATATGTATGTATTTACAAAAAAGTAATATGAGTATGTATGTATATATATATATATTTATTTATTAATAATCTGAATCTTGGAAACGGCTCCAACGATTTTCACGAAATTTAGTATGTAGTTATGGTATCGGAGGCGAAAAATCGATCTAGCTAGGTTTCATTTTTAGAAAACCGCGTTTTATCCGTTTTAACAGGCAATAATAAACTGAAAAATATGACTCTATTGGCGAGTAGTAACACTATTATTTTTACCGACACAGCAACTCTAAAGCTTCTTTATAATAGATGGCGTTATTAAAAAAACGAGCAGAGCTCGGTCTTCCAGGTACTAATAAGAACAAGCATAAAAGTACCCGTGCGTAGCCATGACTATATTACTTCATTTAACTTTCTCACGATACGAGTAAAAGCTATATGGAATATGGCCTCTACAACACTGTACTGTAATAGACAAAAATATCTTATAATAATCCATTATAACTTCTTATAAATACTATCATGTAATCTAGGTTTGATTGCTACACATTTTTACAGCGAGGCCACTCGGAAGCGCTAAAACATTTCAATGAAGACAAAGTAGAGACGAACAAATTTTAAAATAAATTTAGCCGTGAAAAGAGGTCACTGCTACATTTTTCAGTATTTATTGCAAACTATTATTGTAGTGACTGTTTTCGATTTCTATTTTCCTATGTAATTGAACAACACTATAATTTCCTTTTTTTTTACCAATGATTTTAGTCCCTTACGAGCCTCATACGAGGGGAGATCAAAAAGTAATGATACTCGGATATTCTAGTATTCACAAAAATCTAAAAAAAATAGAGAGCTTGCTTAAACCTTCACTAGTAGGTACAGGTTAAAGGTATTTCACAGTCACATTTTGAAAATTCATTCATTTTATTTCAAGTCAGAGCCGTCAACAAAACTACTGCATGAAAAATGTTTTATATCGATTTATTACTACCCATGGCCTACCAAAATACAAAATACCAAAAAAGTACTAAACTTCGTAAGTTTTGATGGCTAGAATAAAGTACTAATATGTAGTTTATTCGAAGCTTCATATATTATATTTTTAACTTTTGCGGTTATATATTTGCAGATCAATAATGTAACTTTTATATCAAAATAGGTTGTTTAATCTTTTCTATTGATCTACTTTATCGTCGATTAATCGATAAAATATTACATTTACTAAAATAAAACATGTAATAAAAAGATATACATACCTACTCATTTCATAATTTGATTTGAATTCTGTAAGACTATTGACGTTATGGACCCTCTCCGTGCATCGTGTCTATCTCTTCCAGCGATTCTGGCATAACCACTATGCCATCTGCAAATCCTCTGCATATCCTCTACTCCAAAAGTTGAAACACATCCTCAAAGCAGTTGTGAACAATTTCGGAAAAACAAAGTCTCCCTGTCACACGCCTTTCTGCAGATGGATTGGTTTCGGGTTCTGGGACCTAATTCTCACTTCATCCGAGATAATCTCGTATTAGAGATTATCTGGAAGGCACTATCTCGACTGTAAAATTTCGATCGTCGTCATCATTTTCGCGTTTGCTGTATTCTCACTATCAATCGAAACAACCTTCGAACAAAATGTCGTTCGAAGCGGTTGAATGTTGCCATTGTAAGCCGGTTACGCTATGAGGTACGTTCCGTTGCACAGTTGTAGAGCGTTTTTAAAAACGCCTATTCTAATATGCCTCTTTTGATATATTAAAAAAGGGTTCGGTGACTACTAAATGTTTGAAGCAACATTTTACTTGTGTTTCATCATTATTAATAAGGAAATAATAATTATAACTAAGTTTGTAAACTAAATCCCTATTTCGAGAAATTACTTTCATCTTTAAACGGAACGTATTTGGACATAAATAAAAAAAAAACTCTGTTTGTTTTTGTTGTGTATTTTATTTGTTTATTTGGTTGAGAATTTTAGGTTATTCTTATTTTTCAAGGGTGTAAATGTTTATTAAATTTTTTCACATGAAATTACCACCTAGTATTATTAAAAATACTACGCAGCACTTAAGATGGCGGTGCCGGACCCCTGGTCTTGTAATCGGGCCGGCATGGTGGCTCGTTTATTAACTTTAAACGGAACGTTTAAAGATGAAAGTAATTTCTCGAAATAGGGATTTAGTTTACAAATTAGTTATAATTATTATTTCCTTATTAATAATGATGAAACACAAGTAAAATGTTGCTTCAAACATTTAGTAGTCACCGAACCCTTTTTTAATATATCAAAACAGGCATATTAGAATAGGCGTTTTTAAAAACGCTCTACAACTGTGCAACGGAACGTACCTCATAGCGTAACCGGTTTACAATGTCAACATTCAACCGCTTCGAACGACATTTTGTTCGAAGGTTGTTTCGATTAATAGTGAGAATACAGCAAACGCGAAAATGATGTCGACGATCGATATTTTACAGTCGAGGTAGTGCCTTCCAGATAATCTCTAATACGAGATTATCTCGGATCAGGTGAGAATTAGGTCCCTGGTCTCGTTCTTTTTGAGGCTGGAATTCGTTAAACCTGTGTTCGAGACGATTCGTAATGACCCTGGAAAACAGAATCGAGATGAATCTACAGTTCTTTAACAAGGTCAGTTCACCTTATTTAAAAAAAAGTGTGACCATTTTTCTGCCCTAAGCCTGTGGCGTGGTGCCTTCGAATTTAATAGCTTATGAAGAACTTTACGTATCGGTGTTCCATAAGCTTTGAAGATCGCCCGCCGCCTTGTTGTTGTTAACTAACGACCGGGATTCAGTCTGCAGTCAACAGCGTTGCCCAACAGGTGGCCTTAAAATGAATGTGGATAAAACGAAGGTAATATGCAAAGTCCATGTCGCGCCTGTACCGGTTTTTGTTGGGAACGCTATACTCTCGAAGTTGTTGACAAATACACATATACCTAGGGCAAGTAGTCCAGTCAGGTTGGTCTAACTTTGAAACAGAGGATAATGGAAGGACTCAGCAGCGTTCGGGAAACTGGGCAACATGTTTTCGTTCAAAATATCTTAGTGCCTAAAGATGAAAGTCTACAACTAACGTGAGTTGCCAGTGATGACTTACCGTACAGAAACGAGCTATCCACTTGGTGGCATCTATAATAAACTCAGAGTCGCTCAGCGAGCTACAGAGAGAGCTATGCTTGGTGTATTCCTTGCGCAATAAATCCAGAATCGAGGAAATTCGCCGAAAAACCAAAGTTACCGACATAGCTCAAACAGTAAACAAGCTAAAGTGGCAATGGGCCGGCCACATCGCCCGCCGAACCTATAAATATTGCGAAAACAAGTTCTTAAGTGGCAACCATGAATTGGAAGATTTGGCGTGGGGCAGTTCCTACCAGGTGAACAGACCTGAAGCCGATGGGTGCATGTGGCTTAGGACCCGCCGTAGAGAAGACATATGCGGGAGAAGGCCTACGTTCAGCAGAGGACGTCTTTTGGCTGAAACGACGTTATCTAACTTTTCAGCTGCTTTTTGTATTTCAGTGGCAAATGGTTTAAAAATGAACTTTTGGGTCTAAAGAACACGTCATCCAAATTTCACCGCTTAATCCTAATGCGTCCGAACTATAAACGGATAAATCAATTTGAATTGAATTTGGTATTAAGACCTTTTTAATTTCTTGAGATTTTAATGTTCTGTACCGACTAAAAACGTTTTACAAATTTTCACGAAATCTAAGCGAACTATTATAACATACTGGAACAAAGCTAATTTCATTAGAATATTATCGCGTGATATTGCCAACGTCGGATCGACAACCTCATTATTTGAAGTTGGTTAAAAATAGAAAAGATGTCACGTATTCTAATAAGAATTTCGGTCTGCTTCTGACGAATATACGTATATGTCGCAGGAAATTTTTAAAATTCGTAAACTTATAAGTAATCTAGAAAACTTGTTAGCTTATGGAAAGTTGTTAAACGGTTTTTAAAATTATATGTTTCCTGATTGATTTAAGGAAACTTACTAGACGACTGACCCGCTTTAGTAAACTTGTAAGAGGAGAGCATTTTTGACATATTTCAGAGTTTTAAAATCAATGATTTAGAAAGTTTACAAGCTTCCTAGACTCCGCTAGTAAATTTTAAAGGCAAGTGTGGCGGATACCAGTTTCAAAAACACATGAAGTGCATTACATATTAATTAATAATTCAAAACTTTAAGTATTTATTCTTTTTCGATTTTTAAATCTTTACGATGTTATCCTTAAAGTCTCACGGGTCTTAGTAATTGGTGATCTATTGTACCACATACCGGTATAAGTACGTGATGACGTTTACGTATGAATTAAACACGAAAAAACCTCTTGATACAAGTAAAACAGATTTAGCTAACAGTGCTTAATTTTTGTTAAAAACGACTTTTTAAATTACAACAGAGCTGCCCAGAAGGAGTCATTAGGTCCCGTGGGTCCCTTACTATCCTGCCGTCACCCCCACGTACACAAATTATTAAATTTTAAGTTTTCTTAAACATCGATTTTAAAATCGGAAATATGATAAATATAATTTCATCTTACAAGTTTACCGAAGCGGGTCAGTCATCTTGTCAGTTTCCTGAAATCTATTAGGAAAGATGAAATTCAAAACGCCGTTTGACAACTTTCCGTATGCTTAAATGTTCCCTAGCTAAAATATAAGTTACGCATGTTCCGAATTTCTGCGACATATATGTATTTAAGCAACTCGTTTTTTATTATTTTTTTTTTCAGCACCTTCATTTCTACACCTTAACCGTAACCAAAACAAACTAAAAAACGTGAAAATATTCCAGTCCAGTTTTTTCACTTCTTCTTCACACGGCCAGAGTGTTATGTTAATTTACTCGAGTTGTAGGTATTGTGTGAATTTATTTTTTGTTTAGGTACTTGTTAGTTAACCTACTGTATTTAATTATGTTCCTTACCACTACCGGCTGGAGTACAAAACCCATGATGGAGACAACAATTCCACCTATTTTTAGGGTTCCGTACCCAAAGGGTATTAAGCGGAACCCTATTACTAAGACTCAGCGGTCCGTCCGTCCGTCCGTCTGTCTGTCACCAGGCTGTACCTCATGAACCGTGATAGTTAGACAGTTGAAATTTTCACTGAAGATGTATTTCTGTTGGCGCTATAACAACGAATACTTAAAAACAGAATAAAATAAAAATTTAAGGGGGCTCCCATACAACAAACGTGATTTTTTTGCCGTTTTTATAGTTAAGGAACCCTTCGTGCGCGAGTCCGACTCGCATTTGACCGATTTTTTTTTTACCCACTTTACGAATCACGATGTATTTTTTGTAGAGGCTGAGTAGTAACAAAAGGGCTTCAGTGAATGTCCATTTACCACAAATAAAGTGCGGTCTCACAGCTGTGCAATATTCATGCAAAAAATGGGGCTTTACAAAAAAAAAAAACGGGTAAAAAGTTCTCGCTCACCGTGAATACTTACTAGAAATTTTAACTTCAACACAAAACTTCACACAGAAACACTAGGGTCTCTACTTTTCCATAGATCTACTATCCAAAGCACAGGACAGGAGGTGCTAGGAATGACCGGAAAACGGCAGATTATTACAACAAGATTTTTCTTGACGACGAGACGTACAATAGCAGGACTATGAGGGCAGATGAGAGATAGAATCTGAGGTCAAAAGAGAGGGAGAAGACACCATTGAAGTCAGGCCACCTATTTAACAACCGCTTTAGTCCAGATGAGCCCGCCGTCGCAACAATGCCTCTGGATTATAAAGATACCCTATAATTCGTAAATCACAAGCTTTAGTTAGCAATTAACACCAGTCTCAATGGATATAATCCATAACCATAAGCATATTAATACGTCAGGCCCGGGTCAATGGCATAATGCAGTGAATACGGCTATTTGATTCAAATATTGGCACCAATGAGGCATGATCAATGTGCTTTGTGGCGTGACCTACCTGATTAGTCTGGATAAGAAGAAGAAAATGTGTGTTTAGCCATAGTAATACATTTATTCGGCTTATTATTTCTTATACGTGCTTTCATACTGCGGTTTTTCGAAGTCTAATATTTTTTTTTTTGCTGATTTTCGAAGCATTAATTGTACTCACACTTGAAAAAAAGCCGCCGCGGACAATATATACATAAATCGATACTGGATACATCCTCAAACAGACCAACGATATAGGTTTCTATTAAATATGACTATATATTATATTATAATTTATATGACGACGACACTGACGTATAGCATAGAAATAAAACCGCTGACAAAAAAAACACTCAAGTTAGCTTAGCCAGCTTTCACGTAGTTATCAAGAAACCTAATAACAGCGGCTCGATACCGAAAAATGACAACTTACAATTCTCGTTTGAAATCCATTAAAATAAGATATACATTGCGCATTTGAAATGACGTATGAAATTATCAATTGTAGCGAAACCGCAATGTTTATCTTATTTCTTTCAAAAAAGGTAAGCAATCTTTTACGGAATCGACCCGCAGATGGTGCAGAACAGTTTTTTCTACTATTTATGAGACTATATGTGTAATTGTAAATAAGCATTTGTTCGATCATAACGTAATTATAAAACAAAGATATTATGTATGTTCACATTTTATGACAGATCATTTTGCAGATGCACGGCGCATATTAATAAGGCCGACATATAGTGGTAAAATAAAATTTTTAGGGTACCGGTACCTCCCCTCCACGTATAGTGAAGATGGATAATTTTTTTTTCGTTTACCCCATAGTGTGAGAAGTCGTTGTATAGCTCGTTTAAAAGTGTGCGAAAACCATTTTTTTATTCAGCAATGCGTTTACGAAATATTAAGGCTATGGCATACCCTAGCAAAAACGTGCCGTTTGGACCAGTGTACAAAGACATATTACACTATTGAAGCATAAAAAGAGACACAGTTCCACGTACGATAGGCGCTAGCACGTGACTGTACGTTAAAATCTCGATTTTTTCGGTTCTTTGTCGGCATAGCATTCAAATATTGATTTAGAAATATGCGAATTCACACGATCATATAAATAGATATTTTATGAAATAAGAATCTAGAGAATATCTCTCATAGTTTTCCTAACGATTTGAATTAAAGCCCAAAAACAGAGTGTTAGAATTATTTATTAAGCGACTATTTTAATAGCCAAATTATTATGAGTAGCTTTGCTCGTTTTCTTTATTAACGCCATCTATTGTCAAGTAGCTTTAGTGTTGCTGTGAAGATAAAAATAGAAGTATTAATACTAATCAGTAGATGTCTGGAATAATTTTTAGTTTATTATTGCCTGAAAACACGGATAAAACAACATTCTCTTAAAATTAAAGCAAGATCGAGTTATCGCCCCCGAAACCTCCTGCATAATAAATTTCATGAAAATCGTTAGAGCCGTTTCAAAGGAAAACTATCTTACTTTCGAATTCGGGCGCGGCGCATGGCGGTACAGGCAGTTTATTGTGAACAGTCTTGAGCTATTCGGACTCTGGAATCCGGGAGAAAAAAGTCAGACTTCCATACATTTTTGTCTCGAATTCCAGAGTTTGATTTAGTAAATTTGGCAATCGTGTGACACTGACAGCAGAATAGCAAATAGAATTTTCAATTAAACAGTAAGAGACAGCATTAAAAAAATGCAATCGCAAATGCTAAAAAATCATTCCCCTAAGGTATTTTGTATATTTTTTGTTACAGGTCGAGAGCTGAGTTACAGTCGAAGGCTTAGTATGACGGAAGGTGGAGGCGTCATTCTGAAGACAGGAGTTGGAGAACCCGTACTAGCACACGCGCCTACAGATATTGCTAGTAATTTATTTATTTTCTGTTTATCTATACAACTCCTATAGTCCGACATCTTACAAACACACGAATCTTCATAGAATTAAGAAATACAATATAAATATACATACATAGAAATAATCTTTCTTCGTTTATGGCTCCCTGAAGGTTAGAGTAGAGAAGGTAGAGTTAGAGTCTTCGAAGAAAATATATTATACATGCCATATCTAATCTATTAAATAATATGCATTTTTTTAATGATTTTTTTCTATAAATATTTTTACATAAGGAATCATGCTATTATACATATACTACACAATTTTAAGCTCTTATACTAGCCTATAGTAATATATTATGATACTTAATACTAACTAATTTATTTTTTGCGGTGCAATGAAACTAGACTAAATGCTGTCACACATGTACCTAAATGAGTGTAGTTCCCGCATCAAGTTGGGACCCACATTTATGATTATTTTTATCAGTTTATGTTTTGACTTCCGACGCTTCTTATTTATATTATGTTATGTAATTCCTGACAGGCAGTCTGTTCGTGATGGGAGCGGGTCTCGCTGCGGAGTGGGAGAAGGACGTAGCTGGCATAGTGGACCCAGCGCTCTCAGCTTTTGCCGCCATTGTGCTCGTCATACTCAATTTTCCCTTCAGTAAGATTTTCTAATAATGTGACCTGTCCAAATGTTTCCCTCAATAGCTTAAGCTTGACTTTATACTACCTTTTTGTGATTATAAATTTCACATCTAAGGTTTTGTATACGTGATGCGCCACAGAGTAAACATAGCTCCACTTCCTGAACTTGCTTTATATATTGTCTAGAACTGGCAAAGGTTGTATATTATTCTGTCCCTGGTCTTTTATTTCACCACTTAAATCTGCTGAAAAAAAAAATTCCAGATCCACTGCATCAGAAGTAGGTTACAGCGATGGGCTCACCACCTTTACGCAGGGCTGAAGTACTTGGTGAAAATAGGATGTCCTCCATATTACGAGTATAATATAGGTGTGTATCTAGCCACTGGGGGACCGGGGCTTTTGGGGAGATAATACCATGACGATTGTACCTACATACGAGAACATATTATGTATGATAGTAAAATTGCTGCTTTTTTAGGGTTCCGGTAATTAACCCTATTACTAAGATTCCGCTGTCCGTCCATCCGACCATCCCTCCGTCTGTCACCAGGCTGTATCTCATGAACCGCGATAGTTAGACAGTGGAAATTTTCACAGATGTAGGTATTTCTGTTGCCGCTATAACAACAGATACTAAAAAACAGAATAAATTTTTTTTTAAGGGGGCTCCTATACAACAAACGTGATTTTTTTGCTTGATTTTATTCTATATTGATAACGGCAACAGGTAGACGCTTAAAATATTCACAGAATATTTAGTTATATAGTCTCTTTAAAAATAAATTACTTAAATAAAATAAAACAAATATTTAAGGGGGTTCCCCTACAACAAACGTGATTTTTTTGCCGTTTTTATAGATAATTCGTGCGAGTCCGACTCGCACTTGGCCGATTTTTAAAGATGAAATGTCCGATGTCGTAGTAGATGATACTTTTTCTGTGTAACAATAGGACATTTAATTAAAGCTGCGAGCATCACGCGTGCAAATAAACTAGACACTCAAAAGGAATCTTCCGTAAATTAATGGCGCATTGTCAATCAGTCCTCCTTTATTCTATTTTAATCACACTGTATGTTTTTAAATGCAATTAATATACAAACAACTGCTATCAAAAGTTGACATCGCGTTATACTTATCTAAAATAAAATTAATCAACATATTAAATACGATATAGATACTTTTTGATAATCACGATGTACCTACTATCAATAATAAACACTCCATAGTAAATACTATTTAAACATGAATAGTAATAGCATTATTTAAAATTATTATAATGCAGAGAAAAACTGCTGATAAAGCCACTAATATGAATCTAGGTTATGGCCATAACAATGATAAACGTCATTTATTATTATTCTATTGATATGGATAAAATAGTTTTTTTTTTATCATAATTTTTCTAGTGCACTTGCAACGCAAGATATTTTATTATTGTAGGTAATTACTTTGTTTTTTAACTAAGCAATCTGAATTTTGGCGATCATTTAATATTTCTGGAAAGATAAATAATTTTGCCATCAATACCTATATATATTAGGTATTTATTTATTATTGTCGGTGGTGGCCGAAGGGTTTCGATTTCTCCTTGTGTCCTGAGTGGCGGAGGTTCGAGTACCAATGAGTCTTTTTCTTAAGTTCTTAAGTACCTAGACGAATTTTACTTGAATATTTGCGCCACAACCACCTAAACGTCGTTTACACATTGGCTCGCATTTCATTGTAGTTTCGGCCGAAACCGAAACTTTTATAAAAAAAAAAGTCCTTAAAAAGTCAAAAATTTGTTAGTAAGCCCGTTTTTTTCTAAAATTAATATCTCGCCGACCTATAATTACAGGTTTCTACTTTCAAAGATTTATCACAATGAAATTTCAGCACAGTTACAGAGGTTCTGTAAGTTTCGGCGCGGCGGTTTTTGGCCGAAACCGAAACTGGCCGAAACCAAAACCTAAACCGAAATTTCGGTCGGACACTACTTATTTTCTAAAATCTGCTCTGAATTACAGTTTGAAGTTGGTATCTATGTACTTAACAGTTTATAACACACTTTACTTGCATGTCACCAACTTCAAACTGTAATTCGGATTAGATTTTTGGAAATAAGTAATTAGGTATTTTTACTTTAGTGTATCCTTTTGAATCTGGTTGTTGAAGTTTTTTTTGTGGATAAAATTGCAGTTTAGGCACTTTCGTCAAAAATGGGCGGAAAATTTTATTTTTACAATAAATAGCTATTTTGGGGCCTACAAATTAATAAAATAGGGGCGGAAAGCTTGATTTTTTATTATTTATTAGTAAAAAATAGCAATAAACACAGCCGCGAAACTGACCGTTTTCATAAAATTCGCCCGTTTTTCGCGCGTGATGCTTGTGCAGGAAGAAAGTGTGATGGACGACGAGTGCTAAAAATGTGTGAAAAAGTAAAATGCAAAAATACCTGAAGTTGGAGGTTAAATAGTTGCTCATTTGACTTTCGCTGTCACTGCGAACCACTGCTATCGACTGTGATCAGATGTGATCGGACGGGCGTAATCGAATTGAGTCTAGTATGTCGAAGAGGTAATTCTTTACTTTCCAAGAACGCTTGATTTTTACGTTACGATGGTTTTAACTGATAGAACACTACATTTATATACACAGATAAAATTCAAAAACTCTCGGAGGACACGAAAAAAACTAAATTGATTTCAAACAAAATCCGCCAATACACACCAACGTTTAAAAATACAAAACTTTTTTTTTTCACGAAAATAATTGCCAGCCTTAGGAAAAAATAAACACAGGATTCAATCGATTTTATTTTTCTCTAATTTTAATCGATAGAAAAGCATATTTATATAATCAATTAAAATCAAAAAACTGGACGCGAATCCAAACCAAACTGAAGCGACGAGCCGTCAGGTTACATGGTGAAAAGCACGCAGCGGCCGGCGAAGTAATTTAGAATCGTTTGACAGGAGTAGGGGGGGGGGGGCAGGGTAGATACTGGTTTATTGATCTAAGTGACAGAGGTACAATTTGTTTCTGGCGCCCGCCGGCCGCTACCGCGGCACGCTCCGCTCGGCTTCGCGCGCTAACTTTCATGTGCTCCGCTTGGTTTCGCGCACAATTTTTCGTTGCCAATGGTTGCCGTGACTATACAAAATAAGTAGTAAACGTGTACCAAAGTGGGTTGCCGTGATACTTAGTAGAAATTGGTTCGAGTATATAAATATGCTTTTCTATCGATTAAATTCACAGAATATTTAGTTATATATTCACTTTAAAAATAAATTATTAAAATAAAACAAATATTTAAGGGGGGCTTCCATATAACGAACCTGATTTTTTTTGCCGTTTTTATAGATAATGGTACGGAACCCTTCGTGCACGAGTTCAACTCGCACTTGGCCTATTTTAATCTAGTTTAATCAAATTAATCCTGTGGGTATTTTTCTTTAGGCTGGCAAGTATTGTCAACGTTGTTTTTTTCGAAAACAAAAGAAAAAATAGAAAATTTATTAACTGTCTAATTTTTGGTTTTTTGAATTGTTAATATTGAATAGAAAATACATTTAACTTTCCGCCCCTATTTTATTAATTGTAGGCCCCAAAATAGCTATTTATTGTAAAAAAAATATTTCCCCCCATTTTTGACGAAAGTGCCTAAAGTGCAATTTTACCTTTTTGTGTGAAAAATTCCTGCATATTGAATTTTAATCTGATATAGGTATTAGCGATTTTTGTGAAAGATATTAATCCTTAAATACTTTTAAGTATCAGTTATATAACTACTTACGTACCTACGTATTTCCAAGATGACTAAAATTTATTTGTAAAAGTCAAGAAAGAGCTAGTAAACTGAATGAAAACAAATCAAGTTTGTCAAGTAAAATCTTTTTACATACCTACTTTAGAGCGTACTTCCTGATCGGCTCGACACAGATTAAACTATCGGACAATCAATAGGTACTCGGCCGATACCAAAACCACATTTGCAAGAAGTTTAATGTTTTTTCAGCTTAAAAATCTTAATAACTAAATAACGGAACCTTCACTATGTTCGTGCCTGGTCAATTTTAACCACATGAAGGTTAAAATAAACTTGGTAAACATTATTATCTATCAAATCACATAATGAGAGCTCTGTTGATATCGCAGATAATGTGTATCACAAATTGATGACTTTATTTATATTTATGGCTTATATCAGTTCCGGAAGTGCTATATTTGTGTATTTCGTTACCTATTTGCCATTCTCATTGCTGATGTCACAACAAGGTTGGTGTCAAGGTTTCCTAATATTACAAATATATTGTAACGTAAAATTGGATCACAATAAGAACTCTTAGTGATCGTTCGAACGTTATTTTAAGCGTTCTGAATAGATCCAATCCTGCTTGTGTTCGCATGGGTTTGAGTTTTTTATAAGTTTGGAAGATGCCTTACATATAGGGCGTTCTATCTGGCTACTTTTTAGCAGAAATTGTTACATATTAAAGATATAATAAAATACAAATACATGTGCATATTCATATGTACACACACAGACATATATTAATACAAATATATAAATATACAAATACATATAAAAGATACATAAAATAAAACAATACTTAGATAGGTATCCCTATCCTACCTATCCTACCTATCTAATGCAATCCTCGTTCGACCGCCCCATAGCGGCAGGGTCCGAGCGCGAGCAGGTGCATCACACAAACACGCGCATATACATATATGCACACACACATTCAAACAGACATCGCACACCCGAAAGTGGCTCAGAACAGTCAGAACCCACACAACAGCCTGGCAACAAATGCACATTCTTTAAACTACCATCAAAGTCTAAGTCAAAGTCAAAATGTTTTTTTCAAATTAGGATTTTACAAACACTTTTGAATAGTCAAAGTTATGAAATCCTACTACATAGTCTGAAATAGTACGCTTTTTTACAAAGTAGTTGTTTAATAAAAGATTTTAAAAATTTGGAAACTCCAAAAGTGCACGCCTCATAGCGGTCATTCACATTTAAAAAAAAAATCTAAAACAAAAACTCAAGTTTTTTAAAATAAAATAACAAATAAGGTGAGGAAAAAAGATACTATAAAATAAAAATAAAAAATATATATATAGATATACAGTATACAGTGGTATATTAGTTTTTTATAAATTATATAATTAAACGACAGTACTTAGAACGCTAATATTAACTAGGAATCAGCAAAGTGTAATACTTTATATATTAAAAACAAAAGTATTCCGGTAAGATGAATTTTTCGACCAATTTCTCTGCCACATACATGGTCACATAAACACAGACTCACGGACGTACAAGAATGATTAGTTTTAATGTTATTATTTATTATATTAAACAAATTAATTGTTTATAAAATGTACCATATGTGCTAGACAGATTATTTAACTTCATATTAGTGCACTCATATTATCCTGTAAGTGTTATATTAAAAAAAAAAAGTCATTTAAGTTTCGAAAGACTGGCTTTTTTGACATGTCGAGAGTAGAGCACTACCTCATCGCTCCGCTTATGAGGCGTGCAATACCTCACCGCTCCGCTTATGAGGCGTGCAATTTACTTAATATTATTGGGAACTTTTTTGTAAAAGTGTATACATTGCTCCATAAAAGAGTTACTTATTTTGTGTAGACGTGTATCATACACCAACAGCTTATTTTTACTTCTAGTATTTACTTTCACTTCACTTTTCTTGTTGAAACTATTGATATTTTTATGTACATATAAAAGATTTTCATATTTATATTGCGACGCTAAAGTTAAAATATTTACTTCTCTAAACCTATCACTCAGAGATATCCTAGATCCTTATTGAGAAATAGCACGAATTGCCCGTTCATCACTAGGCCTAAGGGGAGAAGTGACAAGAATCTTCCGGATGTACACCTGTTACCAATCAGACATCCAGGAACCAAGCCATCAAGTACACAACATCTGTCCAAAAGTAGATATCTACAGAAGAGTTAAAAATATTATATAACAAAGTAGCCAGTCGTTGCTTACAATACTTTATAGATACAATGTACCTTTAGTCAATATAAAACTAGATATAAACTTATTTATGTCAAACAAATAAAAAATATCATTATTACATGTCGAATTGTACAACACAGTATTTTATTTATGGATATGTTGGTTTTGATTATGTGACAGTCTTTTTGAAGAAGGAAAAGTGCAAATTACAGTTTTTTTGACTCCTAAATTTGAGAATAAATCATAAGATTTAATTGAGTCCCTACAAATATATTTTATAAAAATATATTGCCTGTAAATAATATAATAGTACAGTCTTTATCATATTTTCTGCCAGCAATTGAGTTTACATGTTTTATAAGTAGGTGATAGTTATAGTAGTCAGTTATATTTCAAAATCAAACTCAAAGTATTATAATTCAACTTTTAAACAGCACTTTGGAAACGTCAATTTAACTATTATATTTTATATAGTCTTTACTTTAAGTACCACCGGTTCAGAATGAACTTGCTCATAACTATAGTGACACAGGGTATATGCACAGCTACACACTATCTGATAGAGTCTATCACTACTACTCGGGCAAGTTAACATGACACCCTGGCCGCGTGAAGTCTGTTAGATCTATATCTATATCTACTTCCCTTAACCTTAAATTTGGTTGGGGTGTACGAAAGGGGGTGCTGAGAAACAATTTGTCTAAGTCTGCGCCCCCTTCGGTAAACTGCTAACTCTCTATCTTTATGACTGATCGATAGAAAGCGTCGCTACGAGCAACGTTTGTAGCGGACACTTTTTTTTCGGGTCCCTAGTTGCGCCGCTACGGAACCCTGAAAATTAATTTTTTATTTAGTTTCTATTTATAGCAAGTAAGAGAACGAATACAGAACGAAATGGTTTATACAAACTTTGCTCCTGACAATGTGTTCTATTGATACCCATCTTTTTTTTGAGCTGACTATGCATTTGGCTGTTGCAGCCATTACTGCTTCAACAGGCTTTTGAGGCGAGACTGTGAAGGAGTCTCAGCCCATATAGAGCCTTGGCTTGGGTTGTCGCTCTCGGGGGCGTCCCTTCGACCAGCGTGAGCCTCGAACCCGAAGGTGAGTCAGCGCCAGGAGGGGAGTTCCCCGTTAAGCGGTTGCGGTTGCGATTGAGCGGGGGCGAGAAACGCCCCGGCACTCTTTGATACCTCGTGTATCCTTGCGGTCGCCGACGAACCCGGGGACGTCGGCGTCGTGTTAGGGTGGAGGCCCAATTGGGGAAGGTCGTTCAGACTAATCTCGCTATCCGGAAAGCGAGATCGTCATCTGGGGCCGCCTAACAATGGTTTTACGACCATGCCGAGGGCGGTCGGGGGGATTTCGATACCCATCAAAAAAATGACCCGTCATGGGCACACACCCCATATTGAAAAAAATCTGAACCCGGTCCGGGGATGGGTCACAGTTAATAATGAAAGTGTTTATTTTTGTCCAGTACGTTCTGCGGGGCTGGTGCTTCTACAGACGGTACCGGAGGGCCTGGGCGCGTGTGATCTCCGCACCGCAGCGTTGCGCGTGCCCGGCGTGCTCGCCATCCACGAGCTGCACGTGTGGCAGCTACACCGTGACCGTGTCGTCGCCACCGCGCATATTGCATACGGTTCGCATGAGGTAAGGAATTATAGTAATCAATGGCGACGAACTGAGTATTGTTTTCTCAGTCACTCGCTACCAGGTTGTGTCCTCAACCCACCGTCTATTATTTCCGTAGTGTACTCTAGTAATAATATTATAGTTATTTATGTACTGAAACGCATAGGTGATATGTCCCTCCGAATTCTAAGCACTTACTGCTTACGAGGTATACCTACCAAGGCCTAATCCTTGCTTCGTTTGATGACCACAACAGGCGTTCCTAAATGATACGGCTGCCTGGATCTTTATTAACCCAATATTGTTAACATACTTACTATATATTATACAGGTCTACTCCCTCTAGGTATATCATGACAAACCCTGGTGGCAAACTCGGCTACAAGTATTACATAGAACAATTCCAAACAATCCTCATGTAAGCCTTCTGTAGGCGTATAAAATGTGTATAACATGAAACCAAACCATTCGTTAAATATCAAACTGAGTAGAGAAGGTTTCTATCGTAAAGGTATATATACTTCTTGTAAGCTCGATACAAAGGCCTACCAAACTAAGAATGAATAATAGGATATCTTTAATACTGCATATCAATGACATGTTGGACATCAACAACATACATTGCTATGCAGATGACAGTACTGGAGACACTTTTTACACGGGTCGTGCAAACATCCCTCGTTCCGTTGTGGAGGAAAACCGCGGAGAACTTGTGTCTCAAATCGAGACCACACTGTCCCAGGTCTCTGACTGGGGACGGGTAAACTTGGTCCGATTCAACCCTACAAAGACACAAGTGTGCGCGTTCACCGCTAAGAAAACTCCATTCACTGTGGTCCCACAATTCCAGAACACTCCCCTCTCCATCTCCAAGAGCATTGGGATCCTTGGTGTCGACATCTCCAGCGATGTTCAGTTCCGAGATCATTTACAAGATAAGGTAAAGCTGGCGTCCAAAAAACTTGGTGTACTCAACAGAGCGAAGCAGTACTTCACGTCGGGGCAAAGGTTGTTACTTTACAAGTCGCAAGTTCGGCCCCATATGGAGTACTGCTGCCATCTCTGGGCAGGTGCACCCGGATACCAGCTTGACCCTTTTGACTCGGTTCAACGACGGGCTGTGAGAATTGTCGACGATCCCAAACTCACTTGCGGTATCGAGCCCTTAAGTCTGAGGAGAGACTTTGCCTCACTGTGTGTGTTCTACCGCTTATACAATGGGTTGTGTTCTGAGGAATTGTTCGAAATGATGCCCACTGCTACTTTCTACCATCGCACCGCTCGCCATCGGCAGGGAATTCATTCTCACACTTTAGAACCTAAATGGTCGCGTACAGTGCGGTTTCAGAGAAACTTCCTCCCGCGAACGCTTAAGTTGTGGAATGAGCTCCCTGCCAAGGTTTTCTGCAAGGACTACAGTATGGAGTTCTTCAAGAAAGAAGTTATTAGATTTCTGAAGGGTCGGCAACGCGCAAGTGATACCCCTGGTGTTGCAAGCGTCCATAGGCTACGGTGACCGCTTACCATCAGGCGGGCCGTAAGCTTGTTTGCCACCTTAGTGGTATTAAAAAAAAAAAAAAAAAAAAAAAAAAAAAAAAAAAAAAAAAAAAAAAAAAAAAAAATCGGAAGAATTAGTTGTCTTCTGAGATCTTATTATTTCCTCAGTAGCATCTCCGATGCAGGAGCACAGACCTCACCTTAGAGGAAGTAAGCTGTATAACTTCCTCCAAGTATGTAAGTGCATCATATAAGTATGATCTTATACTCTACTACGCTAACCCAGCGCCGATTGGCAGACGTGTTGTCAAACTAGAGGTCACTCGACTGTAGTTTTCGATTCCGATAGACGAATCTAACTGGATCTAATAGTAATTTACAATTTATGTTTCAGGATTACATGCGCAGTTCTGCGACGGTGTGTGACGTGTTCAAACGGCATGGCATCAGCCTTGTCACTCTGCAGCCAGAGTTTATGCTTTCATCCCTTACCGGTAACAATGATTTTCTCTCTCAGCATTCTAAATTATAATAAAGTATGAATAAGTATCAATTATAATACTGTTTTACTACACAGGGACAGACGAAGAGAAGAAGACACTGATAGAGTTCGCGAACCAAGCGTGTTCCACTCCATGTGCCAAGCAGTGCGTCGCGCCCCGTTGTTGTCAGCCGCTGCAAAAACCTACCATCACACACATTTGACGACAATTATGTACAAAGGCCATTTTACACATAAGTATGCCTTTTTCCCTTACTTCCTTTAGGATCTTCTTGATGGAATATTCAGGAGAAACTATTTTTAAAAATTTACTTTCAAATGTCTTCTAATCACAGCTTCCTATAAGACTACTGGACAGTTTTAGGACTTTGATGTTTTCATGTCAATAGATAAATAGGATACTGGATGAATAATTGTGACTATTTTTACTTTAGATTTATCATGCTCAGTAATAGTTCTAATATACTTATTACTATGAGGTAATACAAAAATCTGCATTTATGCATGTTGGTTAGTTGAATTGAAATTAGTTATATTTGTTATAATAATTTTGAAAAAGGAGAATTTATTATAGGATTTACATCAAGTCATTTTGTCACAGTTGGCTTTCACTCATATTTTTTTGTATCTAAAGATATGTTAGTGTTACCTATATACACTTAAATAAACATTCGTGTTAAAGTGATCTAACTAAGAACTGGTTGAATTATACGTAATTACAAAAGAACTGGGACTATAAACATTAGTGAAAAATATTTTACCTAGGATGACTAAATTTTTGGATTAATAATAATAAAATGCTCCATATGTAAAATGCTGTCACGTATGTGGGTCACGGAATTTTATTCGTTGTGTACTTTTGATACGAGATACATAAATAAATTGTGAATCATGAACATAATTGATAAATCTGTAGGTACCTATGTGCTACCAAAAAATTTCACATGAAATATGTTAGTATTGCAGAAGAGTGTAATAAATTTCATCTTTACAATTTTACTTAGGTAGAATACTTGTTTACCATCTTTAAATAGATATCAAAACGGGTATCAAAACGAAAAAACAAAACAGACTTGTTACTAATCATGTTTTTACATGTAGGTAACCTACATACACAGCAAAGATCATCAAAATCAGTCAGTCAGTCAAATATCCTATTCTATCGACCATTTTGAACCCTAACTTCCTTTGAGGATGTACGTACATACTTACTCAGGCATAACCAGGGGTATTTTGGTTTGATGACTTTCTTCTTTTGAAAATAGTTATGGTTTCCTTTTCTTAAAAATGTACGTTAAATATCCTCCGAAAATAAATCTTGGATATGTACATAAATATAAATACCTACTATTTTTAGAGTACCTCTTTGCGGGTAACACGACAGATAAAAAATGGCTATGTTTAAAAATTGTAGTTAGCTCTCCTAATTTAAGAAAGATTTTTTTTAAATCTTGCCATAGGTTATACTCAAAAGTAAGATTGACCAAATCCGATATGTAAATATATTTTGTAAGAGTTGGAACTTGTCAAAGTTACTTAAATAATAGAATAATAAAAATTACTTTGTTTATTTAGTTTTAAAGCGTTCGCTAGGATTACAAAGATTGGTAAGTATCAGGTAAGTAAGAATAAAACATAATTATTGTGTAGAATTGACGAGGTACCTACTTTCATTGTTAAGTAAAAGTGCCTTGAAAATAATTACAACGCTAGACTATAAACATTGGTTGTTTGTTATATAGTGGATAACATAATAGCAGGTTGACAATAGCCTATGGCATTTAGGTAGGTAGAATACTATGGAAAAACACATAAATTGTGTAAGTAATGGCTGCTCAATTATTCGGTTAGGTACATTTGCCTATAGTATGGTCAAGTCTGCCGGTGTAATTGTATCTATAGGTATGTTGTTTCGAGGCTGAGTAGTTGTCTTTGGAAATAAGTATATCCATCAATCATTTCTTCCTCAGCGGTATATGAAAAATGGAATTTTGTCGAAACTTTTTAAAATCAAACTTGTATCGAAAGATGACGTAAGCACGACTCTTGCTCAAATGGTGCCTGTTAAATATTGATTTATGAAAGTTTCGCAGTAATCGCATTTTATTTACAAATTTCGCATATATAATGCAAATTATCGCATCTATTTTGTAAAAACGAAAATTACGTAAGGTGCCAGGAGGCTATTGTAACAATTATCATTTTTGCCAACCATAACGAAAATAATTGCAATAACCCCTTAACGAGGTAAATGCCAGTTCACGAGATAGCAAATCCGCCTGTTATTCACTACAAGGAATATATTTATTTCTTTGTACTTTTATAAATCTCACAATTTTAAAAAAGGCAGATGTTTTTTTCAATTAGTTGCATTTTTCCGGTAGTTATAATAGTCTCCCCGCACCTTATCCCTAAGTATACTAAATCCACAACAGAAATTGTATGCGCCTGAATATTCTAATTCACGAGTAATTGACTAAGTTGTAACTATGTATGTACCTATTATATATATATATATATATTCATACTTAACCTAAGTATACCTACCTAGACATAGTGTACTAAACTTGATAAACCATGTATTAAGCAGTAATAAGAGGCTCTAAATCACCTAAACTTTAATAATTATACATATCTAGTTCAAGAATTGTAAATTTTGACAGTTTTAATGTCGGGTACGTGAAAAATTACTTTAAAGTCGGCGATTTAAAAATCTTGTTAAGTAAATTAAAATATTGCAAAAAATATATGTCTCCTCTACACGTAAAGTTGGGGTTTATATTTTTTCTTGTCTATGTGTCTTCAGTTTCGGTAGATAAATAACAGGCGTGTGAAAACCATTTTTCGATTCATTCGTTTATTAAGCTTTATAGTGTAAATTTTGTTAGATATTCATAGTTAGTGTCCGTCCCCGCTCATGCCAGCTAAATGGTTGCTTTGGAAATGTGAAAAAAATCACGACAGTAGTAGGTATATATACCAAAGATCACAGCTGGTCTTCACAAGTTATACTCGTTAACTTACTTAGACTAACTTATAAAATGAACTTGTAGAAGTCAAAATTACGTACAAATTTTATTAAAGATTACATAGATAAAGTTGTTAGTTGTGAAAACAAGTAGTAAATAATTCTTACACTTAGAACTATGTTAAATTATGGAAAAATTAAATCAAAACATCCTTAATACAGCAGCATCAATAACCAAATTAAAAAAAAACCGATTTTGAGGTAACTTTACATACATACTCTGTGGGTGTACAATGTAACTGTGATGTTCCTGCAGTATTAGGAAAGCTAGTGAAGGATTTTTTTTATAATTTATAATTATTTAAGAATTTAGTTTTACTTATTTATACGTATATATTACCTACATCACAAATATTATTATTATATAAGGCCGCTCCTAAGTGATAAAATAAGAAAATTAGTGTACAAACTTTCGAAACTATGTTATTTTTGTTTGAAAAATAAAAGAAAATAATTATTTTGGCTTGTTTAAATAATTTTTTACCTAAACCTAAACATATTGCTCATTACTTTTATACAAATCGGCAATCGTTAAAGCGGTTTTGAAGAAACCAATAACATAATTTATAATATATGTATCATCAATATAAATAAATATTTTTATAGCAAAGATTCAGCCAAAAAATAAAAATCCGAACTACATCTTTGCTTTGTTTGTTTGTAAGATTGATATATTAGGACTTTATAAGTCACTAGGATTTATAATATATATAATAAAAGAGTAAACTGATTAAGTGACTGGCGGACTACGTTTTTTTTTTTACCACGAAGGTGGCAAATAAGCATACGGTCCGCCTCATGGCAAGCGGTCACCGTAGCCTACTGATATATCAACGCACAGCCCAAACTACTCAGTCTAGAGACTTGAAATTTTACTCAGAGCTTCCTGTTATAATGTAGGCGAGCAAAAAAAAAGGATTTTGCAAAATTCATTCCCGAAGGGCGTAAAATGGAGGTTCGAAGTTTATGGAAGTAAAATTTTTGTTCGGCAATATCCTAATTCCGGTAGACTAAGAGGTAGGCACACTTTCAGCTGAAAGCAGAATAGACCGATAACGTGAGAAAAGCAACGGAAATCAATAAGGAATCAGTACCGTAACTAGCCTTTTCTGCGCCTAAATATTTGCATGTTAAACTGTGGCGATATGTGTATGTACAGGATAAATATAATTGTTATATAAATATACCGTGCAAATAAAGATTATTCTATTCTATTCTGTTTTGGAATACATTATCTCTAGATATAAAACGAGCACAGCCCTTGTCATTTATTACACAATACAATAAATAAAAGCTGATATAGCACATCATAGCTATTATTTAGAATATCCATATATATTATTGATTATATTTATCTTTGTATATGTATGTAAATTTTGTGTATGTATGTATATATATATATATATATATATATTAGTGTTTAGAAAATTATATATATTCTTACATAATTATTTATTTAGGTATATTCTAACGTAACTGTATTTAATATTCCAATTATATTTTTATATAAATTTTGTTAATGATGTAAGATTGATTATAATGTTATCTACTTTTTTTTAAATCCTTCACCCAAAGGTTATCTGGGAAAGATCACTTCATAGCGACAAGATTGCCATTTGTATTTTTTTTCTTTGTAAAAACTGTTTCTGTTTTATTATGTGCAATAAAGTATATAATTATTACTCGTTGGTAGAGATAGTAAAGACAAATTTATTTTTGATCTACTTTTCGTGCTTCGCTCGCCGTACTTCAGGAGCTATGCTATGTCACTAAAATCGAAAAAATCTTTTTATATATTATTTTTATATATAATACAGTTATGCGTGTGGCTTTGGTCCTGGTCATTTCTGTGCCCCTCTATGGTCTGCGCCCTGTGCCAAGGCACCGCTGCCACTGCCCTATTTACGGCACTGTAAGGAATGCGGCGAATCAGGTTTGCTGGTGCACATTGGTAAAGACTTACATAGCAGTAGATGTTGTAAGTATTGAAGATACTAAAATAAAAAAACAAACATTGGCTCCAAATTTTTTTATTCTATGTACCTGCCTATGAGTATACAGCTATTTCAATGTGATTTGAATAAAATTCACCTTACAAAGACAAACATTTTACTGTATTGTGTACTGTGACTCGCACTTGACAGGTTTTTTTCTTTCATACAAACCATGTCCAGACAATACGAACACAACAACAAATCAGCGAAGCCGTTCTTAGATGATGCTCCGTCATACATGTGGCATTAGATCTTTATTTGGTTATCGGTGAAGGATTTCAAAACGGCAACACCTCAATTATAGAAAACAAACCAACACACACTATCAAGTAGCCTATGTCCTTCCCCGGGACTCAAACTATCTCTATGCCAAATTAAATCTTAATACGTACAGCGGTTGAGGCGTGAAGAGGTAACACACAGACAGACAGAGTTACTTTCGCATTTATAATATTTATATAGCTTTACAGAAACAGTGAAGACGATATACTTTACGACTATCAATAAACTTATGGCACTATAATTCAATTATTGATAATAATATTTTATTTATTCATAAACCATTCCATCTTTCTATCTACTCTAACTAGCCACCCATAACTCAACCATTTACCCATCACCCAATCCAATATAAAACTATTAAGTAATCCTATCACTCAAATATGCTCCCATCATCACCCAACCACCAGAACTGTTCAGTGTTCACCTTTCCAACAACTTTCAAACCTTATCTAGTCAACAGTGCCGACCGCGACAGTACTGTTGTTGATTAGCACCAGGTTACGGCAGTGGTCCGGAATGCAAGCATGGTTCTTCACTAGGCTTGGGCATGGCTTCCCGGATCCTGACTGAAAACCCTGAAATTGCTCAAATAATTATTTCCAAATATCTACTGCCCTACCCTAACTTACTTCTTATAGTTTATCAATAACTTTAAGGCAATAAGGCATTAATTCTGTCTCTGGTCTTCCATTTTACCACTTTATTTATCAAAAGCCGGTTAGTCTCGACTTATGGGACATATATTTAAAGCCAAGGCCAGATATACTGTATGCTCACCACCTTAAAACTGGTTGGTAAAAAGAAGCTGTCCCTTGACTTGAAGACTTGAAGATGATGATGGTTTTTGTCCACCTACTGGTTACATTCTTTTAAGGAATTAAATCCTACTCCTCTTGTGTAATCTTATTATAATTTGTAAAGTGTAATAATTCTAATGTCACTGGAAGAGACTAGCATCTAAGAAACAGGCTCTGCCTAGTTTAGATGTTAGTGTTCACTAAGACTTACTATGAAGTAGTCAATACATTTACTTAAGTACGGTACGACTAAGTATCTATGTAAGTGCAATTTTTTTGATATCAATAAAGAATATTTATTTATTTATTATTTATTTAAACCATAAAGACATTAAAAATCTTGCAAAGCAATAAAACTAAGGACACGTCAAATTCGAACGATAATAATGCATAATATTCCAACTGTTCTACTGTTTTCTGTGAAGGAAAACATTGTGAGGAAACCTGCATACGCCAAAAAAGACATATGTGAAATTCACAACCCACTCTGGGCCCGCGTAATGGATATGCGTCTTAGTGAGGGTAGGCCGTGCTACAATAGTGGGAACGTACGCTAGAAAGGAAGGACGCAAAGAAAATATGTGCGCCTAATATGTGCAGATTTCTGCTTGTTAACCGACTTTATTTTTGAAAATCGATTCGACTGTCCTATTTTAATTTTTAAAGTGGACTAACACACCTATAGATAATTACCGTATTTGTTTTTAAATTTTTTGTTAAAACATCGCTTCAAAAAACTATCCTTATTTACTTACAGTCTTATTTTAAGCTAGGCTGTTCTTCGATTTGTCAAATATTTTTGTCATAGAGAAATGAACACTCTTCATTAATCAACATCGTCGATTTTAGCTTAACATATATTTGCGCATAATATAAAGTAAAAAGGTTCATTAACTCACTAATATCAGTCGGTAGTTGAGTTTGATTCCGGAGTGGCAATCCCCGAAGCACTCGCCCCAACCCAGCCAAGGGCCCGTCGTACAGTTCATATCTGAGATACAGAACAAAACTATTTAGGGCGGGCGCAAACCAACAACAAAATTCTAGATAACGAAGTCTGAAAGGAGTAGAGAAGCTTGTATAAAAAACTTAAACCACTCTAGAAAGGGGTCGCCGAAAATATAACACCCATACGTTACATAAATCTAAGGGCGCCACTTAGTAATAATATAAATCACATCATTTGGTCAATAGAATATACTTATTTGACAATAAAAGTATGTAGGTACGGATATAGTCCGCCATTTTCTCTGAATTTTAGATCTAAACTGTATAATTGAAGACATATATTTCTAAGGAGACTGATTAATTATTATTTACTCGGAAACTAAAGTAAACTTACACTTATCTACTATTTTAGATATTAACTAACCTTCATTCAGTGGCGAATCATTTTGCAAAACTTCATTTTCCTCTTTTTTTGAAGTTGATGTTTTATTCTTCTTAGATACGTTGTTATTGTTAGCGTCAAGTGGTACCGCTGTAAATAAATAACATATACACTGACTAGCAATAAAAAAGGTATTTTCAAAGTACCTAAAAGAATTAAATATCTCTTAAACCTCACAAGTTAGCTTCATAAAGTACCTAAAAACAGTTTTATCTGCTTCTGTTTCAAAATGTTCCAAATATAAAACTGACAACTGCATCGAATTAATTTTCATTTTGATGCACTACGGCCCAGAACACATGGTGAAACGCAAAAGAGACGAAACTGCAACTCCTAGTAACTTTTGAGTTTATGGCATGGACTCCTTTGAGAGACCACACATGACGCAACCAGGTTGAAACCGGTTTCAAACGCATTGCAAATCAGTCGCATTGAAACCGGCGTGCAGGAAACTCATGTTTGCGTTTTATCGTTTCGCGGTATTTCCGATACAACAAAATGACTGATGACGAAAATAAAAACATTCAATTTGTATTGGGAGTTGAGAAGTATCCTTGTTTGTACAATACAACACTATCGAGCTACTCAAGCAGAACTGACACTGATAAAGCATGGGCAGAAATTGGAAAAGCAATGAAGATACAAATACATAAAAACAACTTCTTCATCACTTGAGCTAGACATTTTACACGCGTCTGTTCTCAAAGAAACTAAAATGATTGTAATAATTTCATCACATTATGGTACAATTTAGGTTGCGCCGTGTGTGGATAACGTCTGAAACTAGTTTCAAACCAATAATTCCAAAAGGGTTTCGTTGCAGTTGTGTTTTACCGTCTGTTCTGGGCCTACACCCTACACGATATCGGGATTCGGTCGCATATATCTGTTCCCATTTGTCGGATGTCGACTCTGACAAACCGTATCTTCGTTACATGTTGCCCACTGACTCTCGTTACCCATACGCAGTCACATGAGTTGTCTTTTGTGTTTATAGTTGTCAAGTTTGTTGTTTTATATTAATGGAGAATTTTTCGTAATCCTGAAAATTTGGTCCCAATTCTTGGGCACTCAAAATTTTCTTTCCTTGGCTGTTTTGGTTAAAGTCCATCGCATACAATCGCCACGTGCAGAGTACCAAAAATTTATTCTAGCTTCGATCAGGTCCGACATACGATAGTGTGAACAGACGCCACGACACGAAATTTACTTTTATAATGAAACAACTGATTTGCTGCACATAACTTATATTTAATCTACTATTAGCGATTTAGATTAGTAGTCACCAAATTATGTTACCAGTAGATAAAATTTGTGTTATTGTAAGCTAATTTAGCTATTTTTTCAGCGTTAAAGTGCCCTTTGCAACTAGGGTTGCTATTAAAATTACTAAAAAAAATAGGATGCAATGATTAATATAAAAAAAACGGTCAAGTGCGAGTTGGAGTTGCGCGCCAAGGGTTTTTAAAAGTTTCTTTATTACTCAAAAACTGTTGATTTTTGTAAGGTTTTGCCTACACACAATGTTAAGACATTTACCAGTAGGTAAATCCTGTAATCTATGAGTGAGATGCAAGATGATTATCTAAATAAGCTGACCAGGTAGACGTTGTCCTGCATGATACCGACTTCAGCGCCATCTGCCGGGCTGATTTGTGAATCTGAACCATCCAAGGCGCCACCCAAACGCATAAATTAAAAATCATTCAAATCGGTCCAGCCGCTTACTACTCCTCACAGTAGAATTATATATATAAAAGAAGATAAAGAAAACATATCTACCTTAGTAAGAATGGACAAACTATATATTATTTTAAGTTATAAAAACACACACATAAATACAAACATATCACAAGTTTTTTCATTTTTGTATGACACACAGTACTTTTAACAAAACTCCATATTGAAAATGAATTAATTTAAGATACGTTATTTGTGTGACCTAAACACAGACTGTTTGGTTCACACAAACTCATATGTATACCAAAATTTAACTAAAAAGTAGATTCAAAGAAAATTGACAGACGGACTCACGAGTGATCGTACAAGGCTTGCGCTTTTTTTATTCGGACGAACCTTAAAAAAGATTTAAAAACCTTTAAATTTAAGAGTCATCTTCGGGCGAAAAATAAATAGTTTTTTATAAAACACGCTAATTGGTAATTAGGGTTTAAAAAAATAATTCGAAAGTATGGAAACACAGGTAATTTCGTTATGCCATTGTGCCTTTTAAACTTCGTAAATTACGTAATAATAGAAGATAAATAAGCCTTAATTTCCTATTACATTTACGTAATGTAACTCTCGTAAGTACGAAAGTCTTTTTAATTGTAACTGATTTATCAGATGTATGATCTCTGTTCGTAATTATTTTCCGTGAAGCGGTAATGAGTGTAGATGAACCCATTCCTAGAGTTATAACTTCGGGCTACTAAGGCTAAGATTTTGATCGTTCCACCTTTCCGGTAGTAGGTTGCCGAATAAATAATTTACTTAGGTATATAAGAGCAATACGTTAATCATCATATCAACCCATTGACGTCCACTTCTGGACATAGGTCTCACCTAACTTTCTCCACAGCGTGCGACTCTGCGCGGCCTGTAACCAACGGCTCCCCGCTACCTCTACGAGGCCATCTGTCTATCTAGCGGGGGTCGTCCCACGCTGCACTTTCCGGTTCGTGGCCGCCACTCAAGAACCTTCTTACCCCATCGGCCATCGGTTCTTCAAGCTATGTGCCCTGCCCATTGCCACTTCAGCTTTGCGATTCGGTGAGCTATGTCGGCGACTTTAGTTCTCCTACGGATTTCCTCATTCCTGATTCGATCACGTAGGGAAACTCCGAGCATAGCTCTCTCCATCGCCCGCTAAGCGACCTTGAGCTTTCGTATAAGGCCCATAGTTAGCAGCCACGTCTCAGTGCCTTAAGTCATCACTGGCAACACACACTGGTTGAAGACTTTTGTCTACAAGCACTGGGGTGTTTGGGACGAGAAAATAGTACGCAGTTTTCCGAACGCTGCCCAACCGAGTTGGATTCGGCGATTAACATTTTTCTCGAAATTGGACCTACCTAATCGAACAGTTTGTCCCAGGTATACGTATTCGTCAACAACTTCAAGTATAGAGTTCCCAACAGTTATTGGAGTGGGTGCGACATGGCCATTCGACATGATTTTCGTCTTGCCCATGTTCATCTTGAGGCCCACTCGTTGGGAAGCTCTACTAAGGCTTTCGAGCATTGTGCTAAGGTCCTCCATCGATTCTGCCATGACCACAATATCGTCGGCAAACCGAAGGTGGGTAATGTACTCGACATTAACATTGATGCCAAAACCGTCCCAGTCCAGAAGCTTAAAGACATCTTCCAACGCATTTGTGAACAGTTTCGGAGATATGACATCTCCCTGTCTCACACCTCTCTGCAGTTAATTAATTAAATTTTCTTAAATAAATTGGCGATGGAGGGCTACGGCAAACCTTTAAAAATTCTACTTATGTATGTACTTTAGTTTTTTACGAACGGGCAGAAACTGAATTGCTTTTTTTCAAATAGTTCTGTTTTGTTTTTTTCCTTCTTTGATACATTCTTTTAATTTTCTTTTTTCTTATTTGGTATATTTTTAGTCGTTATTAAATATTTGAATGTTACTTTTTACTTTAAGAAGCTATCTTGCGTAGTTTCGGAAATATTATATAAGTTAGTGGTTTTTTTTATATTGTTTCTCAGTGTAGATACAATACAGTCTGTTCAGAGCGTTGTATACATTCCAACGCACACTGTTCAAGTAGACTCGCTTTCAAGATATAGTTACAAATGGAAGTGTAGGTATACAGGTATTTATATGATGACTTTGAAAAGTGAGATGTACAGAATATCGCAGATTTTAATACATTAATAAATCCATACCTATATTAAAAATACAAAAATGTGTTTGTTGGTTTGTCCCTCTTTGACTTAGCAACCGAGCACCAGATCGAAGATTTGTTTTCACAGTGATAATTTATGGCGCCGAAAGTAACAAAGGCTACTTTTTATCCCGATAGAATTCCTACAGGAATTACTTTTTACGCTCGGCACTATTCCTTTCTTAAAATAAGACAGTCAGTCAGAAGACAGAATTATATATATAAAGGTTTACTAAGATATAGCGAAGAATACACCAGTACTATAAACGGTCTTTGCATTTTTACAGGTCACTACAAAGAATTATGTAAGTATAAGTACTCTATTTACTGTGACCGTGTCCCTACCTGATCATTTTTTCGAAGCGAAATCGCACAATTCCCTGTAAATTCTAACACATCTATAACCTCAATTTTCACAAACTCAAATTATCCCGATAGTACCTAAAACATTTATCAATTCCAGTTCTAATATTTATCTATTACCTAAATCCTTACCAGTAGAAAGGGAGAAGTGACTGTCTGACGTATTTCCACAGACGTAGAGGCACCTTTCACGCGTTGGGAAGTTGTTCTCGTTGCCACCACAGCCTGTGAAGCCAAATGGCTCGCAGGCATTACGTCCAGTATCGAAGAACCAGCGCTCCTTATATCCACGACATGGGCCAACTAACACAGGCTGTGCGCACACCTCTGATAAAAGAAAACAAAATTTAAAAAACATTCATATCCAGCCATTGCAGTAACATTCTGGGAATCAAAACTAATACCTAAATATTATAATGAGTGAATTCGTCTTTGTCCGTCAGCTTCGTTTATTACCTTGTCACGCTCTGTGTGTGCAACCGTATCAATATATCTTAGGTCTTAGTAGTATAACTTTTAATCCCGGTGCTACGTTTAAAGCTTTTTTACCTATAAATATTTTTTGCTTAGCATTTTTGCTTAGTAATTCTATCTGCATAAGTGGTAAAAATTGGTACAATAGCTTAGGTGTTTTGGCAAAAGTATCGGAGTGTTCATGACGCTTAAGTAAATGTTTCTCATTGTATTCCGAATAATTTGTAAAAGCGCAAGCTCTGCCTACACTGGAGCCGAATCCAACTTATACTAGAACTGAAAGCTGTACTGCAAACTATACAAAGCATTGTAAAAGGAAATGAACCGATATAATGTTCAAAATAAAGAAAATGTTGAATACCTTTCGGTAAATTAAAGTTAGGACAGGTGTCATTGTCAGCGTCACACAGGGCTTCTTGCTGCGTCAGCGTGAACTCGCATTGCTCCATATGCTTATCCGTTAGCTTCTCTACTTCTGGATCCGAACTGGTAACGTTTTCAACAGGCAAGTCCTGCAGCAAACAACATATTAAGAGCATAGCTTGCTTGCTTGCTTGTGTGCTGCAACATACTATTTACGCTATATTTCTTTTAAACTTTTGCAAACCAACATTAAGTGATGTACATATCACTTGGGGAAGCGAGTTTCAATGTTTTGCTGCTAGAATAACAAAAATGCGGCCATTATACTAAGTACTATGTGCAGGTATCTGAAGAAGTAAAATAGTAGATCTGAGAGGTATTTTAGTAGGAAAAAGAAAATTGAATTTATGTCAAAGATAAAGACAAAGGCAAGGATTATTAAGAAAATTATAAAGAAGACAGAGGATGTGAATATTACGTAGATGCCTATTTGTACCGTCGACAGCGGTATTAATGTCCTTAGCTGCAAAATGTTTAGAAATACTGCAAATGGTAATTTGTAGTTGGAGTAGTTGTAATTTTATTAATAAATACAGAAAATAAAAGCGAGGAAGGGCACTAGTAGTCAGATTGCACCATTTAGCTAAGTTTTTATTGGCTCTAACACACAGTGATCGCCCTTCAAGTAGGAATTGAACCAAGAGACAACCGGAGTAGATTTGTAGAATACCTAATAAGACGTCCAAATCAGCAGATTGAAAAATGCTACAGAATTCTAAAAGGACTAACAGAGTAAGTAATTTAACACGGATAGTTAAATTACTTACCATGCGTAAATCGCCGGCGACTTAATAAATGCTGTAACTTTGACTCCCTCGCAGCCTAGTTGGTAGTGTGGCCAGCTGCTGTGAACAGGGGTTTCGATTCCCGCACTGGACAAATATTTATGTCATAATATAAACGTTTGTGTTTGTCTTGAGTCTAGGAGTATTAACATATGTATGATATGTATGTATTTACAAAAAAAAGTACTATTTATGTATTTGTGTCCATTGTCTGGTATACCCATAACACAAGCTTTGCTTACTTTGGGGCCAGACGGCGATGTGTGTAATAACCAAAAAATATTTATTTATTTATTATTTAAAACTGTGCTAAATGGGCTAAAACTAGATTGAAAAGGACTAAGAAGATGATTACGATGTAAGTAATTAGGCAATTGTTTACTGATAATATTTTTATATACCATCGATGTAATAGGCAAAAGCAGAATAGATATAGGGCTGAAGTTTGTAACAAGAAACAGGATTGGATATTTTTAGAAAAGCTACGAGTACAACAAACGCCGTTTTCGACGAAACTAAAAGGTTAAAATATAAACTCATGCGTAGTACTAAATAGATGACCCCTATTACTAAGTTAATTCCACGGTTGTAACTTCTAGTTTACTTAAATAATAATATCATGGCCTATTTTAAAGAAAAACATTTTATTTCAATAGTAAACACCAGTAGGCTAAGTTAAATCTGTACTAACAACCAACTGCAGTTGTGCGAACCGCCGGTTCCACTGGTTAGTGAGTCGGCGGATGAGCAGCGTCTGCACGCGCGAATCTTTTGAAAGATAAAACCGCGTACGCAGTCGGCGGCCGCGTCCGCAACGCGCCGTGCATGGCGACCACTCGCTCCACGGCGTCACCGAACAATCGCCTACTCGGTTGTCCTACAAATAAACAAACATTGCACCCAGGATTTTTTTAAGTAATTATTTTATGCTCAGTGGGTAATGACAATGACCCGACTGCTGAATCGAGGGTTCGATTCCCGTACAAAACTAACATTTATGTGAATATAAGTTGTTATAGTAGATCGTAGTTAGTTATTTCATCTGTATGTACTAACCTTTAAATTATTTATCGGGCAGGGCTTGTTATCCCACGTACAGGGAAACTTACTCTGGACAGCACTTGCTGTACTATTAAAATTGAGATGAGGACTTTATTTATTTATTTATTATTTGTGCTTGCCTTGAGACTGGGTGTTTTCTATGTATAAGATATATATTTACAAAAAAAAATTTACTAGACAAAGATACAAATTAGTGAGAGCACAAAAGTTTGAGGTTACGTGTTGAAGTACACCTTGATGCGTCGCGCGCCGTCGGGGTGCGTTTTTTTTTGTCTAGTAAACAAGGTCCATAATGTGTAGCTATCTCAAAAATGCCGCGTCGCGTCTTGGTCTGAGCTGACCCTAATCTTTGCTAAGTTATTTATTATTATTTATATGTATTTAAATTAATAAAACTTTGAACAGTCTTATTATTTTTTCTAATTAAACATACATGGGCCATTGGACCCTCAGCGCTTAGGTAGTACAAACGGCCATATTGATACAAGACTGTGCGAGAAAAAGGCAATACTTGTAACACTAGGGGTATTTTTCGTGTGTTACCAAACCTTTAAAATCTTATCCCTTCTTGAACAACCCCATACTGTAGTAGTCCATATTGAACGTTGACAGACACATTCTACAATTACCAAAGCGAAAGCGAGTTTCTTTGATCTCGCGGTGTGATGTGAGGATGAACCTACCGCTGGTGATTTCTCAGAATTAAACCCGTAGCGAACAAACACACTTTTGTTTGATAATATAATGGATACTGGTGTAAAGAATTGATTACGTAGAAATTGTAAAGTCGTGGACGTCAACGTTGTAAATTAAAAAAATATACTTACCACAAAAAACCAATCAAAATTGGTAGCATTAGCGGGCACACTCGGGGGTCTGCAACAAAAAGTGATAATCTTCAGATAACACTCCGAAAAAGTACCTGTATACTTTATAGATTTATTTATTAGAAATCAGCTACACAGTTCATTAAGGGTTATGTTTAGGGAGTTAAATAGCCTTTTTCTGTTAATTTATCTAGTAGATTCAGATCATACATACATACATATATGCATAAATGTTGCCTCAACTGCACTGCAGGCCAGAGGCCTCTCTTGGGAAAAGGAGGACTTAGGCCATAGTCCAACACGCTGGCATTGTGCGGGTTGGCGGAAGTTGTCTCGCTAGTAGCGATACAACTTCCGCCAGTCATAAGCCAGTCATAAGGCCCCAAACTTGGCTTAACGACTGCTGTCATAGAAAAATGACAAGGACTGACGATTTCAAGTGTACGAAACACAGAGAAAGTAAGAAAGATTAGTCACTAGGTACCTACTGATCACTCATGAAGTTGCTTGACTTCGCATATCGTCAAGGATAACTGCCACATGATAAATGTAAAATAATGTTACCGCACACATGGTCCATCAGCACACGGTCGGGCCTGGCTCATCACTGTCCGTGCGCGGAAGCCGACGTGACAGCGTTTGTGCGCGCGCGGCCCTAGGTAATGCCGCGTGCGTGCACGTATGCCGCACCCCTCGCACGGAGACCACTCTGACCATGGAGACACGGCACATGGACCCGATGATTCAGCAGGGTCTGGCTCGTACTCTGATATGGTTCTTTGACGTAGATAACAATAAAATCAATGACTTATAACTTAAGAATCATGATACCCGACTTTGAAAGGATGGAAACATATTATTAATTTATTATTAAGGACCGTACCCATACTACGTCACCGGTTTTAGGTGTGAGGGGTCTCTCATCTCTAGCACACTTGGTCACGTAGTTTTCTTGGAAGATGTAACAAAAAATCGACGGTCGTTCAAATTATTAAAATACTTTTTATATAGGTCTATTTAAACCTATTGCAAACAACCATCGAATACTCAGCTTGTGGGCCACTCTGTCGAAAACATTTGCCTACAGTTAGTGTGATACTCAAAATACTTAAGCAAACCTTCGTTACTAAAGTGGCCCATCTAACGCCACTTTAGCCTGCTAACTTTTTCATAATCCACAAACGCTACACTGATAGGCAGATTATATTCCTATGTGTTACTGTGGTACTAAAACCTTTTCGCAAATTGGCCATTCAGGAGACCAAAAGTAGTCAAATCTGCGTTCGGACGGTCTGCAAAGACCCTTGAAAACAAAGCCATACCATTATTGGTACCATTATATGTATGGCTTAGAAGGGCTATGGATCTATAATTCTTCAATAAGGTTCAAGAAGAAACAATCTACAAGTTTACAAAGAAAAATCACACTTTTACCAACTACGCTCCAATTTAAGACAGATTGACTGCAAAAAGAACAAAATATGACGCTTATTATGAGGTTAACATATTTTAAGGATAAATTACCCTACTTTTTGGATAAAAGAGTTGATTCGGAGCGAGATCTTGATATGCCTCATTCCTTTTTTAAAACTTTATCCTATGGTAAGTTGTCTCAATATTTTAAGTGCATATACATTCTATAAACCTTTTAACCTCTAAACCTCATAAGATGTACCACATCGTTGGGTACCTGGGCGCTTTCCCAAGTAGAGGTGCCCTAGAGCACTTATTAACATACACTTATAAACAGTCACTGAGACTCCCCCAAAGTCTCGCGCCAAAAATCCCGATAAAGCTATAGAAGCCGTTGTGGACCAGTAAGAGTAAGCCTTTAAGAAAAGCTACCTGCAGTTGAGCCTCGGTCCGTGACAGCGTCGGTAGTTGGTGAGCTGTTTACGACATGCGTCTGCGATGGCCCGCACCGGCGACACATAATGTCTCTGACGCGAGGATCGACCCACGCCGCACGTCACGCTGCACGGGCCCCACGCACCCCAAGTGCGAAGCGCACACGATCCACCACCACTAACTCCAGATTCTCTAGTCTTCTCTCCACCTGTCTCTAAATTTACGAAAAGAAACTCTACTAATATTATAAATGTATAAGTTTGTTTTTTTGTTTCCCAATCACGTCGCAACGAATGAACCAATTGAGCTGAAATTAGGTACAGTTGTATTATGTTAGTTGTGTTTGTATTAGTTAAAGAGACGGAGAAGGACATAGGCTCCCATTTTATTTTAGATAATGCCTCTCAATATAATGCTTGCTGTGACTCTCCTTTTGGCCTTCATAGCCAAATGGTAAAAACGGGACACTTATAATTTCCTCGTGTCCGCCCTTGTGTCCGTCCATTCGCCCTTATGACACACTCTTATAACTTCGCCAACTAAACAAAATGTTTTACAAGAAGGTGTCTTGTGTAATGTTTGTTACCACACAGTTTTGTAAGGAAAATATAAAACCGATTTCTTTAAGGATACATTGAACTGAGGAATAAAAAATTTCCATTAAAATAATGCATTTGAGGTTTTTTAATAGCTTATTTGCTTTAAGATGTATATTTTGCAAGCAATTGTAATAAGCTTCTCCTTTGTGGATTCTAATAAATTCAGTAAGTATGAAATCTTTCAGAATTGTGTAAGCAATACCCTTGATTCTTGCTACTGCTGGGTAGCACTATTATCATCAACACCATATCATCCTGTAGGCATCCACTGCTGAACGTTGGCCTGTTTCCACGATAAAGTGAGTCTCAAGCCCACTGCATCCAGTGGCTACCTGGGGTTCTAATTATTCGCCACCTTGCGGAACCTTTTCGGTAACCTTTTCTTTACGCTTATCATTTACACGACCGATGTGACCTGCCAGTGCATCACAATCGCGACGTGTATCCTCTTAAAGCTACCTTATTATGTGATGGTGATAAGCAGCACATAGTGGAGACAGTATATGTAACAATTAGTTTAAGTTTACCCTTATTGTACTGGTTTTAACCAAATAAATATTTTTCTTTCTTTCTCATTGTGATGCACTGGCAGGTCACATCGGTCGTGTAAATGATAAGCGTAAAGAAAAGGTTAAGGTTATCACTCGTTAATAAGTTAAATAAAAGATATTCAAAATTTTGCCGTAAATTGTACGCCAGTTCAAAGTTACATCGCCCAGTCGATCACGATCTCTCAGGAACGCATTCTTTGAGCGGCCGGACTGTACTATTTATATTGCTCTGACGTCCTAAGACGTTTACGTTCATAAAGATTATACACTCCTAAGCGGAGTGACGTATAGTGACGTTGTGCGCAAACAAAATAGGTACATAGTACCAACCAGAAAGGAAAAACATCTAGGGTTGCAACAAATGCGATGTAGCACTAGGGATTTGAGAGTGTCGTGGTACAGCAACCCAACTCTTAGGCATTAGTATTGCCAGATACCGTACTATAACGTCGTGCCCAATAAATCGACTTCTTGCTGGACGTGATAAGGCTTTGTGCCGCAGCACATCTACCAATATGTGACGTACCAATACGTTGTTCGCATCAACGTGTGAAAAGATCGTTTATGCTATGATGACTTCTAGATAACTACTCCGATGCATACAAACATGGTAAGGCACAAAACCGACCACTAGAATCGCAAGTCTTCTCGTAGAGGCGCAGTCGCGTGAGTCTCAGTCTTGCGAAAGGACGCATCTCATCGTTGGTGCCGTAGAATGGTGAACGAACGTCGCGCGGCCAGTCCGGACGCAGCGCACGCACCGGAGCTGGTGGCACCGTTGGCTGACGGGACGACTGGTGACAAACGCAGTTCCTCTCAAAAGTCAAAAATCATCGCTGTATGTACTCCTAAATTTCAGAGTTATACGACACCCCAAAAATTATTCTTGGTATACGTAATCCAAACATCAGTTTCCACTTTGTGAAAAAGCAAAGTTATTTGATATTTTTTCAGCAAATACACTTGCCATTATACTATTGTACAGTAGAAACATCCATGATATGGATGGATGATATGGTTGTGTTACAAGTGGTTAACAGCAGTTATCTTACAGAATACGTGATCATAACATCAGTTCCCGTGAGTCATAAGGATACAGAGGTACAGTCGTGGTCTCCACCTCTTAGCCAGTCTTAGGCGACCGCCCACCACTCGGTCCACCTCCCACAGGCGAAAGCCTAAAGCCAGAGGAGCGTGGGCCAACATCGGCCAATGTATACTTGTAGCATAAGACTGACACAGCGGAAAAGACCCTGACTGTACCTACTTATTATGATAGTGTATTTGTTATTGCTGATCTCTAATGCAGAGTTTACATGGGTGTTACAGATTAACGTAGATACGTCAATGTTTTATTCAGGAAATACTGTCAAATGTTACAATAGAAATTGACTCACAGTATATGAGATCCCACCATCAGTACCCGCGTCGTAAGGGTACAGAGGTAATGTAATAGACTTTCGCCAAGTGCAGTTAGCATTACAGAGTTCCAGAGCAGATACACCCATGATCCAGTCGGGAGAAGGCGCCAGTTTAGCCGCAAAAGACACTAGATGATGCCTGGCGTCTACACGAAACACTGCAAAAGTGCTTGGCGTTCCAGCACCTTCTACTTGCTGCCACGATATGCCACGAGCTTTTATTATTGTGCGAATATGGTCACTCTGGGGACAAGATGTTTTTTTTTTTTAATACTCATGTCATGTTTTAATTCTAAAACACTAGGGATTTACAATCTTAGATAATCTTTCCTATACCCAATACTCTGAAATACTTATATCATGGGCGTAACCAGGAACACCCAGGGTAGGGCAGCTACCCTACCCTAGACTGCCCAAAGTGCTTATATTATTATTAATTATAATATTTTTAATCTTTCGGATTTTGCCTTGTCTGAATAATTTTTTTCATCGGAATACATCATTTTCTACGAGGTCTGTCCTGCCCTAGCTAAAAAGCTAATTACGTCCATGACTTATATTGTAATTGCATTTGGTGTAGATCGATATCATTAATAATTCTATTTATATTATGATAAATGTGAAAAATTGACAGTTAGTATGGTTGATGGAGTATCAACACACCACAACTATTAACACCATAGGCTAAATTTTAAAATGGAAATAGTTTATAGTCTCAATTAACACATAGGCTGAATTCATATAGACTTCCTAGTTAGTAGTGTGTGTGGCCGGCTACAGTGCCGAGAGTGTGGGGTCGATTCCCGCTCTAGACAAACATTTATGTGATAAACATTTGTTTTTTTTTTTTGAGTCTGTGTGTTTTTTTGTAAATACATATATATATCATACGTAAATATGATATAAATGTATTTACAAAAAAGTGTATAAGTATTGGTATCCGTTGTCTGGTTTTCATAATAAAAGCTTTGCTTAGTTTGGGACCAGATGGCGCTGTGTGATATGTCCAATATTATTATTATTATTATATTAAATATAGCTAGAGGTACTTGATGATACCTCACAAACACTCACCTCCGCCTTTAGTTCCTTCTCGAGCGCAGTGGTAGCACCCACGTCGGCTAGTTCCCGTAGACCAGCGCTGGCCACGCGGCCCTCTTGCCACACGCGGTGCTGTGCAGTATGCGACGCACCGATCAAGTCACCAAAGTGTGCACGCGCGCTTGAAGGAGGGAAGTCGCGCGGGTGCGTGTTTCGAGACCATATTCCCTCAAACGTTACCTGTGAAAGGTCAAATCAAACAGTCGATAAAAACACAATCAATAAAACAATTTTGAACAATTAAATTTGGGTAAATCTCAACATAAGACATGATTTTTTAGATTCTACTAAATTTAATTCTGTTGTTGAAGAAAGGACGTTGTCGCGGTTCCAAAAATATATTTTCAAAAGAAGTAGGTAAATGAAGACAAATATGGCTTGTTACGATAGCAATTTCCGCGACTATGACAGTGAATCTTTTATTTCTGACGCTTATAACTTTCTCTAATTATAATACTGCCATGTGTGGATTATGGAGAAAACATGAGGCCCAGAAGAAAATATGAGCACAGTAAAATTTTCCTCGGTGGGCGATAATAGTGGTTTCATGGTGGTCCCATGGGAAAAGATTTGGTATTATACAAACATGACAAATATAAAATAAAACTTGATGTAACATGCCTTGTAAATGTCATTAAAATCGATGAAAAGATATCCTTATAGCTCTATAAGGCTTAGACACGCGAACGGACGGAAAAAGGGATATGATGACAAAACTAAGTATTAAGATCCCATTCTTTTCATTTGGCTACGGAACCCTAAAAATACCATATTCGAATAGTAAGTACGCAGTATCTAAGTACCTCATACTTGGCTTCATCGCAGGCACAGCATGGTTCAACTATGGGTGGCTGGCGCGCGAAGCTGGTACTTGAGGGTGGCGCAGCACACAGCTTGCGCGCCAGCACAGACTCGGTATGACCAGCCGCGGGGCGAGCTCGAGCGACCAACCGCACGCAAATGTCCGCTGTGCTCAGAGGCGCACTCCAAATCACCTGTAAACAAAATTGGTAAGTTTTTGATAGTGAAGTGATGTCTTTTATGATGTATGTTGCGTAGGTTTATCGTGTCGTACGGTTTTCAAAATAAGTTTTTGATAATGGAATCATTTGTGTTGTGTTAAAGTGCCAAAGTGGTTTATATCGCTTCGTATGAATTTCGAGATTTTTCTATTGACTTTGAACCAAATAAACAAAGTTTCAAAGTTCAAAGCTAGAACAGAACGAAGTAAATTCCTGGTGTAGGTGTTGTAATAAACATAGATCTTGTTACAGAATATTTAAATAAATATAAATGAAGAGATCCGACGACTGTGTGACTGTGACGACGAACCAAAGTCAACGACATAGCCGAGCACAGAATAAGGTAGACCAATGACCTAAAAAGTGGATGAATTAAAAAGGCGGGGACGGATTATAGTGGATTAGGGAAGGCCTATGTTTAACACTGCATAGCCATAGGCTGATTGGTTGATTTCAAAATACTTGCGTACCTGGATCTCAGTTTTAGGATGTGCTGTAGCATTATCGACTGCTGGTTTGCAGTACTCTCGCTGCTTCGTCTGAGCGTCATATGCTTGGAACGAGCCGAGAGAATAGTTGCCAGCATTTACATCACCGTCCGCGGGCTCCTCAATCTCAGCCCATATAGTGAATCCAATGAAAGGCGTTGGTCCCTGCCCGCTGTCCACTCCTTGGAGTGATACTGTACGAAAATGTTGGTATTATATAATAAACTCTGTCTTGTAAGTGTGAGGGGTTGAATGAAATAGGGTCGGTCATGTTGTAGGCACACATGAACTTAGGTATCATGAGAATTTATATTTTAGGTAAACTTTTTAGGGTAGGTACTGTAGAGGTTTTGACCTCTTGTTAAGTGTAAAGGAAGTAAATATGCTAGCGAACGTTTTTCACGCAGCAAATACCTCGTAGTGGTTTTATGAAAATATAATAGATGGTGTCAGTGCGTTTTTAAATAAAAACAATTGGAATTTAGAGTTTGTCAGTATTTTTATATATTGATTGACATTCGAGTAAAAATTATAGATCGGACAAGTCTATATAAATTTGGAGGGTCGATTCATGTCTCTATCAGGGAGCCCTAAAATTTGTAGAATGACCTAATATTGCCAGTAGACTTAGGGTAAGATACTCCAGTATCCAAAATGCACTAAGCATCGCCATTCAAATTAACCAATGTACCGACACGATGACCCGAAGCCTATTGAAGGATGGCCTAATGAAACAAGACGTACTGCAGATAAGTTTAAAATTGTATAATTATTCTCCTAGGTAGTAGGTGAGTCTAAAGGATGTATGCTCTTGTGGCGATGAAAAGAACATCTGAATACATAAAAGAACTCCCGATGTCGTCTTTTTATTAGCAGAGATCCCGATACCTAATAAGAAATAGGTAGAAGCAGCTTCTTTACGCCCCCGCACGCTGCATATGGTAGAGTGCGCCGTTGTCTGCTAAAACAGGTAAAAAAGGGATAAAGGTAAATTATTTAGCAATAATGACTCTAAATGTCCAAGAGTTATCTAGGAGAATGTCAGGTGATTGGTCAGAGGTATTAAGAACCCTCAATGAACTTGAGGTGCACATTGCAGTAATGGGTTTCGACAAAGAAACAAAGGGTCGGCAGGTTCTGGAATTGTTATTGCCAGATCACTGGCGCAATTATCTCTCGGTGCATAAAAAATTAGATAAAAGCACAACGTATGAAGACATTTTAAAATGCATTAGGTCTAAAATGGAGCCTAAGGATCCTATGCAAGTATTCTATGATATGGCACAGCATGCACAGGAAGGTGTAGAGCTATACTTGTATAGACTTTTGGCACAGGCGGCGAAGTGTAATGTCACCAATGAGGACATTATAACACGACGATTTGAATCGAGCGTATTATCCCAGTGGCAGGAAAAAATTATACCCTTATATATATTTAAGCTTAAGAATCTCATTAGGGTCGTTGAGAAGATGGCAGATAATCCTGTAAATAATTGTAAAAATGTAAATAGTGTTGTCCAAACGGTAATTCCTGATATTAATTCTAGCCACCCGCGGAAAGCTGGTTATCCTTGGAATAAATCGGCAAGACCATCGCCCTGGAGAAAACATAATCGTGTTTACGAAAAGAAAACTTACGGAACCTTTTCCGAAGAAAGAGAACCAAAGAGAGGTTGGAATAAATGCCGAGATTACTACCAACCAAAGTTTTATAATAGTAGAAAGTCTGTAAAGAGGGAACATGGGCAGATGTGGTCAGGTATAGAATCAGCAGGAGGCTTAAACAACAACGATATTGAGAATCGAGAATGTGTTGTTAATTTTAATACGATTAGGAATGCACCTAATCTCGTGAAGATTCCGATTACTTTACGTGGAAATAGGATACCGTGTATCCTGGATACAGGATCGGAGATATCCATTTTGCCAGAAAGTATTTTCCACAAATTATTCGCAGAGGAAGATGTACGTGAAGAAGAAGGAGTGCGAATGACTTCGGCTAACGGTACACTGAGCCAAGGATATCGATTGCATAGCATCGATATCAAAATTGCAGAAAAAGTCTTTGAAGTACCTAGACTTTATTGTTCTTAAAGGTTGCAAATTTCCAATTTGAGGTCTTGACTTTTTGCATAAGTACAATTGTCATATTGACTTAATGAAGCAAAATGTATATATTGGCGATAAGGTAATAGTATCGTTTCTTCAATTAAAGCCACATGTCATGGATCCAAGTTCGAAGAATGTATACAATGTGCTGGCTACAAATGTAGTGAAGGATAGGGCAGATAGTGTTTTAATGGTGGAAGATAGGGAGGAGATGAGTATCTCAAAAGAGTGTTATAGGGCCGAGCAAGGAGAGTTGGACTCTAAAACTAAGCAACCATGTGCTCAAGCATCAAGTAGGAAGACTAGACAAAAGTCGCGAGGCAACCGTGCAAAATCTGGCAAATTGGTTAAGAAAGAGAATAAAGCCGGGAAAAGCTACTTAGAATATATGTATCTCATTGTATTGTTGATTATTTCCTTCTATGGTAAGATTTGCTGCCCAAGCAACAGAAGGTAAGGAATCATGGTCGCATGAAGTCGACGAGGGTAAGTGGCAAGCACGTAAGGTTACCACTTACATATATGAGGTGTGTTAATTTTTGCCACATGGTAAGGAAGAGCTACGAAAACTTCCGCCAAATAGATAAATTACGAAGGTATATTAATATTTTCTTAGGAAAAGTTAGGCAAAGGATAATGCGAGCGCAGCAGCAACAAAAAGTTGTATTTGATCGTCGGGCGAAACCGAAAAATTTGGTAGGAGATGTAGTATTGTTATATTTTGATAAAAGACGAACAGGGTTCTCATATAAATTAAAGAAAATTTATAAGGGTCCGTATGAGATTGTTAAGTTAGTTAGGCATAACAATGCGTTGTTGAGAAATGTACGTACGGATAGACAGGTAGGTCCTGTACATTTTAATAGGTTAAAAGTATTCCGTCCGAGATTAACCTTATGAATAGGTAAAGTCAACCAATTTACTTGGAAAATAAATAAATGGACAGATCGATTTATTTATATATAGTAATGAAGTCAGGGTATAAAGCTAGTCAGGCTAGTTTTAGTTAACTTTTTTGACTAGATAAGCTTTTCAAAATTCAGATGGTCTAGTAACGGACATTGTTAATATTCGAATGGTAATTTAGGTATTTTAGATGGTTTAGGTAGATTTTTTTCAAAATTCAGAAGGTCTAGTAGCGGACATGATTAATATTTGAATGGTAATTTAGGTATTTTAGATGGTTTAGGTAGATTTTTTTTTAAATGTAGAAAGTCTAGTAGCGGACATTGGTAATATTTGAGTTGTAATTTAGGCTTATAGATTATTTAGGTATGTGTGGGTTTGCTAAACTATACTAGGTAAGCAAGAAATACTTGAGAGAAATAGGTAATTTCCTAAAAGTTTAGAAGTTTGAAAGTCAAACTTAGGTAATAGGTATTGTATTTTATCGGATAACTTTTCATGATATCCTATAATGACATTTCATTATCGGTAATAATAATGAAATGTCATTATAGGATATCATGAAAAGTTATCCGATAAAATACAATAGGTATAGAATGTAGGATGCTTATTGAAGTTGTCATAGCAATAAAGGTTTGCTAAAGCAAAGATTGGAGGAGTGAGCCATGTGATTTTAGTTGTCATGACAACGTAAAATAAATAGGTTATTTTCATTTTTGTTGTATTATAATGGTTGGTAAATATGTCAAAATAAGGTTTTGCTACAAATAAATAGTTAGAAGATAGAGAGTAGAAGAAATATGATAGAAGAAGGCTGTAGCCTAGCCATAAAGCGGAGTATAGAAACGAGTAAAGCAGGAAGAGAAGGTCACCAACTCATGAGTAACTTGTACCTTGTACTAAGTATACGCTGGAGGTTAGTAAATATTGTAGGAGCATAGATTGAGGTAAAAAGAGTTCATAGGAAACGAGGGTTTGGTAAGTTGATAGTTGTAGGAAGTAGTCATACTAGTAGGATTTAGTAGAGAATTGTAGGAATTTTAATAGGTGTAGGTTATTTTGTTGAATAGTTCAGTAGGGTTTGATATATGAGATTTTGTTAGAAAAATACAAAGTCTTCATATGAAAATAGGTCAAGCATAGAGAAGTTTGAAGTAGGATAAGGTTCCGTAGGGAATTTGTTATTGTTAGATGTGTGTAGGATGACAGTAAAGTTAGTTTAGGACGACGAACTCAGAGGTCAAGGTTATATTTGTCAATAGATAGGGCTAAGACAGATTGATGCTAGTCGGTAGTAGGGTTCCGTAAAGTATTTCATTTTATTTTATTTAATTATTTTATATTAAAAGATAGGATTTCTTAAGTTAAGGTTCCTTAAGATTAGTAAGTTAAGTATGGATAGTTTCCACTAGGAAAAGGGTTAGATGATGTCAAGAGGAGTTTTATTTTATTTAAGTAAGGTTCCGTAGGTAGATTTTTATATATAAAAAGGTATTGTAAAGAGTGAATTGATTTGAGGAGATATAGGGTTCTGTATATAGGTTTTTGCATCTTATAAATATATAATGGCATAAAATATTGTCAAGGGTGAATAGGTATAATGTGTAGGGATCCGTAGGTAAATAATCTAACGATAGATTGATGAGTAAAATAGGTTAGAGCCAAGTGCAAACCATTGATATTTTAAAGGTATTATAATGAGACATATGGTTGAAAGTTGTTTAGGTCAAGGGTGATCTGTGTCAAGCGTGATCCGGACCAATGGTATTGGAATAGTGATTATGGTCGAGTGAGATTTAGGTCAAGGGTGATCTAAGTCATTAGGTATAATCCAAATAGGATCCAAGTAGGATTAGGGCCAAATATGAGCCGTAGGTGCAAACCGGACTCAGAATCTGTTTGCAATTCGTGTAAACAAAAATGACCTTGACACGCGTCTTTCGCTTTGTTAGTCTATGCAACATATACATAAATACGCATAATATTTCTCATTGTAAATTTGAAATTTTGTAGATTTTAGGTTTAATCAGAGTCGTGATTTGAAAACCAGTTAAAGAATGTGACAATAAAGGTAATCATGTAAGTATTTTAATGATTTATGATTAAATTACCAAAAAAAGTGAACATTTAGTAAAGTTAGGTTATGTTTACAAGATTTGCACAGAGATTTTGAGTCAGGTTTATAGTATTTTTTTTAGGTAGGATAGCAATTCCTATCCAGGTAGTCAAGTGTGAAACTTGAGAAAAAAAAAAAAAAAAAAAATATGTCAAGGGTGAACCTTGAGAAAAAAAATTTTTTTATTCGTTTTCCAATCGAAAATGAAACAGGGTTAAGCTTCGAGGTTATATGATAAGTATTAGGTATTAGGGTCAAGTATGAGTAGGAATGAGAATTCATAGGAAGTAATTTACGCGTTCGTTGTTTTTTTTTAAATGCGAACATGACATATGACTTTAATGAATAAAGGACATAAAGGTAATGGTTTTTATTAGTATATTGTATTAATAAGTTAGGGTAATTAAAGGAAATGACTCCATCCTAAAATAATTGTTATAGTTGTTAATGAATTTTATTATTAGTTAGAAAGGTAAAAGGAAAGTTGTAAATGGAATGTAATGTGTAAAAGATGTTATTTTCTTCATTTTCTTATGAAGGTAAAGTAAAGGTGTTATAATTTGAAAATATGCGCGATAGGATATACATTGAACTTCTTAAAGAAAAAGAAACTTTGTTTAATTATAATTCAGGTAATCAAAGTTTATGAGATTCTTAGGATGTATGGTACATATTTGATGTAAAATAAATATTCTTTTAGTTGATGAATTTATTAATTGTTAAGGAGTTATAGGTATTTAGTAAAGTTGTTTATTAGTTAATTAGAAATAGAATAAATATGAGGTACGAGGTTTATAAAGGCTAATGCAAGCCAAAAATAGGAGTTTTAGTGTTACTGCAACATGTAAAGTAAGTTAGGTAGGTATTGCACTTAATGCATGGTGATGCGCTACCAAGTCTAGTTAAGATAAGTATCTTAATAGTGTTTTTAACTTTGAATTTTTGGATGAAAAAGTATAAACGAGTATGAAGGATCATTGTATTTATAGATTATTTATTAATTTTTTGTTGGCCTTCCTATTCAGAAATATTCAGTAAAGAAGAAGCTGAGTTAGGGATCAATTGTAGGTCGATACGGGTAGGTTCTATAACGCGATTTGAATTTAGAATTAAATGAACACTGGTTGACGCGAATGATTTATTGAGCTGCATTACAGTTTTTAACTTGAATTAAAAGTGATAAATGTAAATGGAAGTTAAGAGGACGAGAGATTTTGTTTTATGAGAATAACTAAAAGATGTTTAAAGTAAAGTTAGGTATAGGTTCAATTGTGATTAGCTTTTGTTTTGCTATATTGAATTGGTGATAATGTAATTAACGTAGGTTGAAAGGGTATTGTAGTGTATAATATTTTTGAAGGTTAGTGTTCGATATTTAAACAGGTTAGTGTTCGATAAGGAGGTAGGTAGTGCCATGTCTTTGGATCCTTATCGTGGTTTATCCGGAGGAAAATCAACTAAAAATCCTAAATGGATTCTGATTTAGTTAATTTACCATTTGCATATGGTTTGGCATCGCGTGACGAAGTGTCCCGGTTTTAGGTTCAAATCAGTAGGGTAATGTAGATTTCCCGCTATTTGTGATCTCGATGGGTAGTTTATAGGTAGCGAATAGTAAATTATACGCAACGAGTTGCTATAATTTTCTGGCCGAACGGTGGGAAATATGTAGAGGTTACGACCTCTTGTTAAGTGTAAAGGAAGTAAATATGCTAGCGAACGTTTTTCACGCAGCAAAAACTTCGTAGTGGTTTTATAAAAATATACTAGATGGTGTCAGTGCGTTTTTAAATAAAAACAATTGGAATTTAGAGTTTGTCAGTATTTTTATATATTTATTGACATTCGAGTGAAAATTATAGATCGGACAAGACTATATAAATTTGGAGGGTCGATTCCTGTTTTTATCAGGGAGCCCTAGAATTTGTAGAATGGCCTAATATTGCCAGTAGACTTAGGGTAAGATACTCCAGTATCCAAAATGCACTAAGCATCGCCATCATTGCGATTAAATGTAGATATTAACCAATGTACCGACACGACGACGGCGTATAGAACTTTTTTTCAAAATCTATGAAAGGTGTTAATTTTAAATCAATCAAATTTTATGGGCACTGCTTGGCCAAAAATGAGCATTCTTCTTTTCAATATCTATATAAAATGCAATATTTGATAATACCAGCTTCTTGGTCATAGAATGGTGTCTATAAAGCTGGCGTAGCCAAATCATAAGGCGGCGATGCGACTTAAGCCATTATTTTTTGTTTTTTTTACTATTTTTTTTCCATAAAATTGTTTTTTTTTTGTTCCACCGGTTTCCGAAATACCATGCTGCTAACTTTAGACAAAGCTAGCGTAGCCACTATCGTATCTCCGGACCTATTGCGCCTATCAACACGGAGTTTGCACCCTATTTTTTGCTATTCTTTTGCCAAAGAACTTATTTTTTGATCCATAGGTTTCCATGATACTATGATCCTATTAGCTTTCAGCAAAAGAATAGAGTGCAAACCCCGTGTTGATAGGTGGAATAGATTAATCAGTATTTAAAAACTTTATTAACTTAATTAGTACAGTAAAAATTTTTTACGTATTTATCTTCTTTAATATATACGTTCGCAAGAGAACGCCTGTATGGTCTAAGTAACTTTTTATATAAGCGAATGAATAAGCCGCAGAAAGATGTTTAATTGAAAAATTTGGCTTATCACAGAATAATAAGGCACTAAACAGACCAGTTGGAATATAAAATAACCAACTAACTCGGCGGTTCTTACTAGAAAGCCCTAATATAGCCTTTAAATATACTAGTTGCTCCTTGTATTTTACTTGTAGTGACTTTTAGTCCTGTTGCACATTTTCACGTCCAAAAAGACTTAGAAGAGGGCTTGTTTGTCATAAATTAGTTATTTTTAAAACTTTTAGGTTCTAGAGCAATGTCATCCATTTTTTGTTAATTAAAATCTTTTTTTTTAGGGTTCCGTACCTTTAAAAGGAACCCTTATAGAATCACTTTGTTGTCTGTCTGCCTGGCTTTTTGTTTGTCAAGACCCTTTTTCTCAGGAACGCGTGAAGGTATCAAGTTGAAATTAACATTACTCAAGATCGCGTGGTGGTATCAAGTAGAAATTAATATCAAATTTTAAAGCCTACGGCCACTTGAAGTATGTAAAAATTAAGCTTCTAAGTCAATGCAATAACAAAATATGCCTTAAATACGGTAATTTTTGACACAAATAAATCTGAACCTATGGGGTACTTCCCGTTGACCTAATCATGAAATTTGGCAAGAAGCAAGATCTTATATCACAAATATAGGAAAAAATCAATAACTGATAAATTAAGGCATTAACCTGTGAGACTTGACCTCATGATGGCAAAACTGTACGTAAGTTTGTACGGCACCCCCGGTGCACGGGCTAGACACGCACTTGACCGGTTTTTTTAATTAAAAAAAACATTTTCACATTAAAACAAGGCTTAAATTTCCTTTCGATGTTACACGTTTGTAGTAGGAAAATAGATATAAGTGTTTACTTTTTTTTAACATAACTTGAAAGTAACAAGAGTTTTAAATACCTAAATAAATCATATAAAACAATATATTTTAAAAAGCCCATGAATTTAACACAGGTATTGTGGCCAATTTCATCAAAAAACTTACAGTCGCAGTGTAAATTACAAACACAACATGCAATAACAACATTTCATTCATTATCAAATTGTGTACGAAATATTTAACCGCCATCTTCATTTCTAAACTTCTATTTTATTATCCCATTGTCAGATAGCCATAATAATTAATACTTTAACAATACTCAATATAACTTTACGAAGCCCAGGAATTTATTTATTATTGTATTTTCTTAATCGTTTGTGAACTGACAAGATTATTTCAGTGCCAATCAGGGCTAGTTTAAGGCTTACCTACATCTCCTGTAATGTGCAATTAGTAATTTCAAAGATAACAGGTTCTGAGGTGGTTAAATTTAGATATATCAGGGAAAAGGGTGAATTTATGTATTTTTTTTCATTTTTCGACTTTAAGTAGGAATGTGAAACCCTACGAAATGTCAGTCGCGTGTGTGGTGTATCTATTGTATTGGAATTTTATGTTTTATATTGTTTTTTTTTTTCTATTTTTGTGTGAAAATCTTAATGCGGTTCACAGAATACATCTACTTGCCAAGTTTCAACAGTATAGTTCTTATAGTTTCGGAAAAAAGTGGCTGTGACATACGGACGGACGGACAGACAGACAGACATGACGAATCCATAAGGGTTCCGTTTTTTGCCATTTGGCTACGGAACCCTTAAATGGTTTCTTAAAGTTAGCAATGAAATCGTATTATTTTGATAGGTTTTTTGTATTTTGAGTATTTTTGATGTGTTATTGATTTTATTTGAGTTTTTCTTATGTTCGTCTTGTGTTTTTGCTTTAGTTTTTTCTATTTACTTTTATACTTACATATAACAAAAAATACCGGTGTGTTGCAGAGATTGTCAGCCTAGATAAGAGCGTGTCCAGAACAAAGATCTGTCCTAGAATGGTTTTAGAACCTGTTCAAAACCTTTTTAAAACCTCATATGTTACTTGGGACACTGTAATTTGCCCTCATAACTTTTATTTTAGGTATTTTACCTGTATAAAGTTCTCCAGGTAGGAATAAGTCAGGATCTCCTGCAACGCTCAATTTATAGCGCAAGTCGGCTGTCAGAGCCTGAGATGGCGCACGCTCACACTGAGTGTCAAGTGAATCGGCATTGACGCCTGTTGATATTCGGTATACCAGGAAGACAGCAGTGATAAAGAGCAACATATTACCTGTAGCACAAAACGGTAGTATCACAGTCTAACCACTACTCATTGAATTCATCTCAAAATTTTTAAGCTGTGACATATGAATAATACCGAATAAATAATTTGAAATTCTAAAAAACTTTTTTAAGCAACTAAAGGATTAATAAAGACTTCATTATATTAAGCTGCCATGTGCATGTGATTGAGTTTATTTTGACGCACTAGCTAGATGCATTTTGTTATCTAGGTACCAACTCGACGTTTAGTCTACCAGTTTTAATCTGACGTAGGTAAGTGTGTTTTATTGTTATTTTTTTTAGAACTTCATGTATTTCACATTCAAGAATATAATAAAAATATAGTCTATCAATCCTTTAGTTGCTTAAAAAGATTTCTTAAGAATTACAAATTATTTATTATTTGCTTAAAAATAAGCAATTAACGGTTGAAAGCTAAATTTGTAACTTTTAACAATAACTTGTAAGAGCTTTAAATTATTAAAATACGGTTAACTGTTCCGTTGAATTAAGATCATTGCAGATCTATACTAATATTATAATATGTAATATACGGAAAGTAAAGTTTGTCAGTTAGTTTGTTTTTTTTTTTGAAAATTCTTTCACCGGTAAAAGATACTTTCATTCTGAGTGACACATCCTATATTTAATTGTGATTAATAATATTTTAATGTGAAATAATAAAATATATATATATATATTTGTTAATCAATTCCGAGAAAAACTGACTAATGAGTCGATTTATAGACGTGCGCTGTCTAGAAGGTTTGATATAGGTAAATGTAAATGAGCAAAAAAAATTTTTTTGTTTTTATCAAGGCGGTCTAAAATATAGAGGTAAATCGCACTAATAAATAAATAAAATAACTTAGTTTTACCTTGTATTACCTAGTAATTGAGAGAAAAATTTATTAAGAATTTCAGATGCATTTTTAAGGGTAAGAATAAAATGTACCTCATCATCAATAAGTATATAAAAATGAATCATTGTTTCTTTGTTTGTCTCTTTGTGGTAGATAAAATAAATGAAGCAAAATTAAAAACTTAGTAAAATATTAGATAGGTAAGTACATCACGAAATTAGATAAATATATTATCTTGTATCATTAATGCAGCTTTAATATTAAGAATACTGAACTAAATTAAATAAGATAATGAAAATGAATTATTATTACAAAGTCAACGTTCTACAAAATCCACTCAACCGATGTAAATGCAAACCTTAACACCAGCGTAAAACTAGATGCAATTTTCACTTACCTTTAATTTGCAATAATATCTATTTTATGTTATGAATCAGTTTATCACTCAATCATATTCAAAAATATCAAAAATCAAACAAAGACATTGAGCAAAGAACTTGCTAAAAAAAAGTCCGCGGCCGCCCGCCCTACCTGCAGGTTCGGCGGCGACTGAAGGGCGGGCGGGTATCAACATAATAGTTATGCGAAAGCCTTGGTGGAATAATTGAAACCTACTTTGGTTTTAGTTCATTACTTAGTGTTGAATCCTTTCAATAGATGGCATGAACATTTTTAAATATTCATCTAAGATACAAATAGGTACTAATGTACTTATTTTTGATAATTACATAATACATATAATTTACATACATAAATACAACACACATACACAGGCAAACACAAATATTTATCACATACATGTTTGTCCTGTGCAGCCAGCAGCATCTACCAAGGCAGTAAGTAAGTACTTTAACCAGTAACATCTAATTCCTTTAAACGAGCAATTCTTGTATATATGTAAATATATAATCTGATTCTCGGAAACGGCTCCAACGTTTTTCATTAAATTCAGTCTGCGGTGGTTTCGGGGGCGAAAAATCGATCTAGCTAGGTTTCATTTTTAGAAAACGTCGTTTTATCCGTGTTTTCAGGCAATGATATACAGAAAAATATGACTCTTCCTTACATCTATTGGCGAGTAGTTAAACTATTATTTTTATCGACACAGCCAAGCTAAAGCTACTTGACAATAGATGGCGTTTTAAAGCAACACTAAAGCTGCTTGACAACAGATGGCGTTGTTAAAATAACGAACAAAGCTCGGTCTTTCAGGTACTATAAATAACAACGTATCGGACGCTGTTTTTAGCGTTACCAAGGCCCATTGAGCTAGTATGCACTCAAGGAAACACTATGACCAAACATCACGTCACAAAAGAATTACTACAATTATGTTACGTTCCGTTAAGGAAGTCCGTCCTGTTCAATGCAGCCAGTAACTAAGTTAACTGCAGGCCAAACAGCGGCGGCAATAATGAAGTTTACCGCGTGCTTACTGTGCTTATGTATATAGGTACATAAATCTACAACATGCAGGTTTATAATCAAGCTGGGTATAATATATACAACAGACTATATATTAGTATGCTAGAAATACATATAATACAAAGTAAGTCGGTGGTGACGGGCGTTAGAACCCGGCGTTTACCAATAGGTAAGCATTTTTCTACAATTTTTAAACTAAATGCATTCTTTGTGTACACCGCTGGCTTTTTGGCGACGGAAATCATCGTGAGATATGAAATTCAGAAGAAGGCCGTGATCCGAACAGTGTGGACGTATGAAGGCTGTTTCAACGTAACAACAACTTGTCAAAATTTTCATCGAGTATCTGGAACTAACCTTAAATAGCTTACAAGAGGGTTTTTCGCACTTGCTACTCAGCTTCAATGAACGGACACCCCAAACACTCTTACTTAGGCAAGTATTTCGTTTCTGCACAAAGTACGATGTACTGTACAAAGCTCCTTAAGAATCCACAAACCATGAGAGGCGCTGAATAACATCAGATGACTCCTGGATTTCTGGACGGAGCTGGGATGGTATGAGTAACCAATGACACGAATCGGTTGAATCAGATGATTGTGTCTAGGTAGAACCAGCCCAAGGAGCAGTTTGTCATATTATCGCACATGGTATCTTGGACCGGGGCCTAGCCACCAAATGTCTTTTTAAATACCTATGTATGTACCTATTCGCTTGGTTGGGATATTTCCTCTTAGAAGAGAGTCACATAAAACGCTCTACATAGACGTGCCATAGCTGGCCTGAAGCTTGAGCTTATTTAAGAGGCCAACAGTTAAAGACCATGTTTCTGTACCAAGTATAACAGGACAGGTTAAAGTAGTAGTGCCCTGTTACCGAATGCACCGGATAGGTGCGCAGAAGAAGAAGAAAAGATAGAGGCAGTTCAGAGGTCGGTAAAGAAACACTTTTCTAGGGTAAGGCAGGTTATAATAATAATAATAAAAACACTTTATTGCACAAAATCAAACATAAAACAGTATTTACTATACAGGTACAAATGGCGATCTTATCGCTATCGATCTCTCCCGGATAACCTTTGGGTGAAGAAATTTAAAAAACGTCAAAAGTTCCAGGATAGTATGTGCGTTGAGATAATTAATAAACAAACATAAGTGTAGATCATTATATTAGTATACTCTTCCAATGTTATCTCGACAAGCTTTTATAAACAAAATTCTCCTAATCACGTAAGGTGACTCTTAACCCTTAAATAAATCTATCGAAACTATCTGTTTACAATGGTATAGACTACCTAACTATAGATATAACGACTATAGAGACGCAAGCCTGCCTACTCAGATTTCAAATTGTATATTTTAAATAGTTTATTAGGGATCGAATACAATAAGTAGTCTTCGGCCTAGAGCCCGATCAGGAGTCTTGCACGTCGTTGCCACCCCGCAGGTCTCCGCCGCCGAAGTAGGTAGACGCGGACGGGACTGAATTTAGGCTACCGCATAGGCCGAAGGTTTGGAGCACTAGGTACTCCGGGCAGGCCGAGGATACTAAGTTTAAAGGAACTCCTGGCTTCCCTCGGTGCAGACGCCGCTAACCAGCTGACTCGCACCGACCTTCGCAAGTAGTAGACGAAGACCGCCGTCTTTCGGACTTCAGTCACGGTACAGAGCCGAAAGGAGTAGGTATAGTATTAACTATACTAACAAAAAAAACCGCACTGACAGAAAATAAAGGTATGAACGACTTACCCCGTAATACACAATTACACAGCACAAAAAGAAAATATACTAACCGAAATACGATACGGTTTTTATGTTTAAGAAATATACTAGGCAACAGCGTTGCAGAATATAATGAAGTTCATTTAATTATCAAAGTAGATTTTTGGCGATGTACGCACAGCAGAAACGTACAGGATAATGTTTTTATTTTCTTATGTCAAAACCATTGACAAGATTCTATAATCTTTATTTAAAATAGTTAAACGAATATTGACCTAGTAGTGGATGCCTGGCAACTTCCATCGTTTCCTACATCACCCGGTCCTTTAACGGAGCCGGACCACCTGAACGGTCGTTCCGTTATACAAGAGTTATCACTGTGTGTGTTACACTGGTTGTCGACTTTAAATACTGAGGTATTTTAGACGAAAAGATGTTGCGTGATTTTCCAAACGCTGCTGAATTCTTCGATTAAACTTAGAGTGCGCCTCGCCCTAGACTTTATATTACTTTTTATTAGGTATATTAGGTTAGTTGTATTATGTTTGATTGTATGGCCATAATTTCTTCCCTCCAACCATTAGATATTCTTAAAACAGAAATTTGTTATGATTATATTCGATTCGAAATAGATGTTACAGTACAAGAAACTTTTTTGACCCGGTGTACCTATGGTCGCTAGTGTCGTAGAGGTTCACACCATTTTAATATGGCGATTGTAGTTTTAATTTTTGACCATCGGGTCAGAAAGGTTTGTTGCACTATGAGTACTTCGAACATTCGCCAATTCTTGATGTGTAAAACACTATTTTAATTGTTAATATAAACCAAATAGTATGAGTAGGTGAAATAAAAAAAAATTAGGCACAATAAAGTTGTAAACTTTTTAATGAAAACATATTTTGAACCTTACAATTCTACAAATAAATAAACATTACAAACTAATAATAGGTAATATAATAAAAATGTCACATACTTTGGCTAATACAAATGCATATAGTAGTATATATAATACCTAATTAATAATCTACAATACATTTTTCAGAAAAAGTGCTCAAATAATACTTTCTAGGTTTAGGTGCAGAAAATAGAAATTCTTTAGATCCGAATTGCAAACATTTCGTATGAAATGGTTTATATCTACCATTTAAATAAAATCTAAATTTAGCGATCAAAAAACTTACTCTAATTACTTTATTAATATTTCTACACAAAATTCTCAATGTTTTTAATATTTTTCATTTCATAAGTAACCGTGAATTATATAAAATCTATATTTACATACATCCTTAAATGGTTACTCGACTTTACTTTTAAAAAAGTGCTCTGATATACTATCGGTGCTGGGGCATATTCATTCGTGGTTTTATTTTTAAGCAGCAAATGACGCGTTATAAATTTTCACCACAGAGCATTTCATCTAAGCAAAAACAATTCGAACTTTTGCTATTCACAAGTTTACTATGAAATTATTAACGTCATAATAATCTGTCATTAAAAGGGGGCATAAAGCCAGACAAATTTTTATCATACAACGCGGAAAATGAACGTAGTATGGGAGAAAAGCATTAAAAATTAATAACTTGTTATTTGTATTGATAATTTGTTAATTACAGCCATTACTTGTATTAATCACTATTATAATTAATTTTCAGCTATTTATAAAATTGGCAAAAATTGGTAACTTTGTGATTTTTTTCGATCGAGAAAATGTTATACCATCATGTTTTTGATAATATCAGTCCTTGGAATAATAATGTATGTGTATGTTGTTTCAAAATTTATTTGTACTTCATTTATTATATCAAAATTCAATTCTACTACGCGAAATTTACCTTTATGCCTCCTCTTTACTTCTTCCCTACACCTTATGTACTTCAGTTGTCGAAAATAAGTTATAAAATATTACATTAAGTGTACATGTGCATATACGCCATATATATTAATATAGGTATCTACTATATTAATAAAAAATTTAAAGAAATCAGAATTTGACTGTATATATAATCAATATCAACACAACACTAATATAATAAATGCGAAAAAGAGTGAATTTTTGGTCTGTCTGCTTTAACACATTCATCCATCACATTTCAAATACACAAATATTTAAATAATTGAAATTGAATTTTTTTATCCCCGTTTTGCATGGTTTCCAAGTTAAACAAGTACATTCGGCTTAACGATAGCTTAGATTCTGAAAACAAAATGAAGCTTTGAATAAGTATAAGTATATAATATGATAAGTATAATATTGTGTCACCCGCGTAAGTTTTTTTTACTAACGTTGTCCTGACAATTATGAACACACCAAAAAACATGAGCCAAATCGGTCAATCCGTTTTTAAGTAATAATCGTTTAATTCTTCAATACATGCGGAAATTGATTTTTTATTTATATAGAAGGTAGCTATTGCCCGCGGCTCAACCTGCGCGGAATTCGTTTTTCGGCGTGTAAAACTCCTTGATTATAGTCAGAAAATTTGTTGAAGCAAGTTACAGTTTGTCCACGTGGAAATCGGTAATGATTTTGAATTTTTCGGAATAAAAAGTATTGCATGTTCTTTTTCGTCTCTTAAACAACCTATGCCAAATAAAAGCTCAATGGGAGTCCGTTGCGACGTGAAGGTAGGAAATACAAACAAGCGCACTTTAGCATTTATAATATAAGTGTGGATATGGATATAGATTCCAATTGATAGCTCCTCAAAATAGCAACTCATCTGAACTAAAATGAGATATCGTCTTAAAAGTATTCGTCAGAAAGAAAAAAAATCGACTTGGTTAAAATTTTATGCGTACTCATCACAATAAATATAAATTTTAAATAATTATTTGTTCAAAAATAACTATCATTGAATGATAAACTGGACCTAGTTGTGCATAACAGAATCAAAAGCATGTGCAACAAAAAAACATGATCTTTAAAACAGAGATGTGCTTAGTGCTACTAAATACAGCTAGGTTCTTTTTTGCATAATAAAGGCATGTTGAGGATCCGACTGTTTTTTGACCAAATTTGTGGGTTGGTTCTGTTTTGCATTATCATGTCCAATTTAGTAATAACTTTTTACACCTGAGTGGCAGGCGTCACCCACATTTGGATTATTGTAATATTTCTGAAGTATGTGTGCTTAATTAAATTTATTAATCTACTTACACTTCATAAACACACATTGTTATTATCTAAATTTATTATTTCAATAAAAATAATACATATAGGCCGTTGTTTGTTTTATTATTATTATTTTATTTTATTTCTATGTAATAAGCGTTATTTAGAAGATAAAATAATTTTAATATAGTATGGTTTATCTAGAAGTTAATAAAATTCATACGCAACAAACCTACTCTTAGCTACTTACTCTTACCAAGGTAGAGTTCATGCTGTCTCTTTCTGTACTGTAGAAGAATGTTTTGCTATCTTGCTGTCAGTGCTATCCGTGTTAACCCAAGTTGTGTTTATGGACGCGCCTTTCATTTCATTTAAACAATGACATATAAAACGATCCAAAAATAAGTAATTTCACGCGTTTTGATATGTACCTACTGACTGATGTAACTCAGTGTTACATTTTTTACATAGAAATAAATAAAAAAGTCGTACACAATGAAAGAATATTCGAATCGACAAAGTAAATCTCTTTCTGTCTCGCTTTAACACATAGCCTAGCCATATTGATCGATGAGTGAGAGTGATCCACAGTTTCGGTTACTTTGTTTCACCGGCGCGTATAAAAATGAGAATCCCTATAAATCTCTCTTAACCCTAACACACACAGTCAAGTGATCTAGTAAGATAAATAGTGACAAATGATTTAGTTTATTTTCTCTGAAACTGCCTTTTTAAGTAAATTAACGAAATAAAAGAAACTCAATCCGTCTCACTCTAACACATAGCCCAGCAGTACTGATAAACAAGAGAGACAGTGATAAGTACATTTTCATTATTTCATAGGCGCAACTCAAGCTGAAAATTCCTACAAATCTCTTTTTAACATAACACAGTCAACTGATCTAGTAAGATAAATAATACAAATGATTTATTTTATTTTCTCTGACGCTGCTTTTTTAATCAAATCAACAAAACAAAAGATTCTCTATCCTTCTCACTTTAACAAATATAACGGTCACCTGATAGATCAAGATATATGTATAGATCTTCGATTTAGTTTTCTTTACGACTGCGGTCTGTTAGGTGGATGTTCTCTTAGTTCTAAGACATGTTCTACGGCCTGTGGTCGACCATCAGGCCCGACTCGCGCTGGCCTCACAACACCCGATGAAACCATTCTGTCGAATAAATTCACTAGTTTCATCGCTTCGTACTCCTTCTGAAAATTAACAAAACGAAAACATTAACATTATCTATGTGAGCGAAGTCAGTATGTATTTCTTTAAAAGATCCATCTGGGTAAGTAAGCTGATAGAGGTAAAATTTGTTTGTTCGTTTGTAACGGCTTTGACGAGAAAAATAATTATAGATGTGTTTGGTTGCGCCGCAATGCTTATAGTGTAAGTAATGCCCTCTGGTGCTAACATCGCACTTAATTATTGTATCGCTGATTCGTGGACTGGAGTCCATATTGCGCCTCTAAGGCGGCTTGTGATTGGCTGTACATCGAGAGACGCCTACTATTCATAATGTTCGTTATTTGAACTCGCTGTGAACACACGCTTTTCCGCATTTTTGTTATAAATTGGTTTACAAATACCACGCTTCGCCCGCATACTTACATGTGCTTGAACTATATTTTAGTATATAATTTTTGACTATTCTGTGATATAGACGCTTGATGTGCTTATTTTGGAGTTTGGACTGACAGTGTTGGCCAGCAACTTCCCTCTGGATTGCATAGAAGAAATCGGTGCATAAGGATTTGGTGAGTAAGTTGCACAGGTTTACTTTATCTAGAGATAGTGCGTAGCAGTCATACATACAACCCAAATTTCAGAATCGCTTTCTATGGTGTGGTACCGCACGACACACCAGTGTTATCTATCAATTTATAACGATTAAACACGATGATATGAAATAAACTCATTTTCTGACTATTCTAAACACACTACTTAAAAAATAAATAATACTTAAAAAATAAATAATAAAACCCTAATATTTTCTATTTTTCTAACCTGTTCCTCGGACATGCCCTCAAAGGGGTTTACTCTTGGAGGTCGCATGCAACCTACAACGGGGTCAATGTGAGGCTGGGCCTCCATGTACTCTTCAGTATCCGAATCGTCACTGCTCGAAGAATAAACGTCTCCGTGACCCCCGCCCAGGAGCCCCTTCTGAGCAAGGTGACCAGCTGCATTGCCAAAACCGGTGTATTTTACCATCCGCCCCACTTTATTATGAAATAAAAAAAAATATTTGTTTTCATATTTAAAATTGCATGAATAAATATGAAAAATAAGGAACTTTCTTTCATGGGTTGAGACCGTGGATTTTTTATTAATGTGTGCGATTATAGCTTGTTAATATGTGTCATTGTAAATGTAATGTGAAGAATGAAACCAAAAACGACTATGGTCTTAATTTTTTGCTTTATTTTGAAGTTAAAATCAAACATATAGTTTATATATATTTATATATAAAGTTCCAAGATTATGGCAAAATAATTTTGTATAAAACCCTGTCCTGCAAATCATCTTAAAAGCGAATCGCGGGTTTAAGAGCGTTTAGTTCCATCCGTTAAAAAAAAGGAAATCTTACCTTTTTCCTTACACAAAACAAATAAAAACTCCGCAACCAAATCTCTCACAGAAGTGACTGGCGTGGTCAAAAGCCTGCACAATCGGTTCCGTAAAGCGGACCCTTGTTCTGGAGGCCTGGACACGTCTCGAAGCGGCGGCAAAATCACTTGCCGTAGGTACTTCCTCTGCTCCCTACATCCACGAGACCCTTTGTTCATGACTGTTAGAACTGGGGCTAGATTCTCATATTGGTTTGTTGTATTCTGTTAAATAGAAAGTCGAAATTATATGCTTTACTCCTGTTAACTAACGCCGCCAATGGATATTTTAAATTTCCTCTTTGCGTCAAGCTAATTTCAAAATATACTATCCCGTTTTGGGTACCGAACCCTAAAAAATTACTTGACGGAGTATTATCAAGATACATTTAGGAGTTACGCGTACCGTTCTTATTATACTTACTGTTGTGTTCGTTAGACGGTGTTGCAGCAATTCAACAAGGGAGTGCAAAGCGTCCATGTTCCGGCCATTATAAACGTGCTCGGCAATTTCTCCCTCACTCAAGACAGGTGTTAGAAATTGATAGAATAACACTGGCACACTAAAAAAATTTATAGACCACAATTAGATTTATCGCAATTTTTTTTGTTTCATTACTAGTCAATTTTAATTCTAAAATAAATGCTTTAATCAAATCTGGCTGCAAACTTAAGAATGCTCAGAAAGGCACCATCTGCACACATCAGGTTTATTGGTAAGAACTAGATTTATAACAATACTCACAACTATCAAAAATGCGTATGAGGCGCCCGGATAGTATGGTTTCATAAGTGTTGGTTGTCAGAGAGTAAACAAATAAAACATATCAAGTCTGAAGCGAAATCTGTCATATGTGGCCAATCCAAATCCCATAAATTGACCAAAGAACTAATAAATGGTCTGGCTCGGACATATTATATTTTTTTTTATTATATATCCTTTATCATTATTTATAATCATATCCTTTTTATTTATTATATTAATAAACAAGCCGCATACGTTATAGTCTTCTACAAGGGACGAAGGCTGAAGCATCGTAGGCACAATCACCATTGGAGTAAGAAAATTGCCTAGCAGGACAGTAGTACCCTAAATAAACGTGTGTGCCAAATGCGTTGTAAGTGCCGCTACGCACAGCACATTTTTTAATTAGCCGATCAAAGAATCGGATGCTACAACTGATGTATTAATTGGAAGCGCACCGATAATTATTCATCGGCCGATAGTTTATACCAATTCGAGACACAAAACTATCGGTTGCTTTAAAAATCAGTGCACTGTTTAAATGATGTGAATACGTGATGTAAAAAAAAAATTAATTCCTTTTTTTTTGCAAAGGGTAACTCAAAAACTACTGAACTTCTTTTTCAATGGACAGACAGATATATATTTTTTTAAGTGATTTGGATTACGAAGACATTCACAGCGGAACATTATAGTAAATTCCAATACCTGCCTTGTCAATAAATTGGCAACATTGCTACGTAACTCCATAAGCTTGCCTTCAGAAGAAGTTTGAGCATAGAGTAAAGTAGACAGAACAGGCATTAGCTTCAAGTACATCGCCTCTTCAGATTCATCCACTGATTCTTCCGTCCCAGGTCGGAGTATCAAATTGAACTGAGCTTTTAAAATTTCACATATTATTGCTTGATGATTATCCTGTAAAACAAGTAGTAACATAGTATAAGAAATACCGCAAATTTAACTTAGTATAAGAAATACTGCAAATTCTTTCTGTATAGTAGCTACTCTGTCCAACCACGCACGCTGAGACTAATAGACTACAGGCCCATAAAATTACCCTGTGAAATGACCCACGGTGGATGACATTTAGAAGGCTGCTACTATATCCATACTATTATTATAAATGCGAAAGTGGCTCTATCTGTCCGTCTGTTTCCTCTTCACGCTTAAACTGCTGAATCGATTTAAATGAAATTTGGTATGGAGATAGTTTGAGTCCTGAGGAAGGATATAGGATAGTTTTTATCCCGAAAAATGTAAAATTTCCTACAGAATTAACTATAACCGAGCTTAAACGAAGTACTAGCTGTAGCTATAGCTTGCTATACTTAGTTAATTAAGTGTAATTAAGGAGTTGGCGTAAGAATCCCACGCCGATAACCAAATTTAGGTCAGGTGGAGCCGCTGGCAGAAGCTAGTGGAAGTTATAAGATGATACAGGTAAATAGATAGACGAAGTCTGGGCGTGAGCAATAGGGGTCCGTTGGAAAATAATACAGAATATCACTATACTTACTTGCTCTGTACTCTTAAATAATAACAAAAAAGTTGACTTACGTTAAGAGAACATCGGTGGCCCATCATTACAACTTCATAACATTCTGCACCAGTGGAATTAGACTTTGATGCTTCTATTAAAAGTTCATTCAAACAACTTGTCAAATAATCCATACCATGGAGTTCATCTTTTATCTTTGCTTTTATATCGTGTCTCAAAGCTGTCAAGATAAATAGTAATTTCATATCAAATAACATAATGTCATCCTTGAATGGTATATCTTTGTAAATTCTTATTCTGCATATCAATCCGTGAGCAACACTAGTATGGGCACAAAGAGCTCGAGCCACTTCGCTATTAAATGCTATATTGCATAAACACTTCATAGCTTCAACTGCAACTTCTTTGTCTGGAAATTCCAACGAAACCATACTACCTTCCTCCACATCAGCAAAATTATACAGACCAGCTTGATCAATCAAAACTATAATCCATTTTTCACATATCAAGCTGTCCAGCTCTACCTTGTCACGGCTAAAAAAAAAGTACTTACAATAAGCAATAAATAGCTCTTATGTATACTACATACTAGAGGAGGCACCTAAATGGACACTGCTGTCTCAAGCACTTGCAGTAATTGAGCCGCACGTCACTTAGTCATTGGCTGGCCTTGTTTACTTATTTATATAATAGAACAAAGTAACACACTAGTTCTGTGACGTGACATTTGTTTATAGCGTCTCCTTTGGTATAAACATAATAGCTTGATGATATTTAATGAATCTATAACAAATATTTTATATGTTGCAACAGTTGATCGAGAAGGGCTTCTTAGTTCCCTTGCATTTCAAGCATAAAATACTTACAAATATTTATACATATACATTTACACATATACATATACATTTAAACTGCACTAGCCAAATCATATCTTTGAAGTATCATCTGATATTCTGCTTACGGACATTGAATTGTGTAAACAAAACAAATATGCTCAAATGAAATGTCAGATGCAAGACCTAACAATACAAACCTTAATAGTCGTAATGCAGCCAGACATAAAGCATGTATATTACTTAATGATTTATTTTGGAGATGTTGGAATAAGGCTGTCCATAATAATACTCTTCTGTTGTTTTCTGATAGACTTGGAAATGTAAAAACATCTTCATTCTGGAAAAATAGAATTAAATAAGATGTAACATATAAATTATGCTACACCTAACCTAATTTAAAATATGTCAATATATAAGCATTTTAACAGTACTTTGCAAACTATTGTTAAGCGGCCTCAGCACGTACTAACGGCCCCAGACGACGATCTCGCTATCCGGATAGCGAGATTAATCTTAACGACCTCCCTAATAGGGCCTACCCCTAACACGACGCCGACGTCTACGGGTTCGTCGGAGAACGAAGGGATACACGAGGTATCAAAGAGTGCCGAGGCGCTTGTCGCCCCCACTCTCTGGCAATCGCAACCGCGTAACGGGGAACTCCCCTCCTGGCCCTGACTCACCTTCGGGTTCTAGGCTAACGCTGGTCGAAAGGACGACCCCAAGAGCGACAACTCAAGCCGAGGCTTCCCTCGCGGGGAATCCTGGTGGAGCAGTAATGGCTGCACCAGCCAACTGCATAGTCAGTCAGAAAAAAAAAAAGTACTTTTTTACTCAACTTTCTCATATCTTCCCTCTCTTTCTTTCTATCCACAATACGCAATTTGTCTAATAAAATATAAAATCTCTGTCAATACCCAATCTGTATTTGACAGATTGTAGAAACAAAAAAACTTTTGATGGTGGCATTATCTCCTATTACTTTTTCCCTTCTTGTTCAAGTGTATGCGGCAATGCACTCGCCAATCCCTGCGCTACCGAGCACAGGCAAGCAGTTAAAGATCACGACGTCCTATTGCCCGTGACGCATCCAGAATAGAGATTGCAGTTATTGTGCTGTGCTCGTGTACGCATAAACAGAAGCAAGTATAGAAATGAACTGTAGAAAATCAAGTGCATAAAATGGCGGCGTGCGTGGACAGTTCCTACTATGGCGTGAATTGAGAAGAAATAAGGCCTTCATTGCAATCCTTAAAATGCTCAGTTGCGTAAAAATGCGAAGTAGGATTAAAATGCTTTTATACTGACATATTTTAAATTAGGTTGTATTATTAGCTTATTTAAATTCAACTTAATATATGGCTTGGTAGCTTAGTTGTATAATCTTATCAGAATTGAACACAAGTATTTTAAATATTGTAATCTTGGTTACCAGTAAAATCCTTTTAGGTTAATAACTTTTAGGATTTATATGTTTTAACATGTTTTAGGTGCTAATAGGGTTCTCATTTATGTATATGATGAGCTATTTCATTTAAATGGGCTATATGGGCCAGAAAGCTTATTTCTGTAATACTAACATTGTGCATGTAAATGTACCAAATATCATTACATTATGTCTTATACATTTCTATAAGGTATATTTGTTATGTACTTCTAAAGTAATTTATACTTTAATGAACCTTGTAACTAAAATTTTTTTGTATTTGTTTTTACCGTTTTGCAGTCACATTTTTTCACTTTTTGCTATAACTTAAGAGACAATGCACTAAATAACAAGCTATTCTAATTATTTAACTAACTTTCATTGCAAACAAATGCAAAACATGCTTTAAAAATTTGCACAAGTGTTGAAACAATGGTCACTTCCAGTTTTTTTATTGCATTCAATACAATAAATAAAAATCATTTAGTAAGTAAGTAAAGCACTAGGAAAAAGCTAGTTTTATATTCTAGCCACAAAATTTGCAAAAATTTGTGTATGTAAGCGATCTACCCTATATTGCAGTCTTAATATGTTGTACTCGAAATGGCAAGTAAATTTATCTAGTATCTCAAAAATAATGAGGATTTTAAGACTATAGGCATCTAGTACGATAAAAACTACTGCTATTGTAACAAATTTAAATGTTTTGCTTTTATTTGTAGCAAATCAATTAAATCTAGCCAACTAGTTATTGAAAAAAAATTATACTTATATAATGAAAAATGTATGGTAAAATAGTCTGGAGTTAATTGAATCCTTACATAGCCTTAGGTTTTTGCAGTTAAGCTAAGGGTCAGCTCAGATTTTTTTAAATGGCAACACAATTAAGAACATGTTTACTACACAAAAAAATAAAATTTTAGTGAGACCACAAAAGCGAGAGGTTACATATCAAAGTACACCAAGATGCGTCGCGCAACGTTGCAATGTGCTGCGTCTCGTGTCTCTTCGAATAGCAGGAAGCGATGCGGCCACGAGCTGTAGGAAGCAGCTTTTTGCGCATCTTGAAGCTCTCTATGCCATTCCAGTCCAGACACAGATTCAAATTTGGCACAGTTTATAGAAATTAAAATTTAAACATTTTATACAGTTTGAAACTCTTGCAATGAATAGATAGTTTGGTTATACCAAACTGCTTCATAATATTATATAATAAGTAATAATAATAAATATTTTTGGCCCCAAAGTAAGCAAAGCTTGTGTTATGGGTAGTAGGTTGCAAAACAGACAAGGGATACAAATAGATAAATATTACTTTTTTATTGTAAATACATATCATACATAAATACACCCTGGTATAACAGGTTAAATATTGTTCAACACAGCTCATAAAACAGCCTTTACTACTCTGTTTACAGATTCTTTTCTCATTCCATTACCATGCTTCTGCATACTGATATGCAGTAGGTACTTACACATTATGAAAATATACATGTGCGAGCAAAACTATGGAATCACTTACTTGGAATTGACTCCGCATGATCTTAAGTACTTAATAACTAGTTCAGAATAATAAAAACAGTAATGGTTATGTTCAAAGGGAAAGGCCAATATCTAACAGTGGACAGCTATAGACCGATTAATGAACAGGCTCTACAGCATTGCATTGTCAATCTTTAGGAAGAAATATATGTCTACAGCTAATTATTAGGGTTAATGTCAATAACCTAACCAAAGTGAATGAGCCAAGATTTGTACAGTAGGTCACACAAATGCCTTTTTAACTTGGCTGGATTATGACATTAAGCGCATGGAAGCAGTGAACAGAACGGACCTAGCTATAGGTAGAGAAAATTTTAAATTCACTTACAATCTTACAAAAATTCTGCAACATTTCGGAAATAAGCTGTAAGTTATTTCCTGCACTGATAAGTTCAATATCATTATCCTCCATTTTTCAATAGTCAGAGCTAGTGCAGTCAGTATACACAAAAAGAGAAAGACACAAAACAGTTAAGTTTTAAATATGTAATTACAATTTGAATTCCTTTACTTTATCAGGATTTTCTTCATCATGAACTGAAATGTTGATTTGTTTATTTTGTTGACAACTTCTATTTTTAAAAGGTGCGTTCCAAGTCCTGAGCTACGTTCACTGTTCGTTGACAATTGCTATTTTCAAGAGGTGTGTTCCAAGCCCTGTTGGGTGTGATTCTCGCCGTTTGACCGCCGCCCGGCTATCGCTTGTCATATTAAACGGTTTGCGTGACTTTTTAAACTGAACGGCTTTGACGACAGCAGGGGTTTGAAAATTACCGCTAGGTTGCATAACAGTCAATGTAAATTGAGGTTATAAAAAGATTCTATTTATCAAGTATTGTGTTATTGTCTCCTCTTATCATCCTTCCTCATTAGTCAGTCAACAAAAAGTACTCTATTCCCTATAGTCGCTTCAGTGATAATTAATATAAAAATTAATTCTAGTTAGCAGTCTAAGTGCGATTTCATCTTTTCTATTAGAAAAGACACCACAGTTCCGCTATGTCTCTGAAACACTTTTGCGATCATTTCTTTTTGACATCTAGCTATATACTTTGGACATGCACTGTCCATTTCAAAATGTTATGAGTATATAGTCTCCGGGTTCGTCGTCGTACGCACGGACCTTTAGTCCACTCGTTCACTTTATATGCGAGGTATCAAGGAGTGCCGGGGCGCTTCTCGCTCCCTGTCACTCGTAACCGTGACCGCGTAACGGGGAACTCCCCTCCTGGCGCTGACTCACCTTCGGGTTCGAGGCTCACGCCGGTTGAAGGGAGGAACCCAAGAGCGACAACCCAAGCCGAAGCGAGGAGCCTTTGAGCGTTGGGCGCTACATGGGCTGAGACTCCTTCTGAGTCTTGCCCCGAAAGTCCGGTGGAGCATTAATGGCTGCATCAGCCACACTGTACTAGTAATAAAGAAAAAAAAACTCTTTTTAGTCTGTGAAGAATATAAGTTGCAATTGGCAACACAGGATGTTTATAGTCACTTGGTGGAAGTCTTAATTTTCATAATTTATATTGTTTTTATACTATTTCATGATATAATCGGTCTAAAAATGGCAACTGCTGTATTGAAGGGCCACCTAATAAACAAAATTACTCGTAAGTCTGCCACAATAGTAACAAATCTCTTACATAATGCAACACTCTTGCATGCTTCTCTAATACCCAATCAACTATCTGAACTGTTGTCAAAGTATGAACGGATTGTAATTCAGCTATTTGTTCATTAGTATCCATATATATTTTCCATCAGCTTTTAGCTTCAAAAGTATCAGCTTTTTTAGTACAGTAGGAACTTCTAAAAAAACATAGTACATAAGTTTGCTTATGTCAAAATTTAGGACTGACTACATTTCAATTCACTTTCCTCTCCGTCGATTTTCTGCCAAAGTTATATTCCCAACAGTTCTGGAACAATTGTTCGAATCTTAGCTTTTGGCTGACAGTTGTTAATTTTAACCATAATGGCTGTGTAATTTAACTTTATACCTAATATTTTAGATAAACATGGAGCTATAAGTGTTATCTACATCAAGTCAGCTCAATACAGCTCTAATAAAAAACCCAACTTGGCTGCTTACAAGCGTGGTACTGGAGGCCGTAGCAGTTTTAATGGAATAGTGGCCACTGTTTTTGGATGCACGGGGTTTGTGGGGAGATATGTGTGCAACAAATTAGGAAAAATTGGCACACAGGTAATTTTAGAATTCTTAATAAATTTAAATATGTATTGTTCAAGTTCTTCTATTAGCCACTTAAGCCATTTGCTTCTATTGTGGCTTAAGCCACATAACTTGCTTAACTGTTTGATAGGTTTTTGATGCACCGAACATTTGGAAACTTTAAAAACTTGCTTAGTTTAAAGGAGTTCTGGAATAGGAACCACTACCTTTAACAATATACCACCACCACATAAGACAGACACATTATGATTCAAATATTTAAGGATTACCGATAGGCAAATTCAAATATTAATACTTGGACTTAGGGGTTACAACTTGACATTAAATTAATTAAGTTTTTATATATATTTTAAATTGCATATTAACAGGAAAGGGAATTACTAAAGGAAAAAAATATTTACTAAAGGAAACATCATATAAGGACAGGGGGAATTTGGGGCTGCTGAAAGATATAATCCACAGTTTCTTAAAGTCCAGAAACTCATTTTTACTGTTGTTAACGAATTAAATTTCATCTACAGTTGTTGTGTCCCTATAACACCAAATTTGTATGATTGTATTATGTTCATAAATCAATTAACTGGGGTCCCCAGTTTTTTATACTTAATTTAGATTTCTATTTTTAGCAGCTCAGGGAATGATCTCAGCATAAATGAAAAATGATCGATATCCATCATAAAAATGTATGATCATACCCCTTTTGGAAACCTTAAGAACATCCCTAGTGATCCAGGGAGAAGTTACAGAAAGAAGTTCTACATATAAATGTTACTGGTGACAATGTATTGTGTCTATTTTCATCATAAAAACAAATTATTGTAAATACTTATGATGGCTCCTACCATACATTTTCATAATTTAAGACTAACAAAAATAATTTTGGTCACCCATTTGGTATATATTTCGATTTTTTTATGGCAGTGTTAAAATAACACCAAGCAAATTATCTAAAGATTTGAATCATTTTAAAATTCATCAGTTTGAAATTTATTTTTTACCTTTGAGCTATTTTAAATATACTTACTGACCTACATGAATACACAATCTCAAAAAAAGAAAAAGCATTTGAGTCAGCTAAATAAAATATTAAGTTCCAAAAACTGAAATTTGCAGCCATGTTGCGCTTTGGAAGAACACCTGCAATTGTTACGCCAGCGATGGATTCCCCATCCAACAGTTCCATCAACTTACCAAATACTAGCCACGTACCAGAGGCTGCTCGACTATGGTCAATTTAGAACATCGACACATACTCAAGGTCGAGGGCGACCACGTATCTTAGTTCGAGTCGAAGAAGCTATCTTTGACTTCTTCGATCGTCACCCTCGGAGAAGTACAAGGCAGGCAGCTCGGTGCTTCAGCACCACCCATTATTATGTGTAGAGATTGCTGAACGACTCAAGCTTGTATCCATATCACTACAGTCCGGTACAAGCACTGCATTTACCAGATCCAAACCTACGCATAGTGTTTTGTCACTGGTTGTTAGAGCATGGGCACGAGAACATTTTGTGGAGCAACAAATCCATGTTTACGTGAGTGGGGATTCACAACGTGCATAAGGAACATTGGTGGTTTAACAACAATCCGCGAAAAATAAAGTCAATCAAGTTAGGTATTAATTTTTGGGCAGCTATAATAAACGACCACATGATAGGTCCAGTGTTTATTGAAGGACGCCTGACAGGTATCACGTATCTGGAAATGATATGACGCGTGATAACCTCTTTACTGGACAACGTTCCATTGGCTTATTCGCGTGGAATGCTCATTTAGCACGACGGCTGTCCATCTCACTACGAACGATCAGTGCGAGGTTACCTAGACGACGTCTTTGAAGTGAGGTGGATAGGCCGTGGAGGCCCTGTAAATTGGCCAGCTAGGTCACCAGACCTCACACCTATGGACTTTTATTTGTGGGCCGAATTAATATGGCTTGTGTACACGGAAGTATCCGTCAGTGTTTGTGACCTAAAACATCGAATAAAAACAGCATTTCGAATTGTGAAAAGTGATAGAGACACACTTCGCAGTTTGTGAAATAATATTCAAAGACGTGCAAATCTGTGCCTAGAACAAAACGGTGGATATTTTGAACATTTAATGCGTTACAGTTGAGTAGGTACCTACTTACCTACCTATCTACGTAATTATTTAATTTTTTAATTTGGTCTTGTAAATAATTATTTATTGTTAATAAGTTGATTCCAATTTTTTAAATACGCCTAAAATGTAGTTTTAAAGTTACAAAAGTACATTTAAACGTGTTTTTAAGAACTTTCACACTTTCTAGACCTTCTGATAACGCATTTCTCTATACCCGACAATAAAAAAATCCAGCTGGTATATATAATATCTATTGAAAAGATTCTTGTATTAGTTAGAAATATTGCTTAACTTCTTAAACCTTTAAATCATTTCAAGACTACTTCGGCATAGTTCTTAAGAGTGTTATCGGTAAACAGGCCACCTGCCCTACTAACTCCCAATTAAATGTGCATGGTTCACACAAACTAAATTTAATGATAAATAATTTAAGAAATTAGCTTCTAATAACTGTATATCAAACACAAATTAACAAAATGTTGTATCCACTTAAATTATATAATAGTACTTCTAGAGTAATTGTACCCAGGTACGTTGACCAACATGTTTTTTTCAAAAAAATTATTGATACTATATGTACCTACTGATAGCCAAAATGTAATTTGTATGATGTACAAAAAGGCATTACAAATATAAATAAAGTTTTGTTAGAAAATTTATCAACATATGGCATCAATAAAACACATAGTTACATTTGATTACGGCCAAAGCATGGATGCTTTATTATAAAATTTCTCCTTTTCACAATGCAATTAAGGTAATCTAGTCTTCCTTAGGTTTAGACTAAATAATTTAGGAATAAGCTTCTGATAACTGTATATCAAAGTCAAATTAATAAAATGTTCATCCACTTAAATTATATAATAGTACTTCTAGAGTAATTATACTCATGTACGTCGACAAACATACTTTTTTTCATAAAAAATATTGATTCTATACCTACTGTTTGCCAAAATGTAATTTGTATGCTGTACAAAAAGGCATTGGGAATGTAAATAAAGTTTTGTAAGAAACTTTATCAACATATACAAAGCATTAATGCTTTATTATAAAATTTCTTTTTTTCACAATCCAATTTAAGTTATCCAGTCTTCCCCAGGTTTAGAATTTTCTTAATTTTTGAACTTTTAACGAAGGAATATGAGGCCATCACAATTATTTTTATTTCTCTTTGTCCCAGGAAACTATTGTGAGGGCAGACTTGCCCTTTTCTATATAGAATTTACTATTTTATATCTGCAATCAATAAACATGTATCAATTAGGTATCTGAAGCTGATGGCCTATAAACTGACCTGGAGAATCGTTTGCCAACATTTTTAGAGTGATGTCTCTGTGTGTATATATGTTAGTTTTTTTTGCCCCTCGATATTTCAAGAAACTATGGACCAAATTGCTCTTGTATCATATTATAATGACGTCATGACTTAGATTATTAGACTGATTTTCTTAAAGAGGCAATAACAATTTTCATGTATAAATTCTCAAATACAAAAAAAAAAATTTCAAGTTGCTTTTGTGGTACTTGATACCAAACTAATTTTTTGTGTTTATTTGACTATTTTTTATGCCATTAAGCTGGCAAACAAGCTAACTTTCCGGCTGATTACATGCGGTTACACTAGGGGCATTATTTGCAGATCCTTTAAAAATCAATCACTTCCTTCTTGAAGAACCCCATAGAGTAGATATATAGATATATATATCGATATATCTATAGATATATATATCTACTCTATCTCATAGATCCACATCCTGAGCGTTTGCGGGAAAAAGTGTCTCTGGAACCTAAATGTGACCATTTAGGTTTTAAGGTGTGAGTTCCCTGCCGATGGAGAGTTGAGTGTTGGTAGAAAGTATCCGTGGGCATCATTTCCCCATAACACAGCCCATTATACAAACGGTAGAACGCACACATTTATGATAATACAATCATTTGTTGAAAGCAATCGGCGGGTAACCGAGTTAGGCTTTATGTGAATTGATTGACTCCCTCGTAGCCTAGTTGGTAGTGTGGCCAGCTGCTGTGCGAAGGGTGTGGGTTCGATTCCCGCACTGGACAAACATTTGTGTTTGTCTTGAGTCTGGGTGTATTTATGTATGATATGTATTTACAAAAAAAAAAGTAATTTGTATGTATTTGTGTACGTTGTCTGGTGTCCATAACACAAGCTTTGCTTACTTTGGGACCAGACGGCGCTGTGTGTATTGTCCAAAAATATTTATTTATTTATTGATGATTGTTCCAAAAAAAAAAACACTTTAATGACCATGAATTTATTATTATTGTTTTTTACATGATGATGATGGTCTCAAAAATTATTTTCAGTTTATAAACACCTATTTCAGTCATATATGTTTTTTCTCATAACAGCTTATGTTTTTTTGAACCTAAAACTAAATTATAACTACCTAGTATTTTCACATGTTAATCTATTTTTAGATGATCCTGCCTTATAGGTGTGACTTTTATGAAGCCCAAAGACTCAAAGTTTGTGGAGATCTTGGTCAAGTCTTGTTTACCCCATTTGACATCAGGGATGAAGAGTCTATTGCCAAAGCTGTGCGCTACTCCAATGTCGTCATTAACTTAATTGGAAGGGACTATGAAACAAAGAACTTCAACTATAACGATGTCCATGTAGATGGGTCTCGACGTCTTGCCAGGTATTAATGCAAGTTTTGCAAAATGGTGAAAAAAAAATTCCATCTCATAAAGGGATTAATTTAAAAACAATACTTTTTAATATCTACGTGCATTTATTTCAGTATTTAAGACATTAATAGGATATGCATCACAAACTAACAGAGTTCATGCAACTTATGCCAAAAATTATATGTGTGACTGTATTAAAATTTATTTCTAAATTACCTTTACTCTTTTAAGAATTTGTCGAGAAATGGGAGTGGATAGATTTATTCATCTCTCGTACCTAAATGCTGAACCAAATCCTAAGCCACTGCTTCTAAAGAAACCATCAAAATGGAATATGAGCAAATTCAATGGAGAATGTGCCGTCAAAGAAGAATTTCCTACTGCCACGATCATTCGTGCGTCGGATATTTATGGCCAGGAAGACCGGTTTTTAAGGTAAAAAAAACAGTGTTCCTTTCAATTTTTAGTGCATTGAAAAGGCTTATTTTACTATTTATCATTTTTTCAAAGCAAGAATGTCGATTCAGGACTTAATAGGAATAATAGAAATAGACAGGGAAAGGCCTGAAGGTGTATAACGCTGTTTCCTTATGTGACGATTTATGCCAGTTCACTCTACTGTACGCCGCGTAAAAGAACTTTGTTCAACAAAATTAAGGTAAATAAATGAAATTCACTTTTACGCTCTATGCAAAACAAATAAATAACAAATAAGTATCTGTAACTAGAGATACAAGAACTATGAAAATTAAAGCATTCTTTCAAATATGAAGGTCTCGATAGATTGAACAGAATATTGTAGAGAATTGAAGCAACATGGGAATCCCATCGAAAGATATCAGATAACCACTTGAGCTGAGCTTGGGATTCTGAGACGCGATAATATTTGCGCTATCCAAATATAAATCTTATAGAAAGGTCTTGAGGGCTCTCAATTTTATTCAGTTGGTCCAATGTAACATTAAGGTACCCTATGTCGCCATAATTAAGAATAAGTAAGGGTATAGATTGTACTAGTTCAATATTTGAGGGTGTGGGTAGAAAATTCTGTGGACACTAAGGAACCAGAAGTAGCGAACATCTTGCTTATTGCATTAATTTTGGGCACCCAGAAGCGTATCAAATATATTACTTAAATTCTGTTCTGTGTCGCTTAATTTGATTGGCACACTATTTAGCACTTTATTGGCTTCCCCATAAGAAGTGCTAAATATATTTTTCCTTCATTAACACTAATCAACCAATAATAAATATTGTAATTTATCCAGGACTTTCGCTAGCATTCTGCGTCGGCAAGGCACATACATGCCTCTATACAAAAAAGGCGAAGAGACGATCAAGCAGCCCGTGTATGTATCAGATGTGGCCCAAGGCATTGTAAATGCTGCACGCGACCCTGACACAAGGTGTCTAACTTACCAAGCAGTTGGGTGAGTTTGAATAAAACTTTCGGGCTATGTTTTAATGTTCATTGCCATACTTTTGTCGATTTTAATATTTTACCTAAATAAACGATTTCAGGACCTCACCATAAAAATAAGATTAGTATCGACAAAAGTATGGCAATCATACGCAACTTGTAGTTTTGCATATAGTATAGGTACATGTAGCATCAAAAAAGGATAAGTACTTCAACACCTAACAAACACGAATTTTGTACTTTTGCTCGATAAAAAACCCTGTTTTAACCACTTTTCACTACTTTTTAAAATGTGGCGAAAAATCTTAAAATGCAAATGTGCTATTACTTCCAACTTTGGTAAAAGATAGACGTGATTTAAACACTTATGAAGAGCATTTTTTCATAGTACTTATGTATAACAAACTATTTATTTTTCTTGTTTTTTCGATGAAAACATCAGTAAGTTAAGATGTAGCTGCACTAATCAAGCACGCCTGGTTACATACCGCCTTGTCTTTTCTTAATTTTCACTGCCTCTTAAGTAATTCGTAGTAGAAGCATAAATTAGTTACAATAATTTATTTTCAGGCCAAAACGTTATCTACTCAGTGACCTAGTAGACTGGTTCTACAAGCTGATGCGTAAAGACGAAGATTGGGGATACTGGCGGTATGACATGAAATATGATCCGATATTCCCTCTGAAAGTAGCCCTAGTCAATGCAATTTCACCTTCATACCCAATTAACGACTTGCACTGGGAAGCTCTTGAAAGGGTTAGTCTTCTATTCAGTCAGACTAACATAATTAAATAAGACTCACTAAAACAGCGTATTGCGTCTTGAAAGTAGCCTAGCTGTTAAACTCACCCACACATCTACAGTATATGAAAGTATCCTCGTTAGCTTAGTGCTTAGAGTATGTGCCGTCTGCCTTTTTTTTCAGAGGGGTTTACCTAGAATCGTAACTCTAAAGGCGATTAGGGCTGTCGAATGTTGTCTTGATATAAGAAAACAAAACAAACTGTCAAAACTGGATATATAGTAACCGGTGACATAAATTATTAATCAATCACGATTGCGTTCTCAACGGTACCAGTGTCACAGAATAATCAATAGTAGTACAGAAACATCACTAAAAAACAAACTTCATAGCTTGACAACTATATCATTACGCAATAAGGTACCTACATTTCAAATATACTACGTGTAAATTTATTCAAAACCGTGACGAACATACTTAGAATTTGTTGGTTATAGTAGTTTTTAAATACATAAAATAAATGTAATATATCTCTGTTTATACTTTAGTAATAGTGTAATTATATATAATATATAAAGTGCAATAATATAACTAGCTGACCGGGCAGACGTTGTCCTGCGTGATACCGACTGCAGCGCCATCTGCCGGTCTGATTTGTGAATCTAAACCATCCAGGGCGCCACCCAAACGCATACAATAAAATTTATTCAAATCGGTCCTGCCGTTTAGGAGGAGTACAGTGACATACACACGTAGGTACAGTAGAATTATATATATATAGATATTATTTTTTTCATAATTTCAGGAGGCTACATCTGACAAATGCTATGCAGACCTTCCAACCTTGGAAGACTTAGGTGTGAACCTGACCCAAATGGAAGATCAAGTACCATGGGAATTGAAACCGTACCAAGCTTATCAATACTACATAGACAAACTAGGAGAATTCCCTACACCAGAAAACCCGAAAGTTTACACAGCTTAACAACATTTCTCAGCGCGAGTTTTTATACATATACTTACTGAATTGCAAAGGTGTTTTACTCTTGGAAATTGTAGATATCTAACTTAATTCTAGAAATTACACATTATGTCAAATGAAACCATGTAGTGAATAAATTATTTCCATTGTTATTTTGTGAATTTTGGTGTTATGTACCTACTTGAGAATAAGAAACATTGGTTTTGCAGCAACTACTACCGCTTTGTGTCATCATCATATCAGCTCATATTGGTCCACTGCTGGACATAAGCCTTCTCTATGACAAGCAATTTCTCCCGGTCCTCTGCCTTCCGTATCAAGCCACCACCAGCCACCCTTTTAAGGGCGTTGGATTCAGCACCCTCAAAAAGCTAAGAGAACTTAGAAAAATTGTTGCAAAAATAAACGCTGTAATTATACTTACATACATACATACATAACATCACGCCTGTTTCGCAGAGGGGTAGGCAGAGACCAAAGTCTGCCACTTGCTACGATCCTGGCATACCTCTCTTGCCTCATGTATACGCATCAATGCTTTCATACATTTTCTACTTTATTCATGCTGTAATTATAATTCTAATATTTATTTTTTGGATGACATTTACACTAATATGTGTTAATGTCATCCAAAATAACGATCTTGATGAGATCTATCATTTTTATAAGGAAACGACTAGTCTACGATGTAGTACTTACCGAGATATTACCCCGAACGAACTTGATAAGATGCATGATTTTTGTGAATAGTTAATAAGTTTTTTTTAAAAAAAATACCATAAAGTTGGATCAACGGGAAAAACTTAAAAAGTATACTCATAACATTTAAAAAAAACCGTTTTGGAGAATAGACAGACGTTTACCGTACAAAATTTATAGTCCCTAATAATACTTATTTTTTATCATCGGTAACCAACTAAGCCATAGAAAGAAAGCCAGAACGCAATAGAACTGTAGCCCTAGAGTGAGTTTTGTCAGTAACGCAACTATCGCGTCAGTGTATAGACGCAAAACTATCAGTTAACAGTCAATGCGTGTGAGTGCCTCTATAGTTGAATAATATAACGTTTACTCACGGTGTCGATAGTTAAGTTTTGATTTTTTATGTTTCCATACTGCAGTGCCTATGATTACGCGACTAATTTACAAAGTCTGATTCAGTGCTTCTATCACTCCTCATTGGTGTACATTGTATTTGGTCGAGTTTCAGTCCGCCATATTCGATATTATTCTGTGTCTCTTTTTGAGGTATTACATACAAAAGAGAAACGTAACAAGTCGAGATCATTGTTTACAAACATAAAAAGCGGGTTGTTAGATAAGTCATCGTCAAAGAGCTTTTATTATTATATTTTGCTATATTGCATAATATCTATTTATTTCAAATATTTAAATATCTAAGTATTTCGAGAACGCTCCATCCGGTCCTATGGCTCAGAGGCTATTTTCAATGGAAGCCATATGCGAAGTTAAGCAACATTGAGCGTGGTCAGTCATTGGATGGGTGGCACACTTTTTTTGTTTTTTTTTTTATGTTAGTAACAGAATCAACGGTGCGCGAGTCCGACTCGCACTAGACCAATTTTTATATCAATTTAAGTATTTTGATTTTAAATGTAAATTGGAATTTATTAGATATAAGTTAGAAAAAATATGTTTTAAATTTCGATTTAAGTACTTTGATTTTAAAGAAATTAATTATTAACCTAATATTAGGTGTAAGGTTAAAAATAATATTAAGATTAAACTACTCTTCTGTACTACAGACTAAAGTACTCTTTAATTTTAAATTGAAATAAGTGTTAGGTATTAAATAGGTATTTGAAATTAAAAATAGGTGTATATTTTTATATTTTTTGGACATTACACACAGCGCCGTCTGGCCCAAAGTAAGCAAAGCTTGTGTTATAGATACCACACAACGGATACATATACATATATTACTTTTTTTTGTAAATACATACATATCATACATAATTACACCCAGACTCAAGACAAACACAAATGTTTTTTTTTTACATAAATGTTTGTCCATTGTGGGAATCGAACCCACACCCTCTGCGCAGTAGTTGGCCACACACAAAATGTCATAATAAATTGATAAGGTCTACGTCTATAACCGTCTCCAAGCAGTTATAAATGCAAGAGGAGGTAAGATCAGATATTGATTTATGGAATTTCAAAAGATTAATTTGATTGTTTTCATTTTCACCAATTATTTTGACTGTTGGACAATTAATGCACAACCAAAACACAAGCTTTCATTACAAAGCTTAGGAAATCACCTTTATAATGATACTACAGAGTTACACATTTCGACATAAAGCCCTACTTGAAATAGGTTTTTTTGCTCACCAGTGTATATAATATTTATATATATATATATATGTATTTACAAAAAAACTATAAGGTATTTGTATCCATTGTCTAATACTCATCCGTAGTACAAGCTTTGCGTAGTTTGGCACCAGAATGCTTCCCTTAATGTAAATTCTCTTACATTTGTAACGTAAAATTGAAGTTTTGTTAGTAGGTATTGACCATCAAAATACAATTTAAATAATAATATCCTTACAAACAGGGTTAATGGTAATTAAACGCATTAATTTTATTTACATTTTAATAAAACTTATGTTAAGGTGCAGGCTTGCCTCGACCGAAACCTCCTCTCTGAAAATATAAAAATTTAATTGTCATTTATTTGCTCATAAAATTACTACTACAAATAAGCTATATTCTAGACTAGATTATGTCTGCAACTTTGTCTGTGCAACTTTTGAGAAAAAAAAAGCCTTTAACTGTTTATGGTTTCTCCTACATTTATATCAGAATTCTAATGAAAATTTTTATCTTCTATTTTGCCCTCTAGGGGATGATATAATTATTCTCGGCATGGAACACAGTAATTAAAATTACAGAACCAAGTCATTCATCACAGAACAATAAAATTATAGACATTCAGATACTGTTAAGTGTTGTGGGGTGTGACATGGACTTTTCAGATAGTGTGAGAGTACTGACTTTGTTTTCAACAACATTGGATATATGGGTAGTTTTAATACTGCTTGCTCCCACGAATATTTATGCATTAACTTAAAAAATGTAACAATTGCTAAACAAACTTCCAACTCTCAATGTACCCCCTTAGTCGGTACCCCTTTCTTAGTGCTCACCTACATTGTAACAATAACCTCTGCAAAATTTTAAGTCAAATCCACTCGTTTGGGCTGTGTGCAGCACACTATAAATTAGCAATCATAACAGCTGTAATAGAAAACAGCAGAACCGCAACTTACAAATTCAACATCTGCTGAGCCAGGCCCAACATCAGCTTTCTTGTCGTGAGGTGCTCCAGCCGGAGTGGTGGGTGCTCTGCGGTATGCTGAGCGGTCCTCTGCCCCTCGTGCGGGCGCGTCTGGCCGACTCATCGCGCCGCGTCGCACAGTCTCGGTACGCGCGGACCTCTTCAAAGTTGCGGGTACAATTTCAGGGGGAAGATGTAGAAAGATCCGTAGATATTCTATACCCTCATTTGTCAAGTACCTGAAATAAAAAATGGTAAACACTCAAGAACTGATTTCATATATTATCCAGAAAAATGGTATTTACTGCAGGGTATAACAACGCTAAATAAGGAAAAGAACAAAAATGATGAATTCAGCATAATTTATAAATAAATAATCCAACGAGCTGGCCACAATGTCGACACATTGACACAAAAAAAATCGGCCAGAAATACATCTTCTGTGAAAATTGCAACTGTCTAACTATAACAGTTCATGAGATACAGTCTGGTGACACGGACGGACGGACAACGAAGCCTTAGTAATAGGGTTCCTAATTACCTTTCAGGTACGGAACCCTAAAAAAAGAAAATTCAAGAAACCTAAGAATAGATAGATAGATGGCATAATTCATGCAATAGGAGGAAAATGTATGGTTACAGTGATATACAAGAAAAAGTGGAAGGAGGTTGGGAAAAGCCTAAGGTCAACAGACCTACCACACTTCATAGCTTAGTACTTGGAAAACCGAGCTTTGCTCGTTGTTTTAACAACGGAAACTATTGTCAAGAAGCTTTAGTGTTGCTCAACAACGCCATCTATTGATAAGTGGTACAAATAATAGTATTATTACTTGCCAGTAGATGGCAGGAAGAGCTTTATTTTTCAGTTACTCACTGTCTGAAAACACAGATAAAACAACGTTTTCTAAAAATGAATCCTAGCTAGATTGATTTAACACCGATTTATATATTGTAACAAATAGAAATATGTGGAATGAAGGAAAATATTATGGCATATTGTCAAGTTTCACACATAAACTAACTTAAAAACCCAATAGTATTTGGAGGCATAACTGAGTTTATTATTCACTTTAGGTCTGTTTTACTTACTGTTAAGACTCCTGAGGAGTCTTTGTATTGTCTATGTCAGCATTGCGTTACTATGACAACTATTTTATGTTATTATATTGAAAGATAGTTAATAACAAATCACTCAAATAGTCTTTTTGCATCATAAAATATCTTGCTCAATCTGCCTTTATCTATCCTCAAATCCAAATCCACATGTTTTCTCATACTTCAAAATGATTAGAGTTTGCTTAAAGTTTATTCCAAGTGAGATTAAATATGCTAATGGGTGGCTAACTTTTTGTCCGGCAGACGCATACGAACCGTAGTTGACGGTAGTTGCTCTGATAGCATGGACATTAATGCTGGTGTGCAAGGCTCCGTGCTGTCTCCTACGTTGTTTCTACTGCATATCAATTACATGTTGGACATCAACAACATACATTGCTATGCAGATGATAGTACTGGAGACGCCTATTACACGGGTCGCGCAAACATCCCTCGTTCCGTTGTAGAGGAAAACCGCGGAGAACTTGTGTCTCAAATCGAGACCACACTGTCCAAGGGCTCTGACTGGGGACAGGTAAACTTGGTCGGATTCAACCCTACAAAGACACAAGTCTGCGCGTTCACCAAAAACTTCACTGTGGTCCCACAATTCCAGAACACTCCCCTCTCCATCTCCAAGAGCATTGGGATCCTTGGTGTTGACATCTCCAGCGATCTTAAGTTCCGAGATCATTTACAAGATAAGGTGAAGCTGCGTCCAAAAAACTAGGTGTACTCAACAGAGCGAGGCACTACTTCACGTCGGGGCAGAGGTTGCTGCTTTACAAGTCACAAGTTTGGCCCCATATGGAGTACTGCTGCCATCTCTGGGCAGGTGCACCCGGATACCAGCTTGGACCTTTTGACTCGGTTCAACGACGGGCTGTGAGAATTGTCGACAATCCCAAACTCACTTGCCGTATCGAACCCTTAAGTCTGAGGAGAGACTTTGCCTCCCTGTGTGTGTTCTACTGCTTGTACAATGGGATGTGTTCTGAGGAATTGTTTGAAATTATGCCCACGGCTACTTTCTACCATCGCACCGCTCGCCATTGGCAGGGAATTCATTCTCACACTTGAGAACCGAAACGGTCGCGTACAGTGCGGTTTCAGAGAAACTTCCTCCCACGAACGCTTGGGTTGTGGAATGAGTTCCCTGCCAAGGATTTCTCTAAGGACTACAGTATGGGGTTGACACAATTTTGGTATGTCAATAGCACAGCGCTTAGGCTTATTACAACCAATATGACAGATGAAATACTAGATCAAGTCATGCGCTACAAAATTGAAAAAGAGGTATGGGATGAGTTAGAATGCTTAGACATTGGCAGCAGTGAGTATAAAAGTTATGATTTGTATACATATACAATTCTTTGACGGCAAAAAGGATCCCGAAAATGATATGAGAAAGCATATATCTACATTAAAAAATATTGGCACTATACCAAAGAAATGCATACTTAAAGTAAACAAAGACCCAAACACATACTTGTAGGAAATAATAAATTAATCAGCAAAATTACATAAAACTGGGAATTAATGGTCTTTTACACAGATAGGGGAACAAATATTGCAGTTTCAGAGAAACATTTCAGTCTTAATTTTAAAGTTTGCTAAATACCATTTTTTGCATTTAACTTTCAAAATGACTAATTTCTACAAACCTCCAATCCCCATTTACTGTCTTAAGGGGTTTGTTTTGCAAAATCATTTCTTAGTGCTCACTTACGTTATAATGGGATCTTCTTAGCAAATTACAAGTCTTTAGACACAAAAATTAGTAATTCTTGTACAAATTTTTATCCATGAACAGTGAAACCGCACGGTGCATCTTCAAGCCGCTTAATGTCGCATCGCTTCTCAGTATAAGCCGACTCTTAAGGCAAAATACCAAGTTTGTGTGCGATTCACTTCAAAAGTGACACGAGTTATTTTCATCCCCTATATCGCCCCTTCAGGAATGGTTTCAAAAATGGTGAAACACGTAAATCTTAATGACAATTAAGACAATTAAGACCTTAAGACCAAATACCTAATTTTATGCACTTAGCTTCAAAAATGACAAATCTCCATACCAACCCCTCTTTCACTCCAAAGAGGATGAATTTTTAAAAATCATTTCCTAATGCTCGCCTATGCTATAACAGGAATCACAATGCAAAATTTTAAGTCTCTAGACCCAGTAGGTTGGGCTGTGCATTGATATATCAGATAGTCAGTCAGTTTACTCTTCTATATATTTAGATTTACAAGAAACTTGGTATCAATGCTTTTCAATCTAAATCCAAAACACTCATTATTCCATTTGAAAAAAAATAATTGTTGGCAACACACAATCTGACAGCATTTTTTTCTGAGCACTATGTTGGACATATATTCTTTTTTTTGAACCAAATATTTCAAACTTCCATTAGTCTGACCAAAGAACTTTTTTGAAATCTTTTTCAGTTATATCTCAATGGGTAAGGGCCCATTGCATCCGTATCTTTTTGTTTTGTGGCCTTAATAAAGTTTTACGGATTGCAACACTAAACAACTTAGTGTCTCTCAATCGTCTTTTTACTGTGGTTAGTCAGACAGGTTGAGATCCAGATTTGTTCACATAAGCACTGATTTCTGGGGCTGTGAGACATCTATTTTGCTTGCTGGTTGACGATGAAATTATCCTCACCAGAAGTGGAAGCTCTTGGCCTTCGTAAGTGTGGGTGATCTTGATTACTGCCTACACAAGTTTACTAACACAATTTTTTTACAAATTAAGTTTAAAAGAAGCAATTGCACATTCAGAAGTAATAAACGGATAAAATTTTGATTTTGATAAAGAATTTATGAAAAAAACCAGACCTTGAATGCTATTGACAGTACAAAGTGTCACATAATAGAGTAACTTCCAACTCTGACCTAAAATTTACCTTAATTACAATATTCAAAACCTGGCGAAATTCAGTACAACCCCGTTTGGGCTTCTAGATAAAAAGAAAAGACAAAAACCCAGTCTAGTCAAAATACAGGCATAAAACTCTTAATATTTAATTCTATTACTTACCAGTAAAAGTGCCTCCACGCAAACTGTTCCTTAACATAACCTCTGGATTTAAGAGACTGCATAGCCTTGATAACTTGGAGGTTAGGAATCTTCTCAAGGTCTGGATGTTTAGGAGCATGATAATCTTTTTTAGCCACCATCACACCTTCTTTAAATAGGTACTCATATATGGAAACACGGTTCTGTTTAGGCATCAACATCTTGAATGACCTGAAAATTTAAAAATACTAGTTTTCGACCAAGACTAACAAGAAATATTTTATGAGCACAATAAGCTACATAATCTTACTTAAAATTACTTTGTTTACTTAAGAATATGCAGTAGGATTTTATTAATAAAGGTGGATATTTACAAAATTATAACCTACCCTTATTATGACAGCCGACAGAAAAGAAAGAATATGTAGTAGGGATGTCGAAAAGTATCGATATTTTATTGTTCGATATGTCAATATTTTTACAGCCACAGTCGACTCAGAGTTACAGAACGATTATATGCTTAAATGCTTTTTTTTAAGCAACAACCTAACAAAATTGAGACTAGGGTATAGTTACTGCCTTAAGTGACACCGGAATGAATACTTTAATGTAATTTTTCCAAGGCCTATGTACTTGCTCTCGCTGATATACTAATGGGCAATAGAGTTACAACCGTTAAAGGAGTATACGGTCCTTTTTGAGAATAACTAATCCTCTGTGTACAAAGCAGCTTGACAGTAAGCACGATCTGCACACAAAATATCAAAAAGAAGTTAAATCCGTAGTCTGGTATATAGTTTTGTATTTAAAGTTAGTGAATATAATATAAATAAATCCATGATAAATATAATGTTATAGCAGTGACAGTTCACAAACAATCTAACATACATACATGCGGACGCAGTAATGCGATTGCAACTCCGTGAAGCCAGCAGCCCCTGTAGATAAAATAACGCAATGTTCTACGCTTATCTACGCGACTAGAGGGGAGACCCAACGAGAGGTCCCAGCTTTGGCCGGTGTCGCTGCGGGGTTGACTCAGTTCATGCCTTCAACCAGCTGCGTCGTGATTAGTGGGGAACGTAGCCACAACGGGTGCAAGGGAATGATCAGCGGGTGAGCCTATCGCAATCTTGACTCGACAGCGTGGAGCACTTGTCAGGACAATAACTGAAGTTCCCCATAGTGGACTCTGGCGACAACATAAGGTCAACCCAACCAATCACAACCACAGCAGGTCTGAAGCAAAAACAGAAACGTGAACCCAACACTTCAAGCCAAGCTTCAACAAAACTGGCACCTATAGACCTGAACCTATAAGCCTATAACTTAAGGCTACCATACCCAATACAGATGCTGGCCACTAAACGTCGTCTAACTGGGAGTGCTTATGCAGCTATACGACTTAAGAAAGTAGAGCTCCGAAAGAGGGACCACAGAATCATTCATGCACGCCTTAAGGAGACAGTAGGGTGGTTCTCACTTTGATTAAATACATAGGAACTTGGTTTTTACTTTAGTATTTTTTACAAATACAGTAAATGTTAAGCTTGGAAATTGCAAAACCCAAATCACATTTGCGGCGAGCGAGAGCACAGCCGAATAACTGAACAAAAATAGAGCTTACTAATCATTCAAAAGAACAAATCGAAACAAAGATTTTTGAGGAAATCAATTATTTACAATTTAATAATGAAATACGAATTCATTCCATTGAAATCTAGAAAGAAAGAAAGAAAATTTCAACTTCATTAGGTGTTTAACTGTGACCATTCATGTAAAGAAATCGATTAGTGAATAAATTTAACAAATCAAACAATTATTGTTTCCATTTTAAAAACATGATATGGAATCCAGCTTATCGTAAAGTTGCAAAGGTGATTGCACAGTTCCACCAATAGATATAATAAAGCTAATCAATGAAAACGTGTTAAAAAAGGGTAATTTACTCATAAACTGCGCGAAAAGAGAGTGAGTGTTAAGATGCATTTATTAGAACAACGTTACTCTTACTAGCTTCTGGATAAAAAGTATCCTCTGTCAGTCATCATCCGATAGACTGTGCAACCCTGTATATTAAATGTCACAGTGATCTGGTACACGCAAAAATGGGCCATATCCACAAACACACTTTCGTGTTCATAATATTTGTATGATTTGTCTACTTTTCTATTGGTTTCGATATTTCCTAATATTTATAATTGATCTATAATAGGTTAATAGTAATGGAAAACAACCATATATTATTTCTGTAACTATATGGTCTACATATTTACAATTAGCATTGTAGTCAGTGACATTCTATCGTTTGACCCACTACAGTAACTGTCTTTGTCACTTTACAGTACGGTCTCATGACATTTTTTTTGTGTTACGAAGGACATATATAGTTACTGGGGTCTTTCGAAATACAAATTATTTATTGTTTTTCTTTGATATATAAGACTTCGCAATTTATCGATAACTAAGATTACAGATAATAGACAACACTATAAAGCAGATCATTTAGGGCGTTCCTTCTAAGCCGCGTTGAAATTTAATAGTAAAACCTCATTTTAGCACCAAGTGCCACCAACTATCCGTTCCGTCTGAGCAGTGAAAAATCCTATGTCTATGGTCTGAGAGCTTCTGATAATTTAGTGACGCTATTATTGTCCAAACGAAACGCGTTTCGCGTCATTTTTTGACAGTTCCGTGTGTGTATATGTTTAAGTATGTTATTTTGATTTTTTTGTAGATAAAATAACAAAGATATATAGTTCTCTTTCTCTTTGGTCTCTTTCTGTCTTGACATTTGGTGTTACAAAGGATATAATTATATAGTACGTTGGATAATGCTAAATACCAGTGTAAGTAGGCGGTGCCCAAACAGTAGGGACTTATGAGGCTGATAAGGTGCATATATTACCCTTAAAAAAGGATAGACTGTCATTGCGGTGTCGTTGGACATCCGCAACGCATTTAACAGCCTTTCCCATGAGTGTATAGAGGAAGCACTCTTATATCATGAAGTATCTCCGCGCTCAGGTTAAGGACTACCTACCTTAGTAATTGGGAGGTCCTCTAGGGGTCAGATGGTTACGTCCACTCGTGTAAATTAGCGGCAGGTTTGCCTCGGGGTTCCCTACTGGGTTCTCTGCTGTGGAATCTGGTGTACAATTGGGTCCTGCGTGGCAACCTCCTGCCTGGGATGGAGCCTCCCGCCTCTTAAGCCCGGAAGTGGCTCCACGTCGCAGGATCCCATCGGGGCTCCGATTCCGAGTGGAGGGGTCCAGAATTCCAGTCGAGAGACGAATGAAGTATCTCGGCTTCGTCCTGGACCTCAAGTGGAATTCTGAGGAGCATTTGAAGCTCCTCGCTCCCCGGCAGTGTGCAGCAGCATTCGGAAGGCTTCTCTCTTATCTGGGTGTGCAATCGATGGCGTTGTAAGGAAGGAGGCTTTGCGCCAGTGGAAGGAAGTACTCCGCATCCCAGTGGCCGTCCGGTGGAAGCTATCCGTACGGTATTGGAGGAGTGGATGGGGCTATAATGCCACTAGTACTATTAAATATCGGAATACTCTTAAATATCTGAATTCCTCGATTCTCGAGTTCTCGATTGACGATATTTGACGCTTCACTCGGTGCGCCCCCTTTGCTGTATAAAAACAAAAAAAAAATGTACATGTTTGACTTTGTTTTTAGTAGCTTACTTACTTATTTTTATTACGTAATAAGTGTTTCAGTGCATATTGTATACTCTTTTGCTAATTATCAAAGTATTGTATAATTACTTTAAATAGAACTTCTTGCCAGCTCTTTTTGGCAGAAATTAACATTTCTTACATTGTATTGACGATTCAATAATAAATATTATTTGATTTGATTTGATTTGGCGCCGGCATGGCAGCCTTACATTCCGCGTGGTGCAAGTGCTGTCTGGGCATGGTTCTGTCGTACACTATTTGCACCACGTCGCAAATCGGGAGGAAACGCCACAATGTCCCACTGTGGCGCTCTCTATGACCCCGCTGAGCACACTCACGTCGAGTGCTCAGCCTGGCGACAGGAGCGCATCCAACTGATTGCTGCACTCGGTGGTTGTAACCTCTTGCAGTAGGCTGCATTGGACGAGCTATGATCGGCAGCGAAGCGGAATATGAAGGCTGTGAGGACGTAATGTCCCAGAAGGAGACCGCGGAGAAGGAGCGTGAAAGAGACCGTCTCGCACCACCTCTCCGTCGCAGACGGATGGGTAGGAGAAGGCAGGTCATTATTGATTTGGCCCTGCCTAATGACTTTATCCACGGCAGCCGGCGTGTGTGATTGGCCTCACGCATGCCATTGCACTAACGGTCGCTATCGTCTGGGAACTGCTCGTTCGGAAGAACATGAACTGTAGACGCACTATTAGCAATGGTAGATATGTATTACAAAAGTCAAGTACTGAAAACGTCAACAAAAAGGTAATTGCTGCTTTAAATGGATCAAATAAAGCGGATACAACAGTAGAGTTAGATTAAGTACAAGAATTGAATTAATGTAATAAAAAAATTAATCAAAATTATTCTCAATTTATTTCGTGCTATTATTTAACTAAAACCAATTACTTCATTACTGTTTGTCATTTACAAAATGTCTTATCCATATCATGTCAGTGAACTACTGAACAATTTGATGATTTCCTTATCATATCAGCCTTACAAACACTGCTAAATATAGGCTTATCCCATGTATTTCTGAAACAAATCGGACTGTACCAGTTGAATTCAGCTAGGACCACTCTCTAGGTTGTCAGTCCACCTGGTCATACCACATTGCTTGAAATTGATGGCGGCATGAGAACGAAGAAGTTTTTATTATTCTTATGACTGCGGTCTCTAATCAAGCATTTTTCTCCTTTATTAATAAGTTCTACGATCACTATTATTCTGTAAAGGAGCTCCAAGCGTTGCACTTTCCATTGCCTGCAAAGCAGTTTTGAGCTTATGAGGTGAACAGTCCTGACCGCTAGTCACAGTTTTATAAAATTTCCCACTTTTGATACCGTGTGATTTTTTCCGTGATTTTTTCCGTGTATAGGACACTTGGCAAAAACTGCATCCTGGTTGGCAAATATTTATCATAGTTAATGATGATCTAGCAGCTAGAGTAAGGCTTGCTTTTTACTAAAGGCCATTATGTAGAAGTTGGTGTTGACTGCCATCTTTGAATATTGATTTCCTATACTTTAAGCCGAGCCCTTATGAGTTCTAGATGTGGTTAGACAACAAAAACTTTTGTGTTTATATGTTAAGTTATGGTTTGTTCATACACTCTTCAAGTCATCATCAACCAACAATGATGAACTTTTGTTTGCAAAAAAGTTGTTGCTAAGGGATAGGTCAATAGTTTTATTACGAGTGATACCCTAGGTGTTGCAAGGGTCCATAGGCTGCGGTGACCATTTACCATCAGGCGGTCCGCAAGCTTGTTTGCCACCTAAGTGGTATGAAAAATGTAGGATTGTTTTTATAGTTTAATTTATTATGCTGTATTATAGTAACAATTATATTTCATTCTATGTTAGCTTGTTCAGTGTAGTCAGTAAAATATATTTCATTTATACCTCAGTATTTATTTATTTATTTATTAACCCCTTTCTGCATCCTGTCTCATATTTGCACAGTTAAGTTTTTGCGTATAAATTTAAATTCGATTGAGTTTCTTATGTTGGCAACTCTAAAACTCAAAGACTAGATATATATTTTGTCGTTACCTTTCATTAATAAAAGCCAAAACATGACTAAAAAAAAAATACATCGCTTTGAAATCGAACTTCGATTACAGGTTACACGAAAATAGTGTGTAGCAGATATGGGACGTCATGCAGTCGTAAGTGGGAATGGCATCCCATAATTGGGACTTTATGCAACAAGAAGAAAAACTTCGTTTTCCATATATAAATCACTATGCAGTGATGGGTTTTGTTATTTTAAGAGGTTATAATATTTGGATAAATAAGATATTGGTTTTGTTATAATTGTAAATATATTTTGGTTTTATCAATATATACATAGTTAACTTTATTCAAGATAATGAAAATTAATACTGTAAAGCAATTTGTCAAAGTATAAGTATTAGCTTTTGCCATAAGAGTTTGTGGAGCCTCTTGTTTTGATGGTGGAGGGACTACTACGGTACTATTATGCTTATATGGCGATGACTTGAGGAGTCTTAGAAAGCTGCAGCGGCGCTATGTTTATGCTTTTTTCTCCCATAACCCCTCTGCAACAATATCTGTGGTTGGCTTAAACCTAATTAACTTTTATGCATGTCCAATGCTTATTAAATTTTTACCGCTTATTTCTCTTCTTAGATATTTGCTGCAACAATGAGTCATTCATATGAAGATATACCGTCTGGTAGCGAAGATGAAGGCTTATCCGACGATGACGATGACATCTACCGTCCAGATCTAAATGATGACCCTTTAGCTTATACGGATGATTCTATCGAATCTTAAAACACGAGTGACGATAACTTACCTACTCTTTCCATTTCCCAACGAAATCACACTGATAACACCAGAAAGAGAAGCCGAACATCAAAACATCAGTGGGTGCCGGGTACGATAGACTATACAGAAGAGGACTGTAGATTTTTAGGTGAAATAGAACCGAATGATAAACTTAAAGCTCTTAAAACTCCTATTCAATTATTTGAACATTTTTTCCCAGCAGATTTAATAGAACTGATTGTTAACGAAAGAGAGTTTTTGGTCTCAAATACGGAAATTAAGCAATTCGTCGGTATACTGATCTATATATCAATAGTACCTTATCCAACCACAAGTCATTATTGGAAATCAAGCATGGAATTTGAACCGATAGTCACGACCATGACATGTAATCGGTTTGAGGAGATTAAAAGATTTCTACACTTTGTCAACAATGAAAACATATTACCAACCGATCATGCTGATTTTGATAAATTACAAAATCCGTCCAGTATTGACCATGCTAAGAGAAGTATTAATTTCAATACCAAAAGAAGAATATATGGCGGTAGATGAACAAATTGTGCCTGCTAAGACGTGCAAGAGTAGTCTTAAACAATACAACCCGAAGAAACCCCACAAATGGGGTTATAAAATCTATGTTTTAAGTGGTGTATCATGATTATCTTACGACTTTGATCTGTACGCCGGAAAACAAAGTGACAAAATACCGGAAAATCAACCAGATCTTGGCACCAGCAGCAATGTGGTTCTACGTCTGACAGAAAATATTTTTTGACAATTGGTTCACCAATGTGGAACTAGTGGTGCAAATGCATAAGAAAGGACTTCTACCAATAGGCACAGTGCGGCCCAAACGATTAGGGGGTGCAAAAATTACGACTAAAAAGGAACTGAGTCGCTAATGAAGAGGTTCTACTCAGGAACTTCACACTGAAGTAGAAGACACACCTGTTGTAGTAGTGACATGGTTAGACAACAAAGTTGTGCACTTGTATGCAAACAACATATGTGGGTGTCAATCAAACTGCTATTGTCAGACGATATGACAGACGGCGACGTATTTACCATGAAGTCAGTTGCCCAAAAATTGTACAACTATGAAATAGATACATGGGTGGGGTTGACACTCTAGATTCCATGTTGAGATATTATAGGATTAAAATTAGGTCAAAGAAGTGGTACCTTAGGGTCTTCTTTCATTTAATTGATGTGTGTGAATTCATGGTTTGTGAAGACGGTGTAATAAGGAAAATTATATGCCTTTGTTGGATTTCAAATTAGCTATTGCCGAAGTTATAACGAAAAAACACTCCCGGATCCGTACTCCAAGAACGCGAGGTAGGCCTTTAAGTGATAATGAAAATATTTCATTAACTGCTAAAAAGAGCAAACGAAAACTTGATTTGCCATCAAGAGAGGTAGCAGAAAATGGATTCCATCATTTCCCGGAATGGACTCCGTCTCGCCAAAGATGCAGAAACATACAATGTACTGCACAAACTTATATCTGCTGTCTTAAATGCAAAATGTATCTTTGTTTAAACAAAGATAGAAATTGTTTTTTGGAATTTCATATTTCAAAAATATGCTCTTAAGAATTATGAAATTCTTAGAGGTCAATTTTAATTTTCTTTGTTTTTGCGGTGAATGTCGATTAATAAAGTTCTTGTATTCTTATCGGAATTAAAGTTTATTTTAATAATATGTTTTTATATATTTCATAAAATATTGCATTTTACACTATACCCAATTCACAGGTGGCGTAACATGTTACCTGGTATTTAAATGTTTGTGACGTTTGAAACTAGCGTTATTTCATATCAAAGCTCTTGGGGAGATTTTTGTCTGCCAGTATACCTCGGTAACTGTACTGTAGTAGAGCTCCCTTCCTTGGTAAGCAAGAAGATTGCAGGTTCAAGTCCAGGCTTAAGGTTAATATTTTGACTGTATGCTGATGATAACATTTGTTTATTGCTGTAATTTATATTGTTCATAAAATAAGTATTATCAATATTGTTAATACTTAAGTCTCATAAAAAGAAGAGCTCATAAATTTTCTTTAACTGCATAAAGATTCATATTTGGGACTAAGATGCATCATGCTTCAAATGCATACTGTACCATATATAAATAACATGCTTTATCAGCTCTAAATAAGAAAATTCTCAACAAATATTTTTTATTTTATTTTTTGGAGGTTCTCTATGGTCCTATCAATGACATATTTTTTTTCCACAATGATACAAAATTCCATGCAGTAAGGGGTACAGGTAGTACTGCTGACTACACTTTGTCCTTTCTTATTTGTAGAAAAGTTGCAGTATTCACAAATTCAGGGGTTGATTCCATTTTGTTATCATGACAGCGTAGGTATATTGATCTTGTAACACATTTTCATCATATTATCTGAAAAATAATTTTGACAATTAGCAATAGACTACTACTACGACAGCTATAGATATGGTATTAAGGTAAAAGGTAAGTTATAATAAGTAGGTACTGGAGCTAAGCAGGATATTCTAGGGTTTCAATAGAGTAATAGTAGAAATCCTACTAATACTTTATACGATATGTTTAAGTTTGTGACAATTATGAAATGAAATTAGGCATATTTTATAATGATATTACTCTGTTGATTAAAAATTAACTGTTTTAGTTTATTCCAAAACTATTTATTGATTGTAAAATTGTGTTTAAAAACACCTGTAGGTTATGCTCATAGAAGTTTAATAATTTAATTTAATTCACTTAGATTACCTATGTTTACAGTCTAATTATTAAAGTTTGTTTTTTTAATTGGGTTGCCCTAGTAATTAAATACTATTGATGAGATAGACCTGCAGGGAACTGACCAAACATAAAAGAAAGAGTAGGTAGGTATCTAAATTCAATCAAATACCACATCAATTGTTTGGTATATTTTAGGTTATAGGTTTTTTTTTTTTTATATTATAATGGCTCGCACGGTCTTAGCAGACCATTTATGCATTTGCCAGAGTCAAAGTCAATTATATTATATCGTATCGTGGCGCGGGCGTTACCGCGCGTCCTCGTTTTCAAGTCCCAAGATTGGGCGGGAGATTTGGTGTGGATCCTCAGACATTGCGCGTCATGTCCTGCTTATTTCTTCATAATTCACTATTCATGAGCCTTCGCTGCACAATTCTTAACACGCTTTCGTAAAACTTTGCTAAAATATATACATCGAAAGTCACTAAATGAATTTAGAAAAATTAAACAGAAAAAAAACACCACTCCTTTCTTCTTAAGATTCGCGCCAAAACTCCGTTATAGGTTTTAACTGCAAGTTTTCCTACTTCATTTATGGTGTAATGAATAGGTAGGTCCCAGTATCTTGCCGTTAAATACTTACAATTTTCTTCACTTTTAGTAATCTTATGTTTGTCAACTTCCTGGATTCCTTTATTAGTAGGTAACAGTATTTTAATAAGGTTTCTCTGGTGTTCGTTCCTCTATAATTAATGAGTTAAAATTTACAAACACACAAAAAATTTACCAAAACACTAGTCTAAGCAGAAAATTGGATTAGGTACGACAAAGCGTATTTTGAAATCGCACACTGTTTTCTGTTGTGTTACTTAACTTTGATTCATTTCTTGCGTTCTTCTTTTTGAACAATCAATGTTTTGAAAATGTCTTCAATTTAATAAATATTAGTTTTGCAATCAGAAAGCGGTCAGTTTGCAGTCATTTAAAAGTATTTGACATTTCATATCGCTCGCTAACCGCTCGCTAATCGTGATCGTTGTCATTCATAATTCCGATTTTGGAGTTTTCTATGAAGCGTAGCAGTATGTAGCGATTGAATAGGCTATTTCTTTATCATCATGTATTTGCAAGATAATGGAGCATTTAATAAAAAAATATTTTGACTGGCTCACGGAGTCAAGTAGTACACTGGCTAATAGTCAATTTGGTTTCCGCAAGGGAAAGGAAACTATAGATAGCCTTAGTGTTCTGTGTACCGAAATTCGGGCTTTATTCACTAGAAGTGAGGATCTTGTTGGTGTGTTTCTGGATATTGCATCAGCGTATGATAATGTCCAACTTCTGGTACTCAGGCAGAAAATGCTTCACCTGAGCATCCCTGAGAGGCTGGTATATTTTGTTTTCAATTTCTTAATATCTAGAAGTATTAGGATTCGCTCGCATAATGCTCCTTCTAGAGTTGTGTGGAAAGGTCTGGCACAAGGTTCTGTTTTAAGTCCCCTGCTATATATTTTATATACATTATCATGGAACGAACGTTTCCGATGGTCCGTCTCCGGTAAAGGACCGGATGATGTATGAAACGGTGGAAGTTTCTAGGCATCCATTCTTAGGTCCATTACCGGTGTCGTGATTTCGAATATCGAGATCAAAAAGTCTCCATGGGTTGTGACATCTTCGTTGTCATAAAACTCCTTAACGTTTGTACGCTGAGCGGACATAAAAAAAATCAATCTGAGATTATTGGAATCAAATACTTCCAGCTTTATAGTAAAACTTAAGGCTGCAACTCTATTACTATTACTACTACTACTACTTAACAGTGAAAAAACCAGAGTGTATTATAACTTTTGCTGTGTTCTTGTTACTGTGTTGTGATCGTGTGTGAATTAGGTATATACTAAATATACATTTTATTTACACACAGCACGAGAGTTTTTTTTTATAAAACCACTTCTCTTCGTACTGTGAGGGCCGGTGCGCGTCAGCCGGTTGGTGACGTCAGCACTGAGGGGGGCCTGGAGTTCTGTAGACTCCAAATCCTTGGCCTGTCTGGAGTACTCTGTTCTCCATATCCTCGGCCTGAGCGGTAGCGGTGCTTCAGCCTGAACACCACTCACACCGTAGTTACAAGGCAAACTTTGTCCACGTGCAGCTTTGCATTGTGCCAGCCACGTGCGGCATTACATTGTGCCTGCCACGTGTGGCATATCTTACATTACTCACTACACGTCGGTAGGTCACTTAAAATCAGTCCCGTCCGCGTCTACCTACTTTGGCGGTGGAGACCTGCGGGGTGTCCTCGACGTCCAAGATCGCTGTTCGGGCTCTAGGCTGAAGAATCTATTTATATTTCTATCTTTAATAAATGCTTGAAAACTTTACACTTTGAACTGTGTGTACGTAAGCTTGAGTTTCCTCTTTCTTTCTATTTCGTTAGGTAGTTCTCTACTGATGTAAAATAGATAGTTTCTATATAGATATATTAAGGGTTAAGAATCACCTTTAGGTTAATACTGTCTATTAAATGTTATGATAAAAGTGAAAGAGTATACATTACAAACTACCTTACCCTTGAAAAGTATTTTCTTTACTTGCCTCTGAACTCCTTCTACCTAAACTTCTACCGCCAGAGCACCCAGCTGGTGCATTCGGTAACAGGACACTCCTACTATAACCTGTCCTGTTATGTTTCTTCTTTCTGTAATATTTTACAATATGATATAGCTTTATATTCGAAGCCATCTAGATTATGGTTCATTCCTTTTAGAACCCTGTAACAAAGCTTCTCTGGATAAGGTGGATAAAATCCAAGCAAAGTGTTTAAGAATCGTTACCGGAGCTACGAAATTCTCTCCTTTAAATGCTTTGCGTGTGCAGTGTGTTGATCCTCCATTAGGATTGCGAAGACAGTTTCTTTGTGACAGATTTCTTTTTAAAACTTTCGACCTATCCTCTCATCCACTCCTAGATCGTCTACGCACTTTGTGTGCGTTGGTGTAAATAAGGACTTGACCTTGACTTAGGACTAATAAAAGGTGAGCCAGGTGCTAATAGTGCTTTTAACACTTGTCTAAATAGTCTTTTTCCTTATTGGTTAACAATTTTTACAGATCCCTCGAAACTTTCTGAAGAAAGTGCGATATGCTAAGCCGTTTGGATCCCAAAATATAAAATTGACCTACATTTTAAGAATCCTCTAAAAACTTCAGCCCTATTAGAAGCCATTTCATATTAAGAATCCCATCAACTTACTAAATCAATAGTCCTTTTAGATTCCAAAAACCTGTCTTCAAGCTGTTATAGCCAATTAGTTTAAAAAAAAAATAACCCCAATTATATTAAGAATACTAAAGTTGGTAAATTGTCACCATCAACGAATTGAGGTTGTCCTTGCCTGGATCCCAGACTACATTACATCCTCCACCCAAAAACACCCCTGTCAACATGCAGTATCCTCTATCCTTGATTAATACCCCCTTCATTACATGTTTAACAAAATTCATCAAAACCTTTAAATTCAAATCAATATGTCCGTCACCACTTAGTATAATCCTCTTTCACTCTTTTTTTTTATATTTTGTGATGTCCTTTTTGTTTTAGGTAAAACAACCCAGAATCTCGGAGACTCCAATCTTCCTTTTTTATATTAGACTAGCTTCTGCCAGCGGCTTCGCTCGCCCTAAATTTCGTTATCGGCGTAGGTTTTTACAGCAACTCCTCAATTATAGAAAAAAACAAACAATCAAATCTATCCTCTTTAATGGCATAATACATTCGTGTCTGTGGAACCATGGAAATACACATATAAAATTACAACCCAAGCGGTCAAGCCGTTTAGTACTTGACATACCGACAGCAGCGCCACCTACCGGGTACAATTGTATTTTTAAATCATGCAGAAAGCCATCGAAATACCCATATAAATTTTTAACCCAATCGGTTTAGCCGTTTAGAAGTTATGTGAAAAAGATAAGTACGGAAGGATAATTCTTACTACCCGTAGTCCTATTACCCGTTTTCCCGTAGGAATTAAGCATTTTCTCGCGGTAAAAAGTAGCCTATGTTCATCAGGGATGAGGTCAGCTTCTTATGCTAAAAAAATATTTCAAATTGGTCCAGTAGTTTGATTCGAAATTGCTGTTTGACAGCGATTTTTGCGAAATATTAGGCTCTTGCACTGCTCCCGCAAAAAAGATGATAACCGCGCGGAAGTGGTTGGCTCGCCGGCAGATCCTGCATACCTGCCATCCTGCCAAAAGGAAGCGAGTGGAAGCCGGTGGTCGGTGGAATCCGAGCAAACTGCGAGCAGACGCGTTCGCAATGCTACGGGAAAAGACGGTGTTTTTGTTTCGCACATTGTTCATCTGTGGGCAACACTATCAGGGATCGGGGATGTATTATGTTTAAGGCTCATATAAGGCTGTAGGCTGTATGGCTCAGTCCCTGGCCTTTCCAAGATAAATCAAACATCATAATTATTATTTCATAAATAGTAAAAAATTATCAAATTCGTGTTAGATTTGATAGCCATATCGTTTGTTTTGGTAGCCGAAACATTGAACTACGAAGGTAGTAAGGATTAAAAAGACTTTTAGGCTTTATCAAAATGGATTTCCAAAACAGGCCAGGTGGTAAAACTGGAGGCGGAGGTGTAGCATCATGGTCTGAAAGCAACAGAGATCGACGAGAAAGACTTCGTCAGCTCGCTTTAGAGACGATCGATTTGAATAAAGATCCATATTTTATGAAAAATCACTTAGGTGCGTATGTAAGAAAATGCTAGGTTGGGATTTACAAAATGTGGTGTTGAAAGATTTTTAAGTCTGTTTTTTTTTCTTTTGCGCGGGCTCTGATTATATCCGGTCAGAGTAACTAAAACGGCGCAAGAGAAAAAATGACTTTTGAAAACAAATTTTTCAAACATAATCAAACTAACCTACTACTACTAACTAACCTAGCACTTGTATTTCAGTGTAGACTTTTTTTACTTCGACATTTTTTTATTTTAATTATTCTTTGCCCCCCACTTTTTATTTTATTTGTGTATAAGGGGGTGCTACTCTATCAATTATTTTACCCAGAAATAACTTGATGCAAAGTAGTAAATATTTACCTTATTTTGTATTAACACCTACTATGATTAGCTGATTAGTTCTATTTCTATAAAAAGTTTATTTTATAGTAGATTCAGTATTAACAAGGAGAAGACATTTGATTACCACAGATCATATATACAAATAGAATTAATGCAAAAGCAAAAACATTGTTTCCTTTAAAACAGGCTAAGTTTTACTAAGAAATATGAGTAGTAAAACAAAAGAATATTTGGCTACTATTTGGTGTTTGGCCTATTTGTTTATTTATTTCAGATATTTGTAATTCATGAAGATTATTAAAGGTTGTCTCTTAATTTAATTAAAAAAATGTAAAAACACTTTCAGTCATATAAAGGCTATTTATTGTAATAGGAATATTTCTTTTTATTATTGAAATTATATGTTAAGGTTTGAGTGTGAGGTAATAAAAAAGTGTATTTGTAGTAACACCCTAGAAGACACTTAATATTTTAATAATTCTTATTCATATGCTCCTATTTTTATTTTCAGGGTCATATGAGTGCAAGTTGTGCCTTACTCTTCACAATAATGAGGGTAGCTACTTAGCCCACACTCAAGGAAAAAAGCATCAAGCTAATTTGGCTCGGAGAGCTGCAAAAGAAGCAAAGGAAGCACCTCAACAATTAGCTCCTGAAAAACCTAGGATTGAACCAAAGAAGTTTGTAAAGATTGGACGTCCTGGTTACAGAGTTACCAAACAAAAAGACCCTGAAAGTGGTCAACAGAGCTTACTGTTTCAAGTTGACTACCCAGGTAAAAAATAGCATTCTGTTACTACAAAATCATAGTTTAAGTACACTTTTTTAGCCATGAGACATGTTAGTAGATAGATTTTCACTTATATTTTTATTATCTATTGTGTGGGCCATGGGCTTTATTAGAAGTCGTGTAATATTGAAAAAATGGGCTAAGTATGTGATGGACACACACGAAGGCCTATTACAGTTTGATGGGCGCTTCTGCCAGCTTAATAGAATTGCCTGGCAGTGTTCATTGCGCGCACGGCCCCTCGGTCAGCTCTGACACAGCGGACCTGCAGCTAGGCCGACAGGCGCCGTGTGCGTTTGTCGCGACCAGTCGACGCGGTAGCCATTGTGGCATAATATGAAGTCTTTCAGTGCGGGACACGTGCCGATGTGATGTGTGCGTGCGTGTATGTATGTTAGCTTTTTTTGCCCCTCGATATCTCAAGAACTAATGGACCAAATCCCTCACGGATATTTTGGAAAAAATCTGTCCAGCGGTTGTTTTTTATCACAATTTTTTTTATTTTTTAAGCAATAACTTCCCGTATTGAGAACAGATTTCAACAATTTATACATATATGAAAGGACTAACACGCAAATTGGTTCCATTCAAATTTGGTGAGGATTGGTTCATAGAAACTTAGAATTAGAAATAGTAGCAACAGAAATCACATCATCTGTGAAAATTTCAACAGTCTAACTATCACGGTTCTAAGATACAGCCCGGTGACAGACGGACAGATGGACAGATAGACAGCGAAGTCTAAGTAATAGGGTCCCGTTTTTACCCTTTGGGTACGGAATACTAAAAAGAAGCGAGACGGCAAAAACCAGCCATGACAACCACCTAGTTGCTTTAGTTCAAAAGCCATCCGCGGATGCCAATTTATCACAATCGCGAATGATCTACATATAAACGAACAAAGATAACATTCGTTATTCAAGAGTTTTTCATAACTTCCAAAAACGTCCCTGTATTTTTACTTTACATTCATTTTGATACCAACTTCATACAGCCAGGCACAAATCCAAACTTTTGTTTTGGGGGGGGGGGACAAATATTGAATCAACCAACCCGTTTACTTTATTTAATGTTTAGTTTATTTTATTTAACGTCAGTCATATAATATAAGACTTAGAGTCCGCACCACCACTAAAGTCCTGTCATAAAAACTGGAACTATTGCAATAAAATTTATTTAAGCATCGGTGTATCTAAACCAGAGAAATATCAAGTTATACTTTGATAGGGATAGCACTTTGTGGAAAAGGTATCTATTAGGTATAATTCTTATTTACAAGATTTAGTAACAAGACTACTGGTGTACACTCGATCTTAGATAAAGAATCAAACCCCTCGCACCCTATAGAGAGTAAATTCCTTGCCGGTGGCTACATATTATACTTACCTAGTTATCGGACTTGAGTGGTGGCGTGGATTCTATCTAACTAAAGTACTAAAGTTATAATAAGTAGGCAGATAAATAAGGTGCAACCTTACTTCTGTAGTTTCCAACCACGGATCTCAGCACTGGTAAACTTTGAATGATTACCTAGGTATTCAAATACCATAAAAGAATCCACTTTCGGAAGGTTATGTGATTGAGCTTGTACAAAACCAGCTTCAACTTTATTAATACTCATAGTGTGTAGGTATTGGTTTCATAGTAATTATCACAAATTTACACTCTTGATATGTATCGACACTTTATTTAGGCACATATCGCGTCTCAGCTCCGTCGAGTCTTGAGCGACTTGTGTATGAGTGCACGAGTGCGCAGTCCGTTCAAGTACTATGACGTCACACGCAATCGCGGCGCATTGGCTTTTAGCGGCACGGAAGAGTTATTTTATTATTTAATATCTCTGTAACTAATGGTCCGATTTTAATAATTCAAAAAGATATACCATTCTTATGCTATAAAGAACAACATAGGTACCAATTGTATTTAATTTGTTTTAACTGTACTGATCCTCATTAGAACATTGTTACAGTTAACACAAATATGTATAGTTAACACTGGTAGCTAAATATCTAAAAGTTGTGCAGAACGTTTGACCGGCGCACGTGACTGCTTTGTCTGCTGCATGAGAACTTGTACACAGACATAGCTTAAAATTCTTATTTGTTGATTTACAAAGTAATACTTAGTTATAAAGTAGTACTCTGAACACTTAAGTTTCTTCTGGGTTTTTTTAGGCAGAAATCAGCTTTGCTAACCGTATTGACAATTTAAGAGTGTTATTGAAAACCTATTTGAATGTTATAATTTAATATTTAATTTACGACAATGTTTCGTCAAAAGTATGTAGAAACCTCTATTATATTGTTTTTTCTATTTTTGGTTCAATTGTTTTACGACAAAATTTACGACTTTTGAAACTTACTTAACCTTAGACTTAACCGTTATTTTATTCAAAGTAAATACTTTGGAGATGGAAATAGTTAAAAACATGTTTCTTATGTATCTTTGTACAATAATATTAGTATACAAAATAAAATATTTTATTGCAGAAATTGCTGAAGGTGTCCAACCTAGACACCGTTTTATGTCAGCATATGAACAAAAGGTGGAACCTCCAGACCGTAGATGGCAATATTTATTGTTTGCTGCTGAGCCTTATGAAACAATAGCATTTAAAGTGCCAAGTAGAGAAGTTGAGAAACATGATTCCAAGTTCTGGACACATTGGAATAAGGATACAAAGCAGTTCTTTTTACAGTTTGCTTTTAAAATGGAACCATTACGTTTACCACCTCCTCCCCCTAAGATGTGGGAGGGAATGCGTTTGCCTCCCCCACCAGGGGCTCCAATGATGGGGGCGCCGCCACCACCACCTATGTTACCAGTACCTCCACCACCTCCATCGATGTAACAGTAACTTATATTGGTGTAATATAAAATTTTTTCCTAATTTTTTTTTATTCTCATACCTCTGCAGATGAAAAACGACACAGGCTTAGGACGCCTCTGCGTTTTTGTTAAAATTTGGTGCATTTCTGTACATTTTTTGTAACTACAAATTATAACAAAACAGAGTATTGCACATACCAATATTATAACAAAACATACCAATGCACCGGCTAGGTGCTCAAGACAGAGATTCAGGTAGAGTGAGTTCAGAGGCAAGTAAAGAAAATCACTCCAAGGTCAAGGAAAGTTGTTATGTATACTAATTCAAAGTTATATTAATAAGCTTTTAATGGTTAGTAGTAGAACCTTGTCACATAAGGTGATTTGTAACCCTTAATATATAGAAATTAGAGCTATCTATTTTACAATATTAGAAACTACTAGAAAGAAATAAAACCGTAAGCCTACCTACACAGATTTCTAAGTATAAGGTTTGCAAATATAGGTATAGGACAGAAAGTACAATAACGTTCTTCGGCCTAAAGCCCGATCGATGATATCTTCGACGACGTCCGCATCCAGTAAGTATCCGCCGCCAGAGTAGGTTTACGCGGACGGGACTGATTTTATGTGATTTAAGGACGTGTGGTGAGTACTGTTAGTCCAGGTCCTTGGTGAGCAAGCACAATGCTATGCCGCACGTGGCTGGTACGATGCTATGCCGCACGTGGCTGATGCTTGCCCCGAAGGTTAGGTGAGCAGTGTGGCTCAGGCCGCGGGTAAGCTGATGTTCGCCCCGAAGGTTAGATGAGCAGTGTTGCTCAGGCCGAGTCTCTGCTGATGTCCAGGTCGAGGTTTTGAAGTATATAGATCAACTCCCAGATTCCTCCTCAGTGCGGACGTCCCTCGAGAGACGAGAGAGATTGAGAAGGGCAGCCTTCCATAATATAGTATCAACGGCGAAGAGCCTTAGGGTAAAGGTATAAAAACCGTTGTTCTGTGAGTAAAGAAAATACATCTATCGGTAACTTACCTAAGATTCACTAATATACAACACAAAAACAATCAATAAGAATACCTAAACGGTTTAATATTATCACAAGCATTTACTAGTAGTAGAATAATCAGTACTGAAAATAATTCAAAGCAGGATTTTTTCCATCCACTCAAAGGAGACAATTGTGGAAGTGTGGCATGACAGAACATGTCGTACCTAAAAACGACTCTATATTTGAAACCACGTTTGTATACATAGAGTTCAGAATGGATGTTTTGTAACTTCCATAGTTTCTTGCATCCTCCGGTCGTTTACCTAAAACGGCCATTCCGTTATAAAATAACAGTTTTTATACCGATTGTACGTACTCTGAAAATAAACCTTTGTTAGCAAATATAAGGGATGTTCCATCCAGCGAGTGACAATAGAGGTGTAATGAATAATCCAACTGGCCAAACGACAAATATACTGTGGTAGGTGGTGCTTAAAATGTATGCTGTGTCGGTAATTAGCTATCGAGCGAACGTTTGTATCGAGTGAACAGGTTGTTCTTTTTTAATTTTGTACATTGGTGTTAAAAAGCGGTTATTTCATCCATAGTTATATATTTGGTATATTTTTTACTTGGCTGTAGAGTATTCAACATTCTTCTACAATAGGAATAAACTCGTAGCATTTTCGTTAATGATGAATAACTCCATATAAAATCTTTATTTTTTTGTTCTACTGTAGCGAAGGACTGGATTTACTTCTTCATTTGTATTTAATTTAGATGGTTTCTGAACTGTTACATTTTGCTCCTTCAACTAAGTAGGTCCATACCACTAGATTTAATGATTTTGGGTTTAGGTTTAAGGCCTCTCGAAGCACAGTCTGCAAGGTTTGTTTTAGTTGTGACATGACCCCACTGCTCAAATTCTAAAATGTTAAGAATTTCCGACATTCTGTTGCTCACAAAAATTACCCAGCGACTTGACCCTCGTTCGTCAAATCCGTCCAGCAATATAACTTATTCCTTGGTATACTCATTACTTGCGATACCCCTGATAGTAATTTGGCAGCTAACACTGCTCTGCACAGCTCCAACCTTGGAATTGAAACTTCTTTTTCAATGTTGACATAGACATTTTTCAATTCAGCTTTTAAGAAAGTCGTCAAATGACGATTCCCGTCGGACTCGAGAGTCCTCTACCGACAGCTGGTATCGTTGTGTTCAGCATGATCTTCTGAACAAGAAAAAACCGGTTGTCGCGTTCTAAAGTGGTGGAGGGGGGAGGTAGGGAGAGAAAATACGCGGTAACCAGGTATCAGGGTTTAGTTAATTTCTTAATAACCACTTATCCGATTTCAACAAAAAAGGTGATAAAATGCTTAACTTATCATGTCTTACAATAATTTCTGTAAATACCATAGTTTTAATTTATAAATGACATAGACAGTTTAAAACCAAGTACTACATAACATTGTCACATTTATTAGCATGCGGTTTTTTTTTTCAATTTTGAAATTCGGTCAGAAAATAAAAAAAGTTATCACCGATATCCCGGGCGAGCTCGCGACGACTGAGACGAAGATTGGCCGAATGGCCAGCTCAACGAAGATGTCTCACGCACGTCGGTCACTCAGTCTCTCGCTCTGTTTGTGCATCGTAGTGGCTGTGTATGTACCTTATTAGTTTTATTTGGTTGTGTTAGAAACTTAAAAAATAATACATACTTATCCTACACTTTAAGTTACATTCCTATTTATATAGCAGTAAGCAAGTAATCATTGAGCTAGGTGTTGTCAGGTCGGTTAGTTTACCTAAGGGAAAAGAAAAGGCCGAAATAAACTGGAATCTTTATTTGCCAGTCTGAAGATAGCGCAAATGTCAGAAAAGCAAGAAAAAATGGTAACCAGCGATTCAAGGCGGCACTTGCCTTGCATAAACTTTACATGGATTTGTTTCAATACAAGCTATTGAGAAAAGAAAAAGTGCAAAAACTTTTGGTGATTTCAGTGCCGTAGTCTTACGAGCATTTAACTTAGGATTCCAATAAAATGGAATGTCGAAGTATTTTTGTCCTATTTGATCAGTATAACAAGGCATCTATCAAATCGATAGATTCCATTGACCACAAAATTTCAGGTCGAAAGACACTCCTTCCCAGGAAGTGGGATGGTTTCATTCACTCGGTTTCAAATAAAGCAAGCCTTGCAGTATTTATGTCCATATGAATTTCTAAACAAGCCTTGAAGCTTGACGCCATTTACGAACTACTGACTTCTGGAGGTTTTCCTGAAGCCGAAGTCGTGAGCACGATCCTCCATCGAAATATTGACCACATGCAATCCTATCATGAGGAATACACGATATGTTCTTTATGGTATAGATTGTAAAAATTTGGGATTTGAAATGTTGATATTGCACAGCCTTGACACCGATGTCCTATTATTAATGATCCATTTTTATGACCATCTTCCACTGCGAAAGAACGGTGGTGACTAGGCCCATAGTGCTAAAGTGAAAGCCGATCTACTTGGTAGTCTCTTTGGCTTCAAACTCGAATATGAACGATGAAGGCGCTGTAAAAACTAGTACTATATCGTGGAGCGGTAAGACCATGCCGAAAATCTTCATAACACAACGGGAGGTCCGGCAGTCATTGCTTTTTCTAAATGATCATTAGTCGAGTGGGCCAGACCGGTATACCAGCAGTGGTGCTTAAACAGTGTGCTCCTGAGTTGTGTCCTGTACTCACACGCCTCTTCGCGCTCTCCTACCACACTAGGCAATTTCCGTCTTTATAGAAGCAACAATCGCAATTGGATGTGCTCTATATCTCATTAATATGTCACGCAAATCCTGCTGTAATTTTGGACAAACTACGAAACTAAGAACACATTATTAACTCCTTTTGATGAGCCATTAAATACTACACGTACTTTCGTTATGTCCTTATCTTTTCTTACCACTGCGTGATAAGGGAGATAACTCACTTTACTTACAGTTCTCTTTGTCAGTCTTTTCAACGAGTACCATGTTTTTTAGCGTAAGATATTCAGCCATCACTTTTCTATACTCTTCATATAAATGTGGTTCCTTCTCTAATCTTCTTTCATAAAATTCTTCACATTTTCTCTCGCTCTCTAAGTTTCCTTTAAATGCTATTAGGCATGTCTTCAAGTTCCCAAATTTTTTAAATCCCCTCATTTTCTCTAACTTATACTTGGAAATTTTTTATATTCTGGTCTGTTGCCTTTCTCCTCCGCCTCTTTCCGGAAATAATCCATCCAAGTTGTGTACTCTGTGCGATAAGGTTTTCTTGCGGATGCCTAATAACGCCTTCTAACAGTATCTCACTTTACACTTCGGCCCCAAGCAAAACGTCAATCTTACCTGGTGATGTAAACTCGTGATCGGCCAACTGTAGATCTTGTAACTGAACCCAGTTAGATACATTTAGCTCTCTCATTAGGAGTGTCGATGTAAGTGAACTAAGAACGTACGCGTTTACTATGTACGATAACTTAGGATTATGTCGCGACACAACCCGAAAAAAGACTACGTTTTTGATATTAGTACGACCTTTTTCCAGACGCGACACTACACCATTTACAGATGGACGCTTAAGTCTTAACATTTGTACTGTGTACAAACGATGCTTGTGACCCTCTGTTAGCGTTCTTAACATTACTTTCTAATCTCTACTCTAATGGATGCCGTTGGCAAAAAGACATTGCAGGATTGCAGATCGCCTTGTGAAAAATTCGCTACAATATTCTGTTGCTCGGTTGATGTGCTTGAAATCGCTTGATCTTCAGCATGTTCTCTTTCTTTCCCATAGTGTGGTTCTGTATGTGTTTTAACAACAATAATGTTTGCTCCTTTCTCAGAATATAATAAAGAATGATGTCTCTTTCCGCTCTCCTCCTACAACTCGTTATTTGACGATACTTCTCACAATGTGGTTTGCCATTGCTTGTGACTGTCCGCATCAAACCATGATACTACCAAATAAATAATAATGCCATCCCAACTAGCTGTTTCTATACCAATGTTATTCAATGATTTTGAACATGCTGACGTGGTACAAAAATTTAGTGCACTAGCTGACTCGCACTGTATCTGTTTTTGTGAACTGTATCAGTGTTTTCATTATAGCATTAGAGTTGAACCACTTGTTATCATATCGCTTTGTTAACTCCTAGGTAGTTTCAGGCTCTCCTGACGAATAAGATTTTAAAAAGGTACTGCAGCTCTTGCACGAGCGATCCACTTACATTAGTATGGACTAATCTTACAAACATGACATGATATGTCTGCCAGTCTTTATTACTTAACAAATAATCGAAAATAGGCTTCAATCACTGTATTATTTTAAATCACTTGAATAATCACTTTAAATTTTCTCTAATCTGTATTTCTAATAACTTATTTTATCGTAATGGATCAATGGAAAATCTAAAAATAATTATCTATCCAAATTTTAAATCTGTATATGTTTTTAAAAAAAAATCCGCCTGCAATGTGAAGCGATCACCGCAGCCTATGGACGCTTAGAAAACCGGGGGGGGGGGGGCATTACTCGCGAGTTGCCTACCATATTTTAGTCTAGAGCATACTTTCAGAGGTGGTTAAAATAATCGATCACGTGAAAAAAGGTTTAGGCGTATACCGCCAGACAGTGCATTTGAACAATATGCTAGTAGGTACACTGACAAGCAAAAGAAGTTACCTGGTCACTTACATAAACGACTACCTGTATTTCATAAACTAGTTTTTTTATTTTTTATATACTACTTAGGAAGCAAACAAGCACACGATCCGCCTAATGGTAAGCGATAAAGGTAGCTTCAAAAACAAAAATTAGCTTACATAAAAAAGAGATTATTTTACTTATAAAAAATAAAACAAGTGAATATATTCGCTTCAATGTTCTTTTGACTTTATAGAGCTATCATGAGTTGTTTAGGAAATATTGTAGTCTGTGTATTGCTGAAGATTTACAATGTAAACCGAAACTGCTCGTCAATGTCTCCGAATAAATACAATTTAATTCGAGGCCACAGATGAGACCATATTAGACCCAAAAACAAAACATTAACGTTGATAAGTTAATTTTTATTTTTTACTAATTGACACGGCGATCTCACAATTAAATGAATAATTTAATTTATTAACAGACATAAAAAAAAATTTCAATCATTTAATGTCCGTGTTTCCCAAGGGCGTAGCCAGCTTTTGGGCTAAGGGGGACAGACTTGGTACAAAATGTAGTTTTCATACGACAAAAATGGCATTGTAGGCACTTTACTCCATTATTATTCATATGGTAAAACTCCATAGGCGTGGAGCTACTTCTGCTCTTGATTTTTATACATGACATTTTGAATCTATTTTTAATACGGAAGGTAACTTTTATTTTAAGGGGTTTTTTACATTTTACATTTATCACAAATAGATTGGAAATCTTCTTGCCTTTCCCCAACGATATTCAAGCACCTGAATAGGGGGGTTGCGGCACCATAGCACATCCAAACAGTGAGGCAGACTATACAGAAGACGTCCTCGGACATCAGCCCATGTGTCAAGCCTCTGTGTACTATGAGAAAGTTGACTGGCAATACGTCGAGGAAGGTTGAGGTCGAGGAAGACAACGCAATAAGTTCTACAAAACAGTCAAACATGACCTATCCAGCTAAAAAAAGAAGTAAAACGGAGGATGTCATGTCCTCGAAACTGTTTACAATAGCACTAATGTCTCTAAGTCTTAAAAGACAAGGCATAAGTAAATGTAAACAGCGAGTAAATCTTACACCTACAATTTTCTGAAGATGGTATTATAGAGTAAAAATTTAGGTTGGGACAGGATTTAGGAAGCTTCATCCCGTTTTTACGTCGTCGTATGTCCTTCCCACGGACTCAAACTATCTCCATGCTAAACTTTTCCGCGTTCTACTCGCCCTAAATTCGATTATCGGTGTAGGATTTCAACCGCAACTCCGACAGACAAATAGACAGACAGAGTTACTTTCGCATTTATGAAAATATGATCATTAAAATCTCAAAAAAAGTCCTAAGAAATGATATTTATTCCTAGTCACCATAAAAGTGTAGTGTTAAAAGTAGTTTTTAAAAAACTGGTACTTTACAGGCAGTAAAGTCGGTATACGGGCGAAAGTTTTACGTGACAATGATTTTATGTCTGTCTCTCTCGCTCTTAGGCGGGCGCGTGCCTCTCACTCGCTCTCATTGTGAGCGCATAACGTGAGCGGAGCGTAACGCAGTTTCTTGAAGTGTCACCCGGCAAACCAATTTATAAGACGTTGTCACGTCAAAATCAATTAGAAGTTTCTTTGACCACTTTTTGATATTTAGTTGTTATTTTAGTTCATAAGACCCTTTACCTTAATCGTATTTTTTTAATATTTGATTTGAAATTTCGGGAGACATTGTTAATAATTAGTTATTTTGTTATTTTTTATAACAGCCCATTTATTAGTGATTACGAAGACATTGAAAAAAAAAACAAAAAACATTTGTTTGAAAAAAAAATAAACTAATAAAGCAGTACCAGGAATGAAACTGTAAAAAATACCTAAAAAAAATTATATCTTGGAAACTACTAAAAATCGCTGAACATAGATTGGGGTGTTTCGGATAGATCATGGTGTAAGGCATCTAAATTTTCGTTTTTATCGTCACTATTTGGGCCACTCTGTATATCTTTGTTATTATCTACAAAAATATCAAAATAAAATACTCAAACGTATACATACACACACTGAACTGTCAAAAAATGACGCAAAATGCGTTTTATTTAATTAATCATAGCGCCGCTAAAAATTATCAAATGCGCTTAGACGGAACGGTTGGTGCTAAAATGAGGTTTTACTATTAAATTGCAACGCGGCTCAGAAAGAACGCCCTATTAGTCACGCGGCCGCATCGCGCGTTAACTCACTTGCCCATCGGTGGTGTTAGATATATGACACAAAAAAAAAAAAAAAAAAAATAGATCTATGACAAAGCCTTATTATTTATTGCAAACATTATTAATAAGCAAGGCTTAAAGACTTGTATCCATGTTTTCTATATAAATAAAAAAAGAACTAACGGTTTTTTGTTTATTTTTAACCGACTTTCGCGCGTTATTTATTATATATTATTATTCATACTTTTGTACTTACTTTCAGTTTATTTATATCTAAAGTAAATAGTATATATATCTTTCTTATAAATTGTGGTTACGAAGTCCACTACTATAAATATTTAGACCATGTTCTCTAAAGCCAAAAGATTCGAAATACCTGGTGAGTAAAACAGCTGTTCTGGTATTAACGTAGGTACTATAAATTGATTACTCAACTATTAAATTGCCCCTGCTGAAAGTTTCCAATATATGTTTCCATAAATGAAGTAATCGCAATTTGAATCTGACTCAAAATATAGGTTACAAAGATGCCTCAAATGGAATAATATATAAGATTTATTCAAGTTAAAGAAGTACCGCAACAGACCATTGGTTTTCATTACAGGAGAAAACGTAGAATAATCTTTCAAACAATTGTTTTCCCTGTTATTTTATCTGTTTTAATTGCCATATTAAGCTCCAGCTATTTTGGTTGTCCGCTTGCAGAGTGAAGTAGAATATTTAATATACTTAACTTTTTTCTTCACCAACTAAAGCTAATCTTCATGTTGTTATTATAATATACATGAGTAAATTTTTAGGTTATAGTTTTGTCTTGTCTGTCCATCCCATGTCACAGTGGTCAGCCTTTTCTTTAAAATTTTGAAGGCTACAAAGCTGAAATTTGGCACATACAGTCACTAATACTCACTACTAAAATAATGAAAAAAAAAATTTTCTTGTCCAAATTTTTGATTCATTTCTAAAATATTCAGCTTGGAAGTGGGCTATTCTGGTTATGTCCGTGTCAGTGAACATATGACCCTAAACCCATTATCAGAAAAATATAGACCACTAGCACATACAATCAATTACTGTCACAAATAACAAGATTCACTAAATTTTGCTTTTATGTAAGCATTTTTAATTTTTACCTGAATTCTTACTTTAGTCTTTTTTTTAATTAGACGATAACAACTGACGTTTATTTTGTTGTCAGTTTTTGATGAAACAGTACTAGCTACTGTCAGTTGGCTTCGTCTAATTAAAAATATGACTATAGACTAGACATATCTTATTTAAATTTAAATCTTAACTTTTCTATTTTAAGTCCAACCAAAATGTGTCAAGAAACAAGATATTGAAAAACTGAAGCTAAAGTCAACAAGTAATGAAAAAAAAGTTCAATCTGCAACAAACTCAGATGTACAGTCACAAGGCAGTTCCGTTAAAAGTGTCAAATCGTTTGCTACAGTAAGTAAAGTAATTATTATGTTCTAGCAAACTGTGGCTGCATTCATATTACACACTTGCAGACTATAAAGTGCTTAGGAGTTTCGATTGATAGTTCACTCATGTGAGACAAATTAATTAACAGTACTGCTTTGCATATTAGGAAATTATGTTTTTTAAATACCTCTGATCCATTGTTGAGTTTCCTACCCCAAAACAGTTTATTGTTCTTTAGGTCAATCAATCCTAACATACTGTATTACTTCTTAGGGGAGTTTGAGCGACCAGAACTCCCTAATTTTGGTGATTGTTTTTGGTCTTAATTGAAATATTATTATTTCTTGTCCATAATAATAACACACTTAATTTTATTGGTTTAGATCTACATTTGAAAATGATACTGGGTCGTCTACTTTAAACTAATTGATTTACGCTCACCACTACTTACTGGAGGATAGTTGATCATATAATGAGACTGACAGAGGTCCATTGGTTGTACATATTTCTTATATGCAACCAGATCTTGCTGCCGATACCAGAATTAGACCTATTAAAATAGGCCACCTTCTGTTTACCGATATAGTCCAAAATATTGTTATTATATATATAAAAGAGAAGATTTTTTTCCAAACTATTTATGCATTTCAAGATATGGTAATTAATTAACTTCGTAGATCATAAAATACATGATACTACTTTTTCTATTAATATTTACATCTGTTATGTTTTTTTAATTTAAACATTGCAGAAGTCCGAGGTAAAGTCCTACGTTCTATAGATACAATGTGTCACAGGGATCATCAAATACTTTATCAACCTGAAATAATGTAATGTATGTAATGTTAGGTGAAAAATATGTATTTTCTAAACTTGGGAAATGTAGGTACCTACAGACTTGGCAACACAGACAGAAAAACATTTGTTGTTTGTTTGTTGCGAATAATTATTGAAAACTTAGTTTGTAACTCAAATATAGCAAGCAGATTAGTGTAACAACTTTTTTTAATAGTTTCATTTCATTTTTATTACTTTACGCAGTAGACAGTTCGCAACGACGCACAAATAACGTATGATGTAGTGTTGACGACCAATACCTGAAAAGTCAGGTACTCAGATTGGCACATTTTGTGTGCCTGAACACGGAATCTAGATGTATAAGTCATCTTTGACCGAACTTATCTTTTTGTATACTAAGCATAAAAACCAATAAAAAGGAACAGTTCTATTAAATTTAATAAAAGTATACAAATAATTTACACAAAACTATTTATCTTTTTTAGGGTTTTTTTTTATTATAATAAAATGAAACATTTTCTCAAAAGTTCAAATTGTTTTAATTAATTTTTCAAAAAGAAAATTAAAATACGAAAAAAAAAAATTTTTTACATTACTCATTAAATTTAGAGGTTAGGTCAAAAAATGGTCACTATTAAAGTTATAGATTTTTATATTATCTAAAACTTTTTTCTCTAAAATCTTAAGCCAGAAATCGCTAAAAACCCCCGGCGCCCCCGGTTAAATTCAGCTGTGTTAATTATTTTTTCCGAGTTATACTTGTACACATAAAAACGGGTCTGGTCTTGCAACTTTTCTTTTTTTTCTTAAAAAATATTTTAATTAGCGAGGACTACTAATACTGCTTAAGTAAAAGATTTTCCCTTTTAAAAATTATGTATGGATTTTGTGCTATGTTTTGTCGAATGCAAAAATTTACTTAGGTACAGTGTGTAAAAGTAGTTAAAAATATTATAGACAATAAATTTGTCTCATTATCCTATCTCCATTTGCCACAGTCATTAAAATCATATTTACTCATAAAATGCCAGTGAATTATTAAAAAACCTGGGTTTTAATTCAATGTATAGACTTAGCTAAAACTCTGGTTATCTAATAATTAACTGTAAGTTTATAAAATGTTCATGCTCTTTGGGACATAATGTAATAATTTTGATAAACTGCATTTTGAGTGTAAAAGCTTTAATTGCTTGAAGTTCTCATCGGAAAGGTTATTATTGTTTACTGACTGACTGACATTAAGTTAATATGTATTCACTACTTTAACAAGACATGGTGTTGTAAGATACCTATTTAAAATTTATGAGAAAGATGTGTGTTATATAATTTTATTAAATTTTTAGCCAAGGCCAATTTCTAATAAAACATCTAAAAAGGCTGTGTCAAGCATCCCCAGGGTGAAGAAAACATTATCATCTGGCCAGAAAGTTGTGAATAAAATATCCGACGATATAATAAAGGCACAAGAAGTTGAAATAAGGTACAGTTTATTTTTTTTCAGAATTTGATTACTTATATGACTAGATCAGCATAAATAAAGATTGGTTTTATTTTTGAATTTTTGTTTGTTTTAAATTTTCTGCCTAAATCATCCCCCTTGTTCCTAGTTTTGTAATAACCTATGACAGTTTTCTATCTATGTTTATTTCTAGGGTTCTGTAGCCAAATGGTAAAAATGGAAACCTTATAATTTTGTCATGTCCGATATGTCACAGTCCTATAATTGCGTCGTCTTTGAAAATAATTAACGATTCCAATAAAAGTTCACACAAAAGTGTGTTTTATGTTTTGTAATGTTTATTTTAATTTGTAAATAAAATAAAAATTAAATGTAAATTAAATGTCTGAGGGATGATTTTTTTTCGTACCCCATCAGGTCTTCAAGAATGTTTTTCAGGTTCTAACATATTATTTTATTTAAGATGTATACATTAAAGATTTAGATTTATTAAGTTGAAAGTTATTTTCCAAAAATATAAAAAATGTCCGATACAAATAAGACGTTTTTTGGTGATACCACCCTACTTCACATATTTTTTCCTTACTGTTCATTCATAAAAAAATATATTAACATTTTATTTTCAGAAATAAAGACTATACCATAACAGAATGCAACAAACATATTGAAGAACTTAAAGAAAAGATAGCATGTCTTAAAAATGAGTCAAATGAAGAAAATAATACAAACAAAGAAATAAACGAGCTAAATGTCAACCTTTATGAAATGTCACTTGAAGATCCAAAACTTAATACAAAGGGAATAAATCAAAGCATTCAAAACTGTACTGATAACATTAAGCATTTAACATTCAAAATACATCAATTAGAAGAAGAGTGTAATAAATTAGAGCAAGAAGTTAGTAGTAAACAGGTAGAGCTCACAAGTCTGGAAACTATAATTACAATCAGAGACAGTTTGTGTAAAGATTTACAGGAAAAACTTAATACTGTTGAGGCAAAATTAGAAGAAACTCAACAAAGACTTGAAATGGTCAAAGGCCATCATTCACTAGCACTAGAAGCAAATGAGAGTATTCGGCGTGAATATAAAACAGAAATTGAAACAATTAAATCAAAATTAGAAGAAGAAAAAGAGTTCATTATAAATAGGTGTAAAATCGATCAAGACAATCTTAAATCAAAATATAATGATTTAATTGAAACTATAAAAAGTCAGTTAAGCAAAGAAAAAGAGGATGCAGTATTTGAACTAAATCAAAAGCTTGTCGCCAAAGACCTTGAAGTAAAAGCAAAACTAGAACAAATTAATGAGGCTACGCAGGAGAAGCTAAAATTGTGTGAGATTCAATTTGAAGAACGCAGTAGAAATGTACATGAACATTGGTCACAGCAAGAGAAAAAAGTTCAGTCCTTAGAAAATGAAATATCTGAACTAAGAAAAAGCATGTGCTTATCTGAGGAGCAGAACATTAATATTCGGAAAGAAATAAACAACTTGAAAAACGATAATGAAAAGCTAAAAACAGAAAAATTAGATCTCATGGTGGAAGTGGATGAGTTGAAAGAAGAATCTAAAAAGAAGCGCATTGATTTTGAGAATCAAATCAACAAATTAGTAGCTAAAATAGACCAAATAACCAAAGAAAAAAATAAATTTGAAATGTCACTCTCTGTTACAAGAGATATTGTCCAGGTGTTGACAATGCGTTTAAGGGAATCTGATAATGAATTGGAACATTTAGAAGGAAAGGTGCAAGCATTAACTAATGATAAGAAGGAGCTTGAGACTGAACTGAGTTCTTATAATAAAACATTAAATAACACATTATTAGAGTGTAGTGAATACAAAGAAGCACTAGTCAATATACTGAAGTCTAAAGCAGCATTGGCAAAAGAACACACTCGTATTATGGAACATAATGTCAGTTTAATCGAAAGTTTGCAGAATGTTGAAAAAGAAGCCTATCGTGAATTAGGTTCCATTAAAAGTGAACTTATAGAGGATGTTGAATTGTTAAAGAAAGAATCTAAATCGCAAATTCAAATGCTTCGGGATGAGGTAATTTTAAAGCATGACTGATATGACAATGTTACTATAATTTTTCGGAAAAATAATAAAGAAAATAAAATTTGAAAATATAATTGCAGCTCATTGTCCTTACTATATTTTTTTTCGTGTTTATTATATACGAAACTGTGGTAGTTTTTGAATTTATATCATCATGTGTATTATATCATATTATACGGGACGAAAAAATATATGCTTTTTTTTAGTAAGATTTAATGGGTATGAAATTATTCTCAGATTGAGAAGAAGCGATTGCTGTGCGAGATGGCTCGTGAGCATGCGGGCGCTGCTTCTGCGGCAGCAGAGCAGTCGCGCGCACTGCTTGCTCAAGCCGCCGCTGAGATCACACGCCTTGAAGTCGATAACCAGCGCATTCACCAACAAGTAAGTATAGTTTTACCAAATATATCAATAAGTCTAGGTCTAGTCCGTCTATGTTAAATGTTTCTACAAGAAAAAAAATAATCTAATCCATACACCAAATTCCTTTCCTGAATCCAGCTTGCAAATCACTTTATTTCACTTTATTTCGCTTCTTTTATTAAAAAAATATGAGGGTTAAGTACTAATTAACTTTGGTTTTCTAGATAGTAATATAATTCCAGACTGGTGGTAAAATCAATAAATTGAATCGTTAAATTGACGATACAAAAGTGCTGAGAAGACTTATCCCGCGGTTTTTTTTGCAATTTTTCTGCAACCTTTTTCCCTTGTACAGCAGCGGTACCATTACGGATTTGCACCAGTCTTCAGCTACATATCCGCCCTTCTAGCTCAGTCTCATCCACATGGTATATCACCATCCATATCTATTGTATGTGACTGTCTACCTCTTCTTTATCAAACAAACTCGTTTCATATTTTCAGCATGCATTTTCTTCTTTCACAATATTGCCAACCTGTTCTCTTAAGGCCCTGCTGAAGTTCCTAATTTTACGCAAGCTGCCATTACTAATTTTCAAATGCTATTTATTTTGCAAGTCAACAAATAACCTTCTATCAAACTTATCTTTTTTTCGTTAAAAAATTTTAATATCCTTTTTAGTTTTTTATATATATTCTTTTCCAGTAACTTGTATTCCATGTTGTTGCTTTATGCATTCCTTTGTCAGCTTTTGACTTCATTTTACCACCACAGTCTTAAGTTTTCTACAATGATTTTTTTTTGTAGCTTCCATTCTTTGAAGGTCGCTCAAAAGTTTCAACATTCATCAGTGATAAATTATAGCTTTTGCCTGCGGTGTCACCCGCCCTAAACTCGGTTATCGGTGTAGGATTTCAACGGCAACTTCTCAATTATACAAAAAACTACTCACACTTGACGTTTTCGAATAACCTATGTCGTTCCCCGGGACTCAAACTATCTCCATGCCAAATTTCATTTTAATCCGTACAGCGGTTCAAGCGTGATGAGGTAACAGACAGAGTTACTGTAGTATTCATAATATAGCGGAACCGGCAGTCGTCCTGCCCGGAAAAGCAGCGCTACATTTAATAAAAGGTTTTTTTTAATTTTATATTTAATATTTTTTCAATATTATCATATAATCATTATTCATTATTTTTGGATATCCCACTGTTAACTATGACCTATATATGTCTTAATTATTTAATTCTTAATTTTCATCCAAATCTTCTATGGCTTTTACCATAGATGACGGGAATCCTTTCTTTAAATCCTTTTGATTTTAAGCTAGCCCTTTCGATGCGTTTTTTGCGTTCTATGTAATGTGTCGTTTCCAAGCCACTAATTTCACAATGATTGAAGTTGTGGGATATGATAATAATGGAGTAGCATTCAATGCAGCGAATGTTGAAATATTTGTCGTACATTCAATATTTGCTGCTTAGGACAAGATCAGTGACACACCGACTACAGGGTCCAATTGTATTTTCAAATTATCCTGGAACCCATTGAAATGTTCAGACAAAATTTCACCCAAATCGTTTCAGCCGTTTAGGATTTAGGTGACAAACATTTTTCAAGTAGCCTTTTCCTTGCCCGGGACTCAGACTATCTCCATGCCAAATTTCATCTTAATCCGTACATTGATTTAAGCGTGAAGAGGTAACAGACAGACAAACAGACAGAGTTACTTTCGCATTTATAATATTAGTATGGATGTCAAAGATGTATTTTAACGATTCATGTATTACAGTAAAGCCGCCGCTAGTTTGCTGCTCAGTATTAAATGCGAGTTTGCTGCTCAGTATTGCATGCTAGTTTGCTGCTCAGTATTGAATGCTAGTTTGCTGCTCAGTATTGCATGCTAGTTGGTTGCTCAGTATTGCATGCTAGTTGAGGCTAGTTTAGTATTCAATCTGCAAATAACGTACTTCAAAGACGATTCTGCGCTAACATGTTGATAAATTTCTAATTCCGCGAGATTCCGCCTAAATTACGTGCGGGGTTAGTTTCGCAAAAATCATGCGGGATCCCAGTGTTGCATTTCATAGTTAGTAAACTTAGTCCTGAGTTAGACTAGATGTTTCTTTGATACCAGTTAAAACAAACATAATCATATTTTGCAGATTCAAGACCAACAGTCCTTAGTTGTGGAGCTGTCATTGCTTCGGCAAGAAAATGAAGAGTTAACTATGACTGTGGCCAAACAATCATCCATCATTGACAAGATGAAGAAAGATATTGATCAAGTTTCTCTCAACCCCAAGTCTCCTTCTACTATGAAGAAGAATCACAGAATTGGAAAGGAGAATTTGCAAGTCATATCGCCACTGAGAGAGCGGAATTATTAGATAAGTGAAAAGCTGAGATTGGAAGACTCCTTTACTGTTTTTAAGCTGCCATTGAATAAGTTTTCTGAATGAATACGTATAAGGGTACGTTTACATTCCGTGTCAGGTTTTGTTTATATATTTATTTATTTATTGTTTTATATTGTTCGAATGATCATGTTAATTTATTAAAAGTGTTGTCATAGAAAAAATGATATTGTGTGGTTAAGTTGTAACCAAATTCATTAATGTTAAACATATTTTTTTACTTTGTGTGTACCATAAAAATTTTTGAAAACTACTTTGTTTATTTTATTGATATTTTACTTTTCTAATAAGTTGGTGATTTTTACCGTGCTGTAAAAAAGTAACCCTGATGTTAGCAGTTTTGTGCCGGCCGTGAACTGGGAAGATAAATAATTTAGAAAGTCTGCTTGACAAATATTTTCAGTTTAAGGCATTGACTTTTGTATTACTAGCGTATAATGGTGTAAGGTAATTTTATGGATGAGAGTAGGAAGATATACTAAATTAGAATTGGTACAATTGCACATGACTATGACGCATATTTTTGCTTAAGAAAATTTGAATGATGGAGCATCCCGAAAAAAAATTTAGCGGGTATCCATAGTTTGTTGTAAAAAAAATCGTACCGAAAGTACCGAGTAAGTGCATTTGTGCACTAATTCGTTTTCGTGATTTTAACGGACGTAAAAAAAAACGATTTATTTCAGAAAAGCTGATGACGATTTATTTCAGGGCTCATTGTAGACGCGCTCTCTGCCTACGAAATATGAACAAGGAAATCAGGTATGACGGATGTAGTGCACATTTTTTTTTTGTTTGATATTAACTCAAATTTTCTTTGATATAAATTCAAGTTACACTTTTTTTTTACAATTATTTTTTTTTTGAATAAATGAGAAGTTAATATCGTTTAAAAAATTTTCATTGGCGGCAGCGGGGTGGGCGCAACAAAGTTGTACGCAGATGCCCTCGACTAGGCGCTCACCCAGCCCACCCGACGTTATTTATGAAATTTATTTTTTGCTACAAAATAACACTCTTTCGCAATAAAATAAAACCATAATCGTCTAAAGTATTTATTTTCATTGAAAAAAGTTAAATTACTAGCAAATAAAACTGTTTTCCCCGTAGAAATATCTCTAAAATTGAAGATTTAGAGGAAACTTTGCGATTTTATTGTATCGAGTCAAGTTTATTCAATCGTGTAATTCAATCGACTCTCATAAACTACTAATAAAACTCCTAAACTTATGATTGTCATCAAAAAAATATATAAAATTCAATTGATTTTCCGTACAATCAAAACGTGCCGTTGTTAGGTGCAAATTGATTCTGGCCGCAGTTAGGTGGCGAGGAACGTAGTGACGAGTTGTTAGCTTGTACCTATTTTATATATGGCGCACGAAGCGAGTACCAGCATCGAATAATGTCTGTTTTTTATGCGTGTTGCCAAGAAATTTTAATTGGCATGTGCTTTTTAATGAATAAAACGAATTTAGACACAATTAGGTTTATAAAAGTAAAATAAGAATTTTTTAAAACCTTGGTCTTCCTAAAACATGAGAATCATATTGCTGCCTATAATCATTTGCCTGCCTAGCAACCACAGGCAGTATGAAAACGACTCCCACAACAGCATTAGAAGTCATCCTCAACCTCAGACCCCTTCATCTTGTTATACAACAAGAAGCTGCCGCTGCAGCCATACGACTTGAGAAAGTAGGGCTCTGGAAACGGGACGGCAGAATCACTCATGCACGGCTCAAGGAGGCGGTGGGAAACGAGCTTCCGATGATAGAGGCGACATGTGATATCATCCCAAAAACCTTTGTCTTTGACAAAAAATACCGTATCCAGCTTCATGAGGAAGAAAAAGATAGCTCCGGCATCCATGAAGTCAGGATCTACACCGATGGCTCCAAAACGGAATCAGGAACGGGCGCAGGAGTATTCTCCCATGACCTGAACATCAACATGTCAACGAGCTTGGGTGCACTCAACACCATCTTCCAAGCAGAATGTGTTGGGATTACCCGAGCTGCAACAGCGGTCTTGTCTAAAGGCATAAGTAATGCATCGATACGCATCATCTCCGACAGTGCCGCTGTGCTACAAGCTCTCAACAACAACCGCATCAACAGTGGACTAATCCTGGAGTGTCACTGTGAACTGCAAAAAATTGCATTGAAGAACCGGGTTACTCTTCAATGGATACGTGGTCATAGTGGGTCTCTAGGCAATGATGCGGCAGATGAATTGGCAAAGAGAGGATCGGGAATTAAATTAATCGGACCTGAACCAATTGTACCGATACCATTTATCCAACTCAAAACATGGTTACGTGACAGAACCTTACAACAACACAACAAACAGTGGGCAGAACAGACAGATTGCAAACAAACCAAGAATGTTCTTACATCCGTGGACGCTAATCTGTCGCACAAACTGTTAAAACTCAGCAGGAAAAACCTACGCTACATAGTTGGCATAATAACAGGTCACTGCCCTCTAAACAGGCACTTTTTCAATATCGGCGTTACTGACAGTCCTCTATGCAGGGGCTGTATGGAAGCCGAGGAGACACCGTCTCACGTGGTTCTTCATTGCAAAAGCGTGAGCGACCAACGGACAAAGCTCCTTAAGAATCCACAAACCATGAGAGAGGCACTGAATAACATCAGATGCCTCCTTAACTTTTGGACGGAGCTGGGATGGTATGGGTAACCAATGACAGGTATTGGTTACCTACGTACAATGGCCCTATTATGAGGCTAAGTGCGGAAAACATAAGTCCAACTAACTAACTAACTATGAGAATCATATAAAAATTCAATATTACCCAAAATTGTAACTGCATGAAGTATGGCACTTTGGAGGAGCACGCTTTAATCTCATATAATATTTCACACTCAAATCAAATTTCCAAATTGATACAATCTACTGACTCCGCCACATTCAAGCTTGTGGAATGCAAACTTAGTCACGGAGGCGACACGTATACTGTTTTCCAGTGAAAGAATCTCACCGTCGAATCCTGGAACTTTTTCCATTTTGGAGGGAAAACACCCTGAGGCGCCGGTAGATAGTGAAGACACCATTGAGGTGACACCACAACATTTAAAGGATTTAATATTTGGAGCAAGCAGAGACACTTCTGAGACATTTGACGATCCTAATGAATTTAATATTGTCGGGCCGAGTAAATGGTGCTTTCACAGATATTTTATACAGTGCAAAATTGTGCTGAACCAATTTAGATGAAATTTGGCATGGAGATAGTTTGAGACCCGGGAAAGGACATAGGCTACTTGAAAATGTTAAGTGTGAGTCGGTTTTTTTTCTGTAATAATTGATTAGTTGCGGTGCGGGTGGAACTGCGAGAAAATTAAACATGGAAATAGTTTCTGTATTTAAGGAATTTGTGTTAAAACTTGTGAATAAATAATAATGTTAATGTACCAACTACGTCTAAGTATCTTTCAATGGAAAATGTACAAAACTTTTACTTTTCCAAATACATTTTTTTAAGTTGGTCGACTATTACTCATTAATTTGAAGAGCCTACTTGGCTATTATAGTTTTCCTTTTAATTTAGTTATGTACCTACCTATGCTACTCCCATGTTTTTTTACACATTTAAAATAACCATTTAGCTGGTAAAGGGGAAATCGCTGAATCTAAAAATGAATTTTACACACCCTCAATCAAAGAAGACTATATGTCATCTTTGCTCTCAATATTTTTAAACGAGCTTTCTAACAACACCCCACTCTATGGGATGGACGAGAAAATCACTTTGTCGGCCTTAATAATATGTATACCCATGCCAAATTCCATTTTTGTAGTACAAATGGTCTCTGAGCTAACCCGCGGACATACAGACAGACAGACGCACGGACGTACATGGCGAAACTATAAAGGTTCCTTGTTGACTACGGAACCCTAAAAAGGTTTAAAAGTCGTCCATTAGGGGCGCTACTTAGTTTTCATAAATTATATACCACATTAGTACCTACTAGATTTGAGGTTTTTAAGAGTTAATAAATTGGAAAGTAAACATTAACTGGTATAGGTCGCGGCACGTATAATAGCTCACATCAACAATATTATAATAGCTCACATCAACAATATTTTTGTCCAGAATAGCCATTGCCTTTTTTTTATCACTCAGGAATTATAAAACGAACTATAAGTGTCATTTGAATAATTTTCCCCCTTCTCCCCGTAGCGACATTCTTTGGTGAAGGTCATTGAAAAAAAACATATTTCTTTTCTCACATTTATTAAGTTCATTTACAAAAAATACATTACAAAAATCTTAAAAACTACATTCACTTCAGTATTATTAGTAGGCATAACGTTTTTGGCAAGTAAAAGTGCATTGTGTTATCTGACTGTTCTATTGACAAATACAAACATTAATACTAAGTACCTATCTAAGAATACAAAAAAGCGATTTGTTACGATTTCCTCTTTGGGTTATTAAACACTTGTAATGTACAGGCGGGGACTCCGCTCCTTTGTCAGACTACAGTCGAGAATTGCTTGCAGCTCACGCGCGTCGGTTGTGGTCTCGGACAACATCTATGCGCATAGGTGCAAACAATTCTTACCAGAGCCCGACAAAGCAAAGGAGACCCTGACTTATACGACATAAGACTAAACATTTAATGACTTAAGTAAATCTACCATAGACCAAAGTTTAATAAATCTACAAATCCAATTACTTTTGAAAAAGAAGGTTTGTTTGATCCGCACGTAGGTGTAGCACGGACGCGAAGCAGGAAAATTTCGTTCAATGCCCGGTCACTATTTGTCTCTGTTGCACGCGCATAATTATTTAAACATGGACAGCCAAAGAATAAACTCGATGCTGAACGTTTTGGATACCTTATAACCTGTAACTTACCATTTTATGCAGCAAATACGCTTCATATAATATTCTACTACACTCTGGTACCGCCAACCAAAACGAGTTAAGTTTGCAAAAAAATGATTAATTTGATTATTTTTGTAAACGTACACTTTTTGACAAGAAAATAATATAGGTATGTTATAGTTCAAACAATAATTAGGTCAATTTGCTTATACTAAAATAATTTGGCCATTAAAACATTTAGAAAAAAAATATATGATTCTTTTTGGGCTTTAATTCAAATTGTTTAGAAAACTAAGAGTGATATTCTCTCAATTTTTATTTCATAAATATATTCGAATTTGATACCGACAAAAAACTGAGAAAATCAAGATTTTCAACGGGCGGTCACGTGCTAGCGCCTATCCTACGTGGAACTTTGTCTCTTTGTATGCTTCAATAGTATGTATTCTAATGTTATATGTCTTTGTACACTGGTCGAAACGGCACGCATTTTCTCAGCAGATATTGCGAATATGTCCTAAACCATTGCGATTTATTTGTGCTTCCATAATGAAATTTAATGAAAAATTAATTTGAATAACAAAATTAAGTACTTTTTGAATCACCTGGAATAATTAGCAAATCCTCTGTAACTCGACCAGAGAATACTTGTTGTTACAACGCAAGTAATGGAATTTATAGGTTTATTAAACTTTGCTATGACGATAAATTACACTTACAATGAATACTTATATTACGAGATTGGGACAGACTTACATATCATATGGACTTATTTGTCCTATTTGGTATAACATAAATTGGCAATGCTTCTTACTCACATTTAGCAATTTGCTAATACTCTTTCGTAATATTAGTTAGTTTTATGACACATACAAAAGTATAATATAATGTTCCTCATGACAAGAATGAATGTTAAAAGCAGTTACAGTAATTGTTAAAAAAGTACTAAAAAATAATTCATAAACATCATAAAACATTTTTAAAACAAAACCTTAAAAAATCCCTATAATAACAAACTGGAAATATGTAAGTTCAGATTTTTTAAGCGGACGTTATTTTAAAAATATCAGATAAAAATGTCTCTTTTAGACTAGAACTTCTTCTATACAATCTTCTATTGCTGCCCATCGATTTATAAAGTGAGTATAACGCTACAGCTACTATTATTAACTAACGTATTGATATGGAATTTATATCTGACCAAAAACTGAGATCATGTTTGAGATTCGTAAATGGATCAGTCTAGTTGTTGACAATAGTCAACATATGTAAGCTTAAATATGTAAAACAAATACAAAAGAGATCAAAATATTCAAATCGGTAGGTAAAAAAGCTATCATATTTTGTATTATCAAAAATACCAATTAACTAAGTAAATCATACTTGAATTCAGTCTATCGTGTATATAAAGCAGTCATTTTAAAAATCTAACTTATTAAACACTGATATCAATATTCGTACAAATTTAAAGAATTGTTGAGCATAAAGCCTGCTTATTCATGATTTTTGTGATTATTAAAAAAAAAAGAGTTAATAGACAAACAAAGTATATTAGTATAGTATCAATCTTATGTGTAAAATAATATCGTAGTTATTCATTTATTTTACCCAAACTACTCTTAGCTGCCCTATTTGGTAATTAAAAACTTTTTTTCTTCAGTTATAATATTGTGCAGTGTAAATTGATTTTGATATTCCAGTTCACATTAAAATAAATTAAATTATTAACAATAGTTAATAAGATTTTAAAAAAAACACGAACAATGAATTCTTAAGTTAAACATGACTACAGTACTCCTAAAACTATAAATACTTACTACACATTTATTTATGATGTGACATAGTGATTTCGATTCCAGTTTTTGGTTTCATATTTTAGGTTTTCAATTTCTTTTTGTTTAATGTCACTACACAAGTGTTTGCACTTATCACTTAAAATAAAATCACATTATTTTTATCCGACTTGATTTCAAAATAAATTGATTATTATGCTTTGTTACACCGATTTTTTATCAAGAAAAGTAACTTAAGCGTTACAAAATATGCAATGGAGAACTTAAAATTATCAATTGTATTCTAAAATCTAGTCGACATGAGCGTATCTCGGAACTATATCTTCACGAATAAGAAGGTCGCAAGCAGGTAATGCAGGACGTGGAAGCAAATCTTGGCCGACAGATATAAAGTCAGTTTCTGGTCCTGGCAAATGGCCGTGCCAGACAAAATAGTAGAAGAGCTGTTGCATAGCCGCCATGAACCGACGTTGTTCTGGCACTTCTGAATCAAAAGTTCCTAGAATACCTTCCACGTCAGAGTTAATATCCGCTATTCCCGAACCTATTGAACCACCTCCTGCGCCTGATCCATTTACTACATATAAAGGTACTCTAAGACGCATTCGAGCTAGACTTACTAAAGGACATAAGGTGCGAATAGAAGATATCAACGAAACTAATCCTTCATAGGTTTTATTAAAATGTTGAAACATGGAAGCAGTCAAATTCTTTTCACCAATCACACTGTCGTTCACCATCTTTTCTACTACCTCTGCTGTCCAATTCAACTGCTTCATTTGCAATACTTTCGAATGAGCAGAGTGCAAGGTAGTTCCAAAAATCATTGGCTTAAAAACCTTATCTTTTCCATTCTCTTTGGCCTCTCTTTGTGCATCCCAACTTTCGTACGCGTGTTGCCTTAAATAATGACCATCTAGTACTAACCAAGAACGTTGAAACTCATTATTAATTGGTAAACTACCCACATTATTACCAAACCAAACATCCGGAGTAGCAGCTAAAATTTCCGTTGCCGATATACGCCTTAAGCAATCAACATCGTTGCATTTGCTCATAGATTTAAACTGCTCATAACTTTTCTGAGATAAATCAAGTGGTTCTCCAGGAAAGATAACTGAAGGGGAAGATAACCAAATTCTGGAATATAGTTTCTGAACTTTGAGAACTGTAGATAAAGCAGCTGTCAACGTCGCGCCTGCTCTATGTCCCAACAAAGTTACGGACGCTTCATCCCCACCGAAATGTTTAATGTTATACTTTATCCATTGTAGTGCAACTATAAGATCGCTAAGAGCATAATTTCCAGATGTTGGGGGATATTTTGAATTAGAAAGTATATCTAGAGCTAAAAAGCCAAATGCACCCAGTCTAAAGTTAGGTTTTACGAATACGACTTCTTTAGTGCGAGCGTACAACGCAGATGGTTGAGCGGGACTGATTCCACCAGCTAAAGTATTCGCTCCAATCAAAACTACTACAGGCAAAGGAGAATCGTATCTTACATGGGGGGTTACAACGTCCAGAGTCAGACAGTCTTCGTCACCAACAATGGTCCCATTTTCCAAAAATTGCAAGCAGAGTGGGCCAGGTTTATGAGTTTCAAGAGTATCATTCCAACACTTTGATAGATTATTCAAAGGTTGTGCATATGTGAATCGTTTTTCCTTTACTGGTGAATCGGCGTACGGAATGCTAAAGAACTTATACACTCCCTGATCTAAAATGCTGAAAAGAAAAAAAAGAACTTAAAATAATACTTAAGAGTATATAATTCTCGGCGCCACAAACGAATTTCTCACTTGTTTCTGACATTTAGTGATCAAAAACCGTGAAATTTGTAGACATGACCTCAAGGCGCATATCTATGTCGGTTTTCCAGAAATAAAAAAGTGTTTTATAAACTTTTAATCTTGTTCTAGACCATTTGTAAAAAAACTAGAATACTGTATAAAGTTTAAACTATACAATTTAATAGAAAACTGCAAACATAGATATTTATTCCTAGTACACGTTTGTGTACTACAAAATTTCATGGTGTTTGATTAGTAATTTTAAGCATCAAAAATAAATGGGAAATTTGTTTGTATAAAGCACACTGCAAATAAATTTCTTTTAAACATAAATACTTGAACACATCGTGTTCATAAAAAATGCGGCCTAGCAAGTGCTAAAATTAATTCACATATATTTGTATCAAATGGGAATATTTAAATTATTACTGTAAGTGTTAATAATGAGCATTTTAGGACTGGCCTACAGATTCTGATAGGTTAATTGAAACATACCCTTCAACAGGTCCACAAGTGGTAATAGTTGTCATAAAACGTCCAAGCCGTAAGGGTCGCTCAGCAGGCGGACCCGCCCGAGCCCCTATTACGATACCCACTATAACTACCAGCAGTACGAGCAGGATCACTGCACATACCACTATGTCATCTGTAACAAATTGTTATTATCTTTTTAGAGATTCTAGTTTTTTATTAAAAATAATTTAATTATTTAGGTATGTAGATATTTAAAACAAATACCAAAGAAATATAAAATTATGCTTAAGTACAAATGCTAAAAAATAACTAATTTTTATATCAAAACTAATCTATTTATTACATCTACAGATTCCACAAAATTTAGTAATTTTTTTTTAATAATTTTAAACCAACTTCAAAAAAGGAGAAGGTTCTCAATTCGTCTATATTTCTTTTGTTCTTTACACGATTACAGAAATGGGTTTGGTAGCGCAATGTAAATAGTAATCTGATACAAGGTCGTCTTAAATTTTTAAAAACTTGAAACTTATGCTGACCTAACTTTGGTTGCCTTGAATCTACCGAGATAAACAAAGCCAGGTGAGAAAATTTCTCAAGTTTAATAATTCAGTTCATTCATTCATCATTCATCATCAGTTATCAGATGACTGTTTACATTACGCGCCACGTAAGTTTTTGCGTGGTGGAGGCTACAGAATTTAAATCCGCATGCGATTTCCCGCACCACTCACGCTATCATCACTCATGCATCGTTGTACTTTACAGAATTTGCGAAAAATAAACGCACCGAATTTAAAATTTTATACATTTTGGTCATTTTGAAAAACTGATTTTGAAGAATTTATTTTTAGAGTTCCGTAAACAAAACAGAACCTTATGTAAATATATAGCTAGCTTTGTCATTTTGTTTTGTCACATGTTAAAGTTCCGTTGTCTAACGAAAAAAACAGATCCCAGTTTGACAACTCTAAGTTACGGTATTTAAATGGTGAAATCCGTACTGTTTTTATTTTGACATGTCCATCTGTCCATCTATTTGTCAATTTTAGGTTAAAAAGCGGCGTAGTGTGTGTCGTACAAGCATTAAATTAGGGTTCAGTAAAATGTGGATTAATGCAGATATCTAAAAAACGTATGAACCGATTTTTTCCAGCAGAAATTTTCGATAGTAGTATTTATAAAGTCATATTATTGTGATTTTTAGATCACGCGGATTAAAGTAAGAGGGCGAAGAACACAATATTTTCAACTTTAGAAGCCAATAAAATATAAATTTTAAGGAAAAGGTTTTTTAAGAAGCTCAAATGCATTTTTCAAGCCCTTTCCAATGATACCCCACATGATAAATAAATACAATTTGTGACCAAGTTCGCTTTCCATATTTAGATATGAATTTACAAGAATAACTTGTTTTAAGTTTAATCAGCATCTACCCTTCAGAAGTCAATATAATATTTTTTTTTTTATACTTCTAAGTTGGCAAACAAGCTTACGGTCCGCCGAATGGTAAGCGGTCACCGAAGCCTATAGACGCTTGCTACACCAGGGGTATAACTCGAGCGTTACCGACCCTTAAAAAATCTAATAATTTCTTTTTTTGAAGAACCCAATACTATAGTCATTAGAGAAAACCTTGGCAGGAAGCTCATTCCACAACCCAAGCGTTCGCGGGAGGAAGTTTTTCTATAACCGCGATGGTAGAAAGTAGCTGTGGGCATCATTTCGAACAATTCCTCAGAACTACAAGCGGTAAAACACACACAGGGAGGCAAAGTCTCTCCTTGGACTTAGCTCGATACGGCAAGTGCGTTTGCGATCGTCGAAAATTCTCGCAGCCCGTCGTTGAACTGAGTCAAAAGGGCCAAACTGGTATCCGGGTACATCCGCCCAGAGATGGCAGCAGTACTCCATATGGGGCCGAACTTGCGACTCGTACAGCAGCAACCTTTGCCTCAACGTGAAGTACTGCTTCGCTCTGTTGAGTACACCAAATTTTTTGGACGCCAGCTTTACCTTGTCTTGCAAATGATCTCGGAACTAAATATCGCTGGAGATGTCAACACCAAGGATCCCAATGTTCTTGGAGATTGAAAGGGGCGTGTTCTGGAATTGTGGGACTTGTGAATAGGGTTTTCTTAGCAGTGAACGCGCAGACTGGTGTCTTTGTAGGATTGAATCGAATTAAATTTTCCCGTCCCGTTAGAGACCTTGGACAGTGGTTTCGTTTTGATACACAAGTTCTCCACGCTTGTCCTCCACAATGGAACGAGGGACGCTTGCCTGACCCGTGTAATAATCGTCTCCAGTACTGTCATCTTCATAGTTCTGCTGTGTTATGAAGATTTCTGGTATGGTCTTACCGCACCACGGTATAGTAGGTGTTACAGCGCCTTCATCGTTCATATTCGAGTTGGAGGCAAAGAGACTGCCCAATAGGTCGGTTTTCTCTTTTGCACTATGGGCCAAGTCACCATCGGTCTTTCGCAGTGGTGGTAACGACGACTGGCAAAAGTTCCCTTCGGCAGCTTTAGCAAGCGACCAGAAAGTACGACTCCCAGAGGGATAGCTCGCAAGTCGCCTATCTATTTTGCCGATGTATTGGAATTTAGCTCTGGCAGTTACTTAGTTACTGAACCTCGAGGAAGCATTTAATTATAATTTAATATTCGGATCCTTATTATTACGAGCCGTGGAGGCTTGGAGCCTCACACGCAGTTTGCTTCAGTACTTTAGCTTCTCTGCAAGACCAATTAGACTACGATCGTTTTTTGACGCTGACAGCTACTCGCGGATTAGGAATAAAACATTCCATACCAGCGAGGATTGTCTCACTGACTGCGGCTTCAGAGACGTCAGGTTCTTCTCAGCTAAAGCAGAGCTACCTCGACGGGTAGGATGCAAAAAAATCTCGCAATCCATCCCAGTCTGCCGACTTACGATGCCACACACGACGCCAATTAGTTGGCCCAGATGGATCGGGTTGTGTGCATGACACTTGAGTCAGAACGAGACAGTGGTCCGAAAAGCCAAGAGGCGCATCCACAGAGACGGAATATCCGTCCGGACGTGTAGTCAGCAGAAGGTCCAATAAGTCCTTTATATCTGGTATTCTCGTTGGAGGAAATTACCAGCTGAGAGAATCCATAGGTGCGTAGTTATTGGTTCGAGAACTGAGCCACTCACTACGGTGGGCGTTAAAGTCTCCCGAAAAAACTAGTTCTGCTGTGGGAATTGTGGGATATTGCTCTAGAATTTTGTCACTCGTGAAACTCAGGTGCATGAAGAGTCGGTCTACGTCCGTGTCACCGCTATGAGACCTATATAGGCATGCATAGATACGAGTGTGGTCGCCGTGATCGACGCGCACCCACAATATCGACAGGTCCCTGGCTTCAAGGCTATGAAGGCGGCGACAGCAGATATCCTTCCGAACGATCATATATACACCGGCATGACTCACAAAATTGTGCTCCAGTTTGTAGCCGGGATAATGTAGGTATGATGTTTCGAAACGGGCAGGATATCTGCGTCTCCGTTAGAAAAAGAATAGTCGGAGCAGTCTCGAGATGGTGGTGGACTGCGTTAGGATTGGCGTGTATACCCCTGATGTTGCAAAAATCCACATAATATGTGGATGGAGTATCCGCTTTAAAAAATCTTATTCTTTTATTTTTTCCGGCTTTTTTTTTCCAAAAAAGTTACTAGGACTAAAATGAGGATTTACTGCACAGACAGCTAAAGCTACAGCTTAAGAGACTTACTGGTACTTTTATGTATTTATAAAGTAGTTTCTCCCTACACTCAAAATATTTTCACCTAACTTACAATGTCTTACCCTCAGGACGCGAGTCTGTTTTGTACTAGACCAGTGTTTTTCTTTTACACAAACCTTGTCCTGCCAATTACGAACACAACAAAAAAAGAAATTCCGGAAATCGATCAAGCCATTCTCAAGTGATACTTAAGTCATATATTTTCTAGTTTAGAATGGCTATTCTACTTTGTGTCACTTGCGCTCCTCAGGGCCATAATAAAATTGTTCTAACCAAAATCGGTTTATAAGTTTTTCAGATGCTTGCAATAATTCTCATTCTACGAAACCTACGCAGTTGGCCCATTTTTTGGTTATAGGAACCTTTCGTCCTATATAACGTCCTAATTTCAAGGTTGAACCTAAAATAACTGGATTAATAACCCTTAATAACTCAAAAGTGTTACTCAAAAAATAGTCCAAGAGCTGGCACGCATTTTTTGGTGGGCAGACCTGGCTGGCGGGTAGCGGGTCTAAACCAACCCCTAAATTTTTGAATTTTTTTTTTTTTTAACTAAAAAATATATTTGAGGCAAGCTGAAATTTTGATATGTTGTAGTTTAATGTTTATACAATACAAAAAAAAAGACAGGCGATTCTGTCGGGTCTGTAGCACTGCCAGGCGTGTGCAAAGATATTTTGCAAAAAATTCGAAAAAATGTATTTGAGGCAACTTGAAATTTTGACTGAATATTATTTACAATTAAAAAATAATATTCCCAAAAAGACAGGCGATTTCGTCGGGTCCTTCTACCTGCCAGGTGATCAAATACATTTTGTATAGGTGCGAGTGCGTAGCACTATTCACAAGCTGTAGTGTGAGAGAGAGCGTTTATCGGCAGCTGTCTGCGCCTTTGCTCGCTGCGTTACTATTGGCTCCGGCGAGGTCACGTGACTTACAGCAGCCACGATATGAAAAGACGAACGTTCTTCTAAAAACTTCAGATACAGACGTTTTGATCATAATGCTTGGAAATATGGATCATCTTCAAAGCGATGACCTCAACATTTTTATGGAATATGGTACTGGGAACTCGAAAAGGTACATCCATGTAACAAAATTATACATGGAATTAGGGCCGAATTTATGTACTAGTTTACCGGGTTTTCATGCCTTAACAGGATGTGACTATAATCCATCATTCTTCAAAAAAGGCAAAATAAGACCGTATCAAATATTAATAAAAAATCAACGTTATCAACAAGCATTGACAGATCTTGGAGCTGCACATATCAAGGGTTTGCGTGATGAAATTTTCCACATTTTAGAAGAATTCATTTGCGAAATTTATAAATGTAAAAATATATCAAATATTAACACAGCACGATTTCAAAAATTTTGTGAAATTTACAAAGCCGTCAATAAAGATGAACCTTTCATTAAAACGTTGCGAAATGGTGATCCTTCTATGTTACCTCCGTCAAAAGCTGAAGTATTACAACATCTTCTAAGGACCCAATACATCACAAGTATTTGGAGAAATGCGTACTTACGGTTCCCCACCTCTTTGTCACCGGAGAGAAACGGATGGACTCTTCATGAGAAACTAGATTTTCACTGGTTCGACGGCGATTGTATACCGCTATCAGTATTTGAAACTGTCATTTGTGAAAAAAATAAAGAAAATAATATTGCAAATGTTACTGCAGGTGCGTACACATAATTTTTCTTCAATAACTACTGCATTCGAATTTCTATGATAAATTAAATAAACCCAAATATATTTCTTTTTGCAGATTATGAAGAGGTAGCCGAACCTGATATAGATGAATTAGAAACAGATTCTGATTGTTCCGATGATGAAGCATCGACAGACGATGATTAATAATAAGTCCTTAAAGCAAATTAAATAAATTTTGTATTTTTATATTTATTATAAATCTGTTGTTGTAATATTATTTTATGTTAATACATCTACTTTTTTAAAATTATATTTTTGTTATTTATGAACTTTCTTAACACGTTAGGCATTATCAATTTTAATAATAAAAAATTAATCAATTTCTGAATGATTTGTAAATTAGAATACTATAAAAAAAAAAAAAATTTCTTTAATTTCCAGTTAAGTGGCAAAAATATTAATTCCATGCAAAAAAAATTAATAAAAAAGTTTTACGAAAATTTATTTTTTTCCAAAATTTTGAAAATTTATTACATTCTGAGTTTCATTAAAATTAAATATATAACCAATTTTTTATAATACAAAACAATTACACAGTAAATATTTCCATTTAACAAATAAAAAACAACACAATAATAATAATGTAAGCAGGTTTCCATATAAGTTTACGAAATTTTATATTTTTTACTCCAAAATTCCAACTGCCAGCCTCGTGGCTGCTGTAAGTCACGTGACGTCGCCGGAGCCAATAGTAACGCAGCGAGCAAAGACGCAGACAGCTGCCGATAAACGCTCTCTCTCACACTACAGCTTGTGAATAGTGCTACGCACTCGCACCTATACAAAATGTATTTGATCACCTGGCAGGTAGAAGGACCCGACGAAATCGCCTGTCTTTTTGGGAATATTATTTTTTAATTGTAAATAATATTCGGTCAAAATTTCAAGTTGCCTCAAATACATTTTTTTGAATTTTTTGCAAAATATTTTTGCACACGCCTGGCAGGGCTAAAGACCCGACAGAACCGCCTGTCTTTTTTTTTTGTATTGTATAAACATTAAACTACAACATTTCAAAATTTCAGCTTGCCTCAAATATATTTTTTAGTTAAAAAAAAAAAAAAATTCAAAAATTTAGGGGTTGGTTTAGACCCGCTACCCGCCAGCCAGGTCTGCAGTTCCGTGTTGGGGTGTGTCTGAAAAGTTATAGGACAAGTTTTCAGCTTGCCTCAAATACCTACCCAAAAATGCGTGCCAGCTCTCCTACTAAAATGAAACAAAGAATTGAAGATTGTAAAAAGAACAATTTGCCAAATGAAAAACCATACTTGACAAATAGGTACTTACATACTTCTTAATACAACTCCTAGTTTTCATAAATAAAATAAAAGGGTTTCTATAATACTTACCAACAATAAACTTCTTTTTTCGAATTCTTTCTTTTAGTGGAAGCTTGGTAGCCACTTTACCTTCATCAGGGACCTGTAAAGAATGTATACAAATCATAATGTACCTACCAATTTCAGTAAGTTAACAACTACAGCTACAAACATCAGGTTGTACAGCTCCAAATAAATACTAACCTCTGTCTCCAATTTAATATTTTCCATTCCATCATTTGCTGTGTCAATTTTATCTTCCAATGTCTCCATTGAAGCTAATGTAGCCTCTGGATCTTTAGCAGCATCTTTGCGAAACATCTTTGAATATGTAAGGTTAAACATTTTACCTTTGGTTTTCTTATCATCATCTAAAAGATTTAAGGCATTTTAATGCTCATTATTACCATTATTGATATATAACAAAAATGGTGTGGCATTCAACTTATTTATGGTGTAATAACTTATTTTTTTAATTATGTGCCTGTTTTTTATTTAATCGCTAATCAATATAGTTTAAACAAAGTGTACAATAATGATATTGTATATTGCTCATTAATAACATTATTGATGTATCTAATGGTAGTTAGTGTATACTTTAAAAACTGGTGAATCATTCAACTTAATTTTATGGTGTAATAACAGTATAGATAACTTATTTTTTTAAATTATGTGCCTATTTTTATTAATTCTGTAATTAATATAGTTAAAAAGAAGTCTAAAATAATGATATTGTATATTCATAAAATAGTCAAAAAACAGTTCAACTGCTAGTCGGACTCACGCAGAAAGGGTTCCATACCATTAAATATAAAAACAGCAAAAAATCATGTTTGTTGTATGGGAGCCCCCTATAATATTTGTTCTATTTTAATTTAATCATTTATTTTTAAAGTGAATATATAACTAAATATTCTGTAAATATATCAAGCCTCTACCTGTAGCTGTTATCAATATTGAGCAAAAACGATTAAAAAAATCACGTATGATGTATGAGAGCCCTCTTAAATATTTATTTTATTCTGTTTTTTAATATTTGCTGTTATAGCGGCAACAGAAATACATACTCTGTGAAAATCTCAACTGTCTAACTATCACGGTTCATGAGATACATCCTGGTGACAGATGGACGGACAGCGAAGTCTTAGTAATTGGGTCCCGTTTTTTACCCTTTGGGTAAGGAACCCTAAAAAGCAGATTTTAATTTTTAATTTGAGAAATGTAAAATTTAAAAAAAATACAAATTTAAATCTACAATTTCTAACAGAACAATTAACAGCATAGATTTAAATTAAGTTTTATAAGCCTAAAATAGCAAAGCCATGATTTGCTATTTTCTATTCCAATATTATAAAGAGATATAATTTGTTTGTATATAGGTAATCTCTGCAACTATAGAACAACAGTATCCCTCAGTAGTATAGGGTATATTTTTAGCTTAATATTAAAGTTTGTAAATTAAGTCTGGAAAAACACCTTCACATTGTAATGAAGCAACAAGAAGTAAGGGACTGAAAATGATACAAAATGTTTTAGCCTGATCAAGAGTTCCTATGGGAATCTGTTTTTCAACAGAGTAAACCGCAGGGCACATCTAGTTAAGTTTTAAAAAAAAGATATATGCATCTCATAACTTAGTAGGTACTAAAGGGTTCACTGTAAATGGGCATTTAACATTTATTTATAATAATGTGTTGTCTTCAACTGTTTAGGAACTTAATATATTATTAGCTTTTTGCATTTTACATTTTATAATGCAAACAACCTTTATATGCTAATAAATTTCTTGTAATGTAATTCATGCATCATCTAAAAAGTTAGAAAACTTTTAGTTTACTACTAATATGTTTTTTTTAAATGGCCTACACACCACAGAATGTCTTTAAATAATTTTGTTTTTTTTAAATAACTTTCATAAGTATATCTTATAATATTTGATCAAATTTAATTCCTATTATCATTTAACATATCAGTCACACCCCTAGGAGATACATTGCTAAAAATTAAAAAAAAATTGGAAGATAGAACTAATTCTAACAAATATACTTTTATTAGATTATTACTTTCTACTGGTTGTTAAATAACAGAGAAAGGCAATTAAAATTTATTTATGTTGTCCTCATTAAAAAAATGATAACATTATACTAATACTACCATCTACTTATTCAAATGTTAACTTTCATAAGGTTTACGTTGAGATTTAGTTTTCATTGTATATTGAACTTAGGAATAATTGAAAGGTTTTTTTAGTTGGGTCATGAACAGTGTATGCAAGTTCCTTTATGTAAAAAAAATAGTCAGATAGAACATGTACTTCATACTCATTCAGCCTTCTACTTGCTAAAATGAGATTTTATTATGATATTTATATATAGCTACTAGCGGTCCCGGCGAACGTTGTTCCGCTGCCGTCCCTCTGTAACCCGGTGAAAGTTGGTGTTTACCTAAAGGGCTCGCACTTAACAGATCGAGATAAAAACTATCCTATCTTTTAAGTTGGATCAAATAACAGATAAATACAAAGTTTGATCAAAATTGGTTCTGTAGTTTAGGAGTACGTTAGTAGTAGAGAGAAAGTAAAGTAATTAAACCAACCACCTTTGCCCTGATGTAAGAACTGTGTAAAAGGGCAAGTATGAAGAAATTGTAAACGATGTGGTTTAGATGTTTCATCAGCTTTTTCAGTTTCAGCTTCCTTTTCAATAGTTCCTTCTTCTTCCTGCAAATTATACAAATTTATTAAGTAATAATTCTTTTCAGTCATATATATTTGCATAGATACATAATAAGTTACTGACCTATATATCAAAATAAAATATAAAATTTTTAACTTATTTTTAATATTAGCTTTAAATTATTTCATATGTTACATGTAAAAGGTTTAAAAACTGGTAGACTAATTTAGGATTGTAGAGGTTTTAATCACCAATACTACTGCTCTCTGCTTACAATCATGTTTTTGATACTTGCAGCTTATTGTTATGTGTACTATTCTAAGTCATTATGCTGGCAATTACAGGATTACAGTAAAATATAGGTTGGAGGTGAGTAGCATTCTTACTGAAGGTGTACAGTATGTGTTGACTCAAAATTTGGAAACTGTGAATAAGACTTATGCAATAATTTAGAATAAAATGTCTGGAAAAACACACATCACTACCTGGTTCCAAACTAAGCAAAGCTTATACTATGGAATACCAGCCAATATAGATACAAATACTTAACAGTTCTTTGTCAATACATATTATACATAGAAAACACCAAAACTCCAGACAAACACAAATGTTCATGTCTTAAATGTTTGTCCCATTCATTAATTTGATCTCAATAAGTCAGTTTAAAAACCACTATTATAATCTTTATATTACTTAAATCTCAATTATCTTTAAGTTTACCTTAGATTTATCCTTTTCTGAATTTCTTGTAAAAAAACCAGGCATTTTAATGCCACCTATAGGAATAAATTTTGGTTTCACTTCTCGGCCCATGTCACTGACTTGTCCAGAAAGTGCTGCTTTTACGAGCCCTTCGCCTTCAGAGGTAGGCTCCGGAGACATTTCATGACTTCCAACATCGGCTTTAAGCATGGTCTCTTTCTCTTCAGCTTCAATTTGCTGTTTATCTAGAGCGGCATTTAGGTCTTCATTTTCTAGTTTGTTAATATCTTGGGTACTCATTGCTTTTATGTGAAGTATATACGTAACTGTATTCGGTGTATTCACGTGTTAATTAAAGCTAATCTTTGAAATATTGAGAACAATAAAAGTTATACAGAAAGAGCAGAAAAAATACGTTTCCTACGCATTAAAATTATAATTCAATTCACACACAACATAATTTTTGCACCTGCCGGCTACCAGTGTTGCCCAACACAGATAATAGTATATGTCCAGGGAGCCCAACAATCCTACAAAACCAGAGATCAGTGTTGCCAGCAAACTTTTTGCAACCCCATTAGATGCAGGGGTAATTCTTTACTTTCCAAAAACGTGAGATTTTTATGTAACGATGGTTTTAACTGATAGAACACCACATTTAAATACACAGGTAAAATACAAAAACTCTCGGAGGAAACTAGATTTTCACGAAAAAAACTAAATTGATTTCATACAAAACCCGCCATTACACACCAACATTTAAAAATACAAAACTTTTTTTTCAAGAAAATACTTGCCAGTCTAAAGAAAAAATAAACACAGGATTCAATCGATTTTACTTTTCTCTCATTTTAATCGATAGAAAAGCATATCTATATACTCGAATAAAATCAAAAATCTGGCAGCGAATCCAAAACTTGCCAAGTAAGGTGGTGAGGAGCGAAGCGACGAGCCATTAGGTTACATGGTGAACACCGTACGAGCCGAGTGAAGCGTACCGCGGCAGAGTCCGGCGCAGTGCCAGAAACAAATTGTTCTACTTTAGAATTGTTTGGCAGGAGTAGGGGGGGCAGGGTAGACACTGGCTTATTGATCTGAGTGACACAGGTACAATTTATTTCTGGCGCTCGTCGGCCGCCGGCCAATTTCTACTTATTTAGTATAGTCACGGTGACCCACTTTGGGATATGATTGTACACTTTGTTTAAACTATATTGATTAGCGATTAAATAAAAAACAGGCACATAATTCAAAAAATAAGTTATTACACCATAAATAAGTTGAATGCCACACCAATTTAATGGTAATAATGAGCATTAAAATGCCTTAAATCTTTTAGATGATGATGATAAGAAAACCAAAGGTAAAATGTTTAACCTTACATATTCAAAGATGTTTCGCAAAGATGATGCTAATGATCCAGAGGCTACATTAGCTTCAATGGAGACATTGGAAGATAAAATTGACACAGCAAATGATGGAATGGAAAATATTAAATTGGAGACAGAGGTAAATCTTAGTTATAGTCACGCTTTAAAGCCAATACCTACTCTAGATCCCTACATACGCTGCAAATACAAGTGATAAATAGGTAATCTCATGACTTTGTAGAATTAAAATAAGCCTGTCTCTATACTGCTATTTATCTAATGGCAGTTTTATACTGAAATTGTATCCTAGTTAGTTAGTTTTCCGCACTTAGCCTCATGATAGGGCCATTTTAGGTAGGTAACTCATACCATCCCAACTCCGTCCAGAAATAGTATAGTATAGTTGCACTTATTTGATTGACAAGTCTTGAGAATAATAGCGCTGAATAATAAGTATTAAAATTGTATCTTTTAATATCTTGCCCACACTTAAAAGATACTTCATTATGTAATATATCCAGTAAAGAATAGTTTCTGTTGCTGAGTATGATGTGTAATGTCAGTACTAAGCAATTATTTAAAAGTCAATTCACAGATATCTTATAATTTTTCTTGTTTCAGTATTAAAGAGATGATGTTGATGTTTTATTTCAGGTTGCCTGTCACTGTCACAACCAGTGGAGTAATGTTTTTTGTATTGTTTCAGTTATCTTGGAAATGCAAGTTTAAGAAAGTGAACTGTAGATGCACTATTAGCAAAAGTCTTATAAAAGTCAAGTACTGAAAACATCAACAAAGGATCATTGCTGCTTTAAATGGATCGAATATTGTAGCGGTATACCACAGTAGAATTAGATTAAGTACAAGAATTGAAATAATGTAATAAAAAATTTAATTAAAATTCGTCTCAATTTATTTAACTAAAACCTATCATTTCATAACTGTTCTATCATCAACAAAATGTCTTATGCATACCATTTAAGTGAACTGCTGAACGATTTGATGATTTCCTTAACATATCAGCCTTACCAACACTGCTAGATATAGGCATATCCCATGTATTTCTTAAGCAAATTGGTCTGTACCACTTAAATTCATCTAGGACAACCCTCTAGGTTGTCAGTCCACCTGGTCCTACCACATTGAGTTGGAATTGACGGTGGCATGAGAATGAAGAAGATTTCATTATTCTTATGACTATGGTCTCTAATCAAGAACCTTCTTTTTCCTTTGTAATAAGTTCTATGAGCACTCTTGTTACTCTGTAAAGGATCTCCAAGCGTTGCACTTTCTATTGCCTGAAGAGCAGTTTTGAGCTCATGAGGTGAACAGTCCTGAGCACTAGTCACAGTTTTATAAAATTTCCCACTTTTGACCAACACACTTGGTGAAAGCTGCAGCTGGTTGACAAAAGTTTATCATGGTTGAAGATGATCTAGCGGTAAGACTTGCTTTTTACTAAAGGCCATAATCTATTGTAGAAGTAAGTGTTGACTGCCAACTTTGAATATTGATTTCCTATACTTAAAATTTAACCTGAGCCCTTATAGGTTCTAGATGTGGTTACATAACAAAATCTTGTGTATTCATTATATTAAGTGTATGGTTTGTTCATACACTCTTTAAGTCATCATCAACCAACAATTATGAACTTTTGTTCGTAACTAAGTTGTTGGTAAGTGATAGGTCAATAGTTTCATTACAAGTGATGCCCTAGTTGTTGCACGTGTCCATATTATGCGGTGACCGTTTACCATCAGGCGGACTGCAAGCTTGTTTGGCACCTTAGTGGTATAACAAAAAATGCCGGTTTGTTTTTATAGTTTATTGTATTATGGTAACAATTATATTTCATTCCATGTGTGCTTGTTGTGTATATATTTTATTTATTCCTTAGTAACATTTATTTATTAATATATAAATAGTACTGCTGATTACACTTTGTCCTTTTTTATTTGCAGAAAAGTTGCAGTATTCACAAATTCAGGTGTTAATTCCATTTTGCTATCATGACAGCACATGTATATCAACCTTGTAACATATCTTCATCATATTATCTGCAAAATAATTTACAAAATTAGCTATAAACAATATGGTATTAAGGTAAACAGTAAGTTCTAATAAGTAGGTCCTGGAGCTAAGCAGCATATTCTAGGGTTTGAAAAGAGAAATGGAAGAAATCCTACTAATGCTTTATACAATATGTTTAAATGAGTGACAATGATGAAGCCATTAAAAAGGTAAACGCAAATTTGACAGTTCATATGGATTGCTAACCGCTCGCTAATCGTGATTGTTGTCATTCATAACTCCGATTTTGGATCTTTCTATGACGCGTAGCGATTGAAAATGCATGTTTAACTCCTAATCATCTGATAAAGGCGCTAGCGTCGACTTATTGCTACTTGCATCGCGGCCGCTGTTTCATAATTCGAAATTGGTGTTTGACAGCGATTATTGCGAAATATTAGGCTCTTGCTCTGCTCCCGCAAGATTGGTGATAACCCCGCGGGACATATACTATTATCTGTGGCCATTTCACGAATTTTATGAAGTATAATTTTTACATTAAAAGAACTCGTATTTTAATTTATAATGTTACCTTCTCGTATTAGATTAGGACATTCCGTGTATTTAAGAAGGTTACTGCATTGTTTGGTTAATAAAACAAATCTTGTCGCTGTGACTGTCGAGGATTTACCATTTTCTAATAACTATGGTATGTTATAAAATTATTTTTGTTAATCTTAACTTTATAAACTTTGCCTATGAAGGCTGGGTCAGAGTAATAAAAGGGGAAAAAATCGCGCCCCCTTTTGTACACCAACCGAAGGCTGTGTTTCTATTCACCTTTACTCTTTGTCCAGAAATAACCTAGTAAAGTTGATTTTCTAACCGTTTCAGATTACTGATAGGAGTAAGTATCAACCGTATCCATCACAGTGCAGAGTTTGATAGTTAGTTTTTACACTGACAGGAGTAAATTTCTACCTGTTCTATGGCAGTTGACATTTGGAAAATTTCTCTACCCCGGTCGTCCCAAAACCATGTTTTTAACTTTCTTGTGATTTGGAATGCACCCTAAGTCTGTGCTTCAAAATCCTTTAAGAGAGAGTGAAAATTACCACCATTCTATTTCAATGTTAATTTCTACTTATGGTTTTGCAAAATAGTCTACCGAGCCCCAAGTCGTTAAAGAATGCAGCCTAATTAAAATGAAGAATATTTTTTTTAATTATTTGATCAATTTCTTCAAATAATGCCCATTTTACAGGTGGTTTTTATTACTTTGTGTTATTCTCCATCGAATTACCTTTGTCAAACCAAACATCCTATGTCCTTATCTCTATTACTATGTTTGCAATGAGTGTTTAAACTGAGTCGCTCCGGGCGCGCCATACAACGCTTCGTTGCTAAGAGTGATTAAGATTTTTGTTGACATTTTTCCTTCAATAAAAATGGATCTAGTTTCACCCATTTTCATATATGCACTTTATGAAGACTCACACTGTACGTTACTACTGTTACAAAGTCAAAATGTAATTCTGGTGAGTAGAAACGCAAAAGAGCCTTTCCAGCAGTTGCTCTTTATAATTTTGATTGATCAATACATATTATAAAGTAAATTATTTAATTCCATGCATTGTTATCATCAAGGTAGTCTTTAATTGTGAAATAAGCTTTTTTGACAGGTTTCTGTTTTGCAAAATATTTGAACTTCTTCAGCCTAATTTAGATACCTCTGCAGTGATTTTATTGCAAAATGTACCCCACATTGTCTTTTAATAATTCATCTATTTTTTTAAAGTTTTAGTTAGTTAGACTTATGTTTCCCACACTTAGCCTCATGATAGGGCCATTGTACGTAGGTAACTTGAACAAACTTGAAAAAGTTTTTGTTTAGTGGACAGTGACTGGTTATTTTGCCAACTATGTAGTGTAGGTTTTTCCTTCCAACATTCTTGGTTTGTATGCAGTCTGTTTGTTCTGCCCACTATTTGTTGTGTAGTCGTAAGGTCCTCATTACCATGTTTTGAGTCAGGTATATGGTATTGGTAAAATCAGGTGGAACCAGAAGTTCCCATTATTTAAGTGCCCAATTCTCTTTGCCAACTGATCCGCCGCATCATTGCCTAGAGACCCTCTGTGACCATGTATCCATTAAAGAGTAACCCAACTCTTCAATTTAATCTTTTGCATTTTACATTTACACTCCAGGATTAGTCCACTGTTGATGCAGTTGTTATTGAGACCTTGTAGCACAGCAGCACTGTCAGAAATGATGCATATTGATGCATCACTTAAGTCTCTAGACAGGACCGCTGTTGCAGCTTGGGTGATCCCAACACATACTGCCTGGAAGATGGTGTTTGATGCACCTAAGCTTGTTGATATGTTGATGTTCAAGTCATGGGAGAATAGTCCTGCAAACATCCCAGACTCTGGTTTTAGAGGCACCAGTGTAGATACTTCCATCCTTTTCTTCTTCAAGAAGCTGGATATGGTATCTTTTGTCGAAGACAAAGGTTTTTAGGATGATGTCACATATCACCTCTATCATTGGGAGCTCATTGCCTACTGCCTCCTTGAGACGTGCCTGAGCTGAACATTCAACCTGGTTAATGTTTTATTCTAGATATGCCAAAGTAATCTAGAAGAAAATACAAAAACATCTGCAATTTTACTTTTTTTATATCTGCAAAGATGACCGAGATAATAACAATCAAAGTGCGCTTTTAAGCGCGTCCCATAATTAAAACACACTCGGCATTTGATCACGCTGTGAAGTCACGATTCCTGTCAACGCAACAATGAATCCTTAAATAAGAAAGTAATGGATGACCGCAATATGCAGACAGAATTCAATAGGACCCAATATTGTAGCATTTTGTTGTGAAGATCATTTCGATGTTAGTAACTATTTAATGTATCCTTTTCTCGTGATTATTACCTATCTACTACTGACCTAGAATAACCACGCGATAAGTAGGTATTTGAAAAAAAGCAATGATACGTATTGGACGTGTAATATTCCGTAATAGCTGCTGCCCGCGACTTCGTCTGCGCATAGATTGTAGCCTATATGTTATTCTGATGTATAAGCAACATTATTTTAAAATTTTAATAAAATCCATGCAGTAGTTTTTGCGTGAAAGAGGAACAAACATCCATCCAAACAAACTTTCACTTTATAATATTAGTAGGAATATTATCTATCTATACTATGACCTCTAACCACTAATACTTAATAAGTGACAATAGGTTGGTGTGTTGTTTATAAGTGTAGTAAGTTTCAGAAAGACAGTGGGTATCAACCTACAGTTGTTAGCGGGCCGTACCTATAAAGACCTGTTGACCTAAGGTCAAAAGCACTATCGGTAAAACAGGGTTTTCATTCCGTGATTTTTTTTTAATATTTTGAACCTTCCACGGACATACTTTTTCACTAATATTCATTTATATATGTACTTTCTACCTTCTATATCACCGTAAATTGGTTCTGATTTTGTCATAGGCACGTACATCCTACATAAGGTACCATCAAAATACTTTATTTACTGGAAACAAAGTATTTGCGGATCGTAAGTTTATTATCCCTAATTTTGATAAACAGCTGGTATCGAAAAATCTCATCGTTGATTAAAGCGTAGTTTAAAGTTATTTTTTTTTTTTTTTTTTATATCACTAAGGTGGCAAACAAGCCTACGGTCCGCCTGATGGTCAGCGGTCACCGTAGCCTATGGACGCTTGCAACACCAGGGGCATCACTCGCGCGTTGCCGACCCTTCAGAAATCTAATAACTTCTTTTTTGAAGAACCCCATACTGTAGTTCTTAGAGAAAACCTTGACTTGAGGGAGCTCATTCCACAACCCAAGGGTTCGCGGGAGGAAGTTTCTCTGAAATCGCACTGTACGCGACCAGTTTGGTTCCAAAGTGTGAGAATGAATTCCCTGTCGATGGCGAGCGGTGCGATGGTAGAAAGTAGCCGTGGGCATCATTTCGAACAATTCCTCAGAACACAATCCATTGTACAAGCGGTAGAACACACACAGGGAGGCAAAGTCTCTCCTCAGACTTAAGGGCTCGATACCGCAAGTGAGTTTGGGATGGTCGACAATTCTCACAGCCCGTCGTTGAACCGAGTCAAAAGGGCCAAGCTGGTATCCGGGTGCACCCGCCCAGAGATGGCAGCAGTACTCCATATGGGGCCGGACTTGCGACTTGTAAAGTAGCAACCTTTGCCCCGACGTGAAGTACTGCTTCGCTCTGTTGAGTACACCAAGTTTTTTAGACGCCAGCTTTACCTTGTCTAGCAAATGATCTCGGAACTGAACATCGCTGGAGATGTCAACGCTAAGGATCCCAATGCTCTTGGAGATGGAGAGGGGAGTGTTCTGGAATTGTGGGACTACAGTGAATGGGGTTTTCTTAGCGGTGAACGCGCAGACTTGTGTCTTTGAAGGGTTGAATCGGACCAAGTTTTCCCGCCCCCAGTCAGAGACCTTGGACAGACCGATCTCGATTTGAGACACAAGTTCTTCACGCTTTTCCTCCACAACGGAACGTGGGATGCTTGCACGGCCCGTGTAATAAGCGTCTCCAGTACTGTCATCTGCATAGCAATGTATGTTGTTGATGTCCAACATATCATTGATGTGCAGTAGAAACAGCGTAGGAGACAGCACAGAGCCTTGCGGGACACCAGCATTAATGTCCATGCTATCAGAGCAACTACCGTCAACTACGGCTCGTATGCTTCTGCCGGACAAAAAGCTAGCCACCCATTTGCACAAACCCTCGGGCACTCCGTAAGAAGGCAACGAAGACCCCGGTGCCAGACCCAATCGAACGCCTTCGCTATGTCTAGGCTACATGCCAATGCCTCCCCCTGACTCTCAATGACTAGTGCCCATCGGTTTTGCCCTCGACATAAGGGTCGTGCAAAGTGAAAAAGTGAAAAGTATTATGTGCTTCTGGCATGATGTGGTAAATTACCCACGTAAGTACCGAAGTACTTATAAGTATCAAATGTCACTTGGTTAGGTCGTTAGGTACTACGTACCTAACCTATAATGTTTTAAACTACAGACATAGGTAGTAGGTACTTACCTTTTCAGTTTTATTCCTCGCGTTTCGCCAGTCGTAAAATCTTTATTTTTTATAAAATATTGTGCCGCCATCCAGCAATCAACTTTCGGCAGATTATCCGACTGACCTTTTTGGTAACCCTCTTCCATGGTGCAGATTTTTCTCATAAGGCACTTATTTAACTAACAGGTTGATTGTTACAACAACAGTAAACTAATACCTAAACAAAGCATTAACAAAAAATAACTTCAGCGCGCGCGCGAGATATCACTTCAATGAGTTTCATACGGCGCGGGGCACGAGAGAAAGGGAGCGACGGGAACCCTGACGTCACGAATCAAGCGCGCGCAATCTTGGAAATTTAAAAAGTGCTTAAAACTTGTCACGGTACTTCCGTAATACTCAATAGATTGTCGTGAAATAAAGACTGATATAACGTACGAAATCTAAACTTTACTGTTATAGGTTTTATTGCAATATTTGAATGTGTTAGTAACCCTATTTATAAATATGTTAAAGTAGGGTCAGAGTAGGTAATGCAAACTTGCGATTTTTGGTATTTTTTTACATTTTTTTTATTAATAATGACTTTTATAAGTAATTTATGTTTCAGATACTCCAAAGAAAATTAGATTTTATTCCACTGCTACTGAACAAAAGCAATCTGAAACTGTAAAAGGCAGTTCAGAGAAAAAAGAATTCCAAGCTGAAACTCGCATGCTTCTGGACATAGTAGCTAGATCATTATATTCTGATAAAGAAGTTAGTAAAATTTATTTTTATTCATTAACCGACTTCAAAAAAGGCGGAGGTTCTCAATTCGGATTTTTATATTTTTTTGAACTTTAATTGAGATCTGATTTTTTGGAAATAAGTAGGTAATTTATTTTTAACCTTTCAGCACATTTTTTGAAGCGGGTTATTTTTTTATTATAGTAAAATGTTTAAAAGAGAACTTACCCAATATTCTGTAAGTAATTCTGTACTCTGCTATAAGTTACTTTTTTGTGTGGATTCACTTTTTAGGTAAATCACCATAGCTATTGTTCAGTTAAACTTATAAAAAAAAACCCAATTCTTAAAACTGTCAAAAATTGTTTGATTTTATTTCATTAGATTTAATGATATATGAATCAAATTGGATATTTTTGAAATGAAAGTATTCATAAGTTCAATGACATGTTGGACATCAACAACATACATTGCTGTGAGGATGACAGTGCTGGAGACGCTTATTACATGGGCCGTGCAAACATCCCTCGTTCAACCCTATGAAGTCTGTGCATTCACCGCTAAGAAAACCCCATTCACTGTAGTCCCACAATTCCATAACACTCCCCTCACCATCTCCAAGAGTACTGGGATCCTTGGTGTTGACATCTCCAGTGATGTTCAGTTCCAAGATCATTTGCAAGACAAGGTGAAGCTGGTGTCTAAAAACTTTGAGTACTCAACAGAGCAAAGCAGTATGTCACCTCGGGCCAAAGGCAAAGTGCTTTACAAGTCGCAAGTCCAGCCCCATATGGAGATGTGCTGCCATCTCTGGACGGGTGAACGCGGATACCAGCTTGGCCCTTTTGACTTGATACAACAACGGGCTGTGAGAATCTACGATCCGAAACCCACAAGCTGTATCGAACCCTTAAGTTCTACCTCTTGTATAATGGGTTCTTTTTCTTCTTGTGGTCGGCTGATTTCCGCACTTGCCACACGTAGATGTCTTTAGTAGGTGGCTTTGTGCGTAGAGGATGGCTGGCTATTGTAGCTGTAACTGTCTAAGCCAGGACCGCAGCTAGTTGAACGGTATGGGTATGATTGACTCTGGCCCTATCGGCGTAATAAGGCGGCTTAAGCTCGTAAGCCGATTTTGGCCAGATCATCAGCCACATCGTCGCACTAAAATTATGAAGCCACAAATATATATATAGAACTAATAAATTCTCTACTTGACACTAAACACAATGCTACATATGTATAATCCTAACTTATATATATTTGTCAAATTTAAGAGGTAAAAGGTAAAATGAAAGTAAAATCTGATTTTTGGTAAAGAAACTGATATTGGCTGCTTCTTATTCTGAAAAATTCTAAAATGCCCACAGAAATAACTATGTCCGAATTCCACGTGGACAAATAGCTCCAGCTATTGCTAAGTTTAACCAACTTTCTATAATCAAGAAGTTGCAGTAGATATCCCACGAAAATAACTGAATTTAGAGCAAGCGGAGCAGCAGATAAAATCTAGTAAATAATATTTTATAACAAGTATGACACTACACACTTATTTCATTAAACACAATTAATTTTTATGATTCATAGGTATTCATCAGAGAACTGATTTCTAATGCAAGTGATGCTTTAGAAAAGTTCCGATACTTGAGTGTGAGTTCTGGACCAGACTCATCCCCACTTGATGAACTTGACAGGCCTCTTGAGATCAAGATCATCACTGACAAACAAAATAGGACACTTACATTCCAGGTAAACAAATACACATACATACAAATTGCCATGGTAAAGCTAGACCAGAAAAAAACAAGTTTGCCTAAAATTCAAACTCTGTATATGATTTTAGAAACGTATTGACCGTCTACAAAATGTTGGAACGTCCGCGCGCCTCTCCTTTGTACTTTATGAGACTTTGTAGTGTTTTACGGACTGTTTAATATGTTTGTGTAATTTTCGCAAAATTTGTTGTGTTCCAACATATACTCAATACTTACTGAATCCGTATCTCCTGATCGTATTACTCCGAAATATTAAACAAAAACATCTTTCCTGCTTTACACAAACACTAGTATTAATTTTGGTGTTTTGTAGCACGCCAAGATTTTAAAGATGCACTATTCCTACATTGCTTAGTTATTTTTAAAGACTAGTATTTAGCTAAATAATATTGTAAAAGTACAAAAATATAGGGAGTTTTTACGAACTGAAATATATAATTATATGACCAACATTGGATTGAAACAAAAATAAATACAGAACTATATGTCTTCTAGAATACGCCATACTAAAGTTAGTGTGACGTCACATAGTATGTAACCAGCGGGCCATCAAGACGCTTCTAACGATACCACATTTATCAAATTATAATAGGTAGTTAAAAGATGTGCGGGAACAAATGAACATACATACATTCCTGCTAAAAACATATACTCACCTCCTTTTGGCTTTGCCGTAGTCTGGTAATAAAAAACTCAAGTGACGTGACAATACACTTCATTTAATTATTTGAAATAAACACATAACATTTTATTAATAAAATATTGTAGGACTCTGGAATAGGCATGACTAAGGAGGAACTAATACAAAATCTCGGCACAATAGCCCGTTCTGGCTCAAAGTCATTTATAGAGGAGATAAAGAAACAAGGGGCAGATCAAGTTAGTGCTATTATAGGGCAGTTTGGTGTGGGGTTCTATTCTGCTTTCATGGTGGCAGACAAGATTGAGGTATACACGCGCAGTAGCAAGACTGGCTCACAAGGATACAAATGGAGCTCTGATGGGTGAGTTAAGACTCAATTATATTGCCGCTTAAGTTCTTCGTTCTAACTAACTGCTTCTGCATAGCTCAAAATTAGCAACTTTACAGAAGAGCTATATAACTATATTATTTTGCAGTTACGATTATTTAAAACTGCCAAAACTTATGTGGTGATATCTTCTTAAATATTTTGAAAAATACTTACCTACCTACGATATACCCCCATAACCTGCTTGCTAAATGCAGAATAATTCTTTTAGAATCAGTATTTGTATGAGATAGATAGAGCGAAATATAGGCTCAAAAGTGTTTGCTAGAGATCTGTTTATTGGGCAGTGGTTTGACGAAGCTGAAAACCAAACTGTAGATACCAGGTAACTAGATATACGACCTAGATAAAGATCCAGCGGGTTCAGGAGTAGCTTTAATTGTGACATGTTGGGGATCCTTACGTTTAACAGACCAGATTGTAGCTGTTTTATGGTTGAGATTTAACTGTAAAAAACTTAAATAGTATCTTAAGTCGGTTTAAGTTTTGTTACTAGCTAGTAACTGAGGTCAGATATAAAAAAACTTTGTACCAGGCCTGCATACCCAAAAACAATGCACATGTTAGGTTCATCAATAATGGGCCTGCATGGGAAATATCTGATTAGAATTCTCTTAAGGAATTTCACAACAAGGAAGTTAAGTAAGGAAGTAATTAACTTCAAAAAACATTTCAGATCTGGGACATATGAAATACAAGAAGCAGATGGTGTTGCAATTGGTACCAAAATAGTTGTCCATCTGAAGACAGACTGTAGGGAATTTGCTGATGATGTCACAGTAAAAAGTAAGTTGTAAATAGGGACCTAAACATATTTCCTTTAGCTCGAAGGTAAAAGATCTTTAATAATACTTTTATTCAGTTTAATAAGTAGTATTAATTAGTGACTTAATGTCTTCTTGCCTGCTATCACAAAGTAATTGCTTCTAAATTCTCTGTATGTCACGGTTTTATTCCCCGAAGGTGTTAACCAACGGCTGGAAACACATCCATATCATAATGTGGGGGCGGTCTCTTTTCACCCACCAATTTAGTCCTGCGTGACAGGTGGTGAGCCGATCGCCGCTACACAAGCTCTTTACCTCCGAAACTGTTAAGTCCTAAAAATTTGAAAAAAAAGTACAGAAAATAGTTCTTTACTTGCAGATTACAGGAACACCTACGAGAAGTCTATGTGGCCTGATTCTCGTGCTGATAGATATAATGTCGAAATCGAGGAAATTTTGAATACTCATGATTTGTTAAGCGCGGTGACTGGTTTTATCCATAGCTCGACTTGTTTGAACTAGATATGTCGAAAAACACAACGCACACAGCGGATATCGTTTACAAATAGTTTTTCGTATTCTTAGAATCTCTCTATAGACATAATAATGTAACTACTGTTCACCTTGAAGAATGCCAAGTGTTTCTAAGAAACAAGGCCTTTTAACAAATCTAATTATGGCATCTACTAATAATTTGTCAGTAATATTAATATTTTTATAGGTATTATTATGAAATATAGCAATTTCATTGGAAGTCCTATTCTGCTAAACGATGAACAAGTTAACTCTATCAAGGTTAGTACATAATATTGTGTATTTGAAATTGTAACTGTTATATTTGAAATTGTGTAATTTTGAGATAAAAAGAGATAAAAAAAATTTAATACTCGAAGGTTTTGGAAATGATCACTAATAACATTAAGACCATACGGCATGACTTGGCGGCCTCTAGTTTGGAACGCTACTTGCGCAGATACCCTTGCGCCGTCATATCTTAAAGGAACACAGAATAGGGCTGGTGCAGCGACTAATTTTGCAGTTTCTTTATTGTTTCCAGCAGCAGGTTGAAGTAAATAATAATCTCTGAACAACGTTATATAGTTGTGTAAAGTTACAATAGGTACCTTTATGTAACTTACGTAGTAACAGCTTGTCTTAATTGGAAGTTGCCAGTATTTAGGCATAGACAAGTTAAGATGCCACATGGCTGAGTAGTTAAGCATCTGAGAAGCAACTAAGAAATAAATTAACTTTATCATAAATAATTTGCTAATAGTACATGCTATTATCTCACTACGTGCCTATATATGTCTGTGAGGCAGTAGTCAGGCCTTGTAATATTGCTTATTATTTTATTTCCTGATCTACATACCTACGTGCTACTATTTACAACACTCTATAGATGCAAATATACTACCCTAAACAGTAGATATTTATTTGAGCCTTTTGGAGTCGAAACATCAGGACCGTGGGGACAGAGTGCAAAAAAAAATTATAAGGCTTTAGCTTCGCGTCTGGTTGAAGTTTCTCGTGACAAAAATGCTGGCCTTTACCTTTCTCAAAGAATTTGCATTGCAATACAACGCGGCAATGCGGCCAGCATTTTGGGAACGATGCCAACTGGCTACGGTTTATTAGATTAATTTTATATAATTTTGATTATTTTAGATAGTAATGTTATAAATAAGTTATATATTGTACTAAAAAGTAAATAGTTATATAACATTTCTTTTCAATTTAATAACTTTATATGTTCAGGTAGTGTAAGTGTAAATATTTTTTATTTTTTGATGCTGCTTTTTCAGCTCCAGCTAGTAAACGTAACGGTTAATTTTAATTTTAATTCTGTAACATGGAATGTTCTTTGGTATTGACAAAACATTTAGTAAGGGTTGTTATTCCTCTTACCACTGTTTTTGGAATTAGAGGAACAGTCGGCATAGTTGATCTTAATTTTAATTAGTGAATTTTTATTTATAATTCGTCAAATACTTGGCGTAAGCGACTTAACCCTCTAGTAGCTTCCTATCTCAACGAAGTGCTCCGCTAGTCGCGGCTTCAAACATACAACGTCATGCGAAAGGATCGTGGCGAAAGTTCTTGACTGACACCATCGTATTAAAAAATGTATTTAATTACATGGAGCATTAAAATTATTAATATTATTCTTATTAGTTAGGCGAATACAACCTATGTTTTTCTATTCAAACTGCGTTACACTAAATATCTTTGACTATAATTATTTCCCTACTAGAAACGGATTATTTTTATATGTCGCTACTTACAATAGTCACACACACAATAACGTATTCCTACATAAAATGCCAGTTATTTATTCAATGATTAGAGTTTTTGTTGAATTAATAAAATATATGATTTAACAAATTATCTTGTATGGTATAAATCTGTATCAATTTCACCTTAAACAATTTTATACTTACAGCCTCTATGGCTTATGGAGCCAAAAGAAGTGACATATGAACAACACACCGAGTTTTACAAGTTTATTAGCAATTCTTATGACAAACCACGTTTCACACTACATTACAAAACGGATGTGCCTGTAAGCATAAGGTCTATACTGTACGTACCTGAAGGAAAACCTGGCTTGTTTGAGTTATCACGCGATTCAGATGTGGGGGTGGCTTTGTATTCAAGAAAGATATTGATTAAAAGCAAGGCTGAAAATATTTTGCCGAAATGGATGAGATTTGTTAAAGGTGTCGTTGATTCTGAGGATATTCCTTTAAATTTGAGCAGGGAGTTGCTGCAAAACAGTGCATTAATTGTGTAAGTATGTACATAATCTATATTAATATGTTAACTATCCCTATCTAACTTACTATATTTTAATTCAGTTATATATCAGTATCAGAGGAGAAGAGGAGGTAGGGTCTGCGAGATAATGATCCATATTATAGAAAACCTCAGGAAATATCATTGAACTATTAAGTTTACACTACGGCAGTCGCTATAAACAAATGTAACATCACAGATAAAACTCTAGTCACAACGTCACGTGCCAAAGGGTCAGCTCATACGCGGGAAAGGCATGTTACAGTCATAGAAAGAACTAAGTGAAATACGGCAAGTGCGGTGTCTCCACAACATATTGTACATAATAGCTTAATGGAAAAAAATAGTATTCCTTCTCATGTAGATCCTGAATAAAACATGGACGTTATGGATTCATTTATTATACGTGAAAATATAAATTGAAAAAGATAATTGAAATTTTCATGCCACCAAAAATAAAAACAGTAACTTTCTTTTTTTCAAAATACGTACTTGAAAAAGTAGATTCTATAGTTTTTAAATTAGACAATAACCATGACCTATTAGTAGGAACAAATAAATATTTAACTATTTGCAAGTTTAAGATTTAAGGACCGGTAAATATCTGAAACTCAGATGTTTCTCATTCAACTCAAAACATTATTTATATTTTGATACAAATTAATGTTAATTTTCTTTTTTAGAAAACTGCGGACCGTTTTAACAAATCGGTTTTTAAAATTTATGGTTGACCAAGCCAGTAAAGATCCTGTTGGCTATGATGCTTTCTACAAAGATTATTCTTTGTTCTTCAAAGAGGGTATTGTTACTAATCAGAGTACTGTGGAGAAGGTATTTATGTTTAACTTATTTAAACTTTTAACTGCTGAAGATTTACGTTTTGTAGGCTAATTGCGAACGACAATTTTTTTTTTCTTTTTATATATTTCATATTTTCCACAAAAAATGTGTGCCATTGCATTGCACATTAAAATTGAATTGGCACTAGTAGTTAAATTATAAGAAAAATAACCGAATTGTGAACCTCCTTTTTTTGAAGTCTGTTAAAAATAGGATAAAATTGTCATAAAGCATACGTTACGTAATATATGACATAATGATTTTACATTTATTTATTTGCACTGATTTAAGTTTTTGAAGTTAAGTTGAAGTGACAAGACACATACCAAGTCGTACCTATAGTATCTTATCCTTTTTGTAGAAAAAAACTGCCTTCTCAAAATAGCTATCAGTTTTAAATAATAACTAATTACTAATATAGACTTTTTGCTTGACTTTTAAGTTTTACAAAACATGTTGTGACTATAATCATTCAATAAATGTTATATGTAATGCAGTCTTGTTGTATGTAATGCAAAGTTGTTTTATGTTTTAGGAGGCAATAGCAAAATTGTTGCGTTTTGAATCATCCAAGCTAGAAAGGGGTGTGAAGACATCTCTTGCAGATTATAGTACGCGACAAAAAGATGACCAAAAATCGATTTATTACTTAGCGGCTCCTAGGTAAGTGATTATTTAAGCACTAACAAGTGCCAAGTGAACAAACCATCTGATAGGCAGTTAGGCTCGGCTTACATCGAGTCGCGACGCGGCTTTTTTGAGATAGCAACACATTATGGATCTTGTTTACCACCGTCGCACGACGCATCTTGCTGGACTTCGACACGTAACGTCCACTTTTGTGCTGTCACTATAATTTTTAACTTTTTGTCTAGTAAACAAGGACCATAATATGTTTGCTATCTCAAAAAGCCGCGTCCCTAGGTCACAGTAAGTAGTAGTAAGTTAGGTACCTACGTAAAATTGGGCTAGAACCCTCTATACCTTAGGTATTTTTACCACCATAATGCTATTCACTTATATTTGCACGAAAAGTGAACTCACAAGTGAAGGACAACATTCGTTATTAAACAAAAAGTAAAATTTTTGATTTTCTGAACTGGGAGCTTATTGTAAACGCCTTACGCCTTACGCCAGACTCTGTAATTCGGGAGAAAAATGTATTAAAGTAGGTCTTTCCTCTTGAGACCTGTGAGAGTATTTGCATACATTTACTCTGAGTAATTACATACAGTTTCTTTCGAATCCTTATAGTCTCACTTACTCAAGGTTCCCAATAAGCTTTTGTTTTCTTGAAGCACATCAAAGTGTGCGAACCTCGAAACTTCCCGTAGACTTCCACACATTCGTGCATCAGTTGCGTACACGATTGCGAACGTTACGAACATTCTTGATAAGTAGGAATACCTAATCTAAATTAGATACCAAAGGCTCAATCTCCTGTAGCAATGTCACGTAGCTGAGATGTACATTAGGCAAAATATTCCAGAACCACTAAGACATATTAAACAAATGTAGGATAAAGTTCTAATGGGTTCGCAAATGACGTATGTGAATAACATTTAATATTCGACGGTCGGTTCTTAATATGCGGGAAAACTTTCCGACAATGTACGGATGTTGTGTTGATTTCCATTCGTTCTAGATCAAAGTGTAAAGAAGTTTAAACATTATACTATAGTTTATTCGTGAATAGAATATAATAAAAAAAGTCTCCGAATCGTACATCGTACAGTTTGCTAATGAAAAGTTTAAATTCAAATGATTAGTATAATTTGTTTAAGTCGTGAGCTGGCGGAAACATCTCCATACTACGAGTCCCTGAAGAAACGCGATGTCGAAGTCCTGTTCTGCTACGAAATGTACGATGAACTTGTGTTGTTGGAGTTAAAGGAGTTTGGGGGAAGATCATTGATATCTGTCGAAAATGATATGCAGAAGGACGCGACCGATACATCTAGTAGTGTTATTGGTTAGTTGCTTTTTAAGTATTTTACTACCTTTTTATGTGTCATATTATATGTAAAGTCATATTAAGTAATCATTCATATGAAAATTAGGTAAAAAGCGAGGCAAAGGGTAAGGAACAGGAACAGGGTTCAACATTACATGATAAGGACAAAAAAGTTATGGTGTGATTACTTGTAACTAAACATTCAAACGAGTTCTAATAGACTCAACTGTATAGAGACATGCTTTCAAACATTAAAATGTAATCAATTTATCAATTACGACAACCGATTGGAGTAAATGGTAGTATGTGGTCTACCATGTCAAAGGTCCCAAGTTTGATTCCCGACATTGTTAACAACCAATATTGTTACAATTTATTATTTGCAATGGGTCGAATCTGGTTTGTGCCCAGTACGACGACTATAGGCTCACCGTCACTGAGTACCATCTATGGAACGTGCATTATGCAAGCAATTAGAATTAGGACTATGGTTAGCGTTTCGCTGTAACAGTTAACATTCGTAACATCTCTGACCACCCGGGAAGTGTCGTGATAGTATATAATCAGAGATCAGAGTAGGTAGAGCTGATTAGGGTCAATGATCTTACACGTATATGTTAGTATGGACATGCCTACAAAATTTAAAAGAAATAATAACATAAGAATACTGTAACAGTAAATTTGTTAAGTAAGGATTTTTTAGTATGTAATAAAATGTTAGTAAAACAACGATCATACGTAAGTACTGGTCAAAAATGTTTTAAATTTGTAACGTACATAAACTGTATATAATATGTCGTGGCCAGATCTAAGAAGTGATCATTTCATGATGTGTCCAACTATTTCATGAAATAGTCGTATTCCATGATATAGCTAGCTAAAACTGACCATATCGTTTAATAATGTGTCTATTCACATTTGGCCATATCATTAATGTAGGGTTTCCACAATATGAAAAAAATTTTTTTGCTCTTGTACGTACAAAAATTGGCTTAAAAATTACGTAAAACCTATAAAGGTCTATGCAAGATAGTCTGCATTGAAATAAAAATCGGCCAAGTGCGAGTCGCGCACGAAGGGTTCCGTACCATTATCTATAAAAATGGCAAAAAAATCACGTTTGTTTTATGGGAGCCCCAAAAATCCCCATTTTTTTTTAAAAGTTTTTAAAGTGACAATATAACTAAATATTCTGTGCATATTTTAAGCGTCTACCTGTTGCCGTTATCAATATCAAGCAAAAATTCACAAACCTAGACCTGTGATAACTATCGATCGGGATAAACGTAAAACTGATATCAATTGTAAGTACCGTTACGCCGTAAGGGGAATAGTGCCCGAAGAAATAAATTTTCTCTTGGGAACTCTTGATCAGGAAAAAAAAAACTTTCTTCTAAATGTATTAATTCTCTATTATTTTCTATCCCTGTGCCAGAAATCAGATCATACCATTGCTTCGTTGCAAGCGTCTAGGAAAGGGAATTTTTTTGATATATGACATTGATATTTGACATATGACATTGCTAAAACTGTTAAACTTGACTTACAATTATTTCCTACGCGAAGTACTAAACACAGTTACAACACTAGACATTGTCATAACCTTACACTGCTCCCACACAAAATAGCTAAAACTTACAAGACTCTATTTGTAGTTGGACCTAAAGTATATAATGCACTACCAGAGGACATAAAAATATGTGACGACTACAATACATTTCTGACAAAACTGCGACGGTGGCTCCAAAACAAAGCCTTGTATGACACGAATTTTATAATAATAATAATGAATGAAATGTAAAATTAATTTTTATAATTATTTTATAATGTAATGTAATGACATGTAAAATATTTTTACGAAATATATGAATATGGATATTTTCAACTAAAACATATGTTCTTAAATATTAAAAAAGGACACGACATATACATATATAATTGAATTAGTCTTCTGTGTATGTATTTACGTTACTACCTTTATTGTCTCCCTCGCAGCCTAGTTGGTAGTGTAGCCGGCTGCTGTGCAGAGGGTGTGGGTTCGATTCCCGCATTGGAGAAACATTTATGTGATAAACATTTATGTTTGTCTTGAGTCTGGGTGTATTTATGTATCTATTAAAAAAAAGTATATAAGATTGTATCCGTTGTCTGGTTTTCATAATACAAGTTTTGCTTAGTTTGAAACCAGATGGCGCTATGTGATATGTCCAAAAATTATTAATAATTATAGTCAATCCATTCCCAAGTAACCCGAAATTTTTCAAAAACTGTTTATAAAACGGCATAATATCCATGTTATTACTGCATAATGCAAGTATCAGAAACAGCTCCGCCTTCTTCGATCTAGTAATGTATCTAATGTATTCAAAATTTTTACAGGAAGCGAAGGCTTGCAAAAAGCCCAAATAGATGAAATAGTCTCATTCCTCAAAACAAACTTAGCTGGGAAGGTATTCGATGTTCGTACGACGACCAAACTCGACTCGCATCCTTGTGTTATAGTTGTTCCAGAGATGGCGGCTGCGCGGCATTTTATAAGGACTCAAGCACAAAATCTGAGTGAGGAGAACAGATTTGCACTTTTGCGACCACAATTAGAAATTAATCCTAAGTAAGTTTACTTCTGAAGCTATTTAAAAGTACTACCTTTAATATGACATTTGAGGTTCACCAGATTTACGTGTCATGATATATTATTAGGTACTTCATAATGTTTAAAAATTATTGCTATAAACCTCTCAGTCTCAGGAGCGGACGTTGTGGAGACATATGGGGAAGGCTTACGTTCAGCGGTGGACGTATTCCGGCTGAAATAACGAAGGGCCTAAGCAGACAAGATGCTGTTAGCATCAGCTAGAAGTGATTTTGCGTCTGCTTCGCGTTCAGCGTCTTGCTGCTTTTGATAGTGGCAACAAAACCGCGCGTTTTAGTGTCGTCTGCGAGGCATCATCGCGTTTTGGCGACTACAAAACTTAACATCAAACTACCTCAGTCTGAGTTGGTATCTGTTCGGGTTAAAACGTTCGGACGCGATTTTAACTTCTGAAAAGCAACTGTGTGCTGAGGCCCTAATTAGGTAGGACTAGCGGTCTAAAAATAATATAATTACAACAGCCAAATCAACTGATTCTATCTACCACATAAGTATAAGTCACGGCACGTAAGTTGAACCATGCGCAGTAATACATTTTCGGGTTCATTGAGGTGGGGAATGCGGTGCGGTGTGGGTAGTGCGTAACCATAGCAACGCAAACCCTGTGGTACAATCACGCACTAAGGTTTTCAAGCTGGAACTCCTGGCCCAAGTTCTGGTGCTATGCCAATTCAAAATTATGTAGGAGGTGTTATGCCGTTTTCAATGAGTTACAGAAATTAATAAACATTTACAACTTTTAACGCCTTAGTGTTTTATGCAATTTTTTTTACTGTTAAATTTCATTATACCTAATAGCCACTCCCACCACTATTGTTCAAGAATCACAACTTAAAAGATGATCCAATATTACGTATTAATGAAAATTCTAATTAAAACAGGATGTATTCATCAAAACTATTTAAATAATTAACATCATAAATATAATTCCTGGTTATATGAGACGTAATAACTGTCGTCTCGTGTGGCGGGCGTAGGACAGTGCCGGTCAGTAAGTACTTAGTTACATAATAAGTTAATAACATGGGGAAAAAATATGAAAAATTACGGGCTACGCACGAAACATTCGTTAGTACTATTGTCTGTCACTGCGCTGCCGATCGCCATTTTGGTTTAACGTACGCGCCGCGATTTATTATAAATTATATTTACATACATAATTTAAATTTTATTTTCAGGCATCCAATAATCAAGAAACTGCACAAACTTTTGTCGAGCGACAAAGAATTAGCAAATATGGTTACGCAACAACTATTTTCAAATGCAATGGTGACAGCTGGTCTGATCATGGATCCACGAAATTTAATAACTAATATAAATGACCTTTTAGTTAAAGCTTTGGAGAAACATTAGATGTTGTAGATATTAAATTGAATATATTATTTTATGGGTTTTTTTAGATTCATTTAATTATTTCCTTGGCTACAGCTTAGACACATATTTATTTGCGAATGATAAAGAGCTTTTTACTGTTATTACCGCTATAAAACTGCAGCACAAATTGCATATATAGATGCACTCACTTAATTGTTTCTTAAAATCTTATATCTTTAATATTAACTTATGTTGGAAAATAAAACTCGTTTATTGAGACTAATTTTATAATAAACAATGTTATTAGAGGTTACCCAACAAACAATTTAGCGTTGGTTACAGGTAATTTTGAAGCTTAGAGTACTAATATTGATTTATAATGGATTCGGTTGTCTCTAAAAGTGATACAGTTCACTTATGAAATAAGTTTAGCTCTATAGGTTGTATTAGAACTGTGAAAACAAAGTTAAGTATTCTTTCCAGTTAGTGTAGCAGCAGCGGACGCTTATATACTTATGACGTTAAAGCTTGTTTCGTCCTGCAGCGTCAAAAGCTGTTTGAAGACCTTCATTTACTCCCTATAATTCTTATTGCTATAAATCTGCTATATCAGAGTTGCTTATATATCATAAGGCTGTTGTTCAACTTAATTAACGTCATTTGTTCTGCAACGGAGTTAATTAAGAGTGTAGTAACACCAAACACTACATGCGTTGTACAACTCTTACATACAGCTTATGCCTGTTATACGAAGGACAATGATAGGTTAAATAGTTATAGCAGTTTTGTACGATCCTGATATAAGGGTTATGGTTTAAGTAAAACAAATGGTAATTCATTAATGACACCGTTTAATGTTTCTAACTCTTAAAGTTTTTGTCTATAATCTAACCTTACATTATCGAAGCATTTATCGAACTGAGCTAAAATTAAGGTATATAGTTAACGCTAAAGCCGGTATTTTACTCTCTGCTGCAGGTAGATTTCTTCGCTAAGTGCGTAGTTCCTCTCTTATGTCAACCAAAGATCGCATAATACTCTTGACTACCGGCGTTGTAATTCTTCGAGTGTCGTAATAGATTTAAGAAAAGTCTACATCTTTAAATAAATATCGCCATCTTCAATCACTTTCTGTCTAAAAAAAAACTAAATATTTATTTATACAAAATCACTTTTAAATAACGTGGTACCTAAATTTTCCGAATTATTTTACATAGTTTATGTAAACAGTCACTAAAACTGACCAACATTTGAAATTGTATGTCTAAAAACTATTTTAGGTTATTAGTAGGTACTTTTAGTTGTTTTTCCTTAAAATCATATTTTTGTAAGGCGCGTAAAAATTGAGACGATAAACATGATACACAATCACATTAAACTTGCAAGCGCACTAATAATTAATATTACACTTCAAGAACACTGTTAATCAACAATACTTACATTTCGTGGTGAAAATTTTGCAATGTCCGTAGATAAACAGTAGCACTTATTTAATATTCATAAATTAATGTAATTTTATGACTAGAAGTTTTTATTATCTACTTTTGACCCCGAAAACGCTACAAATGAGTAATAAGGTATCAAAATACGGATCCAAGTTCTATTTGACACCGTTATAGATATTTTATATAACTAAAAGTTTCAATAAAGTTCATTACAAAAGAGCAATAAAGGTTCGAGCGGAAAACTGACGATCTTATAACACCTGTTATACACTTCTACTAAAGGTTATATAGAACCACTATAAAGGGTCTATACAGGCTTTACCTGCTGAATTTTGCGCCAAAATCGAAGATATAAAGGTGTTATTACACTCTATAACTCTCTTATAAATTATACGCTAACTCTTTAATATTTAAGCAGAACCGAAAAAAGGGTCCACTACAGCTTTTCTTAACGCTAAAATGTTAATTGGATAATAATTGTAATAAGCATAGGTAAGTAAAAGTTCATTAGGTTTGTTTTATTTTGTAGCTTTTCTATTTTATTATTATCAAATAATTTCGTATGAACGACTATCCCCAAAAGATCGAAAACTTTTCTATGTCGTATTAAATTTCAACTTAAGCCATTTGTTGTGAAAAAATCAAATTACAGCTGTAATGTAGGGAAAAATACGTAGGTAACCTGTTTACGAAGTTTATTTTTTCTCTCCTCACTCCTGTGAGAACAGATAGCGATAGGAATACAAAAAGGGACACATCTACGGGTGGGACAGAGAAAGTATGACTGCAACTTTACACGACTGCAGTGGCTATAGTGCAACAAACTTTTCTGACCCGGTGGTCATATATCAAAACTACAGTCGTCATATGAAATGACGTGAGCATATTAATAACAAGAAATTTAAAATGGGCTGATCATATTAGTCACATTTGCAGAAACACCAAATATGATCTACTACAAAATAAAATAATGGACCAGAATAAAAGACACAGACACACTCACATAGATGGCCAAGATGAGAGGGCAACTAAATACCATGTTGATCGCCGACGCTTAGCACCCCGGGCATGTCACTTGAAGAGGAAGAAGATATTGTTGCACTTGTGAAAAAAGCTCACCCGTTTCTTTATGTCATACAGAGATCCTTACAGATCATTAGCTATGTTGATTCATTTATAAAAATATACAAGACCTTTGTTTGAGTAACGCATAGGGCGTTTCAGATATGGAGTCCGTACTGTACAAAGTACATCACTTTCTTACAAAGTGTTTAAATGGAAGGCTACAAGTTACCTTTTGGCCTAAAAAAGACATCACATGAGGAGAGGCTTAAAATACTAAAGCTACCAACATTACACGATAGACGTATGAGGGGTGATCTAATCGATTCATTTAAAATTCTGACATTCAAGTACAACCTACCTAACATACGTGACATGTTTGATTCGAAGGATAGAAACTCTAGTGGACACTCAAGAAGACACCATCTTACTGTCACGCGCTTCAGTTAAGAAACCAATCTTGCGCACCACTTCTTCGTCTGTTGTGGAAACTTGGAACAGATTGCCAGCCAACGTAGTTTCAGCCGATTCAGTCAAATCATTTAAAAAAAGACTACACATTTTGTATGAAGTTACTTGAGGATTCACTGCACAGACAGCTAAGAAGACAAAAAGTTGCGGTACTAAGACTGCCAAAGCTCAACACAGATGATACGGTTGCTGGCACGGCGGGCGGAAGGGCCCCTTATCCCCCTCTGTTGTAGTAGCCGGGTCCACTCCGGTCTCCTTCTCCGGCACGACTACTACTTCAGAGACTTTACACAGGTTGCCGGATCAGCCTCCCAGGGGGGAGATTAAGTGATCCCTGGATTCGGGAACCCGTTCAACCTGCGGGCGGCCAGCGGTCAGCCGTTTCATCAGGTCTCCCTGACCGCCGAACCAGCACGCCGCGTCTACGCCGAGCAATGACAGCAACAAGCACCGCCGGTCCTCCGCTGTCCGCGCAGCGAATCCTCAAAGAGAGCTCTGGCAACCTTACTCACCGCCAGGAACACAACACTACTCAATGTTAGTGTTATTGAGGCCGCGGTTTTCTGTAAGGTGGAGGTACTTCCCCAGTTCGGGCCGCTCATTCGAGCAAGTACTCGCTATGCCCCACTTTATTTGTTTGGGCAGCTTATTCGACCTAGTACTTGCAGTGCCCTACCTCTTTTATATTGTTGTGAAAAGGACTAGAACATTTCCATCCATTGAGAAAGCAACTCATGCTGCTCGTCTATAATTTTAATAATAATAATAATAATAGAGAAGTACTTAAAGTAGGCAAAATAAAAGCGATCATGTATTTTTCAGTTTTATTTATAAAATAACCAAAACGTTAGTTATCGAGCCAAATTCTTTTGTTTCGTGTTTCATAATGTTAAATAACAACATAGAATTTTTTATAAAATTTGATTTTCATGTCATTTTTAATTATTGTGATATGTATTTCTTAACTATTCAGAGAACTATATCTAAATATGATATAATCTTAATGTGTTAATATGTTCTTAGATATCTTATAATTTTTAATGATGGTCAATGTCCCTTGAATATGGAGCAAAAACAGTGATGTGGCGATAGGATTACCCCCTTTCCCGCTTAAGTGGTTTGTGAAACGAGGCTGCCCTTCACAATATGGTGTGGGTGTATGTCCAGCTACTGGTATCCCCTTCTGGGGATAAAAACAGAGGAGATATACGTAACATACATTTACATAATACCCGCACTATATGAAGTTCAACGATTATACCTAGGTAGGCTATGTGGAGGCGATGTGAACAGCCTTTCGAACTTCAAGAATTAAAGCAAAAGGAATCAGAAATTGACAGTTAGAGCCATAGATGTAGGAGACTATAGACGAATTGAAGTGGAATTGACCGCAGTAACTACATACAGTGAAACAAACTTTTCTGACTCAGTGTTTAGTCGCTAGTGTCGTTGTAAGTTTACACTATTTCAATATGGCGACTGCAGTTATAATTTTCTACCACCGGGCCAGAAAAGTTTGTTGCACTGTGTGTTCTTGTAATATCAAATGGTAATAAATACTAATAATGAGGTAACTCGGCTGTCTAGACACGGCAACGATAAGATTTGACAGGGGTCCGAGGAGCGAAAGGGTGCATCCACTGAGACGGAACAGCCATTTGTCATTTATTTCAAGTTTTATCCTATTTAGGATTTTATTTCTATTTTTGGTTTTTGTCTCCTTTTTCGCCACTGTAGGGGGCCTGATAAGTAGGCCCTCTCTAAAAAATTACCGAGGGTGCGTTCACTCTCGAGACTCGCCCGGGTCATGGGGTAAAACACTGAGTTTTTAACCCGACACCCGTACCTCTTTTGCCCGATCAGGGGCGTAGAAGATGTCCCACTCATTCATTGATTGTGTGATGTACGTTAAGGCAGATATTTTTCTATTTAGGTTGTTAATGTATATTACCTTTATAAAAAGAGGAAATTACAATAAACCGAACAGCGTGTTCCTTTGTACTTTTACAATAAAGGTAAAAAAAGTATAAATTTAATTATATTCCTTAGTATATAGTATAGGTATTATGGATGAAAAAGAGTATTAATTCAGTTATATCCTTAAGAGCACATCTCGGCTCGGATATAAGTCACTTTTTTTCAAAACTGTTAACATTAGAGAAGTCGCAATATTACCCCATGAAAGAGGATTTTTTTAAATATTAAGGCTGCATTTAAAGTTTATTTGTAAGTATATTTGTTAAAGAACAGTAAACAAAAATTCGAATACTTTTTAGCTGCAACGGTTTGTTGCGTCTCCTGTAGTGTTTTTCGACTTCAACCCCTTTTCTCTAGAAACACAGATTTTAGATTAATGTTCATGGACCGTGGTTGAAGAAACGTCATTTGGTCATTTGTTTAGGACAAGTGGACCGCTCTCTATTCTACCGGTCCATATGAACAACCACAAGAAACCCCGGATTAAGGTAGTTTATACCGTATTAAACTAAATGGACTGGTAGTTTAAATTTGACATTGACAGCTGACGTTGAACCACGAAAAAAACAATACCTAGCTATTGTAGTGACGTAGTAACGTCATTAGGTCGAATGTATTAAAAATAGGCATTCGTTTATGGCAAGTGGACCGTACTCTATAGCATGTAAAACCCATAGTGTTGTTTGGTATCTGTTATCGATAACAAATATTGAGAAATGTCGAAACCAATAGAAAAATAAGTACAACACTATGAAGTAAGCTAAATGACATAGATAACTCCCAATAGATCTCTAATACTAGTAATCATTCACTGTTGATAAAACTTGTTATTTGTCGAAATAAGATCAAAATGTCTTCGTACTCAGTAAAGTAACGTGTAAAAAACAGTATAACATCAAACTATAAAACGGATGGAGTTACTTTTTTCATTGATAAATTAACATTGTGCCTTAATACCTATGGTTCACGTTTGTTCACGTCAAAAGTTAGTAGTTTGCAAGCTATAGCTGCAGCTATAGTTCGTGCGTGGAATTTGGTTATAGTAACTCCCTTGAGAACTTTTGAACTTTTAATTAAGGATAGCTGGCAATAAATTATTTTTTCCAGCGTCTCCATCAGCCCTAAATTTAGTTAGCGGCGTGGGATTCTTACGTCAACTCCTTAATTATACTAATGAAGTTTACTATAGCCAGCTATAGTTCGTGTAAGCTTGGTTGTTCTTATTATCGCAGGAACTTTTTTTTTAAGGGTTTAAAAACCTATGTTCTTCCTAGGGACTCAAACTATCTCCATGCCAAATTTCATCTAAATCGGTCTATGTAAGCAGTAAACAGACAATAAACTTTCGCAATTATAATATTTATAGGTTAAAAGGATTTAATACCACCTTACGGCTAGTTAGGAGCCAAGAAAAATAAAAAAAAGTCAAGCAAAAATGAATTAATAGCGCCGGCGAGCGATACAACGGACGGTGTCAATTAACAGAATGGGCAGAAGAAGGCCCGTTCGTTAAATATAAAGGCTCCAATGTTTTATTTTTTTATAAAACATCACTTGAGTATTTTCTTTTATTTAAATATAATTATCAGAAAAATATAATTATTGGAAATTTCAACGATATTTTTAATAACAATCTAATATTTATACATTTTCCCTACTACTCGTAGGCTAACTTGGTTATATCTTGAATTTTTACACAAACACAATTCAATTTTCAATGATGTTCAGAGTCCCAATGTGTTTTCAATAAAATAACATTTTAAGAAAATAAGACTCCAAAAAAACACGACGAGAAAGCATCTATTCTGCTACGCAGAGTGCTTCAAATAGTAGTATAGTTTGATTTTTATCTAAATACCTAAAGATTCGAATTAGGGCAAATACTATCTATTTATTTAACGGCTCTGTGGATCTATTGGTAGTTGTGCAGCCTACGGATCTGAGCGGTACAGGCTTAACCCGCGTCCAGAAAAACATTTATGAGATGAGAATTTGTGTTTGCCTTCAGTCTGAGTGTTTTCTGTGCATAATACGTAGGGTACACGGAAAGTCTTATGTAACTATAAAGTAATTCTCGGAGTATTCTCCATTAGATTTTAAACACTTTTTCATTCGGTCTAACCATTTTTGAAAACATAAGGAACATTGGTCTAAGGGCATGTTTTTAACGTGCTGGTTGAAAGCTATAATAATAATAATAAAGGATTTATATATTTATATATAATATATATATATTGTACCGGTAATATATATATTATTAAGAAAATAGGACTCGAAAAACACGACGAGAAAGCATCTTTTCTTTAAATATGGAAGAAATGACAGATGTCAAATGACAACAATAGTTTATAGCTCAGAAAAATATCAAACTACAGTACAAAAATCTAAAAATGATAACACGGTTGCAAAGCAAGAAAGCGGGACACACGCCCACTTCGTCATCATCATCATCATCTCCATGCTCGTTGTCGGGCCATGCAAAGCATTGGTATCAATAATATCAAAATGTTCGTATCATCTTTAACAAACTGTCAAGCCTTCGTTTATTGTTTTTTGTTATTTTAGTCACTTTGCCATTTTTTTTTAAAAATTAAACATTTTACCCATGTCTGGAAGTGGGGTTTTAGTTTTAATCCGTCAAAATGTTATTGTTTATGGTAGGTGTTTTACTATCGTACTGTGTTAACTACTTATTTTGCAACCCATTTATTAGTAACATTTCAGAGATACACGAACGATATATCCAAATGTCGTGTCAGTGGCAAAACTGGCGTTATCAAAAGTGTGAAAAGTATCAAACGTGAAAAACTTTTTATCCCAAAACCAACCCACTCTATAAAATTCCATTTCCTGAATCACCATCAGATTCTGGTTTACCTATAGTAACGAGACATTAAACAGCAGACTGAATTAGTCAAACATTTTATAATATACTATACGTTTGATTTGAAGGGCTGTTTTTACTGTCGTTTTGGGAAGTGGGAAGATGAAATAGCCATCTGGCCTAAGACCGACCTACAGACTTGTTTCCAGGTCATGTTATATATAATAAAAAAAAAGGCAAATGCGGAACTTGTCTATGGTTGATTCAGTTGTCAAATGGGATTTGATGCTGGTGTAGCAAAATATTTTTAATTGTGTTTTGTTTATTTTTCTCGTACATTATTTATTATTTGCTACACAACTTTGAATAAAAAGTTTTTTCAATCTTTGCTTACATAACGAAGATTTTTTTATTGTTTTGATTGCTACGTGAAAACTTTAATGTTATTCAACTACTTTTACAATGTTTTGAGGTGTTGTTTTTTAAATGCTCTAACTTACAGCAAGTGATCTCTTTTCGTATTTTATGAAAAACTTTCTAGACATATCTGTTGCCTAACACTTTCTATTATTCAACAGTGCAAGTGTCGTGATGAGAATTCTAAAAATGTCGAGGACGAACAGCAGTTATTTTCTTATAGTGCTATCACATTTGCGGTGCAGTACTTGAATGTTTTAATTTCCTATACTGAAAGACATGAGGAAGATGAAGTGTTTAAGGTGAAGTTGTAGAACAGTCACGCTGGAGCATTTGGTTGGAGGTGGAGGCGCGGGTGGGCTGCTGCCCGGTGCCTCACCGAACCAGCACCCACCTAATATGCTACAACCTATGGAAGAAATGATTCTTCCACCTAAAAGACAAGCAGTTGTTGATCGTTTGAGGTGAGTTCCTTAATTAAAACATGAACTGCTAGGAACATTGCTTATGGTTGTAAAGTATTAAAGTTTCTAGGCATTCCATATACTATTTAGCAGAAATTGTTAGCAGTTTGCGTTTCATGCTTTTGGTAGCAAAATTATAGCAAAATCTAATGTTGACTTTTAGCCTTTCCTTTGAGCACTCTTTTTGCTATGAAATGTTGCTACCAAAAAGTCATCTCGGGAGGTGGGTATTTTGCGCTTATTTTTGACAGCTGTCAGATGTGAAAGAGACTCCTTTGAGAAAAATAGTTATAATGTTGTTTTTTTGAAAGAATAGTTTATTTTCGCATATGAACTCTATATCTTTGGTGTTCTAATAACTCTATCTATAAAAAAATTAAAATAAAATACTTAAACATATACACACATGGAAGTGTCAAAAAATGAGGCGAAGTGCGTTTCGTTTGTGCAATTATAGCGCCGCTGAGATTATCAGAGATGTGCTTAGACCGAACAGGTAGTTGGTGCTAAAATGATGTTTAACTATTAAATTACAAGGCAGCTCAGAAGGAACACCCTAGTTATATTAGTTTAGTCTTAAATATTATTAACTTAGTAAAGAGTTGGTAGGGTCAGAGTAAGCAGAAGGAAAGGAAAACTTGGCCTGTTCTGGGTGTACAAAAGGTCAGGGTGTGATTTTTCAGTTATTATAAAATAGGTAATAAGGAAGCACTAGATTCATCATTTCTTTTGCACTTACACACTTATGTATTTTGTGTCTCTGACAGGAGTCGCTGTACACAGTGACAGCAAACTGGAGTTTCATATAATTAGTCAATGAGTCCGTTAGCAAGCACCTTAGAACAGTTATACTAATGTTCAAAACAATGCTCTTCCATTTGATTTTTTATAATAGAATTTCAACTCTTATTTGGTATTGCTAGAAAGGGCAACACAACTGTTATGAAAATTGTTAAATTTTTACATTAATGAAGGTGAAAGAATTTTTCCAAAAAATAAAGTAGCTAAAAAATACAGATTCTATTACCTCTATAATAAATCATACAGCACATTACTTTTTACAATATAATTATTGTTTGACTTGAGGTAACTATTTGCTGTCTGTACTTTAGACATCAAAAAAATATGGAAATGTAAAAAACTCATACACAAATTTTTTTTATGCCCAATTATACACTGAACTTAATCAAAATAGGAACAAGATCTTTTCAGGTATAAATAGATACTGATAAAAAAAAATAACTGGCATCATTTAAATTTTTTATCCCCTATCTTTGCTTTCGAAACCAATAGAAAAATAAGTACACTATGAAGTAAGCTAAATGACATAGATAACTCCCAATAGATCTCTAATACTTATAATCATTCACTGTTGATAAAACTTGTTATTTGTCAAAATAAGATCAAAATGTCTTCATACTCAGTAAAATGACGTGTAAAAAACAGTATAACACAAGAGTTTAAATTTTAAAAATATAAAGTTTTAATGAATAGTTTGATATCCTGGGGTAACTTACTTTTAACTCCCAATACTAGTTATAAGTTAAAATTGAGTAGTTATTATATTATGAGAAGATAGTAGTAGTAATTATGTGGCCACTCAACTAATGAAAGTGCAGTATTGAAGTTACAGTAATTTGTCAGTATTTTATTGTGCCTACTTTATTAGATTTACTTGGAAAAACAATATCAAAGAAATTGGATTTACTAAGTTATGGTACTTGTTAGGACAATATAATAGCAAAGAACATAGAATTACTAGTATAGTATAATGTAGTCTGTAGTAGAATACTTTGCAAAAAATAGGCGACAAAGGTGTGGTGGGGTGGTTTATTAGGGCAGGAGACATCTTCACCTTGTTGCATATTGCTGTTGAGACCCCAATCACAGTAAAATACATGATGAATTCCTTATTTAGGAAGCACTCACAGGAAGTTTACCTTTATTAGTCAGCTCATATATCAACTCGTCCCTGCTACTTAAAGCTCAGTGGGACAAGCAAGATGGTGAATTGAAGAAATAATATTCTATTGCAAACTTGTCCCAATTTTACCTTTTTTTTTGATCTTTATAATATTTAAGTAATAACAAAGTAATAATGTAGAGAAATAAATTTTTGATTTTGTGGTATTGTAGAAAGTTGGTGCTATTTTATCATTTGTATAATAAGCCAATAACTGTTACTTACTTTTTTAACAAAAAGTGGACCTTAAGGTGATTGTGATGAACTAGGATCGGACTTTCAGGTAGTAGAATAGTTATTGTTTGTACTGAATACAAAATGGATTTTCTTATCCTCAGAATGAAATGTTTCGAAAATAGCTTCACCCCTTCAGTATCAAAAAGCATAATTTTCTGTTCGGTACCAAATTAATAAAAAATATTTTTTTTTCTTTCCCTGTGGGTTTGGGCTGAGATTGATTGGCAAAGGCTGATGAACATCCTGCTTAGTCCAGATGCTTGCCAGATGAAAAAACAATGAAATTTGAGGCAGTAATTACTTGATTTGGTGAAACTATGGTTAACTAGTGCTACATGCTCTTCAGGGGTGCCAAAACAGCCATCATTACCTACATCAATGTGTTAAGCTGCATGTACGAAAACTCCACCATGTCAGTTTATCTTCAGAATTAGAGCTCAAAACCGATCCAACTGCAGCGGAGTGTGAATTTAATGGTCGACATCCTCAATAGAGCTTCTTAACATGAAATCAATTAAAATAATTAAGAAAAGTCAAAAATTATATTAAATATCTATGTACCGCCCGCCCACTTCAATAATTAATTTCGAGACTAGATCGGCTGTGCCGGCCAGTGATGGCTTACAGCACTAAGACGTGGATGCTAACTATGGTCCTTAGATAATAACTCAAGATTGCTCAGCGGTAGATGGAGAGAAAGTTTTCCGAAACTCGAAGAACTAAAGTCGCCTTCAAAGTTCGCTAAATAGCAAAACCAAAGTGGCAGTGGGCAGATCACATAGCTAGCTAGAACGAAGGCAGCTACGTACCGAGAATGACGTACCTGAGTCCTGAATGATTGATTATTACTGCATTTGGTGGTGACTAACTAACCTTATCTAACCGTTACCGACTCTTAGAGTTCTTGCCTATTGCCACTGCGACATAGGTAAGAGCCTCCGTCAAAAAGGAGAATTTGCCTATCGGGACAGTCTCTTCGCGACCTGCTAATTCTACGCGCTATACTTAGGATCTCCACGTATTTTCTTTTCAATTCTATTACGTAAAAGTACTCAACGGAGCCGATTCCGATCAAAAATAAATCAAGAACATTAAAGCCGTCAACTAATATCACAAATTCTAACTACATACTACTATGCGCGCGACATTCCATCTGTACTGCTACCGACCACTCGATGCCGATCGACCGCTAGCGTACGAAATATGCCTAAAAAGGGGTTTTAAGAATACGAAAAACTATTTGCAAACGATATCCGTCATGTTTTTTCGACATATCTGGTTACCGCGATTAACAAGCAAACAATATGAGTAAATCAATTAAACATATTTCGAATTCGAGATTATCTCTACCAGCACGAGAATCAGGCCCCAGGGCTCAAATTCGTAAAGATTTTTAGGGTACGACGGTAATATTGGTTTGGGCAAGCCCTGCGAAGACACAGGAGTGTCTGTAGAGTTTTTATACCAAAATTATACTGAATAAACGTCCTATACTGAATAAACGTCCTATACTGAATGAGCGGCAATAAAATACGCCGAGTACCTATATGTAGATATATCAATAGGTTATTGTTATTAGTGAACAAATGACACGTCACATTTTGTTTAGTTTATTGATTTTTTAATTTCAGATCCAGCATTTGGTCTAATGATTAAAATGGCTGATTTTCTAGACAAACTCACGCATCGAATTGTTCATTCTTTACTGCGTCCGAACTAAAGAGGAATTAAGAAAATTGACAAATTGTTTTAAAAACTTCAATACTTAATAATTTCGTAGCCAAATGGTAAAATTTTACAATTTCGTCATATCCATCCGTTCTAAGTAACTTACATAGGTAGGTACTTTAAAGTTTTAGTTTCCAAAGTAAAAATTCTGTGTCCCCCTGCAGTTTTAAAACCGTGAAGTCTAAAAATCAACAAATAATAGGTCCTATAACAGAACTTTATTAATACTTTCAAAAGAAAATTTTAAGGCACAATAAACCTTATTCTACGAAACCCCAACGTACCTAAGTTATGTACGACACGTATTTTGGTAGTTTTTTAGTAACCCTTTTTTTTTCGAAACAGTTGTGAACAACTTATTTTAATTAGTACTGTTATGTTGTGTTTTAAAAACTAAGGAGGTAGGTAGGTGTACATATATATACATTATATTATATCACATTGTTTTCACTTAATATTCAACCCATTGCAAGCTTTTACAATGGGTTAGCGTGTTGAAGGGCTTTTACAATAAAACTTACAACCCAATCATCTGTATAATCTGAAGCATCTGAAGTACAAGAGCAAGTGTGTGACAAGCGCGACAGATATGTTGAAACATGAGTCAGAGCGTGACATACATGTATGAAACTTATCGATGTTGTTGTTTGCATAGCACCGTACGTACAGCAGCGTTAGCCGAGGCGCTTGGTCAATGAACTAAACAAAACATAAAAGATATAGTCTTAGGCGCGAATGCATGCACTATGGGTAGCGTTGTCAGTCACTGTCCCCACTTTGAATACCGGACACCCTATCCTTTCCACCTGTTTGTAAGAATGAGATAATAATGATACCTACCTGTACTAGTATTTACAAATGTTGATAAGATTAGCAATTCCGATAGGAAAAGACCAGATGAATATTATTGACGTGATTGGTTTTTTAGCGTTCCGTACCTCAAAACGAAAAAAGGAACCCTTATACCCTTAAAGACCCTTTTTCTCAGGAACGCGTGAACGCGTATGGGGCACTGCCCGTTGACCTAGAATCATGAAATTTGGCAAGAAGCAATTCCATATAGCACACATAAAGGGGAAAAGCTGAAAACCGTAAATTTGTTGTTACATTACAAATTAGAGCTGCAAGCTGTCTAGGAGTAGGTAATCAGCACTGTTCAGCATCAGATCAAGGTTTTCATATTAGTTCAGTGTCATCGTATTTACATTGAATATTAAATTTCTAATCCGACGAGTAAAAGTGATGTAGTATGCAAAGATCCACTAGGAAAAGAGCTGATTATCTTGCAAATCCTGGTATGATTCCCACCAAAAATAGCTGAGACCCATCTCGATTAGACTAGGCTTCAAACAAAACAGATTGCATCAAAATCGGTTCATTCGTCTGGTCTCTACGATGCCATGAAGATAGACAAACTCGTACAAACACATTCACATACTTTCGTCAAACGGACGATCATAACAACGGAGGGGTCGTTCTGTGTATGGAGTTAAAAAAAACACAGGTAAACGTTAGACACTGCTTTTCCTTTTGAATACAGTAAAGACGCCTTATTCGCGGGGAATACGCTTCGTAAAATGTGCCGTGAATACAGAAATACCGTACCATGCATAAGGAATGGTGATTTGTAAAGGATTAATAAGGGATATATGCCTTGTTTCTTAATCCGCGAATACTAAAGATGCAAATAACCATGAATAAGGAGTTTTGTCTTTATATATTTTTTTTGTTGGATGTTGAACCCATTTGCGCCTAGGAATCGTAGTAGAGTATCATCTGGTTTGATTACGAAACCTTAAACAAAGTCCGATTTGACCGTTCTGTATGTTACCTGGTAGCATAGTCAGTATGAGTACTACTTAGACCAGTATTACCATTTGTTCAAGGCCCAAGGTGATCGCTATGTCGCGGCTGATTGAACATTGTCTGTACCACACGTAACTACGTAACCTATTTACCTACCAGTCTATTGTTGTAATGCTCACTACCGCTCCTTTGCGCGCAACTTGTTTTGATCAACTTAGTAGGTAGGTAGGTACCTGCATTATGACGAAACTGTAATTTGTTTTCTCAGTGTACTATTCAATTATTCTTTTATTGATTAGGAAATAATGTCTATGTGTTAAGGTCTACCATTTCGTTTTTATTTAGTAGTATTCCTGCGGTTCTACTTGCATGGTTGTTGGAAAATAAGAATCTGCGATCGGCATAAGAAATAACCTACTTGTATATGTTTTGTCAATGATGACGGGTACAGTTAACCCGAATTAAAAGGAACAAGGCGACTTAACTTACCTCAATAGGTGCTATTGATGCTCCTAAATGGACCACGCCTGTCTGTCCTACGTCCTCTTAGGGAACATAAGGGAGCCCTTAATTACGATGATTTAATTAATCTAAGGACGGTTCTACAACTAAAACTTAAAATATAAAAAAATTGTACGACCTTAAGTTAGTATGATTCTTCCTTGACAATTATTGTCACTGGCACATACGTCACAACTATTTATTATGAGTACAAACGAACTATGTGTTTTTACAATAGAGTTTTTCTGCGGGCTAATGACAACCATACAGTATTGCCAGAAACATAAAAGTTGCGTTCGTAACTCAGCGTTTCGTGCGTAAGACGCGGCCCTGATAGCAACGGTACAAAACAATCCCTAACCTAGGCAGATCGGGTCTGACTGAGACACGGTATTAATTCCCTAAGAAATCGAAAATCGCGACAGAGTAGCAACAGTTCTCGTAAGAATCGAGTCGCGTACTAGAACTTCAGCAACGCGAGGAACGCCATCCGAGCCGGAGAAGAGTCGAAGGATGCGACCACGCCCCCAGAGAACAGATGGCATATTCATCTCCTTGACAGGTCAAGATCAGCCACTTTTGGGGATTCAGTCTTATCCGACTAACGCACTCGCTGCTGCAGAGACATCTGCTGCAGCAGTTCAAACCGTGCCAAGGGGTTGAGTGCAGTATCTTATAAGGGATACTCGGGTAAGGCCGTCACGTGCCCTCCCACCTAAAAAATACTAGGAGTCAACACCTCGAAATAATTCGCGTCCGGAGAAATCGGAGCACCGCCTCAATTTTACAGAAGACTGTAGATAGCTCCTCGAAGGTGAGAACAGTCTCGCCAACAATGCGGTGAAAATGTGTCTTTGCTACCTTCACCACCACCGCTTCCAAAATTCCGTCCCAAGAAGGATATGCGGGGGATCGAAAATCTACTTACTTCCCTTTCGGGAACGGTGATGACCTATGCCCTGCTGATTTGCAACAAGGAACTGGTGAACTTCTCGTAGATACCGATCAGCACCCCTATATTTGGTGCCGCAATCCGAACGGATGATATTTGGCAATCCACGGCGACTAATGAAGCGAGAAAGACAGTCGGGTTTCAACGGCAACTCCTCAATTAAAGAAAACAAAATCCGACTTACACTTAACGTTTCCGAGTAGCCTATGTACTTCCTCGAGACTAAAACCATCTTCATGCCAAATTTGCCCGCGGTTCCACCCTTCCTCAATTCCGGTATTGGTCTTGGATTTCAACGGCTACTCCTTAATTATAGAAAAAACACTCGACGTTTTCAAGTAGTCTAGCCCACGATGCTTTTATCATTTCCGATAGGATAAACAAATGCGACTGGGCCACGTGCTCATCAATTGAATTTAAAAAAAAAATTAACTAGTTATTCATTAATTGAACTGAAAGATGAATAATTTTCTAATATGTTTATGTTGATTTATGATCTAATTCGAGATATCAATTTATCAGAGTTAAATAAAATGTGGCTTTCTTCTAGAAGAGGCAAGTGACGGTATGTGTTTTATTACAGACGGCGAATAGAAACATATCGAAGGCGGCAATCGGAGTGCGTGCCGAGGTTTGACCAGTCGTTTAGCGGGGCATGCGAGCAGCAGAACTTGGAGACTAGTGCGCTGCAGAAACGCTACCTTGAAGGTAAAGCCAAGCGGCAGGCCAAGAAGAGTGAACGCAAACCGGATCTCCCTGCCATCAGCGGAAACCTCCACCATAGTGTTCACGTTGTAAGTACCTTGTCTTTATTTTACAATTATCATATCGAGAGCCTATGTAGCTTAGTGGGTTATACGACCTGCCTGTTAAACCGAGGCGCGTGGGTTCGATCCCCGCACAGGACATACTGATAAACATTAAGGTTTGTCTTGTGTCTGGGTGTTTTCTTTATATAGCTGTATGTAAACAAAAAGTATATATGTGTATCTGGTCTGTCTGGTATCCATACTATCCATATGTCAAGCCTGAAGGCGCTGTGTGATTTGTTTGAAAATATTGTTATTATCATAGTACATTCGCATTTTGCTAAATAGTGGTATGTTCTGCAGATGATCTTCTCCAAAGCTATAGTTGTTGTTTTTTTTGACGTGACAACGTCTTATAAATTGGTTTGCCGGGTGACACTTCAAGAAACTGCGTTACGCTCCGCTCACGTTATGCGCTCACAATGAGAGCGAGTGAGAGGCACGCGCCCGCCTAAGAGCGAGAGAGACAGACATAAAATCATTGTCACGTAAAACTTTCGCCCGTATACCGACTTTACAGGCAATCAGTTTTTTTATACTACTACGGTGGCAAACAAGTTTGCGGTCCGCCTGATGGTAAGCGGTCACCGCAGTCTATGGACGCTTGCAACACCTGTGGCATCATTCGCGCGTTGCCGACCCTTCTAATATCCAATAACTTATTTCTTGAAGAACCGCATACATCATGTTATCCTTAGATAAAACCTTGGCACGGAGCTCATTCCACAACCTTGCGGAAGGAAGATTCTCTGAAATCGCACTGTACGTGACCATTTAGGTTTTAAGGTGTTAGGATGACTTCCCTGCCGATGGCGAGCGGTGGGATAGTAGAAAGTAGCCGTGGGCATCATTTCGAACAATTTCTCAGAACACATCCCATTATACAATTGGATGAAAAAAGCCAAAATTTTACACAAAAACCGGCGTGCGTGTCGTAGACGCATTAAGTTAGGGTTTCGTTGAATGAGAATTATTGCGAATATCTAAAAAAACTTATGAATTGATTTTGTCAAAAACAATTTTCGTTTGTAGCATATAAATAGTATATATATATATTTATATAAAGCCCTATTATATTTTTTTCAGATTTTTAGATCACGTAATTTAAAAGTTAGAATGACACAAATTTTAACTTTGGAAGCCAATAATTTGCACAATATTAATTTTAGAGAAAAAGCTTAAAAAAATGCCTTTTCAAAACCCAGTCTGATGATACAGTATAGTGCCGTGTGGTGTTAGCAGAGTAGAATAATACCACCTCAATCCTAAACGCAACCCCACTTTGTGTTACACAAAAAAACGCGGCCCCTGCTAGCCCTGACTAAGGTAGCGGTCAAGATACTCGGGGAGCCAAGTCCATTAAGGTGACTGCATACTACAAACGAATTAGGTTTGCAAGAATTTGATTAATTTTGTTATATTCCTTTGTATGCTTCAATAGTGTAATATGTCTTTGTACTCTGGTCGTAACGGCACGCTTTTTCCAGGGTATGCCATGCCATAGCCTTAATATGATACACCTTGTCGTAGTTTCCTCATCATATAGGTTCCTCCGTGTTGGTACGGAACTTTAGTAATACGAGAAGAACGCAGGGGTCACACTTTTATAAGGAGAGAGAAATGATTCTTCTAATTTGCTGAATGCTTAGACTATTCTTTTTGGGACCCAACCCAAGGCCAAAGCCAAATCAAACTCTTATCTGACCAGATTTTTTAAACTGACGAAAGAATAAAATATTTGATTTATGTGTATTCAGCCTTCTCGAGTGTTTCGTCAATTTGTTATTTGTCTGTGCATTTGTGTTATTTTTTTTAATAAACTCGTTTTATTATTTTAAAGCCAATGAACCTTTTTGTTAGTTTTCACCTTGAGTTTTCGTTAATTTGTTTTTTAATTCCTCTTTCCTCTTTCAAATGACAGTTGTTAAACAGGACAATATCGCACTCAAAAGTTTAGGTATGAATCCGTACCTACGACCTTGCAACTGGTCAGCGGCACCAAAATTCAGTTTTAAGTGCGTGGGGTGCGATTTAAGACGTGTGATTTAGCGATCGCGCTAAGGTCGTGCGCACTGTCCTGGTTAGCGCGCGATCTGTCCCAACCCTAAGCGCCTGACGCAGCCTGTCGCGTGATGTGATTGAGCGAAGCGGTTCATTGTATTTAAGCGGTTATTTATTGCGCGTAGAGAACAGATTGGCTTGCACTGAATGACTTTTATGATGAATGTGCCTATTTCTATAGATATTTATGTGTTTTATATTCAAGCTGAGGAGAGTGAGACTTCTGTACGTTAGTTCTATTACTTATTTTATGACAACACTGCAGATGATACAAAGAGGATGTATATCTAAGTCGTTTACTCTTATTAGTTACGCGAATGTTCAATTTATGAAAAACCTACAATCGATAGAGCATCATACACTGGATTCTCTTGAAAAATCTGATTGACTAGTTCTTTAGTTTTTTTATACCTCGGCAAGGAGCTGAATCATAATTTAATTGCACAATAACCGCATTACAGTGCAGCAAACTTTTCTGACCTTGAGTGTTTGGTCGCTAGTGTCGTTGTAACTTCACACCATTTCCATATGTCGACTTTAGTTTCGATTTTTGACCACCGGATCAGAAAAGTTAGTTGCACTATAATTCCATTCGTAGTAGATGTTAAAGTGAGATAATTGGTTGTCTGGAAGCACGTGCTAGGCAGAATACGCTAACCGAACGTGCGCCGAGCCGGATGACTCGCCTCAATTGACTTGACCCTCCGCCTCATATCCCGTGCCGCCTTCGTCACATATAACCTCTAATTACATCTTTATATTATTCAATGCAATGATTAATCAACGTTTAATATTTACTACGTGCATAAACTAACTAATTCTGTAATATTCATGTCCAGTTTTATTATTTCGTTAGGTATTTCTTCATGTTCGTGACGAAATACTGTTTTTGTAAACATTATACCATTTGCTACTTTAAAGTTGGTAATTCACGACGTATTGGACATATTATGAAAGTATACAATAAATCAGATGCTGTGTTGCGGTGATGGGCTCACCACCTGTCACGAAGGCTGAATTAAAATGGTTAGTGAACAGAAGCTGTCCTCCACATTATGGTGTCGCTGTGTATCTAGCAACTAGTTACCACCTTTTGGGGAATAAAACCGTGAAGATATAAAACGTTCTCTAATTACATAATAGCTAAACGGTTAATTAAAAGTAATTAAAAAGTCGTTACAAGGTTATGTAAGGCAGGTACAGCCAGCTATTTAGTAGAAGAATAAAATTAAAAAAATTAAGACAAACAAATTACTGCGAAAATGATTTAAAAGAATTCTTCAAGGACAGCAACAACACATATACTTTGAAGTTTTTTATTGCTATTAGAAAATATGTAACTCGGGTACATGTGCCAAGTGCCAACCTTGTGTTACACGATGGCTCTTGATAAAAAATAATTAGGAAACTTAAAATCTTGTAACTGAAATCTAGTCGATAACTATATCTATTGCTCTACTGTCTTACATTACATGTAGACATCGTCTGATATAATTCTTATTTGTCAAGAGCTGGCCTACTTTCTGTGATATTGGATCGCTCGGCTCGATAACTTCAATATGTCTTCGTAAATTGTTTGTCTGGTTAGTGCGCTAGAGCAGGGTACATTGTGCAAACTGCAGATTTCGCAACGTACGCCTCGTATTGTCTCGCACCGCTCACCGCGATGACCTCCGCTGGCGCACCGTCGCTTCGTCACCACTCTCGTACCTTCCACATCTGTCACGTTCACTTTTTATTACTATAAAGTTTTTTTTTACGGTTTAAGTTTCTAGGGACTTCTGGCATTGTTCAATTCTTGATTCACGTGAAACAATAAGAGTTTTTCGGCACCCTACACGAAAACTTCTACGGAGTCTCAAAATAAGTTTTTTGTAACACCTACTGTAGCAACCCTTAGTTTGAGAGGCAGAGAAATATATAATGGATTCTGGCTACAGTATTTAACTTATTTGGAATCTGTCAATTTTTCATGGATTTTTGCACGTCAGATTGTAATAGTTCATTAAAATTATAAATTGTTCTATATTTGGACTTGTTGAAAGAATGAACGAGAATAGATGCACGAAACAGATTTATGAATCTGAAGCAATTGGTAGGGTCAGTAAAGGTAGACCTAGGCAAACATATGTAGATCAAATTGAGTACGTTCTCAGAAAAGGCCAGGTCAGGAGTACTCGGAACCGTAGGAAATGTATGAAAGCATTGATGCGTATAGATGAGGCAAGAGAGGTATGCTAGGATCGTAGCAAGTGGCAGTCTTTGATCTCTGCCTACCCCTCTGGGAAACAGGCGTGATGTTATGTATGTATGTATGTTCTATAATATCATAATTTGTGTTTCTGTCAATACTGCAGTCCACTTGCATCGAATATAATTCCGAATCAATACATTCATCATTATGTCGTATAATTGTCTGGGTGCTTACTTTATTACTGTTTAGTAGACTATCTTCTACTAGTAGTAGGTAGTCTTTGCTTTCAGATTTCGTTGTGTAAGTATTTTTGATTTATAATATATGCCATAGTATCAAACACTTTTGCAACGCCCTTGTTTAAATTTTAATTCTCTGTTCGGACTTATACTACATTTTTGACGTCACTGTTATGTACATCAATCTCCTATTTCATTTTATTATTTTCTATATTATTAACGGGAAACGTATTATCTACGTAACTTCAATTAATACCGTGCGCCATTGATTTAATATTTGTCTAATAAGCATACATTTTTAAAAGTTATGAATATCTTAAATGCGGTGTCAAAACAATGTTAAAGTGTTGAGATAATAATTAGATTTTTAGATTATCCCTCTTAGGTTTTTCATTAAAACGCTAATTAACTGTTTTAATCAACATAATCCGTATTTAACATTTTATTCAGTACATTTGCTTTATTTGCTGCATGCTACAATGATGGTCAAAGTGTCATTGACTAACAGTTTACTGCGCAGTGTGTTTTACTTGTAGATGTAGGTGGTGTAGAGGAACCGTAATTACATACGTTACAGCGATGCATAAGTGTAACAGTGACAAACTCTGGACAGAGCAAATCATGAATTAGTTGATGTACGTAAAGTTATCAGAACAACTATCGCAAATCGAAATAAAATAAGTTGCGTAATTTGCCGTGGTTTTTGCCTTTTATATTTCTTGAGTTAGAGTTTTCTTCTAACTTTACGTAAAATGGGATTTAGAGGAATTCGCCGCTAATTTGCCGTTTTTTATCCGTGAAAAAATAAAATTTGCCGCTTTTATATTCCTTGAGTTACAGAGTTTTCTGCTAACTTCACGTTAAGTTAGCAGAACACAAACGAAAAAAATGGGATTTAGAGGAAACCAAATACACAGGAATTTGCCGCTAATTTGCCGTGATTTATCCGTGAAAAAATAAAATTTGCCGCTTTTATTTCTCTGAGTTACAGAGTTTTCTTTGTACATGAAAACGAGACAAAATACTTAAAAATTAAAGAATAGAATACGAAGTAATATTTTTGTTGTGAAAGTTGTTTTGCTAACTCTTTTAATTGAAAAAATATAAAAGCTGGTTTTCTCGTAATCCCATTTTTTCGTTAGTTGCTTACTAAAACGTAAAAAAAGAAAAAAACCCTATAACAATAAATGTATGAAAGCGGCAAATTCCTGTGTAGTTGGTTTTCTTGAAATCCCATTTTTTTCGTTTGTGTTTGTGTGATCTTTACGTAAAGTTAGCAGAAAACTGTAACTCAAGAAATATAAAAGCGGCAAATTTTATTTTTTCACGGATAAATCACGGCAAGTAAGCGGCAAATTCCTGTGCATTTGGTTTTCTCTAAATCCCATTTTTAGGGTTCCGTTCCTGAAAGGTAATTAGGAACCCTATTACTAAGGCTTCGCTGTCCGTTCGTCCGTCCGTCCGTCCGTCTGTCACTAGGCTGTATCTCATGAACCGTTATAGTTAGACAGTTGAAATTGTCACGGAAGATGTATTTCTGCTGCCGCTATAACAACAAATACTCAAAAACAGAAAAAAAATATGTAAGGGGGCTCCCATACAACATACGTGATTTTTTGCTCGTTTTTGTGGATAATGGTGCGGAACCCTTCTTGCGCGAGCCCGACTCGCACTTGGCCGATTTTTTTTCGTATGTGTTCTGCTAACTTTACGTACAGTTAACAGAAAACTCTGTAACTCAAGTAATATAAAAGTGGCAAATTTATTATACGGATAAATCACGGCAAATTAGCGCCAAATTACTGTGTATTTGGTTTTCTCTTAATTCCATTTTTTTAGGTTGGTGTTCTGCTAACTTTACGTAAAGTATGCAGAAAACTCTGTAACTCAAGAAATATAAAAGCGGCAAATTTTATTTTATTTTCACGGATAAATCACAGCAAATTAGCGGCAAATTCCTGTGTATTTAGTTCTCTCTAAATCCCATTTCTTTCGTTTGTGTTTTGCTAGCTTTACGTAAAGTTTACAGAAAACTCTGTAACTCAAGGAATATAAAAGCGGCAAATTTTATTATTTCACGGATAAATCACGGCAAATTAGCGGCAAATTACTGTGTATTTGATTTTCTCTAAATCCCATTGTTTTCGTTTGTGTTCTGCTTACTTAACGTAAAGTATGCAGAAAACTCTGTAACTCAAGAAATATAAAAGCGGCAAATTTTATTTTTTCACGGATAAATCACGGCAAATTAGTGGCAAATTCCTGTGTATTTGGTTCTCTCTAAATCCCATTTCTTTCGTTTGTGTTCTGCTAACTTTACGTGAAGTTAGCATAAAGTTAGCAGAAAACTCTGTAATTCAAGAAATATAAAAGCGGCAAATTTTTCGTTGTTGTTACGTAAGTTAGCAGATAACTCTGTAACTTAAGAAATAATTAGCGGCAAATTACGCAATTTATTTAATTTCGATTTGCGACAGTTGTTCTGCTAACTTAACGTACATAATTAGTTGTGCGAGTACATTCAGGTTTGTTGCAAATAAGTAATTAAGTTATTAATGATGTCGCTATCTCACAACCTAACATGATTAAAAACCTGTAAAGTGAAGGCGGGCGACTCAGCCTGCTGTAAATAGGTTTTTAAGATTTTTGCTTGAGAAATAAACTAAACTTGCTTTTTCTGCGGCTCCGCGTCAGTCAGATGTCATTTATTCGCTAAGCTATGACAGGTTAAATAACCAAGAACTACTCAGTAATGTAACAGTGCATTAGCTTGTTAATACTTTCTAGCCTAGCATAACATGAAGGATTCGACCTTCGGACCAGTCTGATGTTTTCTAACAATTTGGCTAGGGTGAGTCTTACACTCACTCTAGTGAATGAAAGGTTAAGATATTTTACTTCTATATTTATTTTTTTCAGTGTTTTTTTTATAGTTTTAAAGATTTTGTGACTTACTTTTTATCATCCTCACTTATTATTAGACTAGAAAGTGAATTCTGAGTTTCAAGATATTTCTTCTAGATTACGATTTATTCAACAACTAACCAGAAATTATGCAAATTACAGATAAATAAACATCTTTTTTTTAAAATGAACAGTATAAAAGCCTTTGAATGAACAGATTCTTATCAACCTGGGGCAGGTTATTTCAGCCAGTTAATATTTGTGCATTTCTATAAAAATAATGTGGTCAACCAGAAAAAAAATACTGTGTTGAGAACATACGTCTAAGACTTATTCTGAGAAAAAATATGAGTTTCGTTTTTTCAATAGCGGGTGTTCATTCATTGAAGGGAAAGAGAATTAACTCAAAACAGCCAAGAACTAGTCAGATCGATCAAGTTAACGTAATATGTGCAACATATTCTATTCCTACCCAACGACAAAAACGTTATCAAGCGATCATTATATCGTTTCTTTTCCGGATATAAAATGTGTTTGCTTGAATTTCCATAAATCTTCTCTGTCTTTTGTTGTGAAATTTGCAAGCCGTCTAAAGCACTTCTTATCAAAATGTCCGCAAAATCCGCTTTCTTTCTTATAATATATCAATATATGAATTAAAACGATTATTTATTTACCTCTGGTTTCAAATAAATGTACTTTTACTTATATAATTGAATTGTTGTAAATACAAACTACCTATCTGGTTTTTTGATTTTTATATATCTGATCTAACATAACAGATTTCTAAGTTTCATTTATAACATTGATTACTTTATAATCGTTAGTGGTTTTAAAAGGATTTCTCAAATTCTGATCAGTTTACCTTGACATTTAGAACACTCTACTGTTATCCATGAAACATGACAGACAAGAATTGGTTATTCAAAAACATTACAATAATTATCTACTTATTTATGGTAAGTCTGGTTGCTTACAGATTATGTAGGTAGGCTAAAGCTTTAAGGAGTCCTTGCCAAAAGGGATATAAAGTTCAACCAGTACCTATACTACAATTAAAGTTACGCGCTTCGGCAATGTTCGGCTTTTCGAATAAATACGAATGATTTAAGAACCCTAATGCGCATATACAAAGCCATAGAAACTTCCATTCCCTTATTTAAAAGGTGGGGGGTTATTTACTAAAATCTTGAAATATGTATTTTATTATTTATAACAAGGATATGAATTTTTAGACCTTTAAAGCATCAAAATTTGCGGCAGTCTCTTACAAAATTCCATCACCTAGTTTAAGGTGCAGCATCTGCTGCATATATTTCGGATTTTACAGTTAGTTTAGAAATGAGTTCCGAAAAGGGCAATTAAAAAAATAAGTTACAAAAGTCAAATGAACCATAAGGTTAGGTTTAGGTATTTTAAAATTTGATAAGAAATGATAAGAACGTAAAAAATATATACAGGTCTCCCCTCTTATCTACAGTTTCTCCATACATATTTTATGGTCATATCAAACTGTTTATCTTAGTTTTGGATGCCTTGATTTTATCGGTATCGTTCTTGATCTATCGTAACCGCATCGTATCTCCGTTGATGATCGGACAGAAAATGACTCGAGATGGTTAAACTTCACTGTAACTAAGCTGGTATCAACAGTATTCTCCTCAGCTGTTGTACTACCCATTTAAGGTAGACGGGCCTTTGCTTAGATGAGGAAGCTAAGAGAATTTGTCCACCGCACTGTCACAGAGCGAAATGGCGAACGTTTGTCGTGCTTATGGTCACTCGAATGTCATACTTTTCAAGCCGTCTACTCTGAATTAGCTTAACGACTGTAGTCATATGAAAAACACAGCCAGGGCCGACGGTTTAACGTGCTCTCTTAAGAACGGAGGAGCTTAAGAAAATGTGCCACTAGGAGGTCACCCAACTAAACATTGACCACGTCTGACGTCGTTTAACTTCGCTTAGTTTCTGATACGAATTGTGAAGCTGATACAAATGCGCCTACATACCCAGTAGGTTAGTACTTCTTATCCGGCACGTGATATCCATCTCCATACTTAGCTGTACACGTGTTTCACATTTTCCTCCTTACTGGTATTATTATTTTGTTGTCGTCCATAACAAAGGTATTGTGTTGTATAAACATAATTTTTATGTAAATATTTGTTAATGCTAATTAGAAAAAAATAATTAGGTATGTAAACCAGTTCCATTTCAAAACGTTGTGATGGTAATTTGATGCGTTGATTCTGTCTAAAAACTGGTCTAGTCTATGTTGCAAAATTAATAGTTTTGTAATGAAAATCTGTATTACTTTGGGCACTTCAACTATAGTTCTTTGTCATCGTTTTTTTAACTTATCGTTTTACTATCTAATTTATTAATGAAGTGCATAATATAAATGCTTGAGTTGAACGAAATAGTTGGTGATATAAATCAAAGGCGGTAATAAGTTACAATATTTGCGCAATCTCTAGAAAAACGGATAGAAATCGATAAAAGTTTCTACTATTATTCCACTATCATAAAACTGTAAGTATTTAATCAACGTATAATAAGCTTTCTACTTTATTGCTCGCCGCGGTGTTACCATCGATGGTATGTTTTTTTCATATCGATAGGTATTACCCGCGCGATAACGTTTTCCGTTTAAATGACTGGTGGGTGGAACCAGTGGGTTCAGTCAGATCCAAATGAGAGCAATATACCTATATCCATACTAATATTATAAATGCGAAAGTAACTCTGTTTGTCTGTCTGTTACATCTTTGCGCTTAAACCGCTGTACCGATTAAGAGGGCCCCCAATGCGCATATATATTTACTTTATGGGCGGTAAGCTGAAATCGTCAATGTTAATTTTAAAATAGAGCTCATTTTTCTGTGGCAAAAATATAGATAGGCGAACAGCTTAACATAAAAAGTGGAAAATAATTAATAACAATTATATCACATAAGATATTGAAATTCTATAACAGTAATTTTATGTCTTTATACATATTTATTTAATATTTCATAAAATGAATTATGTTCCGCTACTAGATGATAAGGAGTTATGAATAAATAATAGAAAAACTAAAGACTACCTAACCGTTATTCTTTTAAAGCGATGTTTTAACAGACATCTTAAAACAAATACAGTTATTTTCTAGTTAAAAAATGTAGAAAGCCATGTAATTTTTTTTCCAGCCTGAAACTTGCAATAGGACAGTGGTATCGGTTTTAAAAACAAGCAGAAAGCTGCACATTCGAATAGGGCGCAGCCTTAAGATGAAAGGCATGGATATAGTTTGAGTCCCGGGAAAGGACATACGCTACTTGAAAACGTTAAGTGTGATCCGTTTTTTTTTATAATTAAGGAGTTCCTATTGAAATCCTACACTGATAACCGAATTTAGGGCGGGTGGAACAGCCGCCAAAAGCTAGTACTTAATATTATAAATTATGTCATTTTTTAACAACCTAAGAATACCATTGACTTATGAAATTTAGAAGTTTTCACTTCTTCCGGCAGTCCTAAAGACTGCCTCTGGTTTTTTAAAATAATAATTAGAGATGTCCGTTCTACTACTATTTAATACTACTATATACTAATAATACTAAGTTCATCGCGCAGGCCCAGTATGGAAAGGGCCGACGGTGTCAAGCCAGTGGCCACTTTATAATTGAACGGTTTAACGGTGCAACTAGGCACCACCCATCCAATGACTGACCCGTCAGATAAAGCTACTCGTAACTTTGCATATCGTTTCATAGATGCATGTTACTGGGTCACGAGCTGCTATTATATTATTGTGTATTATATAAAGATTTCTTAGGGTAATATAAATATAAACCAACTTATGGAATATAATAAGTGCGGCATTCAACCATCACGTTTTACTGTTACGTCGTCGGTCGCTATTTCTCCATGATAAATATTGCTTCATCTACGTCACAGCTTTGTTACACCACACCTCGGCCTGTGGAAGTGAACGAGATTGTTGCTAGCGAAGTAAACGCTGATTCAAGATACATTACACGTTTTGTACTTTGTTAATCCATGTTATGCTTCACTTATCGGGTAATATAACGTGTAATACGATTGTTATGCAAATGTACTAAACTACTTACTGAACGTAAAAGGTAGTGTTTAGGGATCGTGATACGGTTACGTAGTAATTATGCATAAAACACGTGCTTGCGGGTTTCTTGTCGGAAAAGTACTCCAGGGACTTTATTGAAATGCTGCCGTTGTACAGTTTTCTGATTTTAGGGTTCCGTACGTAAATATAGACACAGTAATTATTTATTATTATGAACTCTTTATTGCACAAATTAGGAAATGGAAGTAGCTCTCATTCGTTGAAACCATTATCAAAATAGAGACAAACTTCGTATCATTTCATAGATTCACCGTGTGGGTGATGTAGGTGCCAAATCCATCGTGCTGCCGAGCCGAGGTTAAAGCCAGAGCAGCGATCGGGATTTCCGACCCATTGTCTAATTCCATATAGTAATAGTTTTTAAGTTCATTATCATTTTAGCGCTTGTAGGTAGGTGTTGTGTACAGTCGAGGTCTTTGTCGCTTCGTCAGTCTTATGTAATAATCGCTTCAATTTCGTCCGTCGGCAGTGGAATGAGCGCTGGGCAGTCACCCTAAGACAGATATCTGTTGTGATTAGGGATTGCAATCCCGCAAAACGCTGCTTTTATTGATCTGTTGGATCCTGCTGCACCTTCAAAGCGCGGATCCGCGGATCCCGCAAATAAAAAAATTGGCGCTAAAACATTCGCGTAAATCGCGAGTAGCACACTCTTATTGTCTTGTCGTTTCAGTTGTTCATAAATGGCACTGCGCTTCGCCTGCGCACATTTTTCTATAGGTGACGTGTGTTTTGTTTTCGTATTCGCCGTCCGGCGTTTAATATAGCGATACAATAAATGCCATTTGCTTCTTAAGAGAATACGATTCGAAGCGCTACGCAGCGTGCTTCATACAAAAGAATTTTCTACTTAGTTTTGACACTTAGTAATCAAACATTACGAAATTCAGAAGATATGTTCTAGGAATAAATATCTAGGTCTGCAGTGTGCCACTTTTCTATTAAATTTTATACTTTAATAGTTATAGAGGATTCTAGTTTTTCATACTTGAAAATAGGTCTCAATTAGGATTTTGGAAAACCATAGACATAGATATTCGACTTGAGATGATGTCTACAAAATTTCACAGTGTTTGAACAGTAAATGTCAAAGATGAATGGAAAATTAGTTTGTACGAAGCACGCTGCGAAGCGCCGCGAATCGTATCCTCTTAAGAGCGTATTTTCAAAAGTAATCACCGTAGATTGATATCATAGTATCTAAGAGAAAGTTGTGATTTGATTATTAGTCATTATATCTTAAAGACTTAATTAAAAATATAAAACTGTTGTTAGGAGTAAGGGTAAAACTAAACAAAACTAATTAACTATGCCAAACATCTTAAGATGATTCTGAAAATAGATTACTAATTACTTATACTTAATAGATAGAAAAGAAATAATCTCTGTTGCCTAATGTATAAAATGTTTAAAAAAAGATGATTTTTGCACAAAAATCTGTAGATTCAATTTGATTTTATAACATAATTTCAAAAATGCGGGATCCCGCGCGGGATTCAGTAATCCCGCGGGATTGAATGAGCTGCGGGATTTCAATCCCTAGTCGTGATACATAGTGTTGTGTCGTGATGCGCTGTGTTTCGAAGTCAAAAAATATATACATAATGAAATTATCTAAGAGAAAAATATATTTAGAAACCTCATATGCATTTTTGCCCTACCCTAACTTACAGTACTACACACTAAGGGGTGCGCAAAGAAAAAAAAAATCTCAACGTTCATAACTTTAATAGACCAATAATTCTATGTACTTACAAAACCACTTTTCCGTAAAATTGTGTTAGAATAGTTGAAAAGTCAGTAGACTTAAAAAGTTGTGACATACGGAGGACCGTACTTAAAGAAACTATAAGGGTTTCCTTATCACAATTTGGCTACAAAATCGAAAAAAAAAGTTAACTAGGGCGAAAAAAACAGAATTGCACTGTGTTGTGAAAGACCTGGAGTACGATAAGAGAGATTCCTTTTATGTATTTTGTAATTAAAAGGTACAATTTAAAGAAATACCATCATACCGAACCAATTCAATAAATTCGTCTTAGAAGTCAATTTTCTAAAAGGACCCCTTAACTCTGCATCATAATGACTGCGTGCACTGTGCACACATGAAAGTCTTGTGTAGTATCGCGTCAGAACGATTGGAGGGCTCTGATGCGATCGAAATCGAGCGGTCCCACTGACGTCAGGTCGCGTCACAAATGATCAGTGAGGTCATTGGAAACAGTCTTGAGTACCTACGCTAGACTCGTGTCTATTTGGGAGTAAAATGTATGCAAGTCATGCACAGATCTTAAGAGAATACTTATTTTCTACACTTACTAATCAAACATTACGAAATTTTGAAGACGTATTCTAGAAATAAATATCTAGGTTTATAGTGCGCCAGTTTTCTTTTAAGTCGTGTACGTTAAAAGTAATAGAGGATTCTAGTTTTTCATACAACTGGTATCAATTAAGATTTTGAGTTAGTAAAAACATTTTTCAGGATTTTGGAAAACCATTGACATAGATATTCGGTTTGAGATCATGTCTACAAAATTTCTCAGTGTTAGTGTTAGTTAGTGTTAAATATCAAAAATAAATGGAAAATTCGTTTGTATGAAGCACGCTGCGAGGGACCACGAATCGTATTCTCTTAATAGGTAAGATCACTCAATCACTTAAATAATATTTATTCAAGTTCAATTTTGAATCGTCAATACAATCTATTTAACAATGTAAATTTCTACTTTATAAAGTTCTTATTATACAATACTTTATCAACAAAAATAATACAATGTGTATTGAAACAATAAAATATATATAAGGTAGTGAAGCTACTAAATCATGACAATAATTAGTTTTTTTTAAGTAGTAAAGGGGGCGCACCATGTGCAGCGTCAAATATCCTCAATTTCAGATATTTTATAGTACTCATACTATTAGGATAAATACTATTACAATTATATTCTTACACAATTATGTAAATACACGTAAAAATATCCATTATACCTATTGAGTTTGCTTGATTATCCTCTTGGAGAAGCTAGGCATTTTTATTCCAAAAAATCAAAAAAAACCGCTGGAATAATTTTACGCGGATGAACTATAGCTATCCTATGCTGAAAACTGATTACGGTGTGCTGACAGTAGCTAGTTAGTATATAAAGACACGTATAAACATACATACCAGTTGCGTTACCCCCTTTGGGGGAATGAAACCGTGTTTGTATATATATATATATATACCTATATATATATATATATATATATATATATTCTTCTTGCTTGTGCATATATTAGTGTATTTATTCATCCCTCTTCTTCAGGGGTCCATAGGCTGTGCCACCACCGCCCAAGTTGCTCTCCCAGCCTAGCCAAAAAATTGGTAAAATCCTACTAGTGTCCCTGTGGTCACTCGTTATGTTAAAGAATTTACTGTAGTTATAGTCGGGGTTTTTAGTATATATTAAAGAATTATTTGATATGATTCTCGTTCCCACTTTGTTAGGCTGTATGTAATAAATACTTCATTTTCTTGTGTGGTCTTTAGAGATTTTTCTTTCCCATGATGCAGTGAGTAAAGTAAAGAAAAATGTGCGGTTTACAAGCTGACACCGCCGCACTTTTTAGGATTCAATACGCGTAGTGTGCGAACGAACCTTTTTATTGTTACTTCTGCCAGACTACTTACTACCCCCGTATTTGCCTACACTCGTACGTAGGTAGTGCGTACTACATTTTGTCCTTCTGTGGTCACTACGTACCTTTGACGGCATTTTAACCATGTACTTATTATAATGAGGATTCATACGTACTTTTCTGCAATCTTGCTTGTTTCTAGTACTGTTTTTCTAATACACTGTAATTGTTACAGCAACAGAAGTTTGGTTGCGGTGACTACGAGCCACCAGCGAAGCTCCAGTGTGGTGGGGGTGCAAACATTGGACCTACGGAGGCACTCACCAAGTTCTCAGTAGAAATCGTGCAACAGCTGGAATTCACCACCTCCGCCGCTGACTCCCAACCGCAACAGATATCCACCAATGTCACCGTTAAAGCTCTCGCCAATGCCGTCAAGACATCCAATTCCCCACCCCCGAACCAACAGCCCCCGCGTATACCAACCCCCCTCGACTGCGAGAGAGAATGCAAAGCCGAATGTAAATCGGAGGTAGCCGATGACGAATTCGTCGGTTTGGACGAATGCGCGGCGGCTCTCGAACGAGACGCTGCTTCGGCCTTCCCTGGATTAGCTGACCTCATTGGTGAAGATGACGGCGACGATGCGTTTGAAGATCTCATAACTGAGATATCAGAGTATCCCGAGTTTATGAAGGACTTTGATCTGGACGGGAGTAAGTTGAACGGGATGCTGGAGCCGGCGGAGGGGGAGGGGGCGCCTCGGGCATATGGGGAAATGTCTCCGGCGGCGCAGACGTTAAAGCACATGGCGGAGCAACACCAGCAGGCGACGGGAGGTGCCAACGCCGGCGGGGGTGCTGACTGGGGGCGCTACCGGGGCTACGGCGCGTACCGTCCGCGCGCTCCGCCGCCCCTTGACCACCTTCACATGTCGCAGCATCAGCAGCTACATCTCTCTCAACCTCATCACAACCTACAGGTAATAATTCCTTTTCAATTACGAATCTTATTTACACAATTATGTGTACTACTTTTTCTATGACTGTAGACTGTAAAAGTAGTTTTGCGACCGTTTTTACTTTCCAGCTGTCTACTGTTTAGTCTTTATGTCTATGGTGTTAACTGAACAAAAGAACAAACTTAATGGAGCATGCCGCTTCTGATATCAACTCAATTATTGTGCCACTAGATCCAATGGCTTGGCCACATGTTCTAGTTCAAATTTTACACATATTAATTATTGGCTTATTATCGCGTAGCAATAAATCTAGCTCCATCTAGTGGGCTTGCAACTTGATGGCAATACTGCTAAACGGTTTTTATCTTGTGTTGGTACGCAAAAGTGCTTTACCTCGGCATCGAGCGCCGATATTCCGTCTAGCCCCTATAATAGTATGATATATGTAGGTATGTGTCGTGTATCCTTTTTAATGGTTGGCGAATAGTCCAGTTGGATAAAAGATTTGTCAGAATATGTCTGCGTTACATTGTTACGTTACATTGTTAAATTATGCCTATAATTTTCTAAACGCACAATCAATCTCACCCACACATACATATACCTTATAACGACTTTCTTATCAAACTTCCTTTTATATGAGTTCATATGACGTATTTATCGCAGTCGATTTTTGTCGTGCAGAACAAGATATTCTCGGAGTCTTCCGCTAATTTGTTGTTATAGATATAATCGAGTATGAATGGGTTTCAGGCCCGAGATAAACACTCTAGTTTTCACCTCAGACGCGAAAAAATAAAATAAATAGGTAAAATATATATTCTACGAAATGTTTTTCTGTGGCAAATTGATTTGAGTTGTTTGTATTTTAGAAGTAGTAAGTTGGTAATATTCCTTAAATTAAAAGACATGTTAATCTTAACCTCAATTTTCATACTTATTACAGTAAAAATTTAAGAGATACCGCGGCTAGACCATTTTTTTTTAAATTTATTCTTGTTGACAAAGGTATTGACGCATACAGCCAATGATGGCCAAGTAAAGCCAGTCGTGAGCAGTGAAAGTCGTTTTTTTAGGTTTATTTTCAAAATTAAATTCAGATAAAACAATAATGTTCGCTTTTTATATATTTTTAAGTAATATTGCGAACTAACAGTGAAAAGCTAAGTTTTTAAAATAATCCTTTTGCCTCCAAGAGACTTGCTCTCAGATCTACACTACCAGATATTTAGAAGAACCCGACGAATATTCCCCGCTATCTTATAAAATGTTAACCGATTTTCTTACCTACTACTACATCAATGTTAAAAGACAATATAATATATATAAGACGTGACTGCTTTGCTCAGTGCTTGACCCTTTCATCATGGATTAATCAAAAAAAAAAACGTATACGGAATCCAATTATGCGTTTGAGTTTCCTGCGTCTAAGATCTATTTTTCGAATTTTATTAGCTTCTAAAGTTGAAAAAAAATGTGCCGCGTCTTTTTTGACCGCGTGTTCGAAAAATCTGAAGAAATTGACGATGAAGACTTTTATATTAAGTGACAAACAAAGTTATTCAAATATTCTTAATAATTCTCATTCTACGGAATGTGTGTACGATACGCGCTTGACCGCTTTTTTTTCTGTATAAAAAGAATAATACAAGAAGTATTATTCAGTTAACTTAAATTAACTGTTTATAATTTTTATTTTACTTCGGATTCGACTATTTGGTATATAATATCGCACACAAACATATCATGCATAATACACAAGTTTAAACACATACAATAATCTTAGATAGACCGATCTCCCAAGATTTTTGAAAGTTGAAAACGCGCGTAATATGTTGTGCAACCGTGTACTCTATTCTCATTTAAAAAACATTCTCAACACTATCACGTCCTCTTATTTGCATGTGTAATGTTTCGATAAAAAATATATTAAACAATTTGTAGTACAGCAGTGTTAAGTAATTGGCGAGGTGAAAAGACATAAAAAACATGAGAGTCTGGGTGGCGTATCCCTATCGACCGGTGGCAATATGCGCGCGCTTCTGGCTGGCTCGCTGGCGCTACCACGTATCGGTTGAACCTTTGTCCCGTTTACTATTTACACCTAATCGAACTGTCGAGAAAGAGTTTGACTTTTTAATAGTGTTTATAAATTAGTTCGATAAAAACTGCTCGAAAAAATTATTAAACAGAAATCATATCCAATTTGTTAAAAGCGACAAGAAAGACTTCTTTTTTTGAATATTATTTGGCTCAACACTGACAGAAATCCAATGTGCCTCATTTCGAAAAACATTTCAATAGCTTAAGAACTTTTAAAATGTGGCTTCAATAATTTTTACGTTGAATCCATTTTCAGTGCGACATGAGTTTTTATTACTCATAAAAGTAACTGATAAACGTTTGCCCGCCACAGCTTTAATAAATAAAATTTCATGGGTATTATATACATACGTATTTAAATGCTTTTGGATGGTCGTCCTCTTACTTGCGTTTGCTTTTCAATCTATGTGCAGGGTAACTCTTGAAATCAGTTTCAATATTAATTCTCTTTTAATTAAGTTCCTTGGCAAGCCTAAATTCGATCTCCATCGGTACTCCTGGTGGGGTACCATGACAAAATCTCAATTCCGATTGAATGTAAATAAAAAATATCTCATATAAAACCAACTTTTTTTAAATAATCATCATCAGATAGTACTAACATTTCAAAAATTGCATTTGGTGATGAGTATTCTTAATAATTCTTTTTGATTTTGTTTCACAAAACGATGCTATAAGTGGTTTGTTCATTTGTTCGTAATTTTACACTGGAATTGAAATCGAGTGCCGAGAGTTACCAAACCCTGGTCAATAAAATTGGAATTGGGGTTGAGTAACAACACTCGAATAATTATATTAGTTTCAGTCATTTAAATAAAAACACCGTTATATGTGTATAACATAGAATCTTAATGCTATAAAAAGTAACTTTTTAGCGATAGATTAGTTTTGATAGTTATTCAATTTCATTCTCGATTCCGAAAATGTCAAATTGGCATCAATATTACTATATTTATGACATCTAGTAATTCTTAATAGATTTTAGTTTCAAATCCATTTTGCGATTAAGCGCCACGACAATGTTATAGAAGTCTTTTTCGTATATTTCTCGTTCACTGTAAGATTTTGCAATTGAAATTGATTAAAAGAGTTACCCTGCTGATGTGTGACAATACTTCCATCTATAATAATCTTTTGTGATTAGGTAGTTAGATGTTTTTTGTGAATTCTAAAATAAACCCACCATTTTTAAACTAAATGCATAAAACTTCTATAAAATTTGTCCCAAAAACTAATATTATCGTGCATCACCTGTTTTGGGAAATCATCCCCTAGTGGGAAAATTGGGGATGATAATTTGTATGAGAATTCCGATATTTTTGTGTCTAGAGACTTTGCACATTTTGTATGGAAATTTTAGTTATAACGTAGGCAAGCATTTAGAAAGAATTTTCTAAAATTATATCTTACAAATTTGTATGGAAAGAAATGAAAATGGTAGAAAATTGAAGTTAAATGCATTAAACTAAGTATTTGAAGTTTAGATTGAAAATTAATATCAACGTGTTTCTCAGTTTTTTTTTAAATCATCCCCTGAGTGCTAAAATATTGGATGAAAATTTGTATAAGAATCCGATTATATATTAACAGTCAAAAGCTTAACGTTTTTTTTAAAAGTCCACGCCTACAAAGTTTCCGGAATAAGCTACATACGGAATAAGCCATATAATAAGCTACATACGGAGTAAGCCACATAATAAGCTACATACGGAATAAGCCACATAATAAGCTACATACGGAATAAGCCACATAATAAGCTACATACGGAATAAGCCACATAAATAAAGCCACTTTAGTCCAAATACCGGTAGTCCAAATAGACTGAACCAGAACTAGTGTTGCAGTGATGGGCTCACCGCCTATCACGCAGAGAAATAAAGTGGTTGGTAAAATAGGCTGTCCGCATTACGATTTAGGTGTGTATCCATAAATAACTGGAGATAAAATAACTGTCATATTAATTTAAAAATAATAAAACGTGATTAAAAGCGTCATTTGGCAACATACCATTTTCCCGACGTTTCGGCTGGGTTACACCAGCCTTGGTCACGGGTAGACTGGCGGTGCGCGGCGTCGTCGGCTTCGAGTGGAGGCGTCCTGTTGAACTACCCTCACTACACACAACACTAACGGTGTCCTCGGGTGCGTTCGTTGGTAAAACTCGAGTGCTGTATTTTCCTATAACTGGATTCCATGCAGGCGACAGTTTGTATCCATCCTCACGATTGAAGTTCTTATGCTTTTTTATTTCAATCGCTTCGCGTACCAATCTACGGTAATATTGGCGATCGGTGGATAAAACCTTAGGCTGGTGGAGCTCAATCCAAGCTCAATCCCTCCCCAAATTTTATTATTTTTAAATTAGTAATGGAACGAGTAAATTTAAACACTTAAACTGTCATATTATACAAACCCATAGATAGATAATACGTTGTACGACAATACTACCTTATTTTGGTTTATATAATACGTTACAAAATATATTGGTTTATATAATACGTTACAAAATGACCATTTAAAATATGTGTGCGAATTCATTATCATGTAGTCAGCACGGTTAGCCTTGCTGAACAATATCCACATATGCTTATTCACATCAACACATGTCACTAGCTCAGCGAAGTTGAGTGACGACAACTTGCTCTTTAAATTTATGCTAATTCTTTTCGCACATACTTGCTTATGTACGGCCATGAACTTAGAACGAATAGACAAATTTTTACGCAATAGTTTTCTGACATTCACGGTGTTACAGTCACTTATATAATTTTATTGTTGTGAACTCATTTTCTTTTTAAAGCTTTCTTTTTGGGATGCAGAATCATTATTTTCGTCTACTTTGTCATCTGTTCGTTTTGCATTGGTGTCAAAAATATCAAAATTTTAGTATCATCTGTAACAAACTGTCGTGCGTTCGTTAACGACATTTTGTTATTTTTGTCACTTTTGCTACCGAAAATTGAAATTTAGACCTATGTCTGGAGGTGGGGTTTTTGTGTTAATATGTCGAAATGCCTATACATATTCATTGTTTATGGTAGTGTGCGTGTGTTGTATCGTAGTTCGTTTTTCAAGTTATGCAACCAAAAATTTTGTTACTAAGGTTTCAAAGCTACACGAACGATAAGTGTCGGTGGCAAAACTGGCGTTATCAAAGGTGTGAAAAGTAGAAATCTTGGGAACTCCTAATCCCAAAACGAACGCGCCCTAAAAGTGTGCCTATGGAGTAACGTAAGCAGAGAGATGGCGCTATATAATTGCTACCTAGTGTAAAGGCGACAGCCAACGCGTAAATCTGGAAAAACGGAAAATTATGAAAACGTTGTTTAATATGAAAATATAAAATAATTTAAGATAATTAATTTATCACTGTGCCTGTGGCCTACGTAGTATTTAATATATAAAAATATTGCAAAATAGCCTTTCGTTTTACAGATGCAGATAAAAACGTGATCGAAATAAAGTCTCTGAAAATATTTTTTTTAGAAAACAGGCCTTTTTTAATTTTATGATTGGATCAAATTTTAAGTGTCCAAATATAAAACTCATATTTTAATGGTCTGCTATGATCTAGAGCCCAACAATGTTAAATCAGCATAGGTGGATGGAAGTTGGAACACATTTTGCGAGCGTAATTGAGGCGGTGTGTAGCAATTATGCATGACCCAGAATAGTACGTAAAATCTAGATCTATCCAAAAATGTAGAATTAGGTTTATAATACATGTAAATGTCGTATCGTATTCTTTAGGCTCATCGAAAAATTCTTACACCACTCTTTTTGGGGAGGGAGGGTCATGCTCAGTGTGACGAAACAGATTTCCTTAATTAAACATCAGCTAACAAGCGTGACAAGCAAGGAGGAAGGGGTATTTTTAAAATGTGTATGGCTTAAGGTCGGTTGTGGAGACATACGGGGTAGGCTACGTTCAGCAGTGGACCTCTTCCGGCTAAAACTACGACGGCAAAGCTAAATGCACACTGCAGTAACTCATTGCAACCGTGGCTACAACTGTGAACGCAAGCTGGTGGCGTTGGTTTAATATTCAAAACTATGCGGTAACTTTTAATTATTTTTTAATTAATATCTCTATAGTCTCCAATAAATACTAACGTCTCATTTTTTACAGTCTTCGTTTCATCTGAACTCCAAATTTCACTCCCACACAACGCACCCAAATACTTATTATTTTATTTTAAAACTTTGTTGCATAGAGGAATGTACTATCGGCGGACTTAATGCTGATCGCATTATCTACCAGCCAACCAGAGTAATGGGGAAAGAAAAATAAATTTCAAAAATATTAAAAAAAGATATGTGAAAAAAATTTGAAATATTGAAATAAATAATATGTACTTGTCATAAGGTAAATATGTAACATATATTACGCAAGATAAACTACGAAGGTATATCTAATAAATATCGGTTTACTAAAGATTATGATCAATATAGATATATACATATAAATAGCTATATGAACATATAATAAATAAGTAATACTCAAAAAAATATTATTTTAATTATATGTTTAAAGTTCCTAAGTTCAGTAGAGCAATGGGAAATGCTTGGTAGGTTTCGATTGATTAGTGTGAAACATATCTATGTGTATGGATATTGAACCTACATACACGTGAGTAAAGCGTGGGTGTGCGTATGACGTCATTCGATAATCATGACGGCACGAGGCGACTCGATGTTGATAGTCGATAAGTTTGAACTTAGGTTTTAATTTAGTTTCACATCGTTCAGCGTCTCTGTGACGTCAATTACATATATATTTTTGTTACAGCCCTTTTTTTTCGATTTTGATAAAGTATTGACTATAAGGCATCTCTGTACCGCCGTACAGTTTTCTAATAAATTTAGGATAAAAAATTTAAAGGGTAGTTTTGCTCTGTCGCTGACTATAATACACTACATAGAACTGAGAGATGATTTGTCTTTTACACAGACTATGTAAAAGATGACATTTTTTTTGCACACCCCTTTGTGCTGAGCGTCGTTGGATTAGGGTAACCGCTCACTTATATTCACCGCCAACCGCACTGAACAGAACGAAGCTTGTACCTTCTGATTTTTACCGACGTGTCGCGATTCGTTCGATGCCGATGATGACTGTATCGGTTGATCATCTGGGAGTGATCGTGTCTGCTGAACCGAGTGGACAAACATTTATGTGATGAACATTTGCGTGTTTGTCTCGAGTCTTATGTTTACTATGTATAGGTAATATGTACTGCAATTAGAAAAAAAAAATATTTTTATATGTATGTGTAGTACCCATAGTACAAGATTTGCTTAGTTCAGGCCCAAATGGTGCTGTTTGTAATATCTAAAAACGTGGTAAAATGTTAATTTTTGTCATAATATTTCATATTAGGCATGTTATCGGTAAAAAATGAGATTTTTTATGGTTAAATTAAAATGGAATGGACAACTCGGAATGGCAATATTTTTTTGTAAACCTATTATTATTTTTGCAATAAGTGTATCTTTATCTTGTATTTTAAAAAAATAAAAATATCATATGTACCACAGAAAACTGAAGAGATTCTGCTAAAGTATTTGTATAAAATAGAAAAGCAAAATACACCTAAATTAAACAAGATATGTATAACGTCACTCAGTAATAATGCTTAACCTATAAAAACTTTAAAAATACACACTATTTGTAAGAAGACTTCCGATAAGCAAAATACAGTTAAATCATTTTTATATATATTATTTCATTAATCAATCTTTAATGTTTAATGTATGTGAGTAGCGCACGCACTTGTATAAATCTGAAATTTGTATGGTGGGCGGCCGATAAAACTGTTACGAAATGTTGGATTTATTTAACATAGATTCTACCAGCGCCTCTGCCGCCCCTAAACCTCATTTTTTTTAGTTAAATTAGCAAATGGCGTGGATTATACTATTGAAGTTTGCTATAGCAAGCTATATATAGCTGTAGCTATATGTATTTCGTTTGAGCTCGGTTATAGTTATTCCCGCGGAAACTTTTGATTTTTTTGGGATAGTAAGTAGCCTATGTCTTATTCCAGGACCCAACCTATATTTGTCGCAAGTTTCATCCCGACCGTCCAGTGGTTGAAGCGTGATTGAGTTTCAATCAACCAATCCTTTACTTTCATATAAGTAGGAGAGATTTTAATGAGACAATGTCGTCTGGGTAAGGAGACGACATTAGAAAGCACTGCAGACATACGAAACAAAAAGGGATAAAAAGTGACTGTCTCTCCCTGCTGAGACATACAGGAAGTAAGCACCACGTGTTCTTTTGTATTGTCACGACCGACGGATACACTGATACTTATTTTAATTGTGACATATTGTTTTATGTTACACGCGAGCCCCAATGTCACTTTTTTATGAATAGAATTTTACTAAACTCCGTCTAAAATCTAAACGGCTGGACTTATTTTGGTGAAATTTCACTGAATGTTTTAGATTCACAATTACGATTTTATTTTGTATCTTTATAATTCAAAGAATTTTAATTTTTTTTTTGTTTGTGTCGAAGTGGGTCCCTGCATGGCTTATTTACAATTGGACCCGGTAGGTGGCGCTGCAATCGGGTTCTAAGAATATGTTTTATGATTTTTTGACGGATTTCCATAATTTTTTTAGTGTGTTTGAGTGGGTCCTTGGATGTCTTGGATTTACAATTAGACCCGGTACCTACATGCGCTTTTTTATTTTTAAGATTATTTATCGAAAATGCAATTTCGCAAAATCAAAAATAATATTTTCATCTAAGTATGAGTATTTAATTAAATCCGTCATGTCGCTGATAGACCGATTAACTGACAAACAAAAAAACTTTTTAACAAAAAAAAAACAACCGGCTTCTAAAAGATGCACTAAAAAGGTAAAAATAATTACTTGTTTCCAAAAATCTGAGTTACTTAGTTTGAAGGTCATGAAAGTGAAATGTGTTATGAACTGTAACGTACATAGACACCAACTTCGAACTGTAATTCAGATAAGATTTTTTTTTGTTAAAAAGTGTTTACTTCAAAACAACAAAACAAAAATTAAAAGCTTCAAAAGTTCTTTTTAGAAATTGCTTTACAGAAAATATTTTTGTAACTGTGCACAAAAACAAAACTTTTTTTAAACATAAAAAATTAAACAAATTTTATTTGATTTCAAATACTGATTTACCGATTATATCAAGAATTTATGAATTCTTAATTGTTCGATGTACCGCTGAATGTATACCTACATATTGATAAGAACGCAGAACCGGGATTTTTCCTTTAAAAAGCAATTTATTATAAATTATTTGATAATTTTAAGCAAAACTTTTTAACAAAAAAAATCAGACTGTAATGCGGATCAGATTTTTGGAAATTAGTAATTATTTTTACCTTTTTAGTGCATCATTTTGAAGCCGGTTGTTTTTTTTGTTATAAAGTTTTTATTTTTTTCTTTTCAGTGACGAATTGCTTTTATTTTCTTGAACACTGAAACATTCATACTCGTCACAAAGTTTTATACAATCATCAACATAAAAGGCGTTTCACCAGTTTAAAATTAACATCAATTATTTTTTTTCTAAAAAAATTCACTTTAATAATATAGGACCACCTGGAAAGTATAACCTCTTAAATAAAAAAAGAATTTCTCGAATCGGTCCAGGCGTCTTCGAGAAATCGGGTAACATACATAAAAAAAAAGATTCCTCCTCCTTTTTTGAAGTCGGTTAGTGACAATCAGCGCACAGCCTAAATAGGTGACAGCAACGTCAAATTTTAGGGTAGCGTGGAGTAAGAATAGCCTTTTATGCATCTGTCACTTTTTTTCTGTCATCTGTCAATTTAGGTAACTTTATTATGAGCGCCGGAACGCTATACTAAACATGGCTGAACATGCTTTTTCTGTTGTATAAGTTTCTTTGTTAAAAACAATAATGCGCAGAGAAGTAGGTACCAGGTACCTACCAAGTACATTCCTCGTCGGGTGTCGTCGGCGATGGCGTTCGCCGATTCCGAGGCCAAGCGATAACAACGCTGATATCGCTACACCAGGAATTTACATAAAACTGCGCTATAAGTGAAAACTTTTACTTGTGACCCGTCACACTTTTATGTAATACTTAATAGACTTAATTTTTTTTTAATTTTGACATAAATAAAAAAAAATCAAAAATATTAAAATGTTGTGGACCTTCGATGTAAGGGTTTGAAAATCTCATTTAGCCAGTTCTGTTTTTATTTGGCGTATTCAATACTTAAGGCAATATGGGCCCTATTGATGATTATCATATTGCTTAAAATTATCAAATAATTTATAATAAATTGCTTTTTAAAGGAAAAATCCCGGTTCTGCGTTCTTATCAATATGTAGGTATACATTCAGCGGTACATCGAACAATTAAGAATTCATAAATTCTTGATATAATCGGTAAATCAGTATTTGAAATCAAATAAAATGCTCCCTTTAAATATAAATAAATATGAAATCACTTTTTGAAGTCGATAAACTAGAAACTACTAAAAAAGAGTAAGCAATGTTTTTAGAATTGATTATTTATTATGTATATTTAGTAACGGGAAAACGGGATTGTCGCGATTAATACTGATATGTTTAATATACCTACGCTTGATTATGTAGGTACCAAAACATTGTACTACTCTTTAGTTAAAGCATAAATTAGTAATAAGAGTTAATTTACACTATTTCACACGTGAATTTTATTTTAATCATCGGATAATGACGTGTGAGATAAATCGATGTTTCATACGAAAGATATTTCAATCGAGCCTATCTATCGGTTACTTTGATAAGTGCTTAAAGTTGTAAAAAGCGATATGTATGATATGTTTACAAATATTGCGGACTCATTCTTATCATTACACTACTTATTCACAAAACTCTTAATTTATTTCGACCGAATATAGGAAGCTTAAAATCTAAAATGGCGTCGGTACTGTGTTATTGGCTCCAGTTTTATTAATTATTTGTAAAAGTGTTTTGTTTTTATCTACTGTCTAAATTTGTGTATGACTCGTACAGTGCAACAAACTTTTCTTACCCTGTGGTCAAAAATCTAGACTACAGTCGCCATATTTAAAGCTGTGAACTTATAACGAAACTAGCGACCAAACACCGGGTCAGAGAAATTTGTTGCACTGTACTGTGCACGTTAATTTTAATTTTATTAATTACCTACGTACTTGTAGGAGATGACTAAATTGATATTTCTTTTTACTGTCTGCTACGCAGAAGTTGCACGTTATATCAATTTTATTAATACTTTTAGAAGATGACTACATTAATACGAGTATTTCTATCTACTAGCTAATTCGTGTATGGTTCAAGCTACGCGGACCATTCTCGTTATATCAATTCTATTAAATACTTGTAGAAGATGACTAAATCAATATTTTTATCTACTGGCTAATTTGTATATGAATCAAGCTACATGGACCTTGCACGTTATGTCAATTTTATGAAATACTTGCAGAAGATGACTAAATTAAAATTTCTATCTACTAGCTGAATTTGTGAATGACTCATGCTACGAGGACCATTCACGTTATATCTATTTTGTTTAACACTTGTAAAAGATGACTAAATTAATAGGTATTTTTCACTGTTTTTTTAAAGTCGTGTAAGAGCCTGACTCATGCTACAAGGACCGTGTTCGTAATATCAATTTTATTAACTACTCTTAGAAAATCCCTAAATTGATACTTTTTATTCTGTCTAATGATATGAATGACATCATACGTGTCTACTAACTGAATTTCAAAAAAAAAATTAGAAACATAAATTTATAGTTACATTATGTATTCTGCAGTGTGCCTAGTGTGAGTTTTTAACGCTACTATCTTATATGGAAATGAAGGAGCGCCTCTAGCGGACGCGTTTCGAAACTATTTTTTCTCATACGACATTTAATGACGCGACATTTAATGAATACGCGAACGCGATAGTAGAGTTACAAGCACACAAAAACTCACACTAAGCACAGAGTTAATAAAGTTTTAGCCATTTAAATTACAATCGATATCCATGTCGTACGTTTGCGTTTATCACTTCGTACAAAATTTGTTGAAGGAGCCACAATACAGTAGTTATAATGTTGTTTCTGCATTTCATATTAGTTATTTTTGATTGTTTCCGTAGTTTTTGTTTTACCTTCAGACAGATGCATTAGTTCGGTCTGTAATTTAACTATCTGACTTAAATTTGAAGGCAAATATTTATCACAGCATTGCTCAAATTGTTCAAGTGAAACATAAGAATCTTGTTCTTGAGTTAAGTCTGGTAGTAATTTTTTTATAAATTATTTTCAATAGTTTTAGTATGTTTTTCTTTAGTCTTGTATCCGGAATATAAGTCAAACTTTTGGACGTTTGCGTTGAATATTCACTTTTAGATATCTCTATTGATATTATATCATTGTCTTTTTCTACATCTCTGCTATATAAATCTTCCTGAATTTCTACTGTTTGTGGATCTGTTTGCGCACTAACTGATTCTCTCGAAAAAGGTGGTAAATGGGCAACTGGTACGGCTGTAGTCTTTAAAAATATGTTTCCATTCATCCATTCTTCAAAGTGTAAACTACAAACGTACATATTGGACAATTTTTTGCTACTTTTATGATGTAATTCAGGTTTGCGACATGCTGCTATCCAAAATTGACGTCTAAAACAAAAAACATACTGGTATGAATATATCACGAGGCCTGTAGCAGCTAACTAGCGCTTACGAACAGTGTTGCCAATGTAGGCTACTCAGGGAGAGAATCGGCGACGACCATTCGCCCATTAGGTTACTTTTTGCGTTTTAATTCAGGAATATTCGGATCCTTATTATTACGAGCCGTGGTTCAAGCGTCATACGCAGTTTGCTTAAAGATTTTAGCTTCCCTGCAAGATCGATTAAACCAAGATCGTTTTTTGACACCGGCAGCTACTCGCGGGCTATAAATTAAACATTCCTTACTAGCGAGGATTGTCTCAGTGCCTGTGGCTGCGTAGACATCAGGATCTTCTGAGCTAAAGCAGAGCTGCCTCCACGAGTACGATACATAAAATTCAGGCAATCCATCCCTGTCTGCCGACTCATAATACCACACTTGATGCCAATCAGTTGGCCCAGATGGATCGGGTTGGGTGCATGACACTTTAGTCCTAACAAGACAGTAATACAAGGAACCGAGAGGCCTACCACCGTTTACGTAATTTACAAACACAAACAAAAACAAAAAATGTGCTGATAAGCAGTTACTCATCCAATAACTGACCAAGCCCGAGACGTTGCTTGATTTTAAATATCATTTCCAACAAACAAATATGTTACTGTTTTGCTTAATAATAGCTAGGTGGCGCCGTAACGGTGATTTATAATGGCTCTCACACTTGGCCGGTTTTTATTATTTGTTGTTATACTTAAGCGATTACACACACTAAAAAAAAAATTAAAATATTTTACCACTTTGTCGGTCTAATTAATTTGTATGTATGCCCATGCCAAATTACAGCTTTCTGCTTTAAAAAATAAGTCTGAAATAAGCTTTGTAACAAAAGGGTTTATTTTTAGTAATAGATAGTAGTCTCATAAAGAGTTATTCTTTTTTTTTCTTTTATTGTATTTATTTTCTGAACATCACTTTCTCTGCTGGAACTATTTATCTTTTTATAGAAATATACAAGGTTTTCATAAATGTGTAATGTACGTTAAATTAAAGTTATTGTGGTTAAAATGGTTATCTCTTAGCTAGTCCTTTTTTGCAACATATTAATATCTGCAGCCAAAGATTACTTATAGGTCTAGATACCGTGTCCGACACAACATCAAACGGAGTGTTGCGTGCCATTTTCCTATCAATATGTGTGTTAATCAGCTAATACGACTATTAATAACTACTACTACTATAACGGCTACTAATTTTTACATCTGTGTGCGTAATTTTGGTGTTACCAACCTTAAAGTGATTACCCCGAATTGGGGATTTCTTACTTTTATTACTACAATTTATTTTCACTTTCGATGACCCCTGTGGTCACACATTATTTTGAGATAAAATGTAGGCCTTTGATACGAAGGTTTCTTCCTTCTTCTAATAATCTGTTGACCATGGCCATGTAATGCATGTTAAAACCTTAAAGTATGTTCCAAGTATTATATACTGTAGTGCTAAAATATAGATGGGTGTACAAAATAAAATCCGTTCTTCTCTGCCATGGCATCCGTGCGCGCCGTTTTTGTTATTCATAGGTCCCGCCATGTGACAGACAACAGTCGTGTTTTGTTGATAAGATTTTTTTTAACATAGAAAGCTATCGCATCACAGAGCCATCGAAATCGTTTTGTTCGCCAAATGTCAAGAAACAAAATAGCTGTTCACTATTTTTAAAGATAATCCACTGTTTTACCTCCTGAGCATGTGCAGTTACGTACGTACAATACGTTAAATGCGGACTGTAAGTGCCGCCAAATTTAACATAGAGCGCATTATTTTTAGTCAAACGTTAAATGGAATGTGTGCGTAGAGAACATAGAGCACATTCAATGCGTAAATATTAAAATCACTAAATTTCTTTTGCGAAAGCAATATTGCTGATATTGTTAAAGCAGCCCACAGGAATCGGATCACAATGCTATTGTTTAAATGTGTACAATTTTCTCAATTGACATTTACTATGAATCAAACTCGTCAGTTTTGTAAGTTACAGTGTCATTTAATTACCAACGGTGCTACGGCGCCTATTCTAAAAAGCCCTCTTAAGTTTTTAGTTTTTGCTTTTATATTTTAATTATTAGTTAGGAAACCCGCATTCGTAACACATATTCAGAGAAAATTTCAGGCCTATTTCGAGCTCTTTAAAGCCCTTCGGGTAGAGAAACAATCAGTGAGTTTAATTAATAAACTATAGAGTATTTTAATCTCAATTTACATAGGAAATATAAAGATTATATAGGTATAATATGTTATTTAAAAATAATCAATGAAATTAAAAGATTTTGGTATAACATTTTATTAGTTATGCAAAAGAAAATCAAACAAAATCATTACAAGTACATTATATTTGTTTTTCTTAAGACCTAATAAGTCTATCATTGTAAATGAATTACTTATATACTGATTGTCTCTGAATATAACAAAAACAATGCATATTACACTCTATAATCTTACACACCCAATTGCGCGTGAGCGTACACCGTCTTGTTAATAAAGTACCTAGTATTAGGTAACTAAAGTTGAAATTTTATATAAAGAGCCCAAAACGCGACGTTAACGCCACAGTTCGTTGTAAACAAAAGATTTTTTTTCAAATTATTTATGTATTTTAAGATACGGTAATTAATTAATTTCGTAGTTCATTAAATTCATGATAAGTACTACTTTTTCTATTGATATTTACATCTAACTTTTTTATTTAAACATTGCAGAAGTCCGGGGTAAAGCTTTATGGTCTATAGATACAATGTGTCACAGGAGTCATCAATACATAAATACTATATCAACCTGAAATAATGTAATGTACGTAAGTGACGTAAGGTGAAAAATATGTATTGTCGTTTCAGTATTCTTAGTTAACTTGGAATGGGAAATGAACGTACCTACAGACTTGGCAACACAGACAGAAAAACATTTGTTGTTTGTTTTGCGAATAATTATTTTGAAAACTTAGTTTGTATCTCAAATATAGCAAGCAGATTAGTGTAATAACTTGTGAACAGTGATTTTTTATCATCAACCTATTTTTTTTATTACTTTACGCGGGAGCACATTTCACGTCGACGCACTGATTACGATGTCATGTGATGGCAAGTACCTTAAAATTCAGGTACTCGAATCGGCTCGTTTTGTGTGCCCGAACACGGTATCTAAACGTATAAGTAATCGTTGACCTTTTAAGTAATAAATTATTAGAAATAAACTAATTCACATTGAGATTTGACATGCTTCAGTTCTTCATAACATGTCTATCGTCTCTTAAATGTAAATAATAAAGAAGTGTCATCTGCAAATAGAACAATCTCATGATTTCTTACATGATATGGGAGATCATTAATATAGATAGATGATAAAGAGAAAAGGATCAAGAATTGAGCCCTGAGGGAATAAATATGAACGAATGATTTGTGTAAATAAAATATTGGAAAAAAGGATTAAAAATGTACATGGGTTTCAAATTCGATTCTATTTCAATTAAATTAACATTCTGGAAGTCACCTTATAACTATTTCCTTGCAAAATGTAAATAAAAAATTAAAATATACTGTTACTTTACATTCTCTCACGAGAATCTGTCTACCTGGCTTATCCGTAGCAGTCCTTGCCTGCCTCGTTTGAAAAAGCGATGCTCGGCTAGATAAGAAGTGCCGTTAGACCGTCTGGCTCTGGCACTGCCGGAGGTACAATACTACTTGGCTACATTATGCGTAATGGTGTAACAAAAGTTCGGGTGCACCGGACTTGGTGTCTCGCTGACGCGGGACGCGACAGAACTGGTTTGGCTTCTTCACCAGTAAGTAAACCTTCACGTCCCGGTGCGACATATTGGACGGTAGCTTTCAAGCGCTTTTTATCCCGACATTTTATTAGTTGTTTCATATTATGGTTCAAAGAGCTGATAATTTTAACTGATAAGAATAGTACAATAACAAAAAATCAAACCGACGAAATGAACTGAAATGTAAGAAATTAAATAAACCTTTTAAGCCCTGTCCTAAACATATGTTAGTAACAAGTTTTTAATCGGCGCATTTCGCCAATGAATTAAACTATTTTTTATAAGTTTAGTAATATCATTTATATTAGCATGCTATTTTTTAGCGTCGACTCCAAATTTGTTGAAAAAGTTTTTTATTTTGTTGTGGGCAAAAAATGCTACATGATCGAACAAGAAAACGATATTTATAAGAATCTAATAACTACAAGGTTCAAAGTTTTGTTCCAATTTAATTAAAAAGTCCAAACACAAGGTAGCTACTGTAAACTGTTAAAGAATTCCCTCTACTGCCTTCCGTCTCCATCATTAGATCCAGTAGGTCTCCGTTATGTAGGGATTTTCTATTTTTAGGGTTCCGTACCTAAAAGAAAAAAAAAGATACCTTATAGGATCACTTTGTTGTCCATCTGTCTGTCGAAATCCTTTTCTCAGAATCGCGTGAAGATATAAAGTTGAAATTAATACCAAATATTAAGGTCTACGGTCCCTTGAAGCTGTAAAACAATCAAGCTTCTAAGTTAATGCAATAAAATAATACGGCTGCAAAACGGCCATTTTTGTCGCATATTTTGGCATTTTCAAACGAATCAAAACCTATGAGGTACTTCCCGTTGTCTTAGAACCATGAAATTTGACACGAAGCAAGGTTTTACATAGATAATAGGAAAAAATCCGAAATTTGTTATTTGTGATAATAAAACATTAAAAAAAAATAGTCCGTTTGTTTGACAAGATCCATTTACTCAAGAACGCATGGAGGTATCAAGTTAAAATTAATACTAAAGTCAACGGTCACTTAAAGTTGTAAAAAAACCAAGCTTCTAAGTTTATGCAATAAAAAATATGACCGAAATAAAGTTATTTTTGTCGCATATTCTGTCACAAATAAATCCAAACCTATGAAATTTTTCACCCAGAATCATGAAATTTGGCAAGAAGAAAGGGGTTGTAGCAAACGTAAAAAAAACCATTGAAAAACCCTAAATTATATTTTTCGATTATAAACTTATTTGCTGTTGGTAAACTAGCCGCGACCTATGTCTGTGTATTGGGACAATAGTTGTCCAACGGCAAAGTTAAGTTAGTCCACCAGTTTACATGTTACAGTAGTACAGTTTACCTTTAACGGAACCCTGGGTGCGCGAGTCAGACTTGCACTTGACCGGTTTTCATGCTACTACATCAAAAAGTAGGTATTATTAAGTTTACTCATTAGCATTTGAAGAAAAAAAGTGAAATTGCTGTGTAGTGTAGGTATTTAAAATTTTAGCTTATATACGGGATTGTTTAAGATTGCCCTGCAGACCAGAGTCCGCACCCAGATCCTTTTGATTATGTAGATACAGAGATGTCTAAATAGAAAATTTCTAATGGGCAATCATAATTAAAGTTAGCTCTAGCTCTGCTTGGTTTCTACCCCGCTATGAATACAGCAAAAGTAACTAATTTACATAAACTGTAACTTTGTATCTGAATCCTGACACTTTACCAGATTTTTTTTAAATGACCTTTTTTGATCATTTGGTTAAGGGGGGGAGATACCTTTAGAACTGGTGAAATCAGTCAATTTTAATGAATTATTTTCAATGTGATAAATAATTTGGTCGTTTATAATTTTGACATTTTTTTGATACATTATTAAACTGTATAAAAACATGTAATTTTTTTTTACAAAATGGCGGCTCTGTAGAATATTTCTTCAAGTGTCTGCTGGGAGGCATCGAAAACTGCTGCAGCTGTCAAAATTTTTCTTTTTATCTAAAATAAAAAATTTTTTTTTTTTGATTACAGATATATTAAAGGGAAGGATAAAACTATAAAAAATAATGAAGTTAAAAATTAAAATTTATATCGGCTGTTTAATCAAAGGTCCAGATTTTTGGCTATTTTTCAACAGTTTTGACCCCAAAAAAATATTTACTAACCCAATATCTTTAAACTTTTAGGAACATCCTACCGATAGTACTATAAAGAGAAACCTCTGTGAAAAATTTCAGCCTAGTCTGTCAATAACTTTTGAGCTACAGCACGAGCAGTTTTTGAAAATACAAAATTTTGTTTTTTTACCTTCTAAAGGAATCTCCCTTCTAAAATGATGTCAGCTATCGAAATATGCAGGTTGCTTTTTGCTTTTTTTTTTGTCAATGTAAATAGGTCAAAATATTTAAACCCCTCTTAGGACATCTATAGTCCTTACCCGATCCTTCGATCGCTAAATTAAAAGCTTTGTTAGGATGGAAAGTACTCAACTTCACTTATCATGGTGAAATAATACCCTATTAGACAATAAAAAATACTTAAAATCAGTGTAATATTTTTTGTAATAAGCATATTTATTTTCCTTGTTAATAAACCCTATTGAAATACGAATCTCTATAGTGTGTGTGTGTTTATAATGTTATAAATTAGTTTTAAAGTATACATGTCAATTTGATAGAAAGACTGTTAAAATAATTAAAAGCGGAATAAAAACGGTTACATTACAACCCATTAACGGATATGGGTGATATTTTTGCACCAAAAAGCGTAGCTTGATAAGTGGACGAGTGTTATCGCTCGCTACTAAATGTTTCTGTCGCAATAAATAATGAGGCTAAAACCGTGCTAATTACTTTTCTACACCGCACCACTTTATTCTATTTGTCAAGGTTTCTATATATGTCTATAAAAGAGCTTGAATAGTTAATAATTAATACGAGGAAAAAATCGCGTGCAATTTATTATCCGTATCAAAAAACATACTTGTAAGATATTTTTTATTTAACGCCATCTATAAGTATGAGGTGATACTACACACCTATCCAGGCTACCGCCACTGTGTGAGCGCTCACTTCCTCACTTTCCGTCTAATACAGACTATAAAGAAAAATTGTTTAAAAGGTTACATATTTTTATATATGAGTCCGAATCGATAACAGAAGATGTCTCCAAAAAAAGGTTCTTCTTTTTTCTATTTTTCGTAAAGTTGTCCGGGCTTTAATGCAGTAATTTGGGGAATATTTAGACAACATACCTTCCTACCTTACTTATAGACACATTTTGCGATAGGTCAATGTCTTTTTCAACTTAGAAGAGCGACATAAATAGACGGTGACCATAAATATCTATGCGTTTGTTTTGCTTGTCATTGTTCTTTGTTTGTTTAAAAAAATAGGTACGTAAATTTTAATTTGTATAATCGATCAACATATTTCAATTAGTGCCCTTTTAAAAAATCCTGTATAACATTAGTAAATTTTTAGTAAAACTAACGCCTAACTCGATAATACTAACATACGATATACCTAACACAAATGTATTAGGTCCTTACATATGAAATTGATGTTTTATATGGAAAAAGCAAAACTATTTTTTTTATTTAATCAATTAAAGTAGCTACCGTTGTGATCTATGCACTTTTGCCATTTTATAGGGAGTTCATTGATTTCTTTGCTGAAAAAATTGCGGGAGCGAGAATCAACCAAATCTTTGAGGGTTTTTTGGACTGCCTCATCTGAATTGATTTTTTTCCAATTAAGAAATTATCCAAGTTCCGTAAATATTGGTAATCGGTTGGAGCAAGGTCCGGGGATTATGATGGGTGACTGAAACATTCCAATCCTAGCTCTTCTAGTTTCGCCACCTTCTGTTGTGCAGTATGTGGTCTAGTGTTGTCCTAAAGCAGCAGTGGGCCAGAGCGGTTGACCAATCTCGGCTGTTTAACGGCTAGCTTTTTCATCATGGTTTCCAATTGTCGGCAATACAGATCTGCCATAATCGTCTGACCAGATGTTAGGAAGCTGAAGTTGATGACGCTTGTCCACCAGATACTAACCAGAACCTTTTTTTGAGTTAACTTTCGCTTGGGGCAGCATTTAGCCGGTTTTCCTGAATTTAACCACTGTGATGAGCACTTCCGATTATCGTATAGGATCCATTTTTCATCACAAGTAATGATACGATCCAAAATCCCCTCGTTATTGTGTCGGTTGAGTAACGTAACGCGCAGCAGTCGACGCGTGTTTGTTGGTTTGCTTCACTTAGTTCATGCGGTACCCATTTTTCAAGCCTTTTTTACTTTTCCAATTTGTTTCAAATGTTTCAAAATGGTTTTATCACTCACACCGAAGCCTGCAGCTAACTCTGACATGGTTTGAGATGGATCTTTCACGATCACTTTCAATTCCTCATTGAAAACTAGGGTCTCCGGCCGTCCACGAGGTTTGTTCTGGAGGTCAAAATTTCAGAACTAGAAACTGATTCCGGAAAATTATTCCAATTGTTCTTTCCCTAAAAACCCTTCCTTAAAATTAGCTAAATTGGTCCAACCAGCCGTTCTCAAGAATCTCAAGTTACCAAGTACATACGTTCGTCCAACGTGCCAACGATAAATATTATTTTTTATTTATATAGATGTCTAGTATTAAAACAAACCAAACAATGATTCTAAAAACTGTTCTTGTCGCAAGAAATATTCATGTATTCTTATCCTTCGAAACGATGTTTTAGGTATATTTATGGTATCGTAATGTAATATTTTGTAATATTACCTATTGTTAACCTGATACAGTAAGAACATGTGATTGTTAATTTTACCTCAATAACCTGCCCGGGCTGAGTGTCGTGGGTGTAAAATTCACGTGACGATCAATAACTGATTCTTCTTACCTTTGACATTTAATTAAAACTTAAGGTGAAACCGATTCAGATTCTCCCCATACAAACTTATTTGTACTAAATATATATAACTATAAACAATTTGACAGACAAAATACGTTATTATCATATAATGTCGCTATCAACTATAGTCGCAGATAGCATAGAGCACAATACTTTTTTGAATTCTTATAGGTATGTAGGTAGTCCGTTAAAAGACATAAGTTTTTGCGGGGTTTCAAGTAAGAAGATCGTGCCATGATCGTTTCTGTATTTGACAACATATCGAATCTTGCGCCACAGTTAAGTAAAATAGGTTTAATGATCATTATTTCTTTTTAAGAATATTACAATTCACTTCGAAACACTTAGAGGAATAGTAGATCTATTCTAGTCTACCCCTATGGTCGCTTTGCACCGGCTTAGTGCTCAGAGAGACGGTTCAGAAAAGAAACAAGGGTTCGCAAGGACAAGGTTCAGTTATAATACACTCATTCAAGCTTACTCAACAAGTTATTTATTGATTAGTATTACCTTATCACTTAAGGTGATTCCTAGCCCTTAAATTAAAGAATAATATATAAAATATAGACAATCTAGGCTTACGTTTTCTATCTTTCTTGTTAGCTTGGTAGGGAAATATTGTAATATATTTTTTTCCAAAATTGTTTAAATTTTTATTATTATATTTATTTAGGGGAAAGGGTGCATAGGTTCATGTGGTATTATACAAATAAATATAAATTCCGAGATATAATTTCTATATCGGGCTTAAATTCAGAAAACGGAATTATAGATCTTTTGCTCTGTGTTGTCCAGGTTTCGGCGGCACAGCACATGGCAGTAAGTGGTGTAACTGGTGGTGGACCCGTTTCTGTCGCCGCTCAGCAGGGCATGTACGCCTCCTTCCAGCACCAGGGCAACCCGTCGCCGCAGCATCACCAAGGTCAGTACGACAAGCCTACCAAACCATCCTCCAGCCTGCTATTGCATATTTAAGTTATGTTTTGCAAACAATGCGAACCCGTCCGAATAAAGCTTTCTCGTATGGAATGCTTGAATCACACAGTGTTTTGTGCAATAAGTCTCATTCTATAATAGGCTACACAATAATAGACTGTTTATGCGCCTCTAGTACACAAATCTTATAAACTTTATTTTTCGAAGATACCACCTATCTTACGAGCCGTAAAAATGTGAATAATTATATATATCTATATATATAAAAAATTACGTGTCACGTGGTTTGTCCGCAATGGACTCTTAAACTATTGAACCAATTTTGATCAAACTTCGTAACTATCTGTTTTTTGATCCAATTTAAAAGATAAGATAGTTTTTATCTCGATCTGTTAAGTGCGGGCCGGTTTCGGGCACTTTAGGTAAAAACCAACGTTCGCAGGGTTACAGAGGGACGGCAGCGGAACAACGTTAGCCGGGACCGCTAGTATATATATATGTATATTAAAGCGTGGCCAGTGAAGTAACGTCTATAGGTAAAATTAAGATATTGCCCTATATTGAGGGGCAGCAGAATCATCTCTATGTATGTTCTGCGATTGTTAGTAGTTTAGGAGATAGATTTTTTATAATATTTGTTTCATTTACAAGTACAGTCCGCTGAAAACATTCCAATACAAATCAATACAAATAAAAGATCTGGAATACGATTGTATCAACACTTGTGCAAATTATTATAGCCTATGTATATTGCATTTGCTTGTTATGAAAGTTTAATAATTAGAATGACTTGTTGTCAAGTGCATTGACTCTAAGTTGTAGAAAAATTTCATTGTAAGTTTCAAGACGTCATTATGGTATAAATTACTCAAGAAGTATACAACAAATATATCTCATAGTATTGTATATGACATTACACACAGTAGTAATTTATAGTACATTTACATACACAACGTTAGTATTACAGGAATTAGCTTTCTGGGCTATATCGCTCTCTGAAGCCTAGTAACCGAAATTCAACCCTTATTAAAATTAACCATAATGGAGCTTTATAGATACTCTAAAAAAAACTTTTTTTATCGTAATCGGCCAAGTGTCTTATTGCACCTAATTCAATTGCGATGAGGAAATGCAGAATCTATGCAAAATAGCACTTATAGTTTGAACCATGACTCTTGGGGTTTCAAGGTCAAGTACGCAGATAACAGTCTAGTAGTCACTTATTGGTTCCTCACCTCACATGCGAATGTCAGCGTTCGCGTTTGTCATTAGAACCGGGAACCAGGATTGTCTAATTGGCAAATTTCTATAAGTAAAAAAATATGCAAAAAATTGTAATAAGAAATCATTAATAAAGATATCAACTACATTTAAAACTCTTATGTGGCGTAGTGTACATGCTCACCATATGACCTTGAAACCCCTAGATCAGTGGTATATTTATCAAAGTGTAGTACTGAGAAAATAGTTGCGTAATTTTTTCTTATGCCGTGATTTTTACTTACTGTTTAGCATTTACTCATCAACAAAGACACTAAAAATATAAAAAAATATTGTAGGTAAATTGATACTTTCGTCCTTTTTTTTTATACTTACCATTAAGGTGGTGTACTTCGCTTCGGCTTAACCACAACGCAAATCGTTTGTTTTAATTAATTTTTTCAGATTCGAATTTGGAATTATTCAAAAAGGCCTACAAAATGAGTTTTATTTAAGAAATCGGCCAGTCTTTTTTGAGTTAGGAATTTTATTCAAAATATCCCTTGACCGTAATGATGTGTGAATGAAACCTACGAAGGTTAACGTTGTTGTTATAGTGGTTTTTTAAACAAATAATAAAAAAAGGGAGTCCATACAAGATATGTTTTCGTTGTTTTTGCTCCATTGTAAAAACGGTAATAGATACGAGCTTTTAACTTAAAACCATTATAGTGTAATCTCTATAGTAAAACAGCACACTTCTAGAAACCGGTAAGTGCGAATAGGGCTTATGTATTCTGTGGTGGTAGGGAACGGAACCCTGAGTGCGCGAGTCTACCTCGCTCTTGGCTGTTTTTTTTTATTATAGCTTAAAGCCAATTCTAGATGATCAATACAAGTAATTCCAGTATCTAATCAAATACTGACGTTCAATGGCGCCACATCAACAATTTTATGAATAGAATTATGATCCTTGGCGTCAACATAATACAGGGCGTTTCGATCATAATGATTATGACCTAGGTACATTGCTCGTTAGTTTATATACTATTATGGTTAAAAACGTTTTGCAAACTAGCAATGTTGAACATAATCATCTAAAAACCGTAGACTATGTGATTTCAATTAATTAAAATATTAAAATGTTACCTACTCATATTTTTGCTGTTACATGTCTGTTATTGCGTTTTTGCAAATTTTATTGCATTTAAAGAATAAAAAATTTTATATATAATATTTTTATGTTTTGCCTTGTGTGTAGGCTAATAAATTTATTTAAATCTATTGTATTAAGAGGTAAAAAAATTTAAAAATTGGCACTTATTGTTCGTAAACCTGTGCTAATTTTAATATGTAAAATACATTAGTTTGAAATGAATTTAGTTAAATTAGAAAATATAATTATCCCGCGCATAACCTCACATTTTCGGGCTAAAAAATTAATAGAAACATGTCGATACAATATAAAAATATCTCTAGAAAAAAAGTTATTTCGATATTAAAATACTTAACAGAAATGGAATGAAATTAACTATTAATAACTATTTGCTTGTAATTATAATGACTTCTAGTTTATTTAACTTCCTTTTCTATCTAAACTCATGCCCTTAATAAATTACAATAAAATCATATGAAGTGAAATTGCGTCGATTAAATCGCAGTGATGAAATTTGAGTAATATGGCGATATGATAATGAAGCAAAAGTTGCGTTCATTTCCATGTCCAATAAGAATACAATTAGCACTTAATTTTATTAAAGAGTCTTATGTATTGCGGCTTTAGTAATCTCAATCGGTTTTATTACTAGAAAGTCTTTAAAAAGTATACATATTTATTGATTTAAGGTGCTATGTAATTACTTCGTTGAATATTTTACTAGTAGATCACGCGCCGCCTTTTTAATGATAGGTCGCTCGCCATCGGCAGGGAATTCATCCTCACACCTTAGAACCTAAATGGTCACGTACAGTGCGGTTTGACAAGAACTTCCTCCCTCCTCCTTCTTTCCTGCCAAGGTTTTCTCTAGGGTCTTCAATTTGGGGTTCTTCAAGAAAGTAGTGATAAGATTTTTAAAGGTTTGGTAGCTCACGAGTACCTTATGAGGTGTTGCAAGCGTCTATCGGCTGCGGTGACCGCTACTCATCTGGCGGACTTTGTCACTTTATTGGTATGATAAAAAAAAAACACGCTTGCAAACTAAACAATCAAGTTATCAAAAATGTATGTTATAGCTTTGCGTACTGCGCTCACCAACAAATAAAGTTTTGGAATCAAAGAAGCCAAAATCGTTTTACCCTAAATTTTTTTTTTCAAAAGGTAGCTTTAATGATATTTTTTTAACCCAAGCCGAATAACATTACATTGAAGACATATCATGTAATTTCTGGACCTTAGTAATAGTATTAATTGGTTCTCAAAAAAATGAGCCATATTTTTTTAATAGCGTATGATGGGATATTATAATTGAGAGGTAACGGATCCATAAAATAGACTAATGTGGCAATTGGCGAACTTTCTTTGTAAATATACATATATGCACTGAACCCTCCGCTTACCAGTGCAGCTCTTTCGAACCAATATATTGAACTTTATGTATAGCTATTATTATCATATCCTGTGGAACCGGCTACCAAGACCCATTTTTTATACATTTAGACTTTAAACAACCCGTTTAAATCATCACTTTAATTATAAATCGGCAAAAAACTTAGTTGTTAATCTTATTTTTTTCAACTTTACATTAATAATAATACAATGAAACTATGTATTTGACTTACTAATAGTACAATGACTTTCGCTACTCCTTCAATACCAAAACACGTCGCTGTGTTTAGTTTGTTGTTATTCAAGCGAAATGCTAAACGGATGATTCAATTCCGGCCGAGCCAATACTGAGCTAAGACAACGAATTCCATACCTATTTAGCATCCCGACATTGCTTACACAGTATCTGGACTGTTTATATAAGTTGGCCGGTTACTTTTTGTTAATGCAATTTCATTCTTGAATGATAAGACCTTAAGGGGACGATAGACGCTAACCTTGCTTGAGTATAAGCGAATACCATTTAAAGCGTATTTTAGTAGTATTTTTTGTTACTTACGTGTAGTGCGTCCCATCTTTGGCTGTTTGTTTTATGTTTTTTCTTGTCCTTCGGGATTCAAACTCTCCATACTAAATTTCACCTAAATCGGTTTAGCGGTTAATGCGTGGAGATGTAACAGAAACCCAGAAGAGACAGAGTTACTTTCGCAATTATAATATAAGTATGATATACAAATAGGCTCACACATTTTACCTTGTTTGATTTGCAGGAACAACGATAGCTTGTGCGTGTAGTTTAGGGTGCAGCTAGTTATAAAACTCGAACTATTTTTTTTTTTATTCAAATAAGGTTAAAAACCTTATTTTAAGGTTAAAAAACTTTTTAATCATCATTAAAAGTTATGAAATACTATATTTTTTTTTATTAATATTACTATACTATTAAGGGGAAAAGGCAGTAGATTGTTTTTTATTCAAAATTGATTCGCCATAATCTTCGAAGTGAATTACACTTTTTAATTTAATTTTAAAAAAAAGAACAATAAATGTAGTGTTCGTGGTTTATGGTTTCATGAGATTCTAATAAGTCATTATTTTTTTCATATTTATAATAAGTTGCATACAAGAAATTCCGGCTCATTTGCAAAAATAATGGCTTAATAGAATCTCATGAAACCAAAAACTAAAGTAAAATTTAGGTAATATCGGAGATTATGGCAAAATTCATTTTGTATGATAATAATCTACGGCGTTTATCCTTAACATTAATATAGTAGTACGGGAACCTTCAATTGCCAGAACCAGATTTACGTAACAGACAATCTGTCACAAACGTGATAATGATAACACTAGTAAGTAAATTGAAACAATGATGCATTTTAATAGGTAGTCCCCAGTTACTTTCAACTGTATAATTGTTTATGTAATATCCCGCATTCAGTAAAAACAGTCCGTGTTGATTTTGTTTCATCATCATAACATAACACGTACTGGTTGAAACAATTCAAGTAGATACGTACGTACGTATCTCGTGCTATACCTATGTATACGTGTTCATAAGTTACTGTTTGTTGTATGAAGGTACGTACGTATGTGGTCTCTCAAATACCGGCTTTACGTAGTTGTGTTTAGCGAGCGATATCATACTGCAAGTGCTGAGATGCTATGCAGTGTGCGTATTTGTTTGCGATTGGGGTCCCTTTGAAAGCGATTAGCGAATTGAAAAGAGTTTTTGTTTCTTTGTTATTTTGTTTCTGTAAAGCTGTCATGAATTCGCCATCGTATTCGCATGCATACTCAAATATTCTTAAATGTTAAGGCATGTTGCTCTAAATTATTTTACCATTGAAAACTACCAGATATATTCGTTGATATTTATATAGTATAGAATAGCCCTTATCGCGAAGCTAAAGCGGAAGTTATCTTTATTGTGTTATAGTAGGTAGATAGTTCCGATGCTAAAGTAACTCTGTCTGTGTCTGCCTGTTACCTCTTCACGCTTAAACCGCTTTACTTGAAACGTCAAGTGTGAGTCGGTTTTTTTCTATAATTGAGGACTTGCCTCAGTTAAAATCCTACACCGATAACTGAATTTAGGGCGGGGTACCCTTGGCAAAAGCTAGTATAAGTAAATATTATAAATGTGAAAGTAACTCTGTCTGTCTATAACTTCTTCACGATTAAACCGCTGAACCGATTAAGATTTAATTTGGCATGGAGAGAGCTTAATTCCCGGGGAAGGATATTGACTTCTTGAAAACATCAAGTGTAAATCCTACTTCTTATTGTGATATCCTCATTTTAGTGTGATATCCTACACTAATCTTTTTCGAATTTAGGGCGGGTGGAACCACGGGCAAAAGCTAGTACATTATAAAATTGTGTTATGAATTTACTTTTTTTTTTTTTGTTTCTTTGTACATTTGATAGTAACTTATATCGTTATCGTTCTACTTGTTAAGTAATTTGTCTATTGATGGACTTCGGCTAGTTAGCTGAGTTTTTTGGTGACTTAGTCAAAGGATAAGTTGTTTTTTCAAATTCTATAGAAAGGTACATTTATTTTTATGGAAACCAAAACTTTAACCCTAAATATAAGGTTGTAAAACACAAATAGTGGACATACGTCGACTTAGTGCAAAAAGTAATTTTAATACAAACACACAGATATTTTTTTGTGTATTATTTATAAACGTGAATTAGTTCATGTTGTGTCTTGGCAATAATCTAATTTTTATTTAATTTTTTTACAAACCACTTTAGTTCTACGTGACAAAGTACCTACTATTTATTACTTGTTTTGTAGTGGCAGGTGCTATTATGAATAATATTATTGACATAAACTTAGACGATTCCCAGTTTGTAGGAGTCAAGTTGTTGTTGCTTGCTTTTTTTACGCAGAGAGTATTTCAACACGCTAAACGCTTTAAGCGGGACACAGCCCTATGTGGAATTATGGGAGAGGGGAAGGCGGCGCCTCAAGTTGACGGTCTGCGAGAACGCGCCAACTTGCATGCCTCGGGGATGACATAGTTTGACGCTTTGCCCTGCACTGTTGCAAATCGTTTCACTTTACGGCTTTCTATTTGTTTGTGTTGACTCACGAGTACCTACAACATACTTCGCCGTACCTTTATTTAATTGGTAGCAAGTTCTAAACCTAATCAGTTAAACGAGTTACATCTGCGTAATTTTTTTATTTAGTTGTTATATATAAAATTGTAATTTAAATTAATATTACGTTCTAAATATTTATTATCATCTAAAGAACATTTCAAATCAAGTTATAATTTACTAAGCAAAAATTAATTTAATGAGTTTTTTTAGTAGGTACTAATATACCTAACAGTTCCTTTATTTAATTAGTGTAGCATAAATATAAGCATAATGAAATATGTTATTGAAATTCCTTTTAAATTCGATATTTTTTTCTTATGGCAAAATATCCAAATAATCCACTTGTATAAGTTCTATAGTTTTTCAAAGTAGTTTCTTCTGTTATTTTTAGTTTTTACCCGTCTGATCCATAAGGAGGGTAATGTTTTTCACGCGTATTAGTGTATGTGGGTATGTCCGTTCCATTGTGACCTCCAGTAGCTTAAGCGGGTAAAATGAGTCCCGTTTGCTTACAGTTAAATATTTGGTATCTTTTAGGTGCATTATTTTTTTTTTAGTTTCTTATGTTTTTAGAGTCGGGTTTTTTATTTATTTCATTATTTTATGTATGTAATGTTATTGGTAGATATTTATTAGAAATTTTGAGTAACATGCATAATTTAGATATTAAGAGACCGATATAGGCCAGAAAGCTAATTTCTGTAATACCAATGATATGCATGTAAAAGTCTTATATTTTTTTAATTATTAAAACCGTAATTACGCCTTGAAACGTATTATTTTTCGTATGGAATTTAACGTTTTTATTTGCACTAGTTTATAACGAATTTAACTTACCTCCATAACAACCAAATGACACGCTGTAAAAATTTGCACAAGTGTTGGAACTATAGTCACGTCCAGATTTTTTGTAGAATTAAATACAATAATAAATTAAAATCATTCAGTAAGGTAATGCTCTAGACAAAAGCAGTTTTTTTTAATTCTTCAGATGTTATAGTTGTGCTACAGAATTTGCATAAGAACTGCGCATTTACGCGATCTCGAGAACACCTTATTAACATAAATAAAAGATTGTATATAAATGATACCTTAAGGTAGGACTGATCAGCAGTAATTATACTACGTGTAACATAAGTGCGAAATAATGATTCAGGAGATAATTCTGCTCCTTACACTGAACAACTTTCTACAAGGAACATGGGTCGAAATCTAAAAAAAAATTAACCTTTCATACTAAGTTCGATCAGCTGATCGGCACTTTGTATGCGATTTTTTTTTTTTGGAATTTTGACCCATGTTCCTTGGGGAAAATTGTTCAGTGTAAGGAGCAGAATTATCTCCTTTATGTTACACGTAGTAGACACAAAAGTAAGTAGGTATTAGTTTAAGTGCCACTTAGTTTCCGTGTTTCGTGGCTACCTTTTCAAAAAAGGCTAAAATGTCAGATTGAAAAAAAAAATGTGTCGAAAGTTGAATGATCAAATTTCTGAATAAAATCATACTAATTATTGCACAGTATCTGTAGTTTTTGTGGAACTCGTTCTCCGTTTAAGGTCAACGATAGTTTAATGATTGCATAAATAGAACTTGACACCAAGCCCCGGTTCGAAAAATTTCTGAGCTATGTATGGTTTTCAGAATGAGAGCATTGGGAAGTATATGTGTCATCGTGATCCTATATGACATAATAAGGTGTAAATTGATATGGGAGGGTTGTGAAGTTAAAGAGAAGTTTTATAAAAGAATGTTATCCATGTGAGCATGAATGAAAATGCACGAATCAAATGTATGAGGCAAAAGTAAATGGAAGAACGTATCTCGATCAAATGGAGAATGTTCCTAAAAAATCTTTAAATGGGGGAAGAGTTCCTGAAACCAACAAACGAGAATGACAGCATTGATAGGATGAGTTGATGCAAAAGAACTGTGAGTACCAGGATTGTAGGAAGAGGAAGTCTGTGGTCTCTTCCTACCCTTGCGAAAAGCAGTCGTGTATGTATGTGACCTATATGAATCATTATCGCACTATGTATAAATATGTATACAAAGTGGTCTCAAGTAAACTTGTGCCAAATGAAAATTGAAATGATTGTTTTTATTTATTTTTTATACTTTAATATGTACTTTATGTTTCTTTTATCTCAAAACTCTTAACCCAACTTCCAGTATTTTTAATCAATAATGTTATTTACTAAAGTGTTAAATCTACCCCAATTGATATTTATCTGATTACAATGGTCTTTTTGCTGAGATTTTCAGAAAAAACACAAGTGTTACATCTACATTGTAGACTGTACAACCGTTAAAAACAGGTTATTCATTTTTGCACAGCATTAAAATCTAGACGGGCTAAAGCCCTTGACATGAGCGTGCGTACCTATGTTATAAAAATAAACTTTATTTGAAGTTTGCCCTTGTTCACCAAACAGCAACCTTCACACGGATTTGCCTGTCGCGACTATTCTGCACAAAGATTAGAAAGGTCAAGGTTGGCCAATGATGAGAATAGTGTCTAACTACGCGCTTTGATATTAGGTATGTTAATCTTTGTCTACGTTACATGTGTGATACATTCTTTGCGTTATTTTATGAGACCACTTTAAGGTGGGTCTAGATAACTGGTTACTAAATTCTTGGTCAGCTTTAGTCACTTGGTAATTTAAATTGTAATTTTTTGTTATAGGTCGTTTCTACTAAGAAAATTCTATGTTATACCGAACTTTGCTTTTTCTATCTAACTGCATTCATTAGACGCGCGTAAATTCTGTTAAGCGGGTGGAAATAATAAAAACGGTAATTATTATTATAATATTTCTAAGTATAGTACATTTTTATTCCAAAGGTATTCAGTGGGTAGTCTTTTCTTTTACCATCTTGAGTTTGGTATCACTCTGCCCAATTTGAATGATATTTTGTAATGTGCAATAGATAACTGTGCTGACTTAGTCTTTTTGTTAACACAATATGGAGGGTTCAGGTGTGAATTCACACCATTCTATACTTACTTACACAATGTTGAGCACTTTTAGACTTCGTCACATCACGATTTCATTCATTTCCATTTTGCGCAGTGTGCATGCGTTGTTTTATGTATGACGTCATCGATTCGGTGTCAACGGAAAACGTGACACATGCTGTAACCATGCCTATGTATACTAAAGAGAATAATTGTATTATATTCTCTATGTCAAAATTATCTGAATAACATGGTCTAAGTATAGAATGAAGATGAGTGGTAACCCACTTACCTACTTACACAGGTTTCTTTGCATTGAAAGTAAAATCTTATGTTAAAGTTTTCTTTTGCTATGATACACTCATTTACTGTTTCTATCTAGACAATTTATTTTTTTATCTGTCATTTTTATCCATGTAGGTATCTTTTGGGTGTATTTATGTATTCTGTGTAAATTTTTTCTTTTTCTTATGTGTATCAAACTTGTGCATCCTATTGTTTTCTTACCAAGATTTTTTTTTAAATAGTTAAGGTTATATGGTAGAAGTCCTTATCTGGCGATAAGAACGACTATTGTACATTACCCTTTACATTATATCTGGGAATACTTATCGATCAAACACTTGGGGTCCGCAAATAAAAGAAGAAAATATTTGCTACAGCTAAATTTTTCAGCAGGTTGCGCAACTTCCAACCAATTCCCACTAAAATTGCTCTTGCAAAATCTCTTCTTCTGCCTATTTTCGATTATGCTGATGCTAGTTACTTTGATCTTAACAAGGAGCAGTTTAACAAACTTGAGCGACTTCAGAACATCTGCATTAGATTCATATTTGGTCTACGTAAGTACGACCATATTTCCGAATTTAGATAAAAGCTCAAGGAGCTCCCAATTCGACTTTGCCGGGATACTGATTTTCTCTTTCTTCTGTTTGACGTCCTGTTCAATCCAAAAACACCAGCACACTTAAAGAAACGTTTTAATTTTATCAGATTTTAGTGATATTTTTTGTGAACGTTCGAGTGCATCCCTGCAAGGTTTGAATTAAGGCAGAAAATCGCCACTTCAATGGGATTTGTTTTGATGTCCATTACCAATACCATTGCCTCGCGCATAGTATTGAATAGTAGACAACATTATTGCACGCAGTAATAGAAATGTTATGGACTTAAAAACTATTAGCATAGAAGTAAGGCAATCGCCTAGCCGGTGACAGAGTGATTCGTCAGGGTGGCGGGATTTGTGCGGGGTAATCAGTTTGACATTTCCCATTTATTAAAATCAAACAATTTCTACAGATTACTACGTGGCTTAACGGGGTGATTTGAGGCGACGTCTTATCGGGATAATTTCAACGCGTTTTTATATGTTTATTTTTCTTGTATGAAAAAATAATTACGCTAAGGACCAAAAATATATTTACCAGATAAACTCTAATCTTTATTCTTGATACTCTCACTGTTACGAACACGCACAGCGGCGACGGGCGTAGGCTAGCTTCCTCGGTTGCTAAAACGAAGCTACGAAAACGAAGCGCCGTAGAAATTAGACAACCGTACGGTAGCTAGCTAATAGACTAGGCCACTGACGTGTTTATAGTGGACTGTATGTTGTGGCGACCGTATTGCGGGCCGGACGGGTGAAGCCGGGTGAAGTCGGGTGAGGCCCTGTGTGAACCGCTGACCACGAAGATTTCTTGAGCGCAAAATAAAATAGCCGAATTGAAGCGAAGTATTCTTATGAAGAATTTATTTACACTTTACACAAGCACTTATTTTACGCTTAATTTCTAGCAGAGTTTCTTCCTTTTTTCTAGCAGCGTTTCTTTCTTGAACCTTCACTCTACAATTGAGCACTTATTTTCTTGCAGAGTTTCTTTCTTGATTATTGGTTCTTCCTTTCTTGATTTCTTGCTGCGAACTGCGACGATGACATTTTTTTTTTTTCTGAACTCTCCCATATAGCGCCCAACGCTCAAGGGCTCCCCGCGGGGGAAGCCTCGGCTTGGGTTGTCGCTCTCGGGGGTGTCGCTTCGACCGGCCTGAGTCTCGAACCCGAAGGTGAGTCACCGCCAGGAGGGGAGTTCCCCGTTACGCGGGTACGGTTGCGATTGAGTGGGGGCGAGAAGCGCCCCGGCACTCTTTGATACCTCGTGTATCCTTGTGGGCGCCGACGAACATTATGATTATGATAGGGAGGACATTTTCCAATATTTTAATTGGACGCTGTAAGAGAAAGGGAGAAAAGAAATGCCCTTGCTGAGTTTCTTGCCGGTTCTTCTCAGTACAAGGTCTCTCGCCCTGTAGACTTACGAACCGATGGCGTAGTGACATTCATAAGTGCTCAATTATTGTAGCCTAAACTGAATAAATTAAATTGAATTTGAACCCGGGGACGTCGGCGTCGTGTTTGGAGGGAGGCCCTATTCGGGGAGGTCGTAGAGACTAATCTTGCTATAAATTCACAAATTTTACACTGATAGATTTTAATTAAATTTTAACTATCGATATTTCTTTACGTTATACAATTATTTATTAAGAATTTACTTGCAATTACAATTTATACTACTTATTTTTAGCTCGACTCTGCTTGAGTACATAACATATCTTACATATAAAAACACTACATGTTATTTATGTTATAAATTTTGCCTAAACTACTATATCTTTTATTTTTTGACAATCCTACATATTAAATCCTGACTGACATTACCTATAGTTACTTAGTTTACACGAGATATTATTTACGATCCTAAAATACGTGCGCTTCCTTAAGTTATTTCTACGTAATTCCTTATATATTTTACTATTTACTTAACCTTCTTACTTGAAATGTACATAGTTGAGCAAACCTTACATACTCTATCTTACATTGCAACGACATACTTCTAACCTAGTTGTTGTGACTTTATTTTTCGTCACTTACAACGTTACTACTTATAGTATATTTATTTATCATATAACTTACAAACCTTACAAATTACTAACAAATTATTTTACGTATCGTTTTAGCGTTACCCTTTTGTGTCATACGACTTTATTTAATAAAAAATCCTTATTTTAACTTTTTTACATTTTTGTCCTTATACGCTAAATCTATTTATGTATTTCGTGTGGTCCGTCGCTAACACTCACTCACTCATTTAAGTTCAGGCACTAATATCCTAATAGTCTATATATGTACATATATTTACTTATATTTATTAACTTCATTGTATGATGTATATATACTTCTTAATGACTGTATCGACTTTATTATTTTCTCTAAGCAAAGGTTATCTGGGATCGCTTTAAAGTGATAAGACCGGCATTAGTTTTCTCTGTTTGAAGATATATTTTTTGTAAAATTATTATGTTGATGCAGAAAGTGTATTAATATTATCTTTAGTACTTACCTATAATTTTTTAAGTAGTTTAATAAAGGATATTGTCTTGTCTAGTTAAGGTATGTCCTTTTGTTTAAGAAATAGATGTTAGCTTGTCTATATGGATCGTTATGTTGCAAAAATTATCGTACTTATTTATTTTTTTCCACACACTTGCTCGTGAAGTGACTCTAACTGGCCGTTAGGTTTATAATGTGGGTTAAAGACCTTAAAGACGAGTGTTTTTTACTTAACACTTTTGCTAAATTCTGAGCATGTTTTTTAGTCCAAAATCTATTTTTCCCTCGCAAGTATTGCTAAGGCAAACTCAGCTCACTTGTGTCATGACATATGTAGTATTTGGTCTAAAATCTAATTAGTGACGTTTTTAAATACAGGTTGACATTATGTATCTAGCTGACGATGATTTGCATTTCAGGCAGCGGATGCGAGTCCTACTCGGTGTCGCAGTCTCAGAGTATCAATTTCTCGGGCGGCATGCGCGCGCGGCCCGCACCCACCGGAGCCGTGCCGCAAACTGCAGTGCCGAGACAACCCCTAGGTACGTACACCATAAGAAGGATAATATATGCCATCTTCCATTCCATTACATGTCAAAAAGACATAAATTTGTACACCAGCTAAACACATTTTAGCACATAACTACATATAATTGGATTATTCACAATAAGCGCAGAATGTACATTATGCGGTCTAACAAAACGCGACTTGTTATATGTAAGTTCCATTAGAGCATATGTGTGCATGGCCTGCTTGCTTACCAGGGTATCTACGTGTATCGTTTTACCTATAACGTTGCCGACGATTTTATGCGGCATCTTTATGTTCATCTAATAGACAACACTTTATCTTTTACTTTCATATTTGCTAGAATCTGTACTGATTTTTGACTATACCTGAAGCCATTGGCTCGACAGACCGGGTAGTTATACTAACCAAAAAAGCTGGATTTTCAATGAAAACAGGTAAAATTCCTAATTATAAATTGATATTTTAGACCGATGGTGCTATCATCTTCATTAAGATTTGGCCTTGAATTTTAATTTAGAACTAAAAATATTTAACAATGTAACGAAATATCTGCCTACACACGATGGACTATGGATATTAAAATTCTGAATAAAAAAATAATAGTTTTTTTTTGTGTTATCAGCTTCGAATTAAAATATAGAATGTTTTTAGCTTTAGCTTTGAATTTCACGTTATGAAGGAATAGAATAAAATCGACCAAATCGCCGGCAGACCATTTAAGAAAATAATTCTGCACCTGAGGTCGGTGCGTGCGCCACGCTCATTTTTTTTTTTTGCTTATTATAGAAAATTCAAGGAATGAAGGAATGTGGTTTCGCTTTTCATTAATCCCTTTGAGTGAAATTAGGCCCACACATAAGCGTATTGTTCGCCTCACCCTCAGTAATAAAAGATGCAAGCGAAATCAATATTAAAGGTGGTTCAGCAAGGTTTTTGTCGATTGTAATAGACATTATTTATTATATACGATTGTCATACATACTTACTCTTACGTATGATACAAGAAAACGTAACTTTTTTTTACAGGTGTTGCAGCAGCAGGCATCTCACGAGAGCAACAAGCTAAGATGCTTCAGCAACAGCAGCAGCATATGTTGCGCGCTCAAGCGATGCGACCTCCGCCTCCGGAGTACAAAGCGCGGTTCGCGACGCGGCCACCCATCCATCCGCAAGCCAGGCACTATCCACCGGACTGGCGACACGTGATGATGCAGCCATCAGCCAGGCAGCAGTTCACTCACCACCATCAAGGTTAATTTATTAAAATTGCAAGGTTTAATTTTATGTTTAAAAAATTTCATATAGCTATGATAGCGTCCGGAAAGTCTCCTTACAGAGGTTGTGGATAATTTCATGGTATTTTAAACTGGGCCGATAATCTGGGAAGGTAGCATGCTTGAAATATAATATCCATATCTACTAATATTATTATAATTGCGAAGTTGAATTTGTTTGTTTGTTCTTTCTTTAGGTCAGATTTTGGCACAGGGAAAGTTGAAAATATGGAGAAGGACAGGCTACTTTTTATACTAGAAAATTTTGAGGTCCCCGCAGGAATAACTTTAAAAAAAAAACTATACATGACGAACTATAGCTACAGGTTTCTATAGCCAACTTTCTGACTATAATCTAGAAGTCGTCGTAATAATCATACTAAACATATAGGTAGTAAACTGCTTATTGTAATATTCGTCTTATTGTTGCAGGATTCGCAATGGGAGGCATGACCGGTGGAATGTCGCAGCAGCAGCAGCAACAGATGCAAATGCAACAAGCGCGGTTGCAGCAACACCAACTTCTTCAGCAACACCAACAGCAAAGGTACACTTTATCACTGTCTACACCCAGACCATGAACCCTTTACAATGCGTTCAAAAACTGAAGGCATTACCTAAAGCAGTCCCATATACTTACTTAACTGATATTTTAATTGCACCCGTGCATAACAATGTAGGTACTAAATTTGAGTATGCAACACAAAAATGTTTTATAATAAATATTTATAGTACAGTCAAATTAGATACATTTTATGTATACAGAAAGATTAGAAAGTTAACGCAGTAATAATAAATACATGACTTTATTTAGACTGGTTAACAACCATACTCGTAATGACTCATTTCATTTCAGCTGATTAAAAATCATTAAAGAAATTTCTTGACTCGTTTGTTAACTCATAAAATACATTTCCGTATGTATATATTAACGGCTTTAATCCCAAGTGGCTAAAAATACAGCCACGTCATAATGTGGGGCACAGCCTCTTTTTATCAACCATTTTAGTCCTGTGTGACAAGTAGTGAGCCTATCACCGCAACACTGCTGCCAATTTAGTATAATTGGATTAAGGTTAATCATTGTACTGATAGCAGTCGGATTTTAAAAAATTTTTTTGTACTTAGTAGCCAAATTCTTGTGAAAGGTTTTAGGCTATTTTATTAAAACTCTTAAAAGCTGAGCAAAAGGGTAGCAGCAAAGGGAAAGGGCAGAACAAATTCTGCCAGATGAGCTAGTTTGTCATAAATCACTAGCTTTAGAGACAGGAAAATATTCATCCTTTGCCAGTTCTAGACAAACTAAAGTAAGTAATAATCCTCAATTTATTTACAGGACATCAAGCCAACAGTCGCAGCTACCCCACCTCATCATGCAACAGAATCAAATGATGAACGTACAAGGACAGGTATGTTAAATGTAACATTGCCCTTAATCTTTATCTCAATATTTTGTAGTTAAAGATATTTAACCTAAAATAAAATCAATCATAGATTTATTTACATTTAATTTAATTTAATTATATCTTATTTAAATATTTATATTGAGCATTGATAACGACAATAGTAGTCGAAATATATGCTTTTAATTGAAGATTATTTTGTTTATATTTTATTTATAGTTATAGTGTACGCCAGATATTTAACCTGTAACAATGAGAAATTTCGCTACTCATATATCATCTTTATAAGCAATAAGCGCTAAAGGCACTCTACATGTATGAAATGCTAATGGGTTTTGTTTAAATAACCAGAGTTCTAATGAGAATCATAATGTCCCTCTCCGTTTCTTCATCTACCTTCATGCCCAATTTTAGCTTAATGGGATGCTTTGTTGCGACGCGAAGTAAGAACAAAATCACTTTCGCAATAATAATATTAGTATGGATTTTCACTGCGATTTTTAATTTTCCAAATATAGAATCCTCTTTTTTTTGTATTTTTTTTTTTTGCGCAACAATTTGTAAGTATGTATAATGTTTTTCCTATTATTTTCAGCTTTCGAATGTTCACATGAGTCAGTCTCAGAGCATGTCTATGCAGCAAGGTGGCATGGGAATGGGCGGTGCTCACCAAGGCAGCCCAATGAGCAACGGGATGGGCCAAGCTGGACCCATGCACGCTCAAAATAACCCCATGCAGACCTCAATGATGGCCCAAAATGGCCCTATGCAGGGACAGAACAATTCTGTCCATCCCTTCTCCATTCACGGCTCTCCATTTACGGGACAGACGGCAGATTTTAACCTTGACTTCCTAGACAACATGCCTTCCACAGATGCAAGTAACCTCACTGCACAAGAACTCTTAAACTCTTTAGATAATTCCTTTTTGAATGATATTCTTTAAGCTTAATACTTAGGAGTTTGAAAGATATAGTTGTTAGACTAATTGACACATTTTTAAGTCAATTAGATGTGTTCTGTACAGTAGGATACAGTAAGACACAGTAAATGTCTTCAAAATACAATACTGATGCGGTTTTGATGCAGGATTATTTAAATATTTTAAAGTTTAGTAGATATTAAATTATGACTTTTTTTTTGTTCTTTTTCTTGGCCTTTATTGAACATTCAGAGACATCAGTCAAATTTAAATAATCCTGCTATAAATAAAGCATGACCAATATAAAGCAATTAGTGACCAAAGTTTAACGCAAAAGTAGTAAGAGATATGGCATACAGTTTTACATGCCATGTTAAAAATGATACAATTATGACATAACTTAAAGGAATATGCATAATAGTTGATATATGCTGATCTTCCCATTTTTATCATGTTTTATAAGAATATTTATTGTGAAATATCCATTTTTGGTAGTTAGTATTTATGGTTGTTGATAGTTCTTTTGTAAATAATTTATTGTAAGGTGTTCGTAATATAAGTGAAAACTACCAATAGTATGTACCACAGGATGAGGGCTGCTTATCAATCCGTATGTAATTACTTTGTAAAAAGGTAAGTCATGCCAAGCGTGTCGAACTTTTACCAAGTATTTAATGTAAGTAAAAAAAAAATACTTACAAAATTGTTATTGTTTGAAGAATTGTGCTTTTGACTAGTTTTTGTTTAGGTAACGGCTATTTAGATAAAAATTCTTAATAAATTGACGCAACAGATCAACAGTTTCATGACCGTGGGCAGGGTGGTAGGTTTGGGGGTTAAAATCCTTAAGAAGGTCAAAAATCTTTTACTTTTATTAAACAAAAATATTTAATCCGGGGTTCGAACACTCCTGAAAATGTTAATTCCCAAAGTTTTTTCCAAATACTTGAGACATGAGAAATATACGACAGCAGCCGATTAGGGGTTCAATAATTAAAGGCAGAATGTAGATGGTGTTTGTACCCCTGAATATAAATTACTTGAACTATCTACTTCAATAATTATGTGGGGTTACTTAAGGAAAAATCCTAACCTAATCATATTTTATATCAATAAGAATATTAAGCCTTTCGATTAGGGGACTGACAAAAGAAAACAATCCCATAATATTCAATAAACATAGTAAGATTAATTCCATGCATTTATTAACCTTTTGACAGCTCGAGTACTAATCAATTAGTCGTAATGCGTTACCGATTCGATTTCTTATACCAATCAACTTAATTAATGAAGAAGGTTTAATCGATTTCATACATTGACATTTTATTTCTACTCATCGTTTTGTTTTAATTTAAAAACACGTTTATCGATTTTGAGTAATAAGTACATATAGACAGTTCATATCAGAAGAAAAATCTCCATACAGTGGAGTAAATGAATTTACGTTTTTTATAAATGTGGAGAATACATTTCATTAATCTATATTATAGCTCAAATTAAATAAAATTAAAAAATCTTTTGACAAAACGTAAAAAAGGAGTATGAGACATTTCGTTAAAATTTTTAAAAATTTGTTATAAATAATGTATGCATAATCGATAAATATTGGAGCTGAAGAGCACGTCGCTCCACTATTGTAAAAAAATAGGCATCCATGAATGAGTGATTTTTTTGTAGGCGTGCTTATGTCAGAAGTAAAATAAATAGTTGAAATACGTATAAATTTTCAAACAGGGAACAATCCAAACAAAAAAAAAAAGAAAACAATCCCATATCCAATCGTGTAGCAATCTTAAAAAATATCGCATAAATGCCAAATACACTCAGTGATGTGTAATGTGTAATCTTAATTATACTTATTTTGTGACTTAAAGATATGTTATTTGATGCCAAATTTATAGCAGGATTGAAATGTGTGTCGAGAGTAACCTTGCAGGTCTAATCACGACTTGTGCTATGTAAAAACCATTTCTAAAGATATTATTAAAATCAACTTTTGAAACTCGACCGCGATTCATACGCCGTTATTATACTAATTAAAAATGTGTACAGATCGCGTCTCATAAAAACAATAAAGAGCTATTATTTTGCATGCTCTTTAGGCGTAAGTTATGGGTAGCCCCTTATAAAGCAATTTTGGTGTAACTTTAAAAAGTGTATTTGTTATTAAATTGCCACAGTAAGTTAAATATTTATTTTAGATATTATCTTAGGAAATTAGGAATTATAGCACAAAAGACCGTTAGGTATATTTTATTTTTCAGGAATTAAAGAAAAGATATAATTTTCATAATATATAATTTCGAATTTATGACATATTGTATTTTGTCCCTTAACTTTCACGGCCGGCAAGCTAATAGTCTTCGATTTATATGATCTTTTTGACTCCAAAGAAGCTATAGCTCAGAAGATTATTAGTAGAGTTGGTCTATCCGCCTGGTAACGTACCAATATATTTTAAATTATAGTTCAAATGTAAATTTTTATATAATTTAAATATATATAGTCAATAAGATCATTCCTGTACCTAAGATATGTAGTAGTTATACTGTGATGTTGGTCTCAATGGTCAATAGTTAATATTATAGTATCAATTATTAACTATAAAATAGATTTATTGTTATATTGTTAAGGATCTCATGTGTATTATAGAAATGATTCTGGAATTAAGAAGTTACATCCTTTTGATGATTTTTTTAAATGGCTGCAGCAATATTGTTAATGTGTTTTCAGTTGATTTAAAATATAAAATTTGTTTTGTGGAAATACAAAATTGAAAGATATTCCAAAAAATTATAGCCCTTGATTAGTCGCATTAGCACAAATAGTCGCATGGGTGACCCCAAACAAAATAATAATATGATAAAATAAGAAATTAATAAATTTAATTTATTATGAAAGATATCAAAATAGTGTATTATAAACAAGTTTACAAATAAATAAATATACTAAAAAAAAAAAAAAATTAAATCTGGTAGCGACTAATTTGCGTTCCCTGCGGGAAGTTAGGAAGCTCGAAGGAGTGCTGGCGCATTCCGGACACTCGTAACACATATTTTTTTCAATTTAAAATTGTTTTGACTTATGCGCCTAATTAAGGGTTAATAAATAGTAATTAAAAATTGTCTTTGCAAACTGAAATGGAAGACTACTTTTGTGATTTATCAAATTAAAAAAAGTCTATGAAAATTCAAATAGTTGTTGGTCTTGTGCAGCCTGCCAACGATACGATTTAGGTTATATTTTCTTTTTCTTGAAGTAATTTTTTTTTATGGTATAAATAATTTACTGAATTCACGGTTTTTCCGACATTAAATCTGCCACATGGGCTGCATAGACCTACCCTAAGGCTGTGTTTTTATAACCGTTAGTTGGGCGTGTGCGTTCCTGCTGGACTCATGCGGGTGAAATGTTAGAGAAACGCTGGTGAAAACACGGCCTTAGTGTTGGGTTTATTTACAAACAGAAGAATATTCAGATATTATAATAAACTTAACAGTTCAGTACATAGGTTCATCTTACATATTATTTCTGAGTTTAAATTAATAGCAGTTAATTGGCCGCTTTTATAACTTCCTCCTGTCACGATATTACCGTGGATGCTCGTATAAAATGTATGCAAGTGTGATCATTCTATAACGTTATCGTGGACTATGAATTTAAAATCGCTACATATTTTCATACATTTTACTTCCCTATGTTGTGATGCCGTCGACGTCCAGGATAAATTCGTGACGTTTAAATTATAAAAGCGCCCATTGGGGTTCCATGAGATGTCTTTAATAGCAATAAAATATAATTTTTATTTTCTTAAACTTCAGCTCTCTGATAAAGAATGCTTGGTTAGTTACATTCCAGAGCAATTGTTAAAAATGTTTTAAAATTAGGACCAATTTTGAACGTTCTTTTGAAAATAATATTACATATTGAGAATACGTTTTATTGTTTTAGTTTTTATCTATCTATTACATACATCACTTAATCTACATTAAAAAATAGTTTTATAATTCGAATTAAAATCAAAACGGAGTAAAATACTTTAGAGAAAACTTTTTGAAAATATATTTTAATTCAAAAGTAAATATGCCGTTCATTTATCGTGGTATAAAATATAAGTATGGCACATATAAACACAACGCTACTAAACACTTGATGTGTGTGAACACTTTAGGATACAAGTTTTTTTTTTTTGTAAATTTTTTGGGCCAGTTAGTAGGTTATAAATTTTACAACCGACAAAAAAAAAATGTGAGTCACATTTAACTTTCCCAATGTGCAAGCTATTGATATGCCAAATTTAATCGCAATCGAATAAGCGTTATGGCAGAGCATAAAATTCGAACAAACAAACACGGTATGCGTATGGGGTTAGGGGTTATTTGATGTGTGCGGGCGCGCGAGTTCGTGCTGCGCGTGTGTGTCAGGGTGAGTGTGTGTGTGAGGGTGCGTATATGTGTGTGGTACTATTTTACTCGAAAAATACTGGACCGATTTCGTTACGGTTTTTATTGTATTTGAAAGGTATTATTTTAGAGCAGGTTTTTAGTCATGTTTAACGGCTGAAGATCACTAGGGGGCGCTGCAGCAGCCCTAGGGCTTCTCAGAAACTATTTATCCGATTTCAATGCGGTTTTATACATCATATCTTGCAGAACATAATTACAGCCCTTCATGGTTCTTACGTAGTTAATGTGTGATTCGCGGGGAGGCTGCAATAAACATTTTCAGGGTTCTTACATAGTTGTGAATGTGTCAACTCGCGGGAAGGGGGCTGCAATAAACATTGCTTCAGGGTTCTTACATAGTTGGTAATGTGTTATATTGTAAATTCTATAAAAATATAAACCAAAATAAAAAAAAACGGACGGATTTTCTTAGTTTTGTAATTACTTTTATTAACATCTTTTAGACGTCATTTTACACTAAGTCGAGGGTTTTTCAAAATTTTGATTTGGTTTTTATATATTCTTATAAAAGGAGATGTTACCTTGTATTGTTGTTAAATATCTATTTCAAATCATTTAAATCAATATTTTTAAGAATTTTCAATGAGCATAAATTTTCGATTTTTAGAAGATTGATTTTAGAAAGAAATTCGGTATTTAGCGGTTAACGCCAAAAATCTCAGTTTAAGGAGGTTAATATGTGAAGATGTTTCTCTTCAATCCAATTTTATGCCTCGTATACAAAATCTACAATCCAGCTCTTAATTATTAGAATTCTTAAATCTACTGTTGGTTCAGAATACATACAATCAAATAAATTATACATACAGATTTTAATGTTTATTTATCCTGGTTTGTTTTTTAATGTACGGGTCACAGTCTGGCAACAATGCTTGTAAATTGACAACATATTGACTGACCCTAAAAACAGACTAGAATCTCAATGAACATTACAAACCATTCGTTTAATGAATATTGAGAAATTGATTTCTTGATTGTATAAACTAAAATTAGACCAAAAATATATTACCGCCGAAACATTCATTTCACTCATAGTCAGTCATCGCCTTTGATAAGTCAGAAAATGTCGAGAAGTCATGGCTGCACAGCACTCGACTAGCCTTATTTGACATAATGTTGTCAAAAGTCTGAAGTCGGGTGCGCTCCCTTCTCCGTTCCGCCGCGCACCTTACCTCACCGCATTGCTCTACTTAGACGCCTCCGGACTGTTTGAATTAAATGAAATTTAGGCTGTGCTATTGTCGTGTCTATTCAGATACACCGTGGCATATTATTAGTTTATTTGGGACTTTTACTAACGAGAACAATGATACTACTACTACGAGGTTCGATACTAATTAGATCAATTATAAGCATTACAGCATTTGTATATGAAACCTGCATGTACCTTTATTTATCCAAATTTAAACTATCGAATCTACTGTAAGCAGGATATTAAAAGCAGCATATTTTTCACTGCTAGAACTGTTAACGCAATTATCTATAGCCCTGTATCCCAGGTTTCTGAGCTCAAAATAACAATGCTTTCTAATATTCATCTTAAACATGTCGCCGTTTTGCATAAGCAGATCTATCTTAGTTATATTAGCGCAGACTTTTCAGTTTTGACTTAAAGTCACCACATAATTGATTCTATTTGATTTTTATACAAATAGTCCGAAAACTTTTCTAATTTCTTCTCTAAAGTATTTATCTCCGATGCTAACTCTCATATCATCTCATTAGGTCTACTGTGAAATATATTCGGGTTCCGTACACGAGGACTGTAGAAATTGTTCGGTTGGATGTATTTAGCTGTTATAGGTTCGTCATATAGCATTCCAAATTTGGTTTGGTAAATATTTTCATTAGCTTTGTTGTCCGTGGATTTTATAGTGAACAAGTGCCTGTCTTGACGTTTTCTTAGAGTGACGCAAGAGAAAACAGTGGTTAGTAGGACTGCTAACTTAACCAGAGCGATGATAATCAGGGCTAGCATGAAGAGGATGTAATGTTGGTGATACCAGTCTTCTAGTCGGTTGAAACAACCCTGAAATATAAAGCGGTTGTTAAACTAGGAAATTACAAGGTAAATTAAAATTTGCCCTAATTTTTTTTCATCTTACATCAATGTAGGTATTGGAAAACAATCAATAGTTATCTTGAATAAAGTCAAAATTATTTTATATGATGATGCATGCATGCATGTTATCTTGAATTCAGAAAATTACAAGGTAAATTAAAATTTGCCCTATTTTTTTTCATCTTACATCAATGTAGGTATTAGAAAACAATCAATAGTTATCCTGAATTAAGTCAAAATTATATGCCTGCATATAACACATTACTACAGAAAAGGTCAGTTGCACGTTGATAAAAAAATATCTTCAATTTGGTGTCGTAGGTAATTATGTGATTATTAAATATTAATATCACAATAATGGTAAAAAGTTCAATGTTTAATTCTAATTGATCAGTTTTAACTTTGACCGGCGTGAACTTTTAAAAAAAGACAAATATTTTTAACTTTAAAAAAACATAACTCAAATACGTAGGCAGCCAAGCTGAAGAAGCAATGGGCTTGCCACATCTAAAATCGATGGGTAAGAAAGGTTTTCGAAGGGCGTTCACGGATCTTAAGACGCAGCGTAGGACGGCCTTCTGCCAGGTGGACAGATGAAAGAGCAGTGGATATTACTTTACGCTGGCTGAATCTATGACGACGCTAGACTATATTACTGTTCAAGGAGTGTTTAAAAGGTTTGGATACTAGGGGGCCAAAAGGGTATTGTATTTAGCACTAGTATACCATCATATGTCTAAATTTTGCGTCAGGTCGTACGTCCTGGCAGCGGTCGTATGCAGCAGGCGCAGGGTTGAGGTACGACCGGTTGTGCAAATGTTGCACGCAGCAGGAAAGAGGCACGCGTGCGCCCGCCGGGCCTAGTTGTCGTACTCGCCACGCTGACACCTCGTAGTCGCGGGCCTCTGACATGCCGCAACATTCCAACTGAATATTACATACATAATAAATAATTAAAGATAAAATCTTACTGGTTATTAGCATAAAGCTGGCATTTATGACTTATGAGACATATAAAGCCACCTTAGTCCAGATATTAGAAGCAGTGTAGCAAAAATAGTATCTACTATTACTTAATCTGTGGTTGTAGCATTATATGACAGCCGCAAATAATAATAATAACACCACGGTTAATAATTAAAGTATTTATATTTTAGTTTATTAAGAGGTCGTTTTCGACCTGGGGCTACTTATTTAGTTATTTGCAAATCTCTTACGATTATAGTATGATTATTTAACAGAAATTGTGATTTGTGCATATTTTTAACATGTGTTTATTAGCTCCACCTGTAACTATGTATGTATGTTTGTATATATTTACGCTTTCTACCCCCAGAAGGGGGTAACCAGCGGCTGGGTACACATCCACATCATAATGTCTGCCTTTACTGCAGTGTATCTAGACTAAGGTAGCATATATGTATCGTAATTTACCAGCTTTAAAGTATAATAAAATACAAAAAAGACTTGGCTCAGAATAATATACCCTAATGGCAGTTCTTGACGAACTTTAAGAAGTAAGTCAGGATTAAGCAGGCAGGAGATTAAAACTGTAAACAAATCTTGGAATCCGAATTTAACAAACTTCAAATGTTCCCATCGATTTAAACCTTTGCAAATGAGGAAAACTAACAGCAATACAATAATATGGTTAGGTACATGAAGTTGATCGGATTACGGAAGCAGGACAGTGGAACTCTTTAATGGCTCCTTGTAAACTCCTCGAGGGCCCATGTGGTTTTTTATAACGATTCCAATAGGTACATTGGACTTTGTGACGATGGTCTATTGATGCATCCTGGAGGTGCATAGTGGAACTCTTCAATGGATACTATTGAACCCACAAGTTTCGGGCTTTTGGTTTGTTCTAACGTCGCACAAAGTAAATAAAGCGTGTCTTTTTAGTATTTTAAACTACAAATCATTATAGGTATTTGTATAATGATTATATGTAGGATTTGTATGACACAAGAAAGGAGTCTTATTCATAAATTATATTTCCTGCTCGTATTACCTACTATTATATTCGTCGCGGAGTCGCGTCGCGGTATTACACCGAACGCAGATCTGATTAGTGTAAGATAGAGGGCTGTAACTAGTCGAGCTATCAACTAAAACCTCCCATCGATTAAGACGGACTTGAGTGAAAACAAGGATGACGCGATATGTACTGAGCGTGCGTGAGTAGTGCATAAAATAAATTAATAGTTATCCATCATTGTTATCAAAAAATGCCTTTTCTCAGGATTTAAAGCATTATTACGGCTATGTACAGCAAAGTTGAAAACTAATAGCATTTGGAACTCTTAAGAATTCTTTGGAAAAACTTAAAAAAAAAAAATAGTGAAAAGGGGTCAGTTTAGGTTTTTTTTTAATCGAACAAAAGTTCATCAATCGTGTTTTTACGATTTTCAGGGTTTAAACCATATCCCGAAGAGCACATTTATTAAATTTTAGTGGGATCTGCTCAGCGGATACGGAGAAACCTTTGCCAAAACCTTGAGTATTTCTACTAATTAAAAAATGTGAGCGTTTAATGGTAGAAATGGTAACTAACGACAGTCTGAGCAAGATCTACGGCGGCAGTATAGGTTTCGTGATCAGGCACGGCGTAGTAGGCCTGCAGGGCTGGTACCGCATCCTCGCGCGAGGGCCGTAGCGCCGCGCAGCCTGGCCACAGCGCCGCTGCCACACCGCCCGCGCACACACTTACCCCTAGCGACAACACTGACACGAAGTACTGGAAAAAGAATTATAAAAGTCTAGATGAGGTGTATTGATGAACCTACTTAACAAGTGTCTGTAGAGCTCGCACAATTTACTCCGCAAACTAAAAAACGTCCCTAGCGCACCTTCATATATCGAAAGCTTACGGCTTAATAAACAAGAGATTTCATGTAGCATAATTTTTGTAACTTACATTTCGAAGGTATTTGGTTGGCAAAAATTAAGCCAGAAAAGTTCCTTTCTCTAAAATCCTGTCTGTATTCACTGCTAAACACCCTCTTTCTTCCTTAGAAACATAGCTGGCTATTTTTCTCGCTATGTTTATTTCTTCGTCTAGAAAAGAGGCGTCTTACTATGCGTTATCCACAAATGTCGAAAGACACAAAATAAAATCTAATTTCCATTTTTATATTTATATTCCATTTCCAATCTATACATATAAAATGCTTTGTCCTGAATGACTGATGGATCAACGCACAGCCTAAACCGCTGATCGTAGAGTTTTGAAACTTGGAGGGTGTGTCGTTTGTATGACGTAGGCATCCGATAGGATTTTCCAAAATTATACCCCTAAAGGGGTGAAAAAGGGGGGCAAAGTTTGGGACAACGTGATTCCTTGGTCCAATCAACTTTAAATTTTGCATAAACCTTTTTTAACAGAATTGATGGATGACGTGTTTCGTATTTAATTGAAATTAATCCCGTAAGGGGATTAAAAGGGGTAGAAAGTCATTTTGCTTCGAAGTTGATATCAATACTCCTTAGTGCTTTTGATTTAAATTTTCATTTTATTTTGACACATGTTTGAAAACTCAATTCGAATTTATTTAAACGAGGCTAAACTCACTTAAAAACATCAATATTTCTTCTATACTAATATTATAAAGCTGAAGAGTTTGTTTGTTTGCTTGAACGCGCTAATCTCAGGAACTACTGGTCCGATTTGAACAATTCTTTTAGTATCAGATAGCCCATTGAGGAAGGCTATAGGCTATATATCATTACGCTCAGACTAATAGGAGCGGAGAACCATTCATTCATCAAAATTGGGGGGTTTTTTTCTTTTCTTCCGCTGCGTAAGCGGGTAAAGTTTCGCAAAAATTATGGATGAGAGAATTGTTCCCCTTTAAAAGTCGGCGACAGCATGTCTTTCTTTAAAGGTTGGCTCACTATAACCTTTTTTATGGTAACCGAATTTGTTTTAAAATAATGCATTATTTGCGAAGGTGTTTTTATAAACATGATATTAATCTGTATCCAAATAAATACGTTGTTCATCACAAGTATTTAATTTAAAACATAATTGCCCTTTATATCATTCGATTTCAATGAATATCTTAGGAGATATCGCAGTTTTAAAATAACATTGCAGCAAAATAATGAACAAGTATTGCGCGCGCATTTATGATGTGCAAGGGCAGTCATTAGGGGGAAGGGCGGTACGTATTATTTACAAATATTTTCACCTTCTACGTAAACAAAGTTAGCCTTAGCCCAAAGTAACTATTACTAACTGACTGACTGACTGATCTATCAACGCACAGCTCCAACCACTGGACAAATCGAGCTGAAATTAAGCACACATATAGCTATTATGATGTAGGCGTGCGCTCAGAAAGGGTTTTCCAATACTCACCATCTAAACGGGGGTTCAAAGTTTGTATGATGCTCGCGAGGTTAATCCATTAGTTGATTAGGTTTTAGTAGTTAATTATTTATTTAAGGTTTTTTTCTATAATTGAGGAGTTATAGAAACGTAACAATCCTACGCCGATAACCAAATTTAGGGTGGGCGAAGCCGCTGGCAAAAGCTAGTTTTTGTATAATATTAATGACGCCTTGAAACTTATTTTTCTTTTGTATGGAATTTAATTTTTTTACCGTTTTTAAGTTACATTTTTTTAGTTTTTGCTACAACTTAGAGTCAATACACTAGATAACAAGCTATTCTAATTATTTAACCAACTTTCATTACAATAAAATGCACACGCTTTAAAAATTTGCCCGAGTGTTGAAACAATGGTCACTCCCTGATTTTTTATTGCATTTAATACAATAAATGAGAATCACTCATTTAGGTAATGCACTACTAGATAAAAGGCAAGTTATATAACATATATTTAGTGTTCAGCCACAAAATTAACACAAAAACGGCGTATTTACGCAGTCTAGCCTATACCGCAGTCTTAAAATCCGATGGCCACGACTTGGTTTGCAAAACAATAGTGAATAATATTATTAATGTAAATAAATACTTTCATAACAAAGATAGTTAAAAGACTAACCTCGAGCCAGTTCATCACAGTCCGTGAAAGTGCTCTGCCAATTGAACTATCAAGGCACAACTCTGGCTAATGAAAATCCCAACTACTTCTTTGCTCTGAAAATACGCTCGTCACAAACAACTTCTATATACTAATAAAGTTTTAGTACACCAAGCTTACTAATATACAAATCATACGCCAATCTTACAAATAAACATACAAATACATTATAAATTTACATACATAGAATTAATCTTTGTTTACCTAAGAGTCGTCGAAGAAAATACTTCATATTAGTAGGAATCATAATTCTAAAAGTACCGTGTTCGTTATTTTATAACGCCACCTTTAAGATTGATATCTTTACAATATTGGACAATATTAGATATTAGGTAGGTACCTACACTAAACACTATCTTAACACTATCTTAATCACGTATTAACTGTGTTCGACCAGCCCAGTCGATTTCAATGAAATTTTGTTAATGTGTAAGGTTGGTGTCTGCTTTAAAGGTAAAATACTTTTGGACCCAATAGGTGGAACTGTTGTCAAGATATTTGATGCGCTAAAAAAAGGTAGTATACAAAATAAAAAAAACAGAGCACAAGCTGGTAACTATAAATTGCACTTACAATAGAGAGAATAATATATCCAGGCATGTAAGTCGCCCAATAGCCAAGAGCAGCGACCGCACAAGTGACCAGCCCAGCGGCCACCAGCGCCAGAGCCAGGTAATAGAACGGGGCCTCCGGCAGATCAGCATCTACAGACACCAGCAAACGGGAAAGCAGCACCCGGTGAGAGTCGCAGAGCAGTAGGAATCCTAACACCACTTCCGCGGAGCCACATACCTATCAGACACCATGGAAAATTTATAAAAAACTAACACTTGAGAGCACTTGTTGCACTTACACATCTGCAAGAATACACAAAATGTATTTTTATACTTATTTTTCTCACACAAATAAAATATATTAATCCATACTTAAATTATAAATGCGAAAGTAACTCTGTCTGTCTGTCTGTTGCCTCTGTACGCTCAAACCACTGGACCGATGAAGATGAAATTTTGCATGAAGATATTTTGAGTCCCGGTAAAGGATATATATAGGCTACTTGAAAATGTCAAGTGTTAGTCGGATTTATTTATATAATTGGAGAGTTGCTGTTGAAATCCTTAAGGTCGGGTAGAACGGCGGGCAAAAACTAGTACTTTTTTTAAAACATTATATATAAGGTTTTAATGTGTATTGGCCGGATTATCTCGGTATTATAGTAAAATAATCCCGACTTGGTGTTCGTTCATTCAAAAGTGATGTTCTTTGCGAAAGTATAGAATATTCAATTATAATATAACAAAATATAAAATTATAGCTTTTGCTTGCGCTTCCACCCGCCTTAAATTCGCGGTCCTTAATTGTAAAAAATAAAACCGACTCACACTTGACGTTTACAAGTAGCCTATGTCCTTCCCCAAGATTCAACTATCTCCATGCCAAATTTCATCTTAATCGGTACAGGTTTAAGCGTGATGAGGTGACAGACAGACAGTTTCTTTCGGCTTTATAATATCAAGTATGGATGTATTCTGTAAATTAATACAAAGCAATTTTAAATTTAAAGCATACATACCTATTAATTTAATATCCAACTCCTAGTGACTTATAAAGTCCTAGTACATCAATCTTACAAACACACAAAATCTTCATAGAATTAAATATAATATAAATATACATACATAGAAATAATCTTTCTTCGTTTACCCTGAAGGTTAGTCTTAAAAAAAAATTATACATGCCATATCTATGGATACATCATCAATATAAATTTATATTTTCATATGTAAAGAGTTGCAAGTTGCAAGTCCTGGCTCGAGGTTAATCTTTTGACTGCATCTTTGCTATGAAAATATTAATTTATATTGATCATATTTATTTAAGTTACAGGTTACCAAACTTTATGACTACTTAGGCAATGAGTTGATGCTAAATAATATACCTCTAGAGAAAATTAGAAAAGAATAATGCATAAATGCCGCTTACAAATATAAAATATAGAAAACTACTTACAAAAATAACCGTGTTAAAACACCCAAACAGAATTTTAGCACTCGCAGCTTTATTACACTTCATTCTACAATATTTCAACCGGTATTTCGACAAAACTCAAAACATTTCTATTTCGACGCCAACAAAGATATAATATGACCGCGCAATATGCGAGCTGGGCAATGGGCATGTGAATAGATTCGCCTGTTTTAGGGAGATACGGTCCGGTGAGCAGTTGGGGTGACTAATAATTAAGGCAGTTTTGTTTGAAATTAATGCATGAGTTACTAACGTTGTGTGAATCTTGTTTACGTTTGGTTTATCGCACCGCTGGTGTGATGGGCAACTGTGTCACAAATTGCCCAATATTAGTTCAACTGAATTGATGATGGATTTTATCTAACATTTTTTACACCTGTACAAAAAACTAGTAGTAATGAATACAAAAAATAACGTAACTCTTCAGATGAGTTACCTTAAGGCTGCGCTTTCCTCGAATGTACAGTTTTCTGCTCGTTTTTAAAATCGATTTCAGTGTCCTATTGCAAGTTTCAGACTGAAAAAAATAACATCGCTTTCTAAATTCTTTAACAAGTAAGTTACTGTATTTGTTTTTAGATATCTGTTAAAATATGGCTTTCAAAAATAACGGCAGAACCTCTCGTTTTTCTGTTTTTGATTCATAACACCTTATCAACTAGTTGCGGGAACATAATTTATTTCATGAAATGTTAAATAACAATGTATAAAGCAGAAAATTACTGTAATTGGATTTTGATATCTTATGTAATATAATTGTTATCAATTATTTTTCACTTTTTACGCTAAGCTGTTCGCCTATCTTTAATATAATTTTGCCACTGAATCTCTATTTGAGATTAACATTAAAGATTTCAGCTTAACACCCATAAAGCAAATGTATTTGCGCGTAAGGGGCCCTCTTAAGAGGATTTCTGACTCTCCACAAATGCCGCCAATGGTCATTTATGATTTCCTATTTGAACAAAGCAAATTCCAAAATATGGTTTTCTACAGAAATAAATAACTAGTTGCAATTTTCGGCGAATTTTATTTTATATCTAGGATTGTCTGAGTAGAAGATAACATGGCAGAGGAAGATTTATCATAGAAACAATAAAAAAACGTTGATGATGACTAGTTAAATATTTCTGTAGAACCACATTTTTAAAATTCGCTTTGTTCTTGGCGGAGCTAGTTAGCAGAATTCTAAATATTTAGAATTATATACTTGTATTCATATACATATATAAATTCATAGTCTGAAGTAAGACTAAAGAAACTATGTACCTTATATTTCGAATTAGTTACCCATCATTCGTCATTAGGTAGTAGGAGCAGGTACGGTTTTAGGGTAAGGTAAATCGGACCCAGATTTTACATGCAAACAGAAAAATATCGTTAATATTTGCAGTGTCCAATCCTAACTTACTTCTTGAAATTGGCTAAGGGGTATATTATTCTGGTTCTAGGGCCTGATTCTCGTGCTGATAGAGATAATGACGAATTCGAGATATTTTAAATTTATTTACTCATTGCTTGTTAATCGCAGTAAAACTGTTTTAGTCGATACTCTCTATAGACATATATCATATGTCGTATGGTAAGCGGTCGACATGCAACGAGTGGTCGGTAGCAGTGGAGCTGTAGAAATGGGATATCGCACGGAAAGTGGTATGAAAAGGTGTCAGTTGACATCTAAATTGTTTTGACTTGGGGGGACGGGATGGGTGCTATCAGCCTTCCTCTTTTCTTTAAATAAAGAGGGTCACAAAAAATGTACCGTACAAAAATGCTGGTGGCTATGGACGATTTTTATCATCAAAATGGGAAATTATAGGAAAATTATTTTTACCTTTTAGTGCATATTTTTGAAGTCGGTTATTGTTTTTGTTAAAAAGTCTATATTTTTTACTTTTAAGTATCCTTACACAAAGAATATACCCAAAACGCGTCAAGTGTGCCATTAAAGTTTGAAGGGTTCCCTCGATTTCTCCAGGATCCTATCATTATATCCTGACCTGATGACCATGGGACCACGTTTTGAAACAAGAAAAGAATTTTTCAAATCGGCCAAGGCGTCTTGGAGTAATCGGAGAACATACATAAAAAAAAGACTCCGACGAATTAAGAACCTTCTCCTTTTTTTGAAGTCGATAAAATTAAAAACTACAGGTACTGGCTATAAAATTTTATTTCACCTTGCTTTGTCGTAAATGTAAAAATATTTTGCTTATATACTAATTTGCTTTCTTGTAATAAAATGTATCATAAAGTCTAAAAATCGATATCCTTTTTTTTGAAACTTCCGCAAGTCTTAGGCATTGCAGTAATGTCATCTTGCTCCCTTTCACTGGATTCTTGAAGTTCTGTAAAAGAAAATGTATGCACCTATGAATGTATGAGTTTGACAGATATTAATTATATCATGATACAAGTCAGCTAAGTTTGTCATTATTAACAAGGTTGAAAGGAAACAAAACAATGAAAATCAATACACAAAATTATGTTGTCAAAACTCGAGTATATACGATGTGATTTTTTCTTTTGCATCTCGCATTTGTATAAGCAACCAACAACAACAACACTTGAGCGTTGGGCGCTATGTGGGCTGAGACTCCTTTAGACTCGCCCTAAAAGCCCGGTGGAGTAGTAATGGCTGCAACAGCCAACTGCCAAGTCAGACAGAAAAAAAAAACAACGACAGCATTATGGGACTTTAATAGGGGATCTTCAAGCTGGTCGCTCCAAGATTAAAGTAGCTTTGGCCAGCTCTTAACCCATTTCTCGACGATTGTGGACTCATTAGTGTAGCCGCCCGATTACGTTATGCAAACTTGCCTTACGGAGCTCGACATCCGTTCAGTTTGTTCAGGGCCGCCATTTCAGAAACTCTTTAGAGTTTTGGATTGCCTCGGCTCGAAGGGTTGTTAGGAGTGTGCTCTTTAAGTGCGTACCCTGTTTTACGCTCAAGGCAACTTTGACTTCGACAAATGGGCGATTTGCTTTCTGATCGAGTAAACCCCTCTCAAGTCATTTCTAATGTTGGAACTGATTTTGCAGGTCCCTTTAACATTAAGACTTCTGCCTTGCGCAACGCCAAGGTGGTCAAGGCATACTTGTGCGTATTTGTATGTCTTGTCACGAAGTAGTCTCCTCGCTTTCCACTGAAGCTTTCATGGCCTGTCTTTCTCACTTCGTTAGTCGCCGTGGATTGCCAAATATCATCCGTTCGGATTCCAGCACCCATTATAAAGGTGCTGATCGGTATCTACGAGAAGTCCACCAGTTCCTAGTTGCAAATCAGCAGGGCATAGGTGGATTTTCGATCCTCTCCCATATCCTTCTTGGAGCAAAATTTTCGGAGCGGTGGTGAAGGTAGCATAGACAAATCTTCGCCGCGTTGTCTGCGAGACTGAACTTACCTTCGAGGAGCTATCTAGTCTTCTGTAAAATTAAAGCGGTGCTCAACTGGAGGCCACTCTGTCTCACTCTGTCTGATCTGGAAGGAGATAAATATGCCACCTCTTCTCTGGAATCGTGGTCGCATCCTTCGACTCTTCCCCGGCTCGGCTGGCGTTCCTCGCGTTGCTGAAGTTTTAGGAGGCGATTCGATTCTTACGAGAGCTGTTGCTACTCTCTCGCGATTGTCAATTTCTTAAGGCTTCTATACACTGTCTCAGTCAGACCCGCCTGGGGTGCGGGATTGCTTTGTACCGTTGCTATCGGGGCCGCGCCTTACGCACGAAACGCTAGATTCCGAACGCAACCTGTTTGTTTCTGGCAACACTCTTTGCCATTAGTCTGCAGAATTAAAAATAACCTATTTTCTCAGAAAAGTGTGTTGTTTTCCTATTCAAAAGTGTTTTGTGATTATTTTTTGAACAATTTGACACCACGGAAGTTATTTATATTTCTACTTATTTATTGTTTTAAGTTAGATCTTGACCCTACCTTTTATGTCCTCTCTCAGCTTAAACTGTAATTTAGGGCTCCCTTAGGTCCCCTTATAAGACATAGTACAGACTATAGAGGTAAGTTAAGCCGCTTTGTAATAATTTGGGTGAGATTGTACCTGTCATCATTGACAAAACAAATGTAGGACAACATTCAAATTTCATTTTGAAGGCGCAAGACTGCTCTCATACAGTGTTTCTGGACTAGGATAGCTTTATATATGTCCCGTAAGTCATAAATCATGCATCAATCAGCTTTAGGGTAATAAGTGGTAAAATTAAATATGTATATAATGTTCTGTTCATAACAAACTATAAGAAGCAAGTCAGAATTGGACGAAATTTAACACAAACAAATTCATTCTGCTGCTATACCTAACTGCAAAAGATATTACCTGGTGGCAAATGTAATTTCTCTATTATAAACTTCTTTCTTCTAAGTTTGAACGCCAGATCCAAACTGGGCGGCACGAAAGACACGAGTGTGTTGACAGCAGACAGTTTTGTTATGTGGAATAAGCCGTGGTAGTCCTTGTATACGGGATTAGTTTCTCGACTCGACCCAGCAAATGATTCTATCCTTACTGCATTATCTATGGAGTAAAGCAGCCTCTGTCTAACAGTATCATTCTGTAACAAATTTGATATTATAAAGCATATTTTGTTTTTTAACGGGGAAGGTATAGGAATATCTGAAACCACAGAATCCACCAACAATTATTTAATAACTAAACTTTTTTTTTAACAAAAACATAAACGGACTTCAAATCTAAAAAAAAGTAAAAAATATACCCCTAAAACAGACTTATTGACAGAACATTCAGCTAAATGTTTCATTTCCCTTGAAATTTTTTTGCCTTGGCATCCGACTAGACCGATAGATTAACTACATAACATACAAAAATTAAAACGTCAAACTCAATTTTTTCTTGCAATGTCAAATGCATAAAATGACAAAATGGTCATCGAATTTGTTGGCCTACCATGCACTTCGATAAAATGGTGTGCGTTTTTTACGACAAGCATGATTCACGATAACCGACCGACCCGACGGTTATCTTATAACCGTGTGTCTGTTTCAAATTTTTAAATATCTATGAAACATCGACATTATTTATAATGCCTTATAGTATACATTTATATATTATTCATATATTTATACATTTTACGTTAATTAGATTTACCAAAATTTGACTTCATTGTCAAATACTCTTTTGAGTAGCAAATTATTGGTTTTTTTTTATTGGTTGAATGATGGTTAAATGTCAAACATACAATTAAAACCTTCGTTTTTATTTATTTTTTAAATTTATTTTTTCAAACTTACAATGCACTTAACTTACTTCTTAATTCTGCCTAACTGCGAAACAGTTTGTCGGCAGTTGTTCTCGTTTTCTTATTTATATACATTATATCTATTACTGCTAGTTTTATTTCATTACTATGTACCATATTAATATGATTCTTGAGTTATTATGTTTATTTAATAAGGTTTTCAGTTCATAAACGATATAAATAAAATGACTTAGTAACTATTTTTAAGGAAAATTGGCATATACACACCCACCTATTTAAGTTGTATATCCCAATCAAAACAAAAATATAACAACTTACATCAAACAAATGTGTAGGAATGGTTACAAATGCCACAGCAGTTGTATCTCGTAGTATGACTCTTAAGCAATACATGAATTTAACTAAATCTTGTCCATAGGTGCTACAGTGTGGTTCTTCACAGTCCATCGCCATCCAGACTGGTGACCCAAGGGATTGAATGCTTATTCGCAATATGCTTTTATTTTTGCAACTTGATTGATACTCCTCCTTGGAGACTAGATGCTTTATACTTGATAACAATTCTGAATATAACACATTCTTAAAACCTGCAAAATAAATCGATAGATTGTTATTGCTTCTTATTAGCAGCTCTCATCGATATAAACAACCAGATATGCCCGCGACCGAAATTTTGTGTCACTACCTTAGGATGAATTGGTCTCTTTCTAACTTAGCTTGCGTTATATTGTTGTCCTTCGTCTTGATGCGTTAATGGTTTGGAATGAGTCCAAGCTTATTTTGATGTGAATACGTTTCGGTGCGGCGACCCTACTATCCCAAATATCTTACTAGTTTAAAATTAAAGAACTGCATGGCACATCTACAAATCCCAAAAAATACTTAGGTTAGGGAAATACAATTTAAACGAAAAATCAAACAGAATTTTAATAAAAGTTTAGAAATTAAGAAAATAAATCTTTAAAAAATTCACAAACATGCTGGAAATTAACTTAAGTTGTAAATTTAGTCTGGGAACCCATTTTTTTTAAATACATTTATAAATTATTGTTTTTTATTAAACTCTAACCTAACCTTCAAGGAGTCATAAACGAAAAGAGATTATTTCTATGTATGTATATTTATATTGTATTTCTTACTTCTATAAAGAGTTTTTGTGTGTTTATGTACGGGCAACCAACCGCAACACATTACCTATACTTACTTATGTTGACATGTAAATATTGTTGTATTTTAATCACTGTATTAGTTATGTTGCGGTCGTTGACTAATCATTTACCTTCCCGAACCTTCCCTTCCCTTGCTGAAACTATAAATATTTTTATGGACATATAAAAGATTTTCTTATATGTACTGCGACGCTAAAGTTAAAAAATTTACTTCCCTAAACCTATCCCTCAGAGATATCTTAGATCCTAATTTATAAATAGCACGAATTGCCCTTTTTTGTAAAAAAATATTGTATTTATATCAGCAGCGCTACCCCACAATTGGATACCATATGTCATTAAACTATGGAAATAGCTAAAATATATTATTTTTGCAGTGTCGACATCGGTCAATAGCAGAGCTAAGTTTTTTGGCTCGGTTATGAATATGAGGTCCCCATTAAAGTTTGGAGTCCAGCGTTATGCCAAGAAAGAATGTTTAATCAACAAGTTCTAATTGCTGGCCATTAATATTAATACATGTCTGGATCTGACTAACATTTGGTAATGTAAATTTAACACATTTGGTTTTTTCTCTTTTAGTAACAAATTATTAGCATTAAACCATTTTACAATCTTAGAAATGGCATCATTTAATTCATTACAACATGTCTGTCGTCTCTTAACTTTAAAAAGTAAAGAGGTGTCGTAAGCAAATAAGACAATGTCATGGTTTTTACATGATATTACAGATCATTAATGTAAATAACGAATAGAAAAGGACCTAAAATTAAGCCCTGAGGGACTCCCATAGTATCTGCTGATCCTGGAGATCTTACATCAAAAAGTTGATAGAAATGCCGAGCGAAATCAGACCTCGTTATGTTGCCTTTGTATTAATCCTTATCCAAATAAATCATTTCGTATTCAAGACTGTTTCAATACCTGTAGACTAATTTTTAAATTATTCAAATCCGAAATTCCATTCAAAAGGTATAATGAATTTAAAAATGTCTATCTAAACTAAAAAGTAATAGAAAACCGCGACGCGCCGTGATCGGCTCACACGCATAGTCGGCTCCCTGCTACGGAGGAGGCAGCGGACGCAACCGACATTGATTATTTTGATTTTTTTCAAGGAAAAAGGCTTTGAGAATAATAGGTTTATGGATAATAATTAGAGATGCAACGGATAGTTGTTTGGCCGGATACCGGATACCAGATATTCGGCCTGATCACCGGCCGAATATCCGGTATCCGGCCGCCGAATATTCAGCCGACTAAACGATACCTACATTTTAGTTTGGCGGCGGGCGCGCGTGCAGGTTTCAACCTGTTACGTATTGTAGGTTCGCGCGGACCGTTTTCTACGCAAGACAACAGAAAAGGCTAGACAAAAGCTGCTTCTGGAGGGCCTAAAAATGAGTTGTAGCGAAGAGGATTCAAATAGTAGTGAAGGTGATTCGCCTCTAATGAAAATAAGGGCAGGCGATGGCGCAACTGTTGTTCATGAAACATATTGGGATTGCTTTAACTAAGTCGCTGAAGATAATAGTCAAACCAAAGATACGACAAATAGTGCTTTTGCCAACGAGCTTGATTTTTACTAGCAAATGGTTCTATAATGCTATACTAATGCTGATTATAGGATTTCTTAACTACTTTAAATGAGGCTTTTTGATAAATTTAAAGTGTACATTAAAAAAACTAATAAACGAATATTGATAATTTGTTATTTTTCTTTTGTATACTAACCATTTTTCAAAGTTAAATACCAAACAGAATCACTATTCGGTATCCGGCCGGATAGTGCGCAACTATCCGGTATTCGGCCGGATATTTAAATAATGGCAGGATAGGCCGGATACCGGATAGCAACCGGATATCCGTTGCATCTCTAATAATAATATCAATTGTAATTTAAAAAAAAAACTACTTATGTCATGCATTTGTACAATACATTTACTCTATGTTTATCCCAAAATTAAAGGCAACCTGTGCGAAGCCGGGACGGGCTGCTAGAATTTTATAAAACTTCTGAATAAACTATTGGAGGATAAACTTTATTTCCTTAAAAGAAGTAAAGAATGAGTGCTTTACTTAAATTTTATACATACCTTTTAAAATACTTGGTTCTGTATTTGAACACCAGTATGTTATGTGGCTATTTTTAATAGTTTCGGAATCTATATGTTTGCTTAAATCAAAGTGATGTCCGAAATTGGTGGTCCCTCCAAAAGATGATTCAACCTGTCCAAGACCTTCATATCTCCATGCTATCTTCATTTTATCTAAATCTCTCGATAAAGAATTGACTTCTTCATCAGGTGGAGCTGTGCATGTTTGTGGCAACTCTGTGACCTAAAATTTTGTGTGGAACTAAATAGTATAGGTACATTATCAGTTATGTGATTTCTACATGTGATAGTAATCTAGTTTATTTTAATTTTTTTGGAGTTAGCTTATGGCCGCGGCTCCGCCCACGCTAGTCGCTTATCGATGTGGGATTTCTACGGCAATCTTAATTAAGAGAAAGTAAGCTAATTGCAAACTATAGCTATAACTATAGTTATTATATATTGAACTATAGTTTGTGCATATGAAATTCTTTTATAGTTATTTCTGGAGGAATTTTTGAATTTCTTTGGATGAAAAGTATAGGCTACTTTCCTCCTATCCTACTCCGTCCTTTTAATAATCTCATTACCTTAAGCAATATAATTTAATAATATAATTATCGTTTACGGGTGTAAATACAAAATTCGGTATCATATAGAGTAATCAAGGCTATAAATTTTTTACGGTTTTTGTATCACATTAATAATACATGACAACTTCGCATACTTACGATATCACGTGGGTTTTCATCGGCTGAAGCAACAAACAGGTCATGTTTGCAGATAACACCTTCAGCAAGGAAATACTTAATGAGCACCCTGCTGTAGTTTCCTAAGACATCTTCCTCTAAAAAAAGAAATTAACACTTTTGCTTATTTCATATTATTCAATTTTAGGGTTCTTACGTAATAATAGAAAAACATTGTTTTACAAAAGACGAGCTTATCTCTGACATAGATTACTTACAACAAAACAACAAGAGTGAATAGATTTTTTAAGAAAATTACATGTACTCCGTCCGTCCGTCACCAGGCTGTAAATCATGAACCGTGATAGTTAGACAGTTGTAATTTTCACAGAAGATACAGAATATTTAAGGGGGCTCCCATACAACAAACGTGATTTCTGTGCCCGATATTGATAATGGCAACAGGTAGAGACTAAAAATATTTGCAGAATATTTAGTTATACAGTCACTTTAAAAATAAATAATTAAATTAAAATGGTTTTTAGAAGTCAATGTCCCCATATACAAAAACCGATTTATCTGGCCAACTAATTGGCGTCATGTGTGACGTTAATCTGCCAACTTATAATAATTAGGCAAACTGCGATGGATGGATGACAATTAACGTAACATTCTCGTGAAGGCAGCTCTGCTTCAAGTTACAAGATCTTCAAGCTACCCCTCCTACAAAAATACCTTATTCACTTATAGGGGGTAGCTATTAATTTGCTTTTATTGAATTTTAAAGAGTTTTACAACATATTAGTCATCATACGTCGCATGTAAAACTTCTTAATGCTCTAATTTTCACAGCATTCTTTTACTTCCATATTTCGTTTGCCATAGTCAACTTGAACTTCCAAACATTAGTGTTAGTACTGCATTCTGAGAGCAAGTTCCGCCGCTGCTGTGCTGCACATATGCATACATACGCGGCTCTAGTTTTTCGTCTCGCGCGGGTCCATGTAGATGCATGAGCCAAGATTCTAGAGCAGCCTATTTTGAGTTTAGATAATGTGTGTGCGTTGTGCGATAATTCGCAAAGAATCCACCACAGAAAAACACATTCTGTCCGCTCATAAAACTATGCAAAGTCAAAAACTAGAGTGTGCCATCCTGACAAATTCAAGTTGTTTATATATACTTGTGCATTTTTACATTGCAATAGTAACCAATATATTATGATTTTAAAATTTATTTTAGTAACTTTCATATGGAAACATCTATACAGGAGTATACATATTAATTAGTAATGGTATAAACTAGCACAAAACTCTGACAGTATAACAATAGGTATAATTGATACTGGGGACATGGACCTGGTTTTTTGAACAGTAATGATGTTTTATATGCCGTATATAGTAGTTTATTGTAAAACTAATATACAGAATATTACAATAACTCATATAAAGTATTACTTCTGCAAATACCGTTATTGCCAACTTAGTCAAATAGAAAAAAAAGGAACTTACCAACTGCAAATATTGAGCCTGAAGGCAAACTTCCACCTAAAAATATTATGAAAATCAGAACATACTTTGCCTTATTAATTGTCATTCAAAGGATGATCCTGTGCTTCAAATTTATAATTATATATTGTCATTTCAGTAGTAATAGGTTAACTTTATCATGTCTAAGTTAGAACAAAAAAATTAAAAAAAACCTTTTAGGTACTCTGATTAAAAAACAAAAACACAGTTTCACAGAAAAACACAGTTCGAAAACAACCCCACCTTTTGTACATACCAGCCCCTTTTCCTCTTTTTTTCAAAGGGAACTGAAGTTAAGTTATATTTAACAGAGTAGGTACACTTTTTCATACACCTGCATTTCAAGGGTCTTGGTACCTCCTCATGCAACCTCTTGAAGGACTTTTTTTTGGTTTTACTTTGAAATTTACTAAGGCTGTGTTCCAATTCACTGTTCAGTGATTATTGACCGGAAAAGTTGATTTTTTATCCATTTTGGAACGGAAGATTGACAGTTAATTTTCACACCGTGGGAGTGTAAATAAATCAACTTGACAGTTAAAAAATTACTTCAGAGCTAGTTAGGGATTTTTCAATGTTCAGGAGGCGTTTTGGAAAATAGCCTAAATTATTGTTTCGCTTTGTGGCTATTATTGTGCTTCGATGTGCACATTGCCAATGTCAACATGGTTAGAGAATTTACAATAACTATAAAATAACCTATAACCTAAGAGATACTTTAGCTTTTAGTTTTGAACAAATAAAACCCTTAAATGACTCAGACCCAACGCGTTTCTTAGCATTACATGATCACCTACCTGAATATATTATCATAATAATATTTTGCAATATATTTACCAATGACATGATCCAAAGAAGGAACACCCGATGATACAGAAAGTAAATTATTTTTTATTTTAGTACCATTTATACTAGAGCACAAATCCGATACTCTATGGAAACTAGACATTATATAGCGTAATTAAAAGAAATAAGCTGTAAACATAAATGTTCAAAATTCATTTAGCCATCTGTTTATTTACAATTTTTTTTTTTTTTTTAATTTATTGGGCTATAAACCATCAACCTCCACATAAATAACAATATAAACAGTAAAATTTAAAATGACCAAGAAAAATTACATTACAAAACCAATCAAAATTGAGACCAAAAGCAAAACAGAACATAAAATAACAACTTACAAAAATAAAAAAAACTTTACAGTACATAAAATAAAAATTTAACAAAGAAATGGAAAAAAAAGAATTAAAAATATATACAAAAATTCAAATTCTGCCAACTATATTTATAATAAAATCATAAATTGCAGGATATATAATACAGAATTTAAACAATTTTTGAACATCACGAAGAATTGTTTCGTTATTTAATAAATCTTGGCAAACACTTATAAATAATAATCGTTGTAATGAAAATGCGGAACATACAAAAAATATATGATGAAGGTCGCAAGTATCGTAGTTACAGTATATACACTTAGCATTATTTATTATATCTAAACGAGCCAAATGAGATGGTAGTCTGCAGGGGCCTATTCTAATTCTGCTTAGAGTGGTGATAAAATCTCTGGGACAATAGCCTTTGGATTTCTCATACCATGCTTTAGTTGACGGTTTTTAGGTGGTTCTATTTCTGTAAGCCATTTACTTTTGATTTCTCTACTAGTTTTAAGGTATGAAGTCCATCTTTTGATCATGTTCTGTTTTAAAAACAAAACAAGATCGGTATAAGGAATATGGAAGTTGCATTCTAAGGTTTTAGCAGATGATTTAGCAAGAGAATCTACAAGTTCATTACCAAGAATACCTGAGTGACCAGGTACCCAACAAAATTCAATTAAGATGTTTAAGTTCTTTAATTTAAAAAATAATACCTTTAGTTCGTATATTAAATAATTGGTAGATGCATTTAAATTTTTACTCGAGAGTGCTTGAAGAGCACTCATCGAGTCAGATAGGATTAAATATTTGTTAGTGGTTCTGTTTTTAAATGGGAAATAACATAATTTACGGCATATACAATTGCAAGAATCTCAGCTGAGTAAACTGAGAAAAAGTTATTGCATGACCTAGTTTATAATTAGAAACGTAAAAGCAAAGCTTGTCCTATGAGGTGTTTTAGATCCGTCAGCATAAATTTTAATGAAGTCAGATTTACTGCTCAAAAATTCAAAAAAATTCAAACTTAGAATTAAACCTATTTACAAAAATTGTAATATCCACAATTTTATTGTAAAAATCAATATCGTAGCAGGGTAATAAATTAGCCCAATGCACTAAGTCTTGGAATTCGAAATTAAGATAGGTTATTGATTGATTAATATAAGGGCAGATTATTAATGGTATTACATTATAATTCGGTATTACAAATCCAGAAATATATCTAGAGATTACATCATTATCACGGCTAATTAATTTCAAAGAGAATTTATCAGTTATGTAAGCCCATCTAATAAATAAAGGAACAATACCGGTCTCCGCTTCTAAGGAATTTATAGGAGATGATTTCATAGCTCCACATATTATACGTGGTGCTTTGTTTTGTAATACAACAAGTTTCTTTAATAAATGAGAAGAAGCATTGTTATAAAATGTACACCCATAGTCAAAGTGACTTCGAACTATTACAATGTATAATGATTTTAATGTTTTAGGGTCAGCACCCCATTTCAGTCCGCATAATGATTTCAAAATGTTCAAACTTCTTTCAGCTTTCTTAGTTTCTTAGTTTCTTAGTTATATATAGCTTTTGGAACATATAGAGTTGTCTTGCATTTTAAAAAAGTTTTCCTATCATGCACAAAATTAAAGATCCATTTTAGAAGTTCGCCTGGGATACCTAGATTATATAAGCTGTTAACTAAATAACTATGGTCAATATTGTTGAAAGCTCCTTTGATATCAAGAAATACTGCCAGTTTCAATTGATTTTCAGAAAAGTTGTTACAAATTAGTCAATTTTGACAAATTAGAATTGCAATTTTCTTTAGCAAATTTAAATCTACGAATATGCTTCCATATCATTTTAGACGGAGTTGTTCTATTAAAAGTTCGACATAACTTAGCCCAACTTTCTGATTTCTGTTCAACTATAATTCTCTTTTTTTTGCATCATATTGTTTATATATTAAGTAATTTTCTTGTGTCGGATACTTTTTATATGACGCTAAAGCTAGTCTAGCCTTAGAAACTGCTTTATCACACAGTCATTCTACCATACAACACCTTTTTTTTTAAATGCTAAATTAAATTAATTAATTATTAAATGCTGCCAGCATTGGTTGTTTTCGAGTTTACAAAAATGTTGTTATCATAGTACTTATATTGGAAATACACAAATTGTTATAATTAAAATTGAAAAGAGCGACAGCTGGAGAGTTTCTTTCGCCGTTTCTTCTCTCCAGAACGCCATCTTGATTCCGAAATGGTAGTAGTTTATGAATTCCTTGCATATTATACTGACGTCAAAAAAGGGATATTGTATCCTACTTTTGAGAAATAAACTATTTGAATTTGAAGTTAAGCTGTTAGGAATTACAAATTAAAGTTCATGATACACGGAATCATATAGAGCGTTCCATCTGACTCCAATGTCGGGAGGACACTATTTTGCGCTACTTTTTTGACAGCTGTCAAATGTGAAAGTGAATCCTTAGAGAAAAATAGTTATAATGTTGTTTTTTTAATTAGCTACCTATATATCGTTGTTATTATCTACATAAAAATCAAAATAAAATACTCAAACATACACACACATGGAACTGTCAAATATGATGGAAACGCGTTTCGTTTAAACCAGGTATGGGCAACAACCGGCCCGCTGTTAGATATGATCAAGAGCGAGACAACTTGAAAACACCCAATTGAAAAAATATTACGTACTTATACTCACGGGTGACAGATCAAAAGAATTATTGCTTCTCAATTATTCTAAACTAGTTTATTCCAGATTATTCCTTCATTTTGCCTATATAAGCGGGTGGATGGCCCAAACGCACAAAACACATATATAATCGATATCCTAGCGAACTGCTCGAGCCGTCAATTTGCCTTTTGATGTTGTGTGCATCTTGAGTAGTTACTAACTCTATCGTTTGTTATTAAGTTTGTTGAACGAAAAGTAAACAAAAATGATGTCTGGTGGAAAGAAATGAAAAGTAGATACAGAGGGTCGCCAGTTTCAAGAAAAACGGACTGAAGAATTCTTTTTTATCTTGCACAATGGTAATGAAAGAATTCAATATAAAGAGGCATTACTCAACTAAGCATGCTACGCTGCACTCACTGACAGGACAATTAAGAACAGACAAAATACAGAAGCTTACCGCAAATTTAGAAAAACAGCAACAAATGTTTCAAACAAAGAACACAACTTGATAATGTTGTGAAAGCTAGTGTTATAGTAATCTCAGAATTAGCAAAGGCATTAAAACCATTTGCCGAAAGAGAATTAATCAAGGAGTGTATGTTAGAAGTTTGCGGTATTTTGTATCATGAAAAGAATAATAAATTTGAAAAAAATAGTTTGTCAAGACGAACTGTTGTTCAACGTATAGAAATGATGGCTAATGATATAAAAACAACATTTTCTGACCATATGGCTGGTTTTGAATCGTTTTCCATAGCATTAGACGAGAGCGCCAATTTGTTTGACACAGCTCAACTGGCTATATTTATTCGAGGTGTTGATAAGGAGTTCACTGTTACTGAGGAATTGCTAGCTTTACAGCCGCTAAAAGGAACCACTACAGGAGAGGATATTTTTATTGAAGTTCAAAAGGTATTCACAAGTTTTGGCTTGCCATGGTCAAATTAATTAAGCATGCACTGATGGTGCACCTTCTATGGTCGGCTTACATAAAGGTTGCATTGGAATTTTGAATGAAAAAGCAACAGAATTAAATGTGCAAAATGATGATTTGATAGTCCTTCATTGCATTATCCACCAACAGAACTTGTGTTCTAAGTCCATTCGACTCCAGAATGTTATGAATGTGGTAGTAAATATCATCAACTTTATTCGATCCCGAGGGCTTAACCATCGTCAGTTCAAGGAGTTTTTGGATGAAATTTCAGCTGAATATAACGACGTAACATATTATTGTGAAGTCAGGTGGCTGAGCAATAGAAAAATGTTGAAACGGTTTTACGAGCTAGCAGACTTTAGTAAAATAAAAGATAAACCACTATCTGAATTAAGTGACCCAAAATGGATATGTGACTTGCCATTTCTGGTCGATCTTACAGGCTATTTGAATGATTTAAATTTGAAATTTCAAAAACCGGGACAGTTAGTAAATGATTTTTGCAGCCATTTGAAAGCATTTCAGATTAAACTACGCTTGTGGGAGTCACAGATGCTGTCTGGTAACAGTTACCAATTCAACACGCTCTCTGCGTATGAAAATATTGCTTATGCTCAACTCAACTTATAAAACATGGAAGACTGCTTCAGTTTATTTGCTACTCCTACAAAATGTAATGTACAAAATGCTCCAGTACACTTACAAATGGAGTTGATCGAGATTCAAGAAAACTCACTCCTAAAATCCAAATTTGAGGACGTAGAGTTGTGCGATTTCTACAAAAAATACCTAGAAAAAGACAATTTTCCGCAGCTTAGAATATCCGCAAGAAGATTGATTTGTGCGTTTGGCAGTACTTATAAATGCGAACAGTTCTTTTCATTGATGAAAGTTAATAAATCAACATATCGTACAAGACTAACTGACGATAATTTGGAAAATTCTTTACGTCTTTGTATCAGTGGAATTAATCCTAATATCGATGGATTAGTTTCCCAAATTCAAGCTTAAGTGTCTCATCGTTTGTAACAGTTGCAAATTTAACGATTTGATTATACTGTACCATTCTTTTTAAATTTCATTTTGTTATTTTAATAAATTTTACTGTAATAACATTGTCGTATTATTTCATGTCTAATATCTATCCCATAAAATATAATCACTGCTTCAAAATGCACTAAGTACTTTTAAACGCAGCCCGCGAACGTATTTGCACGCTAAAGTTTGGCCCTCAACATGTCAAAGGTAATACGGTTAAACAACAATAGCGCCGCTGAATTTATCAGATGCACTTAGACGGAACGGGTAGTTGGTGCTAAAATGAGGTTTTCCTAAATTGCAAGCGGCTCAGAAGTAACGCCCTAATAATATACATATAAGTAATATAAATTATAGTAAGGCATATCACGATATATTTTTCAAAGTAATCTTTTAATGACCATACACTCAGATATAAACACATTTCAGTTTTGTATGGATCTATTTTGGCATATTAAAATATATTAAAGCTATGTGTGTGACGGACTTAATAGAAATTAGTCAAAAGACTTGTATCTTGTGTCAAAAATAAATGAAAAAAAATCCACTTTTATAAAATATTTTATATATGTACGTGTAAAAAAACTCAGGGTTTTAGTTATTATTCCCCAAACTGTAAAGTTTATTTAGACAATAAAATTGTTTGAAGCATAGTTGATTTATTGATTTCGAAGATGCAAGGTCCAGCAGTATTTATGGATATATCGCTTGAAGACCAAGTTAGTGTCATACATAACCTAAAAAATATTGATAAACTTTATTTATATGTTATAATTTTACAATATATTGAGACAGTATCTTCAAGTAAAGATTTACCCATATTAAATAAACATAAATGCATTTTGTATAGCAAGTAATATTAGGTTCTAATAGAAATTAGGTTATAATGTTTAAGAGTGATCCAGAGGCGCGTTCATAAACCCAACTTGGGTTATACCGAGAAGCACTGACAGCAGGACAGCAAAAATATTTTGATCAGAATAACGAAAAGAGTACGAAAAATAACAGGACCGTTTTTTCTCAGTGCCCTCTTTTGTACTTCGCAACCTACATTTTACTACAATATCGAAGTAGGCAGCACGAAACTCTAGTCTGGTTTTGTACGCGGCCCTGAGATTGCTATAAAAAGTAACAATATGGCCAAGTGAATGTTTACAAGTTCATACTATGAAAATATATCCATCTGTTATTGCTTTTGAAAACTATTAATAGGAACTTGCAAATACTGAATGAAATCAATTTGGTTATGCCTCATGATGTTAATTTCTAATACAACTAGATCATAAAGCTACATCCACTTGAAAACACTGTTGGCTTGCTCCTAACAAAGTAATATATATGTACATGTTCAGGTGAAAAATCACTAAAGGCTATGAAATTATTTGTTGTGTTAGAATGTGGTTTTTACGGCTGCATATTATCTCTAAGGGTTAAACTGTCAAACTTTACTGACCAAGCTACATTTGAGATAACTTTCTCTCTAGGTACAGCTACCTTTCCAACAGTTTTAAAACAACTACTTTGATAGTTAATAAGACTCACTGACAAATAAAATTTCTTGTAATTATGTTATTTAAAAAAAATGTTTTAAGGGATTGTGCAGAATAATTTGATAATGTTATTTACTTAATTCTCTGATTTAGTCTTCTACAAAATCAGAGTATTAAGAAGTAGTTTGGCAGAAAATAAAATTGATCATAACTATTATTTGCACACAGGCTCAAGAACTCAGAAAATATTTAAAAAGTTTAGGTGCCGAGATTTCTGAAGAAAAATCACCAAAAGGCATTGAAGATGACTTGCACAAGATAGTTGCAGTTTGCGATGCATGCTTTAAAGAGCAAAATGAGACAGACATTGAAGCTATACTGAACAGTATTGTTTCAATTATGGTATCAGTGAGTACCTTTTTTTTAACAAGTTTAATTCTATATAGTTTTTAGAATAAAAAATCAGTGCAAATTACATTTACACTCAGAAAAGGAAATGGTCCACCTGTTAGAATTGGAGAAAACAATTTACCTCATAAAACCTGTGTCAAACTGGGACACCACCTAGACCGCCTGATTGTCCTGGGCACATCAAGGCCAAAGAAGAGGAAATCTCCCTCAGAAACAGAAATTTATACTGGATGCTTGGTCGCAACTGGAGACTTTTTAGACACTAAACTATTGATCTACTAAGTTGTATTGGTTTAGAGGTATGGCATCAAACTCTGGGAAAGCAAAAGCAACTCCAATAACAGTTCTTACACCACCAACAGAACCAAATACTGTGTGCAAATGTTCCATGATTCATACAAACACTTAAATCCATATAAGCTAATCACCATATATACAACACAACACCATAGAACTTCATAGTTCAATGACTGATTGTAGATAAAAAAAAAAAAACAGAAAAAAAGCTTTTAGAATATAAGTAATATCACATTTTGTCAATACTCAAAGCATAGGTTTAGCCAGGGCTGCCTTAACTTAGTCTACCCAAAGTGCATATAATTGCTTTGTGCAGAAAGCTGATTTATGGCTCTGTTGGAAGAAGTGCCTGTGGATTTGATTGACCAAATGTGATGAACATTGGTTATTGTCCTGATTGGTTTCTATGTATAATATGTATATATGTTTTACAAAATTATGTGTATATTATTTGTATTTGTAATAGGCTTTGCTTAGTCTTGGACCAGATGCCACTGTGTAAAAAAAATATTTCAAGAAATTTGCCTCTTCAGTAGGTACATGTTATAGTTCATTTTTGCCACATGAAAATAACATTTATCAGATCTACTGGGCTTAATCCCAGTATGCCTCACCTAAACCCAGTCTCTCAATACTTGAAAGTAGGTAGTCAAAATGTCATTGTTCAAATTGGTTTTCAGAAACTTCATTCTAGTGTGTTTTACTATAATTGGTTCATAATGTTCTTTTCTAGTAAGAAGAGTAGTTTTCAAAAAGCTCTTTCTAGAGTATTTTACTATAACTGGTTTATAGTAAGAATTCTTTCCCAGTAAGAAGAGCTGGCAAGAAACTTAGTGGTTACTCTTTTGAACAATTATTTATTTGCATGTTACTGTTTAAAATAAATGATAATCTAAATAAAACTATCATGTTCATCTGTGTACATCTGTTGGTAGTAGTGACTGCCTGTCAAAGTGAAAGGTATGGGCTTATTGCCTGAACAGGACATTTGTGTTTGTCTTGAGTGTGGGTGATATAGGGTTTATATTCCTGCAGCATTCAACGCAAGCAATGGTGAAGCCGCGGACGAGAACTTGTACACTATACTATAAAAAAAAATGGATTTTAGTTTTGATAATGGCAAATATTCTCACACTTTAGAACCAAAATTTTTCAGAGAAACTTCCTCCTGTGAACGCTTGGGCTGTCGAATGAGCTCTACAGTATGGGGTTCTTCAAGAAAGAAGTTATTGGATTTTTGAAGGGTCGACAATGCGCGAATGATACTTCTGGTGTTGCTTGTCCATAGGCCACCGTAACCGCTTTCCATCAGGCGGACCGTGTGGTTGTTTGCCACCTTAGTGGTATAAAAAAAAAATTAAACAACTAACATGTAAGCTTAGCTTAGTATTTGTTGCCAGCATCATCAATCGTTACGTCGTAACCTTACCCCCAAGAGTTACTATGTACACATTTACACGGCCTTACCCTTGTCTTCTCCCTGTCCAAAATTTTACTTATATTTACTTATATTCGAAATTCGAAAAATTAAAAAACACATTCTAGATCTTAGTTGGTGCAGGCAGTTGTTCTGCAAAATCGAAATTGAGATAATCTATGATTTTCCTTGAAACTGCTTTTTTAACAAAACTGCCTAAAAGCAGCACTACAAAAATTCATTCAACTAAATAACATAAGTTAAATAAAAGCTTTTGATTTGCACTCCAGATGTAACTCTCTGCTCTTCTCCATTTGTCATAGTGTTAAAATATATCTCATCTTTAAAGCAGACCATACCTTTTTATGTATGTATTATAACATCACGGCCTCATTCCCACAAGGGGGTATCCAGTGGCTGAACACACCCATATCATAATATAGGGGCAGCCTTTTCACCAACTTTTGTTCTGCATGCTAGTGCAACACTGTGTCTGACACAGTGTATCTGGATTTGAGGAGGCTTTATTTATGTCCCTCGTCATAAACCACCATTTTACGAAAAGTAAGTGGAAAATGTTAGACCAGGGACTTAATAATATGTAACCCTTTTGCCAGTTCTTGATGAACTATAAGAAGTGTGTCAGAATCAGACAGGTTGTTATCCCACAAAATTAAAATTAAAATGTGGACTAACTATAGCTACAGCTATAGTTGTTTCTATAAGTCTTCCTTATTATAGTAAAGAGTTGTCATAGAAATCCCACATCGAAAAGCAAATGTAGTGCAGACAGAGCTGCAGGCAGAAGCTAGTAAAAAATATATTACTTTAATGTAAGATATGATTTTATTTACTTTTTTAATTTTCAGATTCCTTTAGAACGAGGGGAAAACTTGATATTGGCATTCAGCCAAAGACTTACAAAGGCTCCAGGTCCTAAACTTGGTCTAGTGGCATTACAGTCGTAAGTATTACATAAAAACCTTCATCTCTTAGGGTCAGCTCATATCGAGATGCGACGCGAATAGTCGCGACGCGACATGAAGCGCATCCCAACGTCGCGTGGCGCATCTTCAAGCCTCTTAACGTTGCGTCGCGTCTCAGTCTAAGCCGACCCTAACTCTTTGTATGTATTTCATCATGGTTATTATCCCCCTAAGGGGATGTAACCAGCGGCTGGACACACACACATCATAATAAACAGCCTCTTCTACTTCAGTCCTGCATGGCAGATGGTGAGCCCATCACTGCAACACTGATTCTAGTACAGTGTATCTGGACTAAGGTGGCTTTATATATATCTTATGTTAAACACCAGCTGTAAATTTTGAAACCAGGGACATAATAATATACCCCATTACCAGTTCTTGACAACCTATACGAATTTAGGCAAGATTGGATATACCTACTACCTACATTTTTTTAAAATGTATATATTGATTTATTCTTGTACTATTTTAAATGTTGATAAGAATTGTTTAATTGGGTTATCAGTTACTTCAAAATAAATACTAAAAGTATTGATACATATGCATGAGTTTGCACAACAAGTACATGGTATAGTTCTTTCAATAGCTTACTGTGCAACTTTTAACTTGTAGAGTGCCTATATGAGCATTTTACTTTACTAGCTTTTGATATTGAAAGCTATCCTTAAGAATAAAATGTCTTAAATGGGAACAAGATGGTATCAGTTTTAACTCGACACATTCTAGTGATCCACAAGTTGAAACTTAGCAAGTGTTGGTTAAAAGTTTATGATTAGAGGTGATTAGTTTGATAGACTGATAAGGTAATGTATTAAATATTTCAGTTTATGGAGACTATACAACAATCTGGAAGCCAACTCACCTTTAAGATACCATGTATATTATCACGTAGTTGAGTTAGCAGCGCGGGTGGGCTCTGTCAAGGAGGTGTTCACTGGTGTGGAGCAGTTGAAAAAGGAGTTTGCAAGCTGTCCACCTTCCAATGAACAGATGCAGAAACTGTACAGACTGCTGCATCAAGTATTAAAAGATCACAACAGGTTTGTCTAATTAGAGATTTTAAAATTTTAGACTGTCATGACAATTAATTTGAAATAGGCAGAAATAAATTCTAACACCTATTTTTAATTGTAGCAATGGTTATTAAAAACATATCCTAAAAGGCATATCGTATCAAATAAATTACCTCCTAAATCTCCAGTTCTTCTTTTAAAATAATCAGACTTATGGATATGATATATCCTCTCCTATATTATAGGTTTGTTATTAGTTAGCATTTGATATCAATCAGTCTGCACTAGACTTTTAAGGTGGACGGACTATTAAATACTTCTGCAATAATTTCACACAGCGCCATTTAATTCAAAACCAAACAAGGTTTTTACTATGGGTACCAGATAGCTGATACAAATACCTACACATATGTATATAGTTTTTTTATATATGTATCATATTTTATTGGCAGCCCTACACTCGAGACAACACTAATATTCATCGTAAATATTTGTCTTGTGCGGTGATCGAACCCGTGCCTTCGGTGCAGCACGCTGGGTCACTTCCGACAAAGCAATCATGCAGTTCGAGTTGTTCAAAAAATAGTCACATATTTTTATCACTATGGATAACTGATATATTTTTCGAATATCAAACGCATGACTGAAACTTTCAAATACTTGTCAGGTAAATGTTACTTAGCTTTTTTTTTTATTTATATTCCAGTGAATTAGCCTCAAAAGTTATGATTGAGCTGCTAGGAACTTACACAGATGAAAACGCTTCATACGCCAGGGAAGATGCTATCAAATGCATTGTGACTGCTCTTGCTGACCCTAATTCATTTTTACTGGACCCATTGCTTGCTCTTAAACCTGTAAGATTTTTAGAAAAAGAGCTAATTCATGACCTTTTAACAATATTTGTATCTGAAAAACTATCAAGTTATCAAGCATTTTACAAGAACCACAAGGAATTTGTGCATTCACAAGGTACATACTTATATTGAATTATTTTTTCATAAAATACTCACAAACACATTCTATCTGTCAGATCGGATTTGGATAAAATTTGGCAAAGAGATAGACTATAGTTTGGAATGGCACATAGGTATACGTGCTTAGTACTTTTTATACCGGAAAATGCAAAAGTTAACGCGGGAGTAACTATAACATTCGTTACAAATTTCTGGTGCATCCAATTTGGCTGCAATTTTGCACAGACATAGTTGACGAGACAAAGAAGGACATACCCCGAAAAATTCAAACTTCAAACTTACCGCGGGAGTAACTATAACCGAATTCCACTTGAACGAACTTCTTGCTACTACTATAGCTTGCTACAACAAAATTCTTTAGTGTAATCCTGGAGTTGCCGTAAAAATATACACCGATAACCAAATTTAGGGCAGCCGGAGCCGCTAGTTTATAATATTTAGTTGTTGGTCAAGCTGTCCTCTGGCATAGGCCTCCAAAAAAAATTTTCGGCGAGGTCCAAATTTTAATTGGGTTAAGTAAATAATTTTTATTTTTATATACACCTTCATTAAAATCTTTCGAAAAAAGATTTATTTTATATAAAAATGTTTCAGGTTTGAATCACGATCAGAATGTGAAGAAGATGAGGATATTGACTTTCATGCAAATGGCTGAATCAAATCCTGAAATTACTTTTGATGAAATCACATCTGAGCTGCAGATAGAAGAGAAGGATGTTGAAGCATTTATTATTGAAGGTAATACAATATTTTATTAATACCAGTAGTATTACCAGTAATATTAATATAACAAAAAAAATGGTTTTGGGGCATCTAATTGAACTGTAAATTTGCACACAAATCGTTGAAGAAATATAGAGGGACACTGGCTACTATTCATCCAGAAGATTCAAAAGTTCTCGTAAGAATAACCATAACCGAATTGTACGTGGATGAGCTAATGCCGTAGGAATCCTACGCCTATAGCTGAATTTAGCGTGGGTGGAGCCGCAGGGAAAATTGTCTCTGTTTAGTTGAATAAGTTAGTAATAAATAACAAGTTTAATGTATTCTTATGTTGGACTGCGTTTCCAGTTATAGTCTGCAGTGAAATAATTACGCTAGGATCGTGGCTGCAGTAGGTCCTATTAGGTGGTAACCAAGCATGTCGATTCAGTCTAAACAAAATTGATCTCTGATTCGATTCAGATCGACCGCACTACAATACATTCTCAATTAAATCAATGCAAGATCGATTTTCAATGAAACAATTCTTTATTTAATTTTTAAACTAACTTAAAAAATTTCGTTAATTACGAATTTGTACACACAAATTATTGGTAGCCTTCCAGAGGGGCCGGCGTTCGAATCCAGCTTATACCTCTAAAATTATCAATTACATTGTCCGTTCACACCACTGGCATATTAATGAAGGTAAACATCGTAAAGAAACCTGCATTATACGTCAAAAAGTCGTATTTGAAGTCTACAATACACACTGAATCCGCGTAATGGACTTTGGGCCAAACTGCCTTCGCCCAAAAACGCAACAAAAATAATTGACTTTCAATTAACTGATATCAGATCGACATGTCTGTATTAAGACATAACGTTTTGCTTGCCGCCACTTCAGCTTAATAATTCTTCACTTCGTATGACACCTTAATTCTCGTAATGGCATACCGAAAAAGCAAAACGTGCAGACATAATAATACATAAAAAAATAACAGCCCTAACCCTAACAGAACACGTCATCGAATATAATCGCATAGTAGATGCTAAACTGCGCTCAGAAGCTGAGTACCGAGTGCAAAAAAAATCAGCTGCTGCGCGAAAAACATTGAGATACTCAATAAAGAACTTGACAGCTCAACATGTATAATTATTCTCTAATCGGCTTTATATTGCAGGACAATGTTGTTACACTAATGGTAATCATTTTTAAGTCTATGACCAGTTCAATTTAGGTTTAGGTATAGAATGGTGCACAATACCTACGCGTACGGTAATGCAAATAGTAATGGGTTTGAAAATTTTACCATTGAATTACAAAATCACCCAGCATACCATCTAAACGCGCCTTGTAGCCATTAATAGTTATAATTCTTGCATACATTCTATTATTTGGAGAGAATCCTAATGTGTTGTACGTGTGTGTCCCCAGTGCTAAAGACGCGTTTGGTGCGCGCTCGCATGGACCAGGCGAACCGCTTGGTGCGTGTATCGAGCACGATGCACCGCACGTTCGGGCGCGCGCAGTGGCAGACGCTGCGGGGCGTGCTGCTGGCTTGGCGCGCCAACCTACACCACGCGCACGAGGCCATGAAGTCCGTCACCGCCGCGCAGCTCGAATACAATGCGCAACAGCAACAGCCGAAAGCTTGATTTATCATCACAAGTCGTGGCAATAAATAATGTTTTTTAAAAATATGTTTCATTGTCATTATTACGTCGAATCTGCAGTTTAGATAACGTAGGTTTCGAGATATGGCTGTAAGAATCTGTTATAATATAATAAGGCAGAAGAGTTTGTTTGTTATAAGGGGTTTGAGGTACCTCAAAAGATAAAAGGAACACTTATGGACTCACTTTGCTGTCCGTCTGTATGTCTGTCAAGACCCTCTTTTTCAGGAACGCGTGAAAAGTGGAAACTAATGTCAAATACTAAGGTCTACTTGAAGCTGTAAGAAAGTTCAAACAACCTTCTCAATCAACACAATAAAAGAAGACGGTCGAAATAACGGCCATTTTTGTCGCATATTTTGTCATAAAATCATGAAATTTGGCAAGTAGCATGATGTTACATTACAAATATAATCCAAAAACTGATTATAAACTTGTTTCTTAGATGATATCCAGGGTCTGATGATGAAACCAGGAGGTGACTTCAGGAACTCTGTAGTAAAACAACGCAACCCCGTCGAGTTAGGACTCGCTTACTTTGTTATGCATAACGAACCCACTTCATGAAGTCCAATTGAGCTGATATTTGCTATATCTACTTATGTAACTTAGGTGGCAATGCAGTGACATTGTTCCCTAGAGCTGCACTGATAAACCCATAAGGTTGCAACAAGAACTTTTATGACGCAACGCAACCCCGTCCACCATGAAATCCGGGGTCTGATGATGAAGCCAGAAGGCTATAGGAACTCTGATATATTAACGACTATTAAAATATTTGTTTATGTACCTACTTACTTTTGGTACTTTATTTTCGCTATAATGTATAGTAGTCGAGTCAAACGCAAAATAATATTATTTATATCTATAGTCGTAGGTGGCAAACAAGGTTACGGTTCGCCTGATGGTAAGCCGTAGTCTATGGACGCTTGCAACACCAGGGGTATCACTCGCGCGTTGCCGTCCCTTTAAAATCTAATATCTTTTTTTTTGAAGAACCCAATACTTTAGTCCTTAGAGTAAACTTTGGCAGGGAGCTCATTCCACAACCTAAGTTCGCGTTCGCGGGAGGTACTGTACGCGACCATTTCGGTTCTAAAGTGTGAGAATGAATTCCCTGCCGATGGCGAGCGGTGCGATGGTAGAAAGTAGCCGTGGTCACCATTTCGAACAATTCCCCAGAACACATCCCATTGTACAAGCGGTAGAAGACACACACGGACGTAAAGTCTCTTCTCAGACTTAAGGGCTCGAAGTGAGTCAAAAGGCCCAAGCTGGTATCCGGGTGCACCCGCCCAGATATCGCAGTAGTACTCCATATGGGGCCGAACTTGCGACTTGTAAAGCAGCAAACTTTGCCCCAACGTAAAGTATTGCTTCGCTCTCTTGAGTACACTAAGTTAAAAGGCCGCCATCTTCACCTTGTCTTGCAAATGATCTCGGAACTGAACATCGCTGGAGATGTCAACACCAGGGATCCCAATGCTCTTAGAGATGGAGAGGGGAGTGTTCTGGTATTGTGTTTAAAAAAACGTGGGATGTTAACACGGCCCGCGTAATTAGTGTCTCCAGTACTGTCATCTGCATAGCAATTTATATTGTTGATGTCCAAAATGTCATTGATATGCAGTAGAAACCGCGTAGGAGACAGCACAGACCCTTGCGAGTCCCCAGCATTAATGTCCATGCTATCAGAGCAATTACGGCTCGTAAACGTCTGCCGAACAAAAAGCTAGCCACCCATTTGCATAAACCCTCGGGCACTCCGTAAGGTGGCAACTTCGATAGAAGACCCCGGTGCCAGACCCGATCGAACGCCTTCGCTATGTCCGACCGTGGCGAAAGCCATATTGATGGTCGCTGATCAAGTTGTGTTTTTCTAGGTATCTTAGTAGCTGTGTGTTGATCACACGCTCCATCACCTTGGAGAGAAGAGAGGTAATAGCGATAGGCCTGTAATTCGATGGATCTGCTCTATCGCCCTTTTTGGGCGCCGGGTGCACATTCGCAGTCTTCCATGAAGACGAAAATTGCCTAGTATGGAAGGAAAGCGCGAAGTGGCGCGTGAGTACAGGACCTAACTCAGGAGCACACTGTTTAAGCACCACATCTGGTATACCGTCTGGCCCACTCGACTTATGAACGTCTAGAGAAAGCAACGTCCGCCGGATCTCGCGCTGTTTTATGGAGATTTCCGGCATGGTCTTAGCGCACCGCACTAGGTGGTACGGCGCCTTCGTCGTTCATATTCGAGTTTGAGGCAAAGAGACTGCCCAGTATATTGGCATTCTCTTTAGCACTATGGGCCAAGTCACCATCGGCCTTTCGCAGTAGTGGTAACGACGACTGGCAGAAGTTCCTTTCGGCAGCTGTAGCAAGCGACCAAAAAGCACGAATCCCAGGGAGATAGCTCGCAAGTCGCCTTCCTATTTGGCCGATGAATTGGAATTTAGCTTTGGCAGTTGCATTCTTACTAAACCTCGAGGCAGCATTTAATTTGCGTTTTAACTCAGAAATAATCGGATCTTTATTATTCATACGCAGTTTGCTTAAGAAATTTAGCTTCTCTGCAAGACCGATTAAACCAGGGCCCACGGTTTTTTAACATCGGCAGCTACTCTCGTGTTAGGAATAAAACATTCCATACCAGCGAGAATTGTCTCAGTGACTGCGGCTGCGCAGACGTCAGGATCTTCTGAGCTAAAGCAGAACTTTCTCCTCAGGCACGATACAAGAGGCGCATGCACTGAGATGGTCCAGTAAGGAGCTCGTATGGTCCTCTATGTCTAGTATTCTCGTTGGAGAAAGTACCAGCTGAGAGAATCCATAGGTCAGAGCAAATTCATGAGCAGATAGCCCTGCGTAGTTATTGGTTCGAGAACTGAGCTACTCACGATGGTGGGCGTTAAAGTCTCCCAAAATAACTAGTTCTGCTGTGGGATATTTCTCTATAACTTTGTCAGTCGTCAAAATTAGGCGTGTGAAGATTCGAGCTACGTCTGTGTCACCGCTATGAGACCTGTAAAGGCACGCATAGACACGAGTGTGTCCGCTGTGATCTATACGCGCACCCATAATATCGACAGGTCCCTATCTTCAAGGTTATGAAGGCGGCGACAGCAAATATCCTCCCGGACGAACAAACATACATCGCACATACACATATGCTTACGCGCCCTCTAGCGGGTATAGGAGACATTATTAAGAATATCAAAATGTGCGTATCGATAGGAATTTTTCTGGCCTAAAACTTTGGACTGTTCCAATTTTTCTCTAAAATGAATAATTTTGGAGTAAAAACCAAAAAAATGTATAATATACACCCTACGGCTCAAATAGCGAGTTAAAATTTATGTTCAGCAACTCAAAACCTACAATTTAAAATATGTTTCATTTCAATTCTGCTCCTTGTCTCACAAACTATCACTTTGTAATACCTAAGTACCATGGAATGCAATTGTACTGGGGCTCGAAAATTTTGAGACCATAGAGCTGTGTGTCCTTTTAAGGTGGTGGTAATGGTATGCAGTGCTATGGTGTCGTGGATACAAGCTTCAGAAATAAGTAAGCTTTTAAGCTATAATGGTCAGCAAAATACTAAGTTAAACTAAGTTAGGTAGTGAGGAGCGTAGCGAAATTCTGCAGCAATATAAGGGACGGAACAGCAAATCGTGATTCGGGTCTAATATTTTTTTTTTGCCATTCATACAAAAAGTTACATAGGTGATTTTGGGTCAGAATTTTAGCCAGGAATAAAACTAATTTTATATTGCTGTAGATTTCTGGCTCTAGCAAGTTGCCGCGGCACGCTCGCTACGGTCCTCGCTACCTAACCGATAATCCCACTGACCAAATACTAATCATTTTGCTTAAACCCGGACCACGATTTGCTGCTCTGTTACGAATATTGCTGCAGATATATTAAATTTCTCAACAACATCAATCATCAAACCAATGAACGCAAATTCTAGATTTTTAGATTCTTTCCAGTTTTTAGGGTTCCGTACCCATAGGGTAATTAGCGGGACCCTATTACTAAGACTCCACTGTCCGTCCGTTCGCCTGTCACAAGGCTGTATCTCATGAACCGTGATAGTCAGGCAGTTGAATTTTTGCAGAAGATGTATAACTGATGCCGCTAGAACAAAAAATAGTAAAAAACAGAATAAAATAAATATTTAAGGGGGCTCCAATACAACAAACGTGATTTTTTTGCTCGTTTTACTCGATATTGATAACGGCAACAGGTAGATGCTTAAAATATTCACAGAATATTTAGTTATATATCACTTTAAAAATAAATAATAAAATTAAAATAAAACAAATATTTAAGGGGACAAACGTAATTTTTTTTCCGTTTTTATAGATACTGGTACGGAACCCTTCGTGCGCGAGTCCGACTCGTACTTGGCCGATTTATAGAAGTTATAATGTAATTTTTAATCAAATTGCTTGATAACGTAAAAGCTCATCTTTAGGTATGTAAGTACTCACAAATCCAAGAAACACGTAGCATAATAACCCTTCTTTCAATACTGCCAAATAAAGTAAAGCCATTAATGCCAGGTGCCCAGTTAGATGTGCATTGTGTCCTTGCACAAAACGGGAGAAAGCCAAACCAAACAGTAGGTAGGTAGATGTTAATCTGGGTGTCCGGCAGCCGAATGCTATAAAAATGCGTCTATTGTACAGTGGACAATACGACAAAGCACATAAATTAACATGAAGCAAAGTGATCATGAGCCCCCGTGGCGCAGCCCTAATGGGTTGACCGGCAACTCTGCTCCTTTGTCACTGTCCTGATCTATGCACATGGTCACATCAAAGGATAAAGGTAATATTTAATTTATGTCGCAAAGGCATGCTGCAAAAAGAAGTGCATGGTACCTGCAAAAAATGATGATAAATTGATAACATATTCTAAAATTAGTAAAATAGGGCGTACTCATAGAGTTAAGTATTTATTGGCGCTCTACATAAATGCCGTTGCTTAAATTTAAAAAGAAATCCTTGTAAGGGTAGCTTTATCGACGGCCTAAGTTCTGAGTTATAAAGATTTTACTATTGTATTTGTATTATATAAATAAAAAAAATTAAAATGAAATAACGCAGCACGGGTTCTATGGAGAACGTACCTATTTTGAGATATTTTGTTTTTCACAGTAATCGAACACGTAAAATAGCTAGGTACTATATAATAAAGAATAGTATAGGTAGGTTCTAATAGTAAGTAATAGTAATCAACTAACACTATACTCACTAAAGGCACTTTGTTGGTAGGCAGGTAGGTTCACCTACCGACGTCGTTACATTGGACATTTTTCGAGTCATTAATGTGTGTTGTATAGTGCAACAAACTTTTCTGACCCGGTGGTCAAACATCAAAACTACAGTCGCAATATTAAAATGCTGGGAACTTACGAGTACACTTACGAGACACTAGCGAGAGACACAGGGTCAGAAAAGTTTGTTGCGCATTGTACAAAATATTGTTTTACGTAGAAGTGATAAATTACCTAAATTGTTCAGCGACATGCAGTATTTATTATTTGTGGTTTGACTCAAGAATGCCAATATTAGACAATAAATCTGTAGATGTCATATGGGTACCTGATAATATCTACCTACGTATCAGCTTCGGTACCACTACGTACACTCAGTTTCGCACATCTTTATCTACCTACATTAAAAGTTCTAGACGGTGACTGAGCTTCGCTCGGTACTTTTTTAAAAATACAACTATATAGGGCAATTTAAAAAGCATACCCCTATCTAAATAAAAGATGTCGTTTCCAAGATACGCCCATACATATACCTACATTATAAGTAATAAAGTATAGCCTTAGGCAATTTAATATAGGTAGATGATCTTAGATTACATACACGTCACATAATCATCATCACATCAGCTTATATTGCAACAGAGGGCTTTAGGCTAAAGCTTAACTATAACATTGGAATTTCGATATATCTTAAACTATTATTTATGTGCTCACTTGGGTAGCGCTAAGTGCGTAATATCTTCTAAATTTGAAAAGACACTAAATGCACATTTTTTCCACATAAGCCATTATTTATGTGCTCACTTGGGTAGGGCTAAGTTCACGCAGGCGAATTTATGAATAATTTGCCGTTTTATTATTATTATATATCTCGTTATCCACTATTAAACATCCATTGGTTGAATTTCTCGAAGGTAATATTATTGGCTTGATATTGCTGCCAGTTTTTAATTATAAACGTTTGTCTAAATTGCGCCCAGTCAACGTGGCCGTGAGTACTGCACGGCGCAGCGTTTTCTTTCTGCTTAGATACCTACCGTAGAAGTATGAACCAAGACTATGAGTCGTATAAGAACATTAAAAATTATTCGCCACTAAAAATAAAGTAACCATCAAAAGTTTGAGCGGTAGAAAGAAGAAATTAACCTATAAAGATTCTGCCTTCTTACCTGAAAGACAAGCGTAAAATCAGATACAGTATTTGCGCTTATTAGATGTTATAGTTTGCTATTGTACTTGCTATCATTAACATAACGTTTATAAAAAATAAGTTGCTTGTTATCTACGAAGCTGGTAGCTAAATAATTATTCTTTTTCTATAGAAAGCCTTTCACAGTGACAAATAGTCTACGAGTACTTAAGTATAAAGGGTAAGAGCTTCTTGAATTGTATCTCTTTGGGCGGTGCCGCGTGCCATGCCGGACTGAATACCTACTGTTTAATATTAATGATGTGATTTTACTTAAGTAGATGTCTCTCACAGTATCTGCTTGACGTATATTAATGAACCCCATTTATGCTCAGATCGCCGTTTCTACGGACACCTAAAAACCTGCTAAATTCGAGCATTATTTCGTGATTTTTTTTTTCGATTGTGTTATTTGAGGGTGCATAAAATTATCTTATAGTTTAAAACTTAGGTGGTTCTGCGGCATTTAGCGGGTTTAGTAAATAACAATGAAATAAGCAAAGAAATCATACCGTGAGATCACTAGTATCTATTTTGATATTACAAGAGATAAGTGCACTTTGTGCTTTTGCTAGCCATCGCCGAAAAGCCGAAATTATTATTCGTAACATGTAGATTGTAGACCAGGCATGCTAAATGTGTGTGAAGGAAGCAGATCAAAAATTAAGTAAAGTTCTATTTGCATCCAACATAGTTCTACATTTCCTGATAAATTAAAACAATGATCTGCTATAACTTTTCGCACAGCTGATCATTCTTTTTTTTTCATTTGAAAATTGTTTATTTCGGTGAGTTCGACAGTTCTATGAATAGTTCTGACCGATAAATAATTTGTTTAACGAAAAAATTTGTTTTTTTCTATTTTTCTAAACCGATTAGAATATTGCTATTGCTGAAATAAAAGTTTTAGCATCGACGATTTTTCCCAAAATGGAATTTACTTTCTCAAAACTTCTGACGAAGAGTTCTAATCGTAGGTTAGCAATAAGCGAATGGAAAAATTATTCACAATATTTCAGAAATGCTGAAGTAATATTATTGTGTAGTAGAGATAGCTGGAATTTTCGTTTTGTGGCTAGGCTGTATGATTCTAAGTCACACGATTAAGATTCCTAAACAATTCTGCAAAGAGTTTATTTAGTGTTAAATATTTAGTGTTTAACAACAAATTTGATAAAAAATCATAATCTGCTATTGCTTACATGAGAGTTCTGGCCTCTAGAATTTTTCAGTTAACACTATTTCGAACCGTTAACAACTCTACGAAGAGTTCTTATTTTTTCTGTTGGTAAATTATTTGAGAAAATTACAAAGATTTTGCTATCAATATATTTTCTAAGTGACACGATTTAGATAGACAGAATGGTTTAGGAATAGTATAATAAAAGACTTTTTTTTTTAATTCTATCGAGAAAAGTAGGTATATGCAATCATGTTTTAGGTTCTTTGTTGACCTCCAGTAGGTGTATGTACCTACTATATTTTACTGTGTGGTTTGTCAGGCAATATGTTCAATAGTCAAGAAAATCCCTTAAATTACCTACTCGACAGTCAAATTAAGTAATGTTATAACATGGTACCTACGTACTCGTATAATGATTTAAAATTTATTCGGAATTTTACCATTATGAATTGACATATATAGTTACTAATATGTTAATTATCTGATTTAAAACAAAGAGCACATAGAAACACAAAATAATCATTAATCAGTTAGGTAGGAATACTAAAAATTTGAAAATAAAATCGCTTTGATGCTATATTATCGCTGTATGATAGTTAAAAAATGCTTACGCTGTTTTGCTTTGAGATGTATGGCGGCTTATTTTCTACTTTTTTGTTCATTTTTAGGGTTCCGTACCCAAAGGGTAAAGAACGGGACCCTATTACTAAGACTCTGCTGTCCGTCCGTCTGTCACCAGGCTGTATCTCATGAGCCGTTATAGTTAGGCAGTTAAAATTTTTACAAATGATGTATTTCTGTTGCCGCTATAGCAGCAAATACTAAAAAACAGAATAAAATAAATATTTAAGGGTGCTTCCATACAACAAACGTGATTTTTTTGTTTTTGGTAGACGCTTGAAATATTCACAGAATATTTATTTATATATTCACTTTAAAAATAAATAATTAAATTAAAATAAAACAAATATTGAAGGGGGGCTCCCATACAACAAACGTGATTTTGTGGTTTTCATAGATAACGGTGCCTTTGTGCTCGAGTCCGACTCGCACTTGGCCGTTTTTTTTATAAGCGTCCTTTTTAAATTTTCTTTATAATATTTTCTTAAAGTACGTGTATGTTGGGATTATATTTCCACTTGGCTTGTAGCCTTATTTTAGACTACGATAGCTATTTGTGTAAATCTTCACGGTTTTTATTTCCAGAAGGGGGCAACCAGTGGCTTGGTTAGATATATCATAATCATAATGTGGTAGACAGCCACATTAGAAATTAGAAAATGCAGTGTTTCTGGTGTAAGGTGGCTTTATATATCCCATATGTCGTAAATTACCAGTTTTAAAATAAAAAACACCCAGGTAATATTAATATTTACAGGTTTCTAACTAATTCCACGTAATATATACATTGCCAATTCCACACCATAACTTAATAACTAAAATAACGATAACAGGTTATAAGTATGTAAAATAACCCGGAATTCATAGTTCCAAAAATTTGTGAGAATTATCATACCATAGGATCACTATATACTTCCTTTTTGTCTCCTTGCTACAGAACTATCTAAAAAAACATATTCTTTCATGTAACATACAAAAAATATTCTGCCGTTTGGTCCTTTGTACGGCAACGCTTGGCTAAAATATTTAACAATGTTTTACAAATATTTTGTGGGCTATCGCTCGTGAAAGGCTTGTAGCAGCGGCGTGTGGGTAAAGGATTACTTCGGCAAGGAGTTTCTCAGTTGACTGCACAGGCTGTCTCGCATTCGGTACGGCACTCAGCCAAGCGTTCTGCCTACGGGCTTCCGTGTTGTTTGGCCCAAGTCATGAGCGGAGACCGTGATAATGTAAAACATTGCGATCATAAAATAATAACAGCGCTCCATCGAGCTCGCAATAAGGTGGCCAATTTTGAAACTGAAATCTGTAACGCAAGACTGATAAGTTTTAAATTAACTTTACAACATACATGTTTGTAAACTTGTTTAAAAACCGAGTCAGTCTTCTAATGCTTCTTCTCAGAGCCCACAATATTAGTACATTTACATTTTCAAGAACAATAAAACCAATAATATTTTTCAGATTAAGAAATTAATACTTAATTACGTCATGCCTCAGCTCTTGTTGTGCAGGGGCACAGATAGGTCTCACTCTCAGGCTCAGTCTGCCCCGCTGGACCAGAGGGATACAGCTGACGTTTGTCGAGCTAATGGAAATAATGACTACTTGTCTTTCACATTTTTCTGATTTAGTTTAACGACTGCTATAACAACACAGCCAAGACAAATGGGTTGACGACGTCCTTAACTTCGCTAATCGTTTTCGATCGTCTATCGAATAAACCTTGACGTGAAATTTAAATAAACCTAACGGTCAATTTACTACTACCACAAAAAATCTTGTTACATTGTTTACTTTGTTTGTACATCGATTGTAAATGAGAACTTTGTATTTTAAAAAAGATAGTAACAGTAAGGCAAGTTTTTAATACCACATTTTGGTAGGTAATGCGAATATAATTCTATTTTTTATAGCATTGACAGGAAAGGAGTGTCACTCTTAATATCAGAGCAAAGTTCAAAAAAATAGGATAGTGAGAGAAACAAGTACTTGAAGTTTTTTTCTTTCATTTAGAAATAAAATTGAATTATCTTGAGCTACTGTGACTTATCTAGTTTCAATATCCAAAAGATCATTTTTTTATTCCCAGTAAAGTGTAATAAAAACTAACCTTTAAACATAGTTATTTTTAAGTTAGTCTATGCAATAAATAAAAATAAACCAAATAGTGAATTTACAAGGAAAATACATGATTTATTTTGCAACAAAACTTGCAAGACATCTCGGATTTTTCGCGATTTGGTCTTTAGTTTAGGTTAAAAATATAGTATATTTTTGTTTGTGTTACGGCACACTTACTTAGTTGTGTTACAAGGCGCTTTTGCTTGTACCACACGCAGTAGTAGTACTGCAAGTTATTCTTTTCATAGGTGTCATTACGGGATCCATTTTTAATAGTATCTATAGGCTTTGTTTGTGAGACAGGCTTTGTCGCAGCATTCCAAATACAGGCTCTTGTGTTTGCTTCGATGACTTTGCTAAATGTCGCCTCAGGAAATGCGATTTTAACAAGGAAAACAGCAGAATTACAAGTCATTACGCTCCAGCCCATTGCCTTCCGGCAAAAGGGTGTTTGTTGTCATTCCCTTACCCTTTCATCTCAAAATGTTTTGGTGCAAACAACGAAAACTTCGACAGTTTATAAAACTTCCTTCTTAGTAGATGTAAGGTAGGGTTAGTTGACTGTGGAGTGGAGGCAGGATGGCTGGCTCTCAATAAAAAATATATTATTTCCCGTTAGGAAGGACATAAGAATAGCACATTTAGTTGCCAGATATGAAATATAAATAGTGCATAATTTCGGTATAATAAAAAAAAAAACCACATACTTAATTGCTGTTCCACGACCACCATTTAAAAGACCAATAACTTTTTATTAACTCATTTTGTGGAACTGTTAAAATACGTAATACATGGTTCATAGTTTTCACGTTGGATTTATCAATAAGGTATTAGAGAGACTGATTGCTTAAATTTAATTCAAATCATTACTAGCCTTATAAAAGAACTGTATACCTGTATTGAGTGTATACGTTTTTTTTTCTTATTACTGTCTATGTTGTTGACCGCAGATGGCCTTTTCAACTGCTTGAACTCAGCTGCGAACAGGTGGCACTTACTTTCGATTATTGAAAACAATTCAAACTAATTTTTAAGCATAATCCAAAATATGCGAAAAAGCATTCTTCTTAATTTTGAAGCGTCTGGTCAAATTTTTTAATAACAAAGTTAGATGCGATTTTTATTTGCAAACAAATTAACATGTATGGTCTATATAATAAATTTTAATTTTAACTTTTTATTAATGTTTTATTTTTCCTTTACCTAAATAACAATATCGAAAAAACCGGCCAAGTGCAAGTTGGACTCGCGCACCGAGGGTTCCGTACCTACCACCATTTATTGAATCAAAGGTAAATTGCGGTTTACGATTTATGACGTATTAAAAAAAAATACTTACTAGATCTCGTTCAAACCAATTTTCGGTGGAAGTTTGCATGGTAATGTACATCATATATTTTTTTTAGATTTATCATTCTCTTATTTTAGAAGTTACAGGGGGGACACACATTTTACCACTTTGGAAGTGTCTCTCGCGCAAACTTTTCAGTTTAGAAAAAAATGATATTACAAACCTCAATATCATTTTTGAAGACCCACACGTATGGGTTTAATGAAAAAACAATTTTTGAGTTTTAGTTCTAAGTATAGAGAACCCCAAAAATTTATTGTTTTTTTTTCTATTTTTGTGTGAATCTTAATGCGGTTCACAGAATACATCTACTTACCAAGTTTCAACAGATTAGTTTTTATAGTTTCGGAAAAAAGTGGCTGTGACATACGGACGGACAGACATGACGAATCTATAAGGGTTCCGTTTTTTGCCATTTGGCTACGGAACCCTAAAAACACTTTCTCAAAACTAAAAGTTTTTTGAATGTGTGTGTGTAGTACCTATTATTAATAACATTTTGTAGTTTATTATTAGGGATCCTTCTGAAGTTGCAAATAACATTTACGAAAGTTTCGATATAAGTATCCAATTATGAAACGAAAAGAGGGCACGCAGGTATATCCGTATGGCGCGAGCAGCCCTTTTATAATTTTAGAAAAAGAACCATTTATTAAACAAGAGCCCTTAGTAATTATTGGGACTGTTCTGGCGTATTCGCTACCTGCCAACTATTCGCCATTCGCCTTTGTCAGGCTGCGCGGTCTGGCGCCCTAAAGGGTTCTAATTCTAAATGCACCGTGTAACTATGCCGCCTTTTATACGTAAATTTCTCTTTACCCGCTGCTGGCTGGACGCAATATGGCGTGTTTTTTTTATGGGCAAGGGTAAGCAATTAACTGGCTTATGATTATCATCTTTGTTGAGCTTTTGTGGTTAGTTTAGTACAACAATTAAATTATATTACACACGTTGCAGGAAGTTTTATGTCATTTAAAGTATCTATGTGGTTTGCAGTTTGAGATGCGCAGAAATTTTAATGATATCGAATCCTGCAAGAGTATATTAATTATATTCAAAATGCAAACTATCTTTGAGCCAAATTTTATCGCTATAAACAACATATCAGACAGCCAACTGTTCTAATTTATTTTTAATGCTTAATTATTAGTTGGCATACCTATATATTTAATTACTAAATTAACAAATACTTACGTAGCTGATGAATGTACAGCAAAATATTTGCACAAACCATGTTAACATGGTTGTTTGTAATAATATAGTCCGTATACAATTACACGGTTCGAGTCCAGTCTGAGTGAATAAACAGTGGCATAGTGTCCTTCTCGTAGGTTTGTCCGCAAACATGGATCGAATGAATATAATAGAAGCACATTGTTTACATTCGTGTATGTATCGCGTTACAACAACAAATAATCGTGTATAGATGTATTGAATATGTATATGTTTGTTTCTATAATGAAATGAATTCAATACTAAGATACTGACGACCCCAGCCTTTTCAAAATGCAATGCGGCTGCCATGTCGACCCTACACATGAAAAAGCATAAAAAAAAAAAGAAAAAGGAAAACTCACTCGGTTTCACCCCGATTTCTGTCGACGCGAATGTCCAAGAGTTCCCTTCTTTCAAACATAATTTATGGTCTCGGGGAAATAAAACATAAAAAATAGAAAAGGAAAAACGACGGCACGCACGATAAAAAAGCTCGTCGTAAAAGTGCGAGCAGTGCGGGGCGCCTCTACCCCTCACCCCTCGCTATCACCCGCGTCGCGTCGCAGGCGGTAACCCTTCCTCTGCCCGCCCTGTTCAGCCCTACACCCACCAAACTAAAGGGTTAGGGAGCCTCTAACCCTCTCTGCCCAGACTATATACGTAGCTTGACTTTAAACATACTTAGTTTGATACTTCACTGTAAAAAAATATACTAAATATTTACTCAAAAATATTAGGAAAACTTTAAATTGCAATCGAAAAATATAGTTTAGATAAGTTTTTCGTCTTTTTTAAATTTTCAAATCAAATTTTCAATTTAATTCTGTGATTAAAGTTCTTTTTCGCTATTCGAAATTATTTAAAACCCTGATTTCTTTTACCTGCATTTTTGTGTAAAGCTCGACCTTACCTTGGGGTCGACTTCATCCACTCCACTGTACTCATCATGCAACTGCTTACTCTCACGGCCTCTACAGTAATGTAGTTTAGCTTTATGATGGCGTGATTTTCAATTGAGTTTGTTATTGAACTGTACTGTAATTTTGTCTAAGTTATATAATAAAGTATGTGATAGGTAGGTATGTGCCTACGTATGTTCATTTTTATTCGTTGAAGCTACAGGTAAATAACAGATAAGCTAAGTATTAATCTTAAATCATGTTGAAATTTAAAAAATATTATAAAAATTAAATAAAATAGATAATGCATACATTTAGGATAAAATAATAAAAAAAAACTACTAGGCTTTCATTGCCTAGAGATAAGAACACCTAGGGTCATCCTCTCTAAGCACATGCTTATTATCTAGGTATAGTTGGGGTCTTGGGGTGGCTAGAGGAAATAGCCATAATGTGAATAAAATTCTAAAAAAAGTAATGGATAGAGAAAAAAGATGACAAATAGCAGCCTTTTCCCATGATAGACATTAAAGCGTCGAAATGTTAGGTTTGAACGGTGGTGCTGGCAAGAAAACATTCGAGCAGAATCGCCTACCCTAGGGCATCAGTAACGAGAGTTTAATGTAAATAGGCATCAGGCAGCAGCCGGACCGAACATTCGGAACTGCCCCCCGGCGACCGGCCGACTGCAGTCCGCACCCCAACAGCATACGCGTTTAGTTAGTAGCAGTACCTATCTACTGCGCCCGCTCTAAATAATCATAAAGTAATGTTTGACAAAGGGCATGTTAAGTCGATATCTGAAAGGAGTTATGTGATAACTAAACAAAAAAGGTTTTGTATATAAAATACCAACTTTTGCCAGCTTCTCCATCCGCCCTGAATTTGGTTATCGGCGTGGGATTCTTACGTCAAATACTATACTAATAATAAAGTTTGCTATAGCAAGCTATATCTATAGCTATAGTTCGTTTAAGTTTGGTTATAGTTATTCCCGCGGAAACTTTAGATTTTTTTGGGATAAAAACTATCCTTTGTCCACCCCAGGGACTCAAACTATCTCCATACCAAATTTCATCTAAATCAGTCCAGCGGCTTAAGCATGAAGAGGTAACAGACAGACAGACAGACAGACAGACAGACCGACATACAGACAGAGTTACTTACGCATTTATAATATTCGTATGGATTGCACCTTTAACGTAATTGTTTTTTCTAAGCCTTCTCTGAATTTGAATCCTTTATATAGACGATTTTTCAGAAAACCAAAATAATTATTTAAGAGTAAAATTTAATACTCTCTCGAAATTATTGAATAGAGAAAATATTTGAATTTTATTTTATTTAAGCAAATGGAAATATAGGGCACATTAGTCTATTCATCTGACAGTTTTACCATATTTTATAATAGACTGTTTTAAGTACAATTCTAACATACTTGTAAGATCAACTTTATCGGTCAATAGGTTTAAGTATATGAGTTTGCCTTTTGATATAGCAAATTGTTTTGTGATAGGTAATTGCAGATAGGCATATTTTGATACCTTCATGGCAACTTATGTTTTAACAAAAAAAAAAAGGTATTGCTACTTATCTGTTTATAGTATAAAAGTCGAAGATAAAAAAATAAGTATACAGTGCAATAAGCTTTTCTGACCTGGTGGTCAAAAATTTAAACTACAGACAGTCGCGTATACCACGTATATTAAAATGGTGTGAACTTACGCGACACTAGCGACGATACACTGGGTCAGAAAACTTTGTTGCACTGTAAGTAAATACCTAAGCATAAAAAAAATAGTTACTAATGGTGAGCAAAAAGTAGAACTTCCGTATTCAGGAAATTCTGCATTCTACTCACAAATCGGGTTATTTTTACTATCGATATCGACTTTAATATCAGCTTATAGTGTCCAGCGTTGACCACATCCTGGATGATTTTTTTACTCTGTTTCCGCCCACCGCCCTCCCCCGCGCCGCGCGCCACACTGCTTTTTGGCAATCTTATTTATTGCCGATATCTCCACCCCAACTCGGAAGAAAACTCACATCATGTTAATTTCCTGTGCGCAGTTTGTTTTTTTTTGAGATATATGTATTGTTAAAAAAATTATTACGAAAATCAGTGCTCATTCAAACTTACAAGTAAAGCCTTGTCAATTTTTCTTAAGAGCTGCCTTAAGGCTCAACTTGCCATACAACGGTGGATCACCTATAATTTTGAATTCAGAACGGATTTAATTAAAAATATAATTAATATTTTGATCAACAAAGCAATATTAATATTTATTATATTTTATATTTAAGCCTATAAAAAGTAAACTCTTAAACTTTTGTACTTGTATCAATTTGTACAATAGCTGCGCATTATTAAATACGTATTCCATTATTTTTAAAATTACTTTGGTAATGTACTACTCAGTGGCAAAGTAAAAATAATAATGTAATAATATTTATACAATTGTGCCTACACCCCATGTAAGAAATCTGAATAACAACCTTTTTTTAGTTTCTTGCCTTCGAATTTTCGTTCAGCTTTAGCCCAGCCTTAAAAGAAAAAGTGGCAAGCATTAGCATTAACAAAATGGTCCTTGACGATATTAATACCCAGCCCTCGTATGTTTTAGTGACAGGGAGCGTCGGCATCAATAACGGTCAGTTTATGCACAGGGACTAGCGACCCTCCCAAAACTACACTTATTTAAATTCACATTTTTGTAGCAAATTTACATTGGATTCCACACAAGTCAAGATGTTAAGGTAGAACAGGGAGACATGGGCAACGTCCCTTCTAATTGGGGTACACAAAAACCGTTGATCCCATAACGTCCAGTCGTTGGACGATGAAAAAGTACGGTCTACGTACTTCATTTTTTTGTATCCTTTAATGACCGATCGATAGGAATAATAATTCGCAATGTGCTCTTTTTAACAATACATCGACCGGTGTACTGGATATTTTAGTTTTTTTTTTAGTTAAAAAGTATAAAATTCGAGGGGACGATTTATAAACATGCGCGAGCGCGTCAAATCTTCATTTAGCGCACGCGCGTCGTACTGGGACATATTATGGGTTTTTTAAACCGCCGCCGCGTCGGTAGCAAAGGGGAAGAGTATTTTTAAAAAATAAAATTCACTTTTTAAGTAAAAATATGTCCCTGCAGTCGATTCCAATTGTTGCGTGTCGGATGGGCACGAGTTCAGTTTTATGGTTAGAAGTGAAGGGATTTTTTATGACGTGGTGTGTGCCAGACGGCGGTTTTGCCAGTAGGTTTTTAGTTCTTCTGACTAATAGGTTTTGGATCAGGACCGACTTAGGCTTATCTTCAGCCGTAGCCGTTTTCTGAACATTGTTCTTGATTGCTAATAAAAAAATATTATGCCACAATATGATACCCCGCGGGCGCTTTTCATATTTACGTATACTTACTTACAATATTTACAAGGGTTGTTTATATAGTTTTTATTTGTATAAAAGCTCTAGTTTTTGGTTTGGTGTGGAATTAAAGAATTGAATTGTTAACAAATAAACTCATATTTACAAAAGTGGAGAAAATAAGATATTTAAACTGCCAATAACTAGTTTTATAAGCAAATCGTATAGGAATAACGAGCATGTGATGGATTGAGTCAATAGAGTATTTATTAGGTATCAGTTGGTATTTTTTTTCATTTAGTTTTTTATCAATTTTTGGTTAATGTGTAGTTTGTCTTTATTTTGTGTATGGTTTTCTACTCATATATAAAATTTTATATTTTACGGGTTGAATTTAGCAGAACTTCTTTTACTAGATTACGTTGTACCTATCCCAATTTGGAAATGTAGCAGGTAGATTCTCTAACCTATTAGGTATACCTGCTAAATTTTAAGTTTCTTCTTTTAGGCTGTGCGCTGAAATTGTAACCAGTCCAGTCTAGACCACAGTCTTTTGTTCGGTATACACACAAAAACACTTACTTTTTGTTCCTATTTCTTTATATATATAATTCAACTGTGCGTGTGTTTGTCACTGTACTCCTCCTAAACGGCTGGACCGATTTGAATGAACTTTTTTGTATGCCCTGGATGGTTAAGATTAAAAAATCAGCCGGGCAGATGGCGCTGATGTCGGTATCATGCAGGACAACGTCTGCCCGGTCAGCTTGTATTATATAGAATGTACTACGGTTAATGGCGGTGAATTCCTTGAAATTGATTATGGTGATCAAAGTTCTGGTCAGAATGTCAGAACTTCCTGTAATTACCTATATGATAAATATTTATTAAGGTGCTAAACTCTAATTAGATACCGGCCACTTAGAAGGGGAACCTCCTAACTTATCTATCTTCTTATAATGTTCGTCAGGTACTGGCAATAGGGAAATACCTATTATTCTGTCTCCGGTCTTTATTTTACTGCTTATTACTTTAAAGCTGGTAATTAACGATGTATATAAAGTACATATATAAAGCCACCTTAGTCAAGATATACAGTGTTGTCGATAGGCTCACCCCCTAGCACGCAGCTCTAAAGTGGTAAGTGAAAAGAGTGGTGGACATTAGGATGTAGGTGTGTATCCAGCTGCTGAAAATATACATACATACATACCTACATATAGTCAATATAAACCAATTAATAAAAGATAATTTCCCCCTTTTCATGGAGTGGTACCTAATTATTATTGAAACCGGCCAAGTGCGTCTGGCGGCTTACAATAGACACATCTCTGTAAAATATTAGGATCTTCGGAAAGACAGCGGAATTATGAGGCTGTGACATACGGACAGACGGTGGACAGATGGACGGATGGACAATTAATTGCACCATTAAAATATTATGCAAAACATCCTTGGGATTCAAAATAATTATTATGGACTTACTAACTGCATATGGTTAAATATACCTACTTATATTTAGATTTAGCTTTTATAACGCAAAATACCATACCTATATGCGCGTCATTAGAAATAACGACTATTTTTTTTTTTTTTTTTTTTTTTCTGAGCTGACTATGCAGTTGGCTGTTGCAGCCATTACTGCTTCACCGGACTTTTGGGGCGAGACTCTGAAGGAGCCTCAGCCCATATAGCGCCCAACGCTCAAGGGCTTCCCGCGGGGGAAGCCTCGGCTTGGGTTGTCGCTCTCGGGGGCGTCCCTTCGACCGGCGTGAGTCTCGAACCCGAAGGTGAGTCACCGCCAGGAGGGGAGTTCCCCGTTACGCGGGTGCGGTTGCGATTGAGTGGGGGCGAGAAGCGCCCCGGCACTCTTTGATACCTAGTGTATCCTTGTGGGCGCCGACGAACCCGGGGACGTCGGCGTCGTGTTTGGAGGGAGGCCCTATTCGGGGTCGACGTAGTAGAGACTAATCTCGCTATCCGGACAGCGAGATCGTCATCTGGGGACGTTAGTACGTGCCGAGGCCGCCTGAGTATAGTTTTACGACCGCGACGGGGACGATCGGGGGGAATGTACGTCGTGGATTGCACAACTAATCTATTCGGGTGATTTTGCGTACGCTCGAAAAAGCGGACTGCCAAGTCTTTAAAGTACTGGGGAATCGTGGGAAGTTCGAAGTCTCTGTGTAGGTCCGCATTGCGAACGTACCAAGAGGCTCCAGAGGCCGCTCTGAGAAAGCGGTTTTGGAGGGTCTGGAGTTTGTGGAGATTGCGCTTGGACAGAGCAAAGACTACGCTAGCATAAGCTAGTATGGGGCGGATGCAAGTTGTGTATAGATTTAGCTTATTTCTAAGCGACATCTTACTATACTTGCCTATCATGGGATAGAGACGACCGAGGACAAAAGCGGCTCGGTCTCTGACTATTTTGGTGTGAGCGTGGAAGTTCAAACGTCTATCCATGGTCACACCGAGATATTTGGTCTTATTTTGCCAGGGAATGGCACGACCGAAGAGAGAGAGGGAAGTTGGCCGCGGAGGGCTGCCTGTGGTGAAAAGGACGGCAGAGCTTTTGTCGGGATTCACCTCGATTCTCCATTTCCGAAACCACTCGCCTAGGGCGGTGATAGCGGATTGGAGTCTCTCAGTGATTCGACTCACTTGCCTATCGGTAGTATAGAGAGCGGTATCGTCCGCATAGAGGGCTAATTGGGTACCTATCGTTTTTGGGATATCGTTAGTGTACAGAAGGTACAAGACGGGGGCGAGCACGGACCCTTGCGGGACTCCTGCTTCTATGGGGCGGGGGGAGGAGAGAGTGCCTTCAACTCTGTAGCGAAAGCTACGATTCGACAAATAGTCTCGTATGATGAGCACGAGACGATCTGGCAACTGAAAGTTGTACAGTTTAAAAATTAAACCGTTGTGCCAGACTTTGTCGAAAGCTTTCGCTACATCGAAGAAGACAGCGCCCGTGTGACGGGTCTTACCTAATGCTGGCTGGAAGCCAGTAAGAATATGTTCCGTTATGCGGAGGACTTGATGGACGCATGAGTGTTTGGCACGAAAGCCAAACTGCTCGTCTATTAAAATGCCTCTGGAGACTATAGAGTTCCGTAGGCGGGCGAGAAGGAGGCGTTCATAGAGTTTACCAAGGGCCTTTAGTAAACTTATAGGGCGATAGGAGGACGGCTCGGTACGAGCTTTGCCGGGCTTATGGATGCCTATAACGATTGCATCTTTCCATTGAGATGGAAAGATGCAATGTTCCATAGCAGCGTTAAAGATCGCTACTAGGAGGCAGATAAGGGGAAGAGTGAGGCGCTTTAGGATATCGTTAGAGATACCGTCTGCGCCGGGGGACTTACGGGGGCGTAGGTCTTTGATGACCTGTATGACTTCGTCGACAGTGACAGGGGGCAGGGGGTCTTGTGGAGGCAGAGAAGTTCTGCGCTCCACTTCGCCGTCTACCTCGCGCACGTGATCGGGATCGAAAGGCTGTGTGCTTAAGGCACATTGGGCTTGGAGGCTGGATGCTAGGCAATCCGCTTTTTCGTCGTCATTGAACGCGGGAACGCTATTGTTGGGACGAGTTAACGGAGGGAGAGAGTTTGCGGTTTCGGATTTTAGAGCTCTGGCTAAGTGCCAATAAGCTTGGTGAGAAGGAGAAATGTTCTCCATAAGATCACCGAAACGTTGGGCGCGGAGCTCAGCTACAGCGGTTCTTACACGGCGGTGTAAGTCGTTGAAGCGAGCTTTATTTTCGATAGTGGGAGCGCGGTCGCGAGCGCGGCGGGCCGCGTTACGCTCAGTCATTAGCGACCTGATGTGCTGAGGCAGGATTAGGTGGTGATAATCACCAACCGGCACCTGTCGTGAGCACTCGCCAACGGTGGCGGTCAGGTGGCTAGTGAGTGAGTCGATAGCTACGTTAAGATCGGTCGCGGATGAGATAACGTTGGGAACGCGATCTAGATGTGGCGAGCTGGGATTTTCGAGCAATTGCCCAAATTTATCCCAGTCCGTCACGGTTCTAGTGTCGGGAGGAGAGTCCGAAGGGAAACCTAATCGGAGGACGACAGGGCGGTGGTCCGAGTCAAGTTCGTCAAGCACCTCTATAGAGCGAAAGCTTAGCCTTACATTCTTTAGAAGTGCTATGTCGAGTACGTCGGGGTTAAACCGAGTATTGTGGGGAAAGTAAGTGGGCGTCATGGGAGCGATGATGTCAAAGTTTAGTCTGTCAACTAAATCGTCGAGGAGTCTGCCTCTTTGTGAAGTTACAGAAGAGTTCCAGCGGCGATGCTTGCAATTTAGGTCGCCGGCAAGAATGACGGCGTCGCCTAAACTTAAGAGCGACTGAAGGTCGCTCTCGAGCAAGTCTTTTAGGGGAGAGAGATAAACCGATGCAATGATGATCGGCTGATGGCCGGTCATCGCTAAGCGGCAGACGGATGCTTCTAAATTCGTAAGCGGTGGAGGATCGATAGGGGAGCAATGCAGGGAGCGCCTGTAATAGATGAGAGTGCCTCCGAGATTGGAGGCAGTTCTATCATTACGGACGGTACGATAGTTCGCGATTGAAGGGGTACGGACAGCGGGCTTTAGGAACGTTTCCTGGATGAGGAAGACGTCCGGTTTTTGGGACGAGAGGAATTGCGATAATTCCTCTCTTTGGTTGCGGAGACCGTTGGCGTTAAAATAGCCTATGGAGACGGACCGGGGTTTTTCGCGCGCGGTTGTGCAATCCATTTTGATTCTACGGTTTTGGAGCTACCCTGCGGAGGGCGGCGAAGAAATCGCGATGCTTAGCCATGAAGCCGAGCATTTGAGAGAAATCGGTGATCTGTTCGTATTCGGCGAACACGATCTCGAAATTGGCCGCGTCGAAGGCCCAAGAAATCTCGGCGAGAATGCCGAGGTGCTGCTGCTGCTCGGCCGTATGAACGGCATTGCAGGGCAGCGCGAAAGAGGGGCGCGGGGGGGCAAGGCGCGTATGCGCGAGAGGTGCGGGTGCACTTCTCATGGGCGCTGGACGCGGGATGTCCCGGGACATCAGAGGGGCGGGGTAGGGAATGCCCGTAACTGAGACGGGCCCGGGGAGAGCAGACAAAAGTTTGTCTGTCTCCTTCGATTTGGACGCTACTAGCGCTGGAGGACGGCTCCAGGCGTTGACAGCCGGGAGGGGGGCAGGCACGAGCGGAGCCTGTTGGCGGGGGGCGGATGGGCGCGATTTACCCTGATGGGGTTTACGCGAGCTCTGTTTGGGAGCTTTGGGGCACCCGCGGTAATTCGCTGGGTGGCCTTCACTCCCACAGAGTACGCAAGCGACCGGGTCGGATGCGTTTGAGCGATCGCGATCACAGTCCGGAGTGGCGTGATCGCGTAAACATTTGACGCAGCGCGGTCTGCGTCTGCAGTTGCGCTGCGCGTGGCCATATAGCTGGCATCGGTGGCATTGACTCGGGTTCGACCGCTTGTGCGGAGTCTCGACCCTGATGCCTTTGAGGCTGCAAACATCTTTGATGTTAAAGATGGCTTTGCCTTCTTTTGTTAGGTCTAGTACAACGAGCACCATGTCGTAGCACTCGGACTTATTTCGGCCATTGTACATACGATGTACTTCCCGTACGGGGAGGCCTTGGACGATTAAGTCGTCCTGGACAGTCGTGGTGGAGAATTCCCTAGGGACTCCCCTTACGACTGCCCTTAAAACGCGTTCCTCGGCCAATGAGTACGTGTGGTACTCATATTTTTGAGCCGTGAGGAAGGCCGTCAGATTTCGGAAATCTGACGGTGTCGGGACCTGCACTTTGATGCCGCGCTCGGCATCATTGCGGGCGTGCGTATAATTGATACGCTTGGCCTTCATAGCGTTAGCAATGTTCGGCCAGGCCCCCTTGTCTTTGATGACGATGGGCGGCGGAGATTTTTCCTTCCGTCCCGAAGTGGGACAGTCGGACTGCGAAGAGGTGGCGGCGGGGGGGGTTGTGTCCATGGCGGCTAGCTCAGGGCTGGCCGCCGAGGTGGACGGGGACGGGGACGCGGAAGCGCTAGGCGCTTTGAGGCGTTTAGCCTCAGAGTCGGAGGGAGGAGGAGTAGAAGACTCCTGAGCGGATGCCGCCGAAGCCTTTTTAGACTTGGCGGTCTTCTTCCGTTTTTTACCCTTTTTGGTTCCCAGGCCAACCACTTTGAAGCCTTCGTCGTCCTCAGACAACGCCGACTCAGCGGACATTACGGCTGCTGGAGACCGGGGTGCGGTTTCGGAGGTTGCGGGGGGCGGGGTAGCGAGAGACCGAGAAGGGGTCTCATCGGCTACCGGAGTGGGAGGGCGAATGGGCGCAGGGGCCCGAAGAGCGCGGCGAGCGAGACGCGGGTCGCGATTGCGGGGTTCGCGGGAGAGAGAGCGCGAACGATTGCGCGAGCGAGAGCGCGGAGTCGAACGCGATGAGACGGACGGGGAGGGCGCGATTGTGCTGGACGCAGTGAGGGCAGGCCCCAACGCCGTGAAGATGGCGTGGGCCAGCTCTGGGCGATCGCGAACAAGATTTTGCACGATTGCCCCTAGCTGGTCCGGGGACAAGCCAATGAGTTGCTCGGCCATCGCGGGAGTGACCGAGGTGTAGATTTTTTGTGTGCCTAGTGACTCCCCACCATTGCTGGCGAGGAGCAAGAATACCTAAATGTGGCCAGGCGCCCCGCAGTGCTACGGATTGCCTGGTGTGTACCTAACTCCTACTCCTACGGCCGGGGTTACGTTGTCACCGTTAGGTTTCCCCCCAGCAACGAGACGTTTATGAACGAGAAACTTTTAGGTAGACCGCAACTCTGAAAAGAGCTATACGATCTCACCCACCAGCCCTTGAGCACTCGGAACTGGATTTCTACAAACTAAAACGCAATCGACACTTAAAACGCGAGAATGCACGGAGCGGCGAACCGCTGAAGCGGAAATACTACGCTAGCGATTTAACACAAAGCCGGACTCAGACCGGGCGAACCGGTAACAGTCAAAGAGGCAAGCGAGGGTCACCGCTATGCGTAGTAGTTCCGCGACTACGAGAACACACACTCACGCACAAAAACGCACAGTATCGCTTCGATAAACACTCGGTTATGGGCGCGTTGAAGAACGCACAAACACACTCAGCGCGGGCCGAGAAGCAATTTCCCAGCCAATACACACTGCCGAGCAGCGCTTCAACACTCAGGCCGATTTTCCAGGAATTGCGGGCAATAAACCAAACAACAATTCGAGGTCGTCAGCGCTGAGGCAAAACACCACACAGGAATGCGCACCAGCTGAGTCACCACTGCACGGAGCACACTAAGAGCACTTGACGCTCGAAAACACGACCGCACAACACAAGAGTCGAATCGGGAATGAATAACGACTAAAAACAATAAAAGAATACGGAACCCAAAATAACCATGATTGAGTAATAAATACATTAAATAAAGTAACATGAGCATAGATCGTGGGCTCGCATTCGGACGAAACGAAAGAGGTGAACAAGTCACAACTACTTTTTACTCCCTTCGCAGGGAGGGTCGCCCCTCCCCACACACACACACCCGCACTGAGGGGTCTCCAGAGATGAAAGTTTTGTGGGGTTAACAGAACTAATACATAAGAGAGCGTGAGACAACAAACGCGTATAGTTAGTTACCTCTAACTTTAATTGTGTCTTTTCAATCAATACTTTGTTGGAAACTTTAAGCTCAAGACGAAGCCTACAAGAGAAATGTATCCACCTATTTTGTGAAGAGTTTCACAATGTATGTGATTTAGTTGTTTAGTACCTATAGATGTACCTATATAATTATTGTCCGCATCTGTAGTTAATTTGAAAAAACAAACTATGTACAGGTCATAAAGGCTGCTGTTGTCATGTTATGATAAGGCCAAGTTAGAGGCCTTATGGAAGACTTGAAAAGTAACATTCGAGTGGCTACTATAGCTCGACCAACTTTCGCCATTTCGTTCTGGGCCAGAGCGCGGTGGAATATAGCCTTAACCTCCTTCTTTAAGAAGAGGTCTGTGCCCAGCAGTGGGGCGTATAATAGCTGAGGCAAGCAAGCAAGGCAAGCAAGCTACGAGTGATATCTGGAGGATGCTAACGGTCCCATAACCATATTACTAATTTAGTAATATAATAATTAATAACTTACTTTACACTTGTAAGTTGATTTATCTTGTGCTTTTTATACTTACTACTTACAACTACTTAAGCCTACAGTTTTAAGTAGACTACCAGCAAAACCTTATGAACATTTGAGATTTTGTTTTTTTTTTAATTAAATGTCTTACTATTTTAAATAAACTGAATAATTGTTTCTGTCCATTGTTTTCAATGCATAGCTGGATTCGGCTGTGAATTATAAACAATGGACATCATTTGAAACTCAAACTTAAGAGGGCGATATAGGCAGAAAGCTTATTTCGTTAATACTCATTACATCATAATCATTACATAACGTCTTATACATTACTTTGAAATATATATTTTTTATATATTTCTTAAGTAATTTATAACAGAACGCTTTGAAAGTTAAATTTTTTTAGTATGCAATTTAACGTTTTTACGTGTCCCTCAGAATGGCGGGTTGTGTTCTTAGTACCTAAAGGGCATGGGCGTAGCCAGCTTTTGGATTAGGGGGAGGCAGGCTTGGCTAGGGGGGCAGACCTGAAAGAAAATGTCATTTTAATACAGTAAACATGTTCATTTTGAGCCGTGTGCAGTTTCCTTCAGTTAAAGGGCACCTAGGGGGGCGCAGCCCCCCCCCCCTTTCTGTACCTCGCTACGCCCATGCTAAAGAGTACTATTCGGTACCTTTGTTTAAAAAATTGGTTCCTCTCTGTGTAGCGAAAAAAATTGAATATAAAGTTGCCCGCCGTGCTGACGCCAGCATGGTGGGTCACTTCGTATTTTAAGAAGTTTCATAGAGAATTACTAATGCCGTTATATGTAAACATTTAGTACCTCCTCGGTACCTTAACATATCTTAATTATAGCTTCCAAAACGTAACTGTTAAAAGTTACAGCAAAAAATAGTATTTGTAAAGATGGCGCACGCAACTGTGCCAAAATATCGAAAACTCAACAAATTTAATCGTGGTAACAGAAACATAACATTTTTAATGCAATAAAAACTTGTCAGCCATTAAAAAAAAACTTTTTAACTTTATCTATGCGTTATACGCTTTTACATGTATGTGTGTGTGTGTATATAGCGTAAAACGTTGTCCGTCGTCTCCATGCGTCGCGTCCGGTCACCCTTCGATCCCTTGTAGCAAAAAGCGGACAATTGCATCCTTGCGTATTGCTTTGCATAATCAATGGCGCAGCGCTTTTGTGCTCTCCAAACATTTTATCATGGGGTGAAGTAAATAAAAATTCGTTACAAACTTAGTCAGTAACTGTATTTAACTGCTTCACATTCTTAAAGTAACTACTAATTTCTTTTTGTTATTAGGTAATCCGCCATCGCCAAAAACTAGGAAGAAAACTAGTACGAGTGAAAAATTAATTTTGACTGAATACGGAGTATTATTTTTTTTTTTGTATACCACTAAGGTGGCAAACAAGCTTACTTACTGTCCGCCTGATGGTACGTGGTCACCGTAGCATATGGACGCTTGCAACACCAGGGGTTGCCGACCTATTTTAGCAGCTTACGTTTGTTAGCATGTCCAATGTTCTTATGTAGCTTCTAAGCTACTGATCGTATTAATATTTTTTAGTTGTAATTAATATTATTATTATTAGTAATAATTATTAATTATTTGTTGGTTGTAACCTTAAGAGAATACGATTAGTGGCGCCTCACAGCGTGCTTCATACAAACGAATTTCCCACTTATTTTTGAGACTTACAAATCAAACACCATGAAATTTTGAAGACGTGCTCAAGGATTTAATATCTAGGTCTGCAGTGTGCCAGTTTTCTATTAAATTAAAAAGTTTACAAGCTATACAGGATTCTAGTTTTTCATACAAATGATTTCAAATAAGATTAAAAGTTAATAAATTTTTTTTTCTAAAATCATAGAAAACCGCAGACATAGATATTCGGCTTGAGATAATGCCTTCAAAATGTTACAGTATTTGATCAGTAAATGTCCAAAACAAGTAGGAAATTCGTTTGTGTGAAACACGCTGCGAGGCGCCGTGAATAAGGTTTGTAATTGTAAGCATGAAGATATAGACATACTTCTAATGATCTTTGTTACTCGTACATAAAACAGTATACCAAAAAGCGACCCAGTTTAAATCGAATGATAAGGCCTGCGTATTTTTGCTTGCTTGCACAATGTTAATATTCGGGATTAGTAAGGTTGCATGCTGCTTGGTTCTGAGAACGACCAAAGATCGGATATCACGATAAGTTCTCGAAAATTTCCACACATTAGAATTCAATTGCATCTTGAATCTGATCTATGTCGTTGTCGACGGCTCATTTTTCTTAAAGTGTTAAATCAGATGCGTCTGTTTTTTTAAGGATTTTTTTATTCCATTCAAGGTTGTTTAAATGTAATATCTATTAAATTTATATTCATTCATCACCTATTTATGTATATACATATCTTGGTTATCATGTTGATGTCTTTCTCATAGAATCATAATAAATTAACTTTTTTGTTCCTTAAATAGACGCTTGCCATATTGATACCTTTTATAAAAAATAAGTATATATAACGTATAAAGAATATTATAGTGGGGTCACACTAAGGCTTAATGCCTTTGTTAATTATCGCGTTAAAAGATAGTAAACACAGGTGTAATGATCACTTAGCTCGCAAATTTTATAACGGCATTCATTCGTCAGGCGTTAGCATAAGATCAGGGAACTGATTGCTTAAAAGTCTGGAGTACACGGGTTCGCGTTCTAAGGGAATGAGATGTAATTTATGAAATTATATCTCACCTCTCGAGAGTTAGTAAACAAGGTCACGAGTGGTGACATTGGAGCTCGAGTACGCCAGACTTCAAGAGAAAAACTCTTGACAACCGTGAAAGTAATTAATGCATACATTTTTATCTCGAATTCTCGAGTCTGGATTAGATACTCGAGACTCTTTCCAAAAAGCTCCAGGTCCTTTCATACATTTTGCCCCCCAGAAGTTAGAGTAATATTTTGTCTACTTATGCGATAATTAATGGCATAAAGACACAGAATGACCCATCTAGTAGAAGTATATGTTAAATTTGTCGCCCTGTAAAAAAAAACTCGTAAAGTACAAGCACGACATAATACAAACACTCCAGGGCGACACGATGTATGACATTTTTGACATGCACTTGTTTGCGTTATCTTGTAACTAGGTACAATTTCCAGTATGAAATTAAGTATACTAATTTCATTAAATCTATATCGCAAAATATGTCTATATAGGGATAGGTACCTAATTTACAAATTGCAAAATTGTAAAATAACGGGTTTTACAAATGAATACTTATTATTACCACCAGTCCTTTCTTTAAAGCGCTAACACAAATATAATGCTATCTTAAAAATCAAAAGCGCCCGTCACTCTGAAAACGACGCGAGTTCTCCAAAAATACGGAAATCATCGGGCGGAATATTTAGTTTTGTCATCGATTACGCAAACTGTTTCAAGGGTGCGCCGCATTCGTGCATTGTGAAAAAATATGAGAGCATATAAAAACAGATGCAGCTGTCGGGAGACACACATGCGAAATGTAGCCAAGTTGAAGTGGGTTAAAACAGCGTAAGTGACGGTTGCGTTGGGTTGAGATACGACCGTTTTCTGTGGCGCATTTTGCACATACAGCAACCCTCGTGCACATAGATTGCGGCGAAACGGGAAGGGTTTGGGAGAAGTTCAATCCTCGGCAGGCGACTCGGGAAGGGTTCATACGGAACCCACCAACGCGTCGGCGCACGCGAACTAGTAAAAACCTCCACAATGCACCAAACAATACTCTTTTATTGTTACTGTGCAGTAGATTGTTCGTGAATTTTATTTTCTTTGCAAAAAACGTAATATCATCAACTCGTTCACGCCCGGCTTTTCAAAGGGAACAGTTTGAAGAGAAATGAGAAAAAACTGGTAAAAAGTGGGTCAGAAAAGGGGTGCTTTTTAGAAACTAGTAATCACTACCTCGCGTCTATCGATTGCCGATTTGCCGTTATTATAGAAAAAAATCCTTTTTGTATCGACAGTTTTGAATTAGGATCTTTTGTTATTAGGGATAAAATAAGAGTAGGCAAGCGAAAGATTTTGTTTATTGACGAGGATATAATAAAAGGGTCTAATTGCATCGAATTATCGCGTTTCTACTTTAAAATTGGAAAGATTTTTTTACGCAGAGCCGTGAGGGTTGTTTCCATTGACACAATTGAGTAACTGGACAAAACTTATGGTCAAGCACTTTATAAAAAGTATATCAGAAAAAGTGGCACACAAAAAATAATATTAAGAGTGGCTTAGAAAATTTAGCGGTTGTCTATGATTTCAAAGTACTTTTTTGACTGATTTAGATAGACTGCGGTGACTGTTTACTATCAGGCGGACGTAAGCTTGTTTGCAACCTAAGTTATAAAAAAAAAGATACATCAAAACTGACGTCTTGTTGACTTGACTTGTTGCCTAAACAGTTATATGTCACCACTGCAGGGGAACAGGCCACTTCTTAGGCCATAGTTCACCACGTTAGGCCAGTGTGGTTGGACGGACGTTGTCGAGCAGGTAACAGTAGTAACGACCACTGTACTGTCAGAGATTTAAAGTCATTTATTAAAGGTCTTTACTTGGCTCAGCGACTGTTATCATATGAAAAACAGCCAGGACACATATCTCCAGCCAGGACCGACGGTTAAACGTGCCCTTTGCTTACAAAAATGTGGCATTAGCGGTCACCCATATAATGACTGACCATGTTTGACCATTAATGTAATAGAGACGAGTTTCTGAGTAAACCTACGTCATAATCACATTACTTACCTATAGGTAATAGGTCATGACCTAAATGTAACCTGTCCTATAGATAAAAAAGTAAAGTTAAATGATAAATAATTATCCGGATTTTACCTATGGTAAATAAACGTGAATTTATGTAGGTAATCTAGTACATAACCTAGTGCAACAAACTTTGCTGACCTTCTGACCTTTGGTGTTTGGTCGCTACTGTCGTAATAAGTTCAAATCATTTCAATATACATAAAGACTAAAGTTTTTGACTGCCGGATCTGAAAAGTTTGTGGCACTACTTGGACTAACTAAAAACTTAACAATAAATAAAATTCGACAGCATATGAAAAAACTTTAAAGCAGACAAAAGTTTAATTTTTCCGTAAAAAGTGCAAAATTCGCATCTCAATCATTTATAAATTAGTTCCGCGGACAGTTACGCCGTTCATCCCTTTATCAGAGGTAAATCAGCCCCAATAAAAGGGTACGATTGGTTATGAGAGTTTTTTTACGTATTTTATTGTCAGTTCACGATTTATGTCCCACTTTTGTGTAGCAATATAACTATGTTGCAATAATGGGGTTTGAAACCACTAATGTGATGGTGATAATTAACAAATCAGTAAGAAAAAACAACAGTTCAGCGCAATAGGACTCGTTTTCTGAAATACATCGACTGTAGATACAGATTTATTTATTAGTCTTTTTTCAGATTTATTATGCACTTGTAGTAAGTATATAAAATTTATCTAGCCACTACACCTTAATTGTCTAGACCCTAGTAATTTAGCCATGATTAGTAGACATATAGTGGTAAAGACAAAGAGGTGTTTTTCGTGGTAAATTTAAAAAAAAACCCCGGTCAAGTGCGGGTCGAATAAGCGCACCGCGGGTTCTGTACCACAAAATGAACGACCCTGACTCACACTTAAGCGGTTTTTATTAATTTTTGTTTCACTATAAAGCTTGCACTAAAAGTTGAGGCTTGTTATTCGTTTTTACGACAGAGCAAAAACAATTAAAATATTTTTCTTCTATGGGGATCGCCTTAAATTTTTTGTTTATTTTGTTTGTTTGTTTGATATGAAATTCGCCGTAATAACAAATATTTTGTAAAATATTAGGCTTATACCTAATTGATCTGAAATATAGAGCCCCTTAAAGGTCGAACAGGCAGACAGACAGCATTGGCTTAATAATAGGGTTCCGTTGGCACTCTTTGGGTACGGAACCTTAGAAAATTAAAAATACAGTTTCAGTAATGCGGATTGCCAAGCAGATATAAGATAGTATGGTTTTAGCACAGAACATTATAAGACTGGTTTAAGGGTCGTAGTCTGCAGCAGTCTGCAAGGTGGTCTAAATATTTTTCTTTAGAAGATTCTCTTTATTATACCGCTTTTAGTAATATAAGGGCCTAAGACAAAACAGGCAACTTTATGTTCCCTTATTTTTCCATTTAGTAATAGGTCAAATTATGCCTGCAGGCACAGAGCAAGGGAAATGTTTTTTATTATTAAATTATTTGTTATACATAATAATATGATAAGTAATAAGTACTTACATCATATTGTGGGAGACTGATGTCTAAACTAAGCTTAAAGCCTATAACAGTCCTCTGCTAGACCTTTCCTTATGAACGCAACTAATCCCTATTCTCCACCTTTATCACCCATTCACTTCCAACTAGTTCCAACTACCTTTTTCAGGTCATCGGTTCACCTAGCTGCGTTTACCAATACTCACGTTGCGTTTACCAACACGTGGTCTCCACTCTAAGACTCGTTTGCCCCAACGGCCATTAGTTTTGCGACAAATATGACCTGCCCATTGCAACTTCAGCCTGTTTACTCTGTGGGATATGTCGTTGACTTTAGAACTTCGTTGGATCTGTTCATTTCTGATCATATCCTTCAAGGAAACTTCGAGCATAGCTCTTTCCAAATCCCGCTAAGCGACTTTCAGCTTATGGATCAGGCCAACTGTCGGTGTCCACGTTTCCGCGTCATAGGTCATGATCGGGAAAAGACATTGTTTAAAGATCATCGTGTTTGTATATTGAGGCATGAACGACGTGAAGACCTAACGCATCTTTTCAAATGGTGTAAAAAATATAACATTTTAACTAAATTAAACCTAACCCTTTCTGTGCTACCGAGCAATTACACGTTGTTTACACGGCCATTATATCCTTACAACCATCCCCAACCCTTCCATTGTGCATTTTTTACCAACTAGTTGCACTTGCGCACCGGAAGGATTGTAATCGAGCATTGAACGCCACACACACGTCAGGTAAGGGTTAAGTTTCACTTTTAGTCTTATATCTTTAACCCTTTTTTGCTCCAAGACACGCGTAGCCAAAAAGGATGATAATACAATAGATATTAATAAGTTTTATGGATATCGTGGGGTTTTTATTTATAAAAAATGTCTGAGTGCGACAGTTGAACCAAACTTTCCGTGGACATGACACGGTTAGGTTTTTTTTACTACCACCTGTTAATTTTTTACTGTATTTAATAATTCCCAAATAGATTAATTAAATTTTGAGTAAAAATTTTGTTTTATTTACGTCAGTAGGTTACATAACTATTATTTGTTAGAATATATATACAAAAATATGTTTTTAGTGACATTCCTAGTCTGTAGGTCTTTTTATACAAGGATTTATTAAATACAGCTTTTGACTGCAGCTCTGCCTGCGTTAAATTCAATTGTTGGCGTAAGATTCCCACAGAAATTTCTTGATTGTGGTGCTATGGACTGCACAATAGTCTCACGAAATGGGCCACACTTATGCGATTCGAATTCGCGCACCGAGAGTTCCGTAAAATATAAACTGTATTGAGGGTGAAACATAACTTTGCCGTTGGAAATCTGTTGTCCCCATACATCAATATAGGTCGCGGTTAGTTTGCTTATTGCAAATAAGGGATTGCAGACCTGAGTATTTGATAATAGTTTTAGCTTGATTCACGTGTTTCTGAGCAAAAGGGTTTTGACAAACAGACGGACAACAAAATGATCCTATAAGTAGGGTTGCCATAATTATTGGGAATGGAAATCTAATTAGTTCAAAATATGTATATATTTTGGTGCCATTTAATACAATTTTTCATTAAATTTATGATTTGTGACATTCGTATTACTGCAGACGCGCATTTTAACAACAAAACAAAACAACAACTCAACAAAAACGGGACGCAATAGCAATACGGGACAAGGTTCTCAAATATGGTGACAGTCCCGTATATACTGTACGTATGGCCACCCTACCTATAAGAGTTCCATTTTTGTTAACTTACCTTAAAATCGAATATATATACACGTATATTTAAGTATTCTCCAAAAAAAATATGCTTATCTGACACGACCCAAACTGGGAAAAACAATATAGTTAAAAAATCTTTTTAACAAAAACAAGAATCGACCTTAAAAAGATGCACTAAAAAGGTAAAAATAATTTAAAAATGATCAGAATTACAGTTAGAAGTTGTTGTCTATCTCTCTAACAGTTTATAACACACTCCATTTGCACGACACCAACTTTAAACCGTAATTTTGATTAGATTTTTTTTAAGTCGGCTTTTGCTGTTAGAAAGTTTTTATTTTTTTCTTTTAAGTGACCTCTAGGCTTTATTTTCGTACTCTAAAAAAAATCGTTGAAGATCCCAAATTCACAAGTCGTATCGAACCCTTTGCCTCCCTGTGTGTGTTCTACCGCTTGTATAATGGGATGTGTTCTGAAATGATGCCCACAGCTACTTTCTACCATCGCACCGCTCGCCATCGGCAGGGAATTCATCCTCACACCTTTAAACCTAAATGGTCACGTACAGTATAGTTTTTAAGAAACTATACCTCTCGCTAACGGTTAGGTTGTGGAATGAGCTCACTGCCGAGGTTTTCTCTGAGGACTACAGAATAGAGTTCTTCAAGAAAGTAGTTACGCGCGAGTGATGCCTCAGGTGTTGCTAGCGCCGTAGACTGCGGTGACCATCAGGCGGACCGCAAGCTTGTTTGCCACATTACATTACACATCTGTGGTCTAAGAAAATACCCAAATCACTTCAAGTGCGCCTATAAAATTTCAAGAGTTCCCTTGATTTTCCAGAATCCCATTAATATATCCTGACCTGATGACCATGGAACCATGGGTACCCATTTGTTGTATATCAAAACCTTCTCCAGAATGTAACAAATAGTTTTCTAAAAATCGGTTTAGCCAAACGCGAGATCATCGCGGACAAACATACATACAAACATACGGGTCAAACTGAGATCCTTCCTTTTTTTTGGAGTCGGTTAAAAAATACATAAAATTAACCCTTAGTCGTATAAAAAATACGTAACATTTTTTGGAACGGCAGATGTTAGCATATTTTATACAAAAAGATTATCGATTACCGTATGATCCAATTAATCGATATCGAAACAATCGAAAGGTTTGAGGTTTAACGGCGTTCAAATATCTTTATCACTCTCCGGTCGAATTAGGGTTATTCTCTATACGAGTTTTTTTCTTAAGACACGCGACGCTACTTCACCCCTTTTTTTAATCGAATCTTAGAGGCGCGTGTGTTGTTTTTTGTGTGTATCAATAAAAAGCTGAATGCACCTTATTGCAGCCGTTAGATACACTTTTTTATAGATTTCCGCTGTACCGCGGTAGGTAACGTATTAATTAGACAACACTTTTATACCATTACCGCATATGTCAGTGTTATAAAATACTGCATTCTAGCCGTAATATCGATACTACGACGCTATTTAGAAGACTAAAGTTTATTGACTCGAGTTTGTAATTTCCGTACCACACAACACACAATAATATTAATCACATTTGCGAGTAAATAAATAAAAATTTGATGTGAATAAATAAATAAATTCACCGAACACACAATTGAAATAGCAGAAACAGAAGTATAGAAAAAAACGCTCTCTAGATATCTAGAGAATTTATGATTTTTGAAGTGAAAACTTCTTTAGCGGCGTTGTGCACTTTTTTTGGTATGGGTAAAAAATGATAAACTCGCGTCAGGTCACGTATCCTTATCGTGGAAATTCGTAAGACGGAAACCGTAATGCCACGCCTATAATAATTTTTATTTTTAGTATTCGCGATTATGAGTAGTACAGGGAGGTTGGATATGGAATTTTAATTCTATGACAGATTGCGATGTCAAATATACTACGTCAAAAAAGTAAATAAACAAACATTATTATTTCTTGACAATGTCAAAGACATGTCTTGTGACATATTTGAGGGTTAAGCGCGAATCGTGTGTAAAGGTTTTCACTTCTGCCGGCACTCTCGGAGTGCAACTCGTTTTTTTTTTTTGGCTAAAGTTAAAACATGTTCCTACCTAATTACTTTTGTTCCAGCCATTTCAATTGTGTTTTGATGAGTTTAATTATTTATTTAACTTATATTTTTATTTATTAAGTCGCAAATGTGGTGAAAAACATTGTGGTAGTAATTTTCTCCTTAACATCCTTAATACACAATGTATGTACTATTAAACCATTGTTTTTTGTATGCCAGCGATTGAAATAAACTTTTTGTACCATTGTAGTATAGTATAATCATCGCTTTATAATATTTCTTTGGCGGCGTAACTGTCCCGAGCGCTGATTGGTTGATGCTTGGCGCATGCGCTGTAGAGAAATCTGGATTTCGCGCCAAAATAGACTACTTTTTATGACATACTAGACGAATAATTTTCTTGTGTTATCGAAAAGTTAATAAATAAATTAGTGATGACTCATTTAGCAGTGATACATAGGTAAATTTAACTCCACCAAACCACACCAACATTCCTGAAACCTTTTACCTGATAGTGAAACATAAAGAAAATGTAATTTTTGTTTTCACATTTCTCTTTTTTTACCCATACATTAAAAAACCTAGGTCTGTGATTTTACCTAAAACATGAGTGTATATATAGTAGTGTATAAAATTGCATGGAACTAGGTATATGACAGTTTCAAAAACTACTTACTGCGAGCTTCGATCTTATCTTTTAGTTTCTAGGGTTCCGTACCCAGAGGGTGCCAACGGAGCCCTATTACTAAGACTACGTTGTCTGTCTGTCTGTTTGTCCGTGTGTCCGACCATGAAAAAGCTTTTTTTAGACCGATATAGGTAGAAGCCTGAATTTTTCACAAAATATTTGTAATAAGGGGGATTATCTAATAAATAATAAAAAGTTAAAATTTAAACGGACACAAGAAATTTGTTCTATCGTAAAAACAGTAATACAAACAAACTTCAAACTTGCAGTAGAAAATAGTGTGAACTCTTAAATATAATAATAAAATCCAGCCTATTTTAAATTACCGGACAGCGCCATCCATGTAGCTTATTATTAAGAGAAACAGTAACACATTTCTTTGTTGGAAATGATATTCAAAGTTAAGCAACGTCGGGCTTTTTGTTTTGTTTATGTTTGTAAATAACGTAAATGGTACAAGGTACGGAACCCTCGGCGCGCGGGTCCTACTCGCACTTGGCCGGTTTTTTTTTATCATAGTGTTGCCGAACACAATTTCGAAAAGTCATGAAGTAGGTATGAAAAGATCTTCTTATTCATCAAAATATAAATTTTTATGTTTAAATTAGTACTAATGCCATTATGTGATTGCCAAAGATAGAAAACCGAAACAAAGCATTGTGCTTTATTTTATTAGTTTTTTAATTCTTAGGGTTCTTGCAAAAACAGTACCCTATAGTTTCGTCATGCCTATCCGATACACAGATACGTAATAGTAATAGGTACGTCCGTTTATCCGTCAGTACGTCACCATAGCCTTATATTTCTACCATTCTTATAAAAAAGTACATGAATATGTACCTACTATGTGAACCGTTGTCATTACAGTCCTGTAATAAAATTAAGATTTTGATTGGCGGAGCTGACAGGATAATAGACCTCGTTGACAATGTCAAGAGAAATTATAAAATCCGGCCAAGTGCGAGTTGGGCCCGCGCACAAAGGGTTCTGTACCATTATCTACAAAAACGGCAAAAAAATCACGTTTGTTCTATGGCCCCCCTTAAATATTTGTTTTATTTTAATTTAATTATTTATTTTTAAATTGAATGTATAACTAAATATTCTGTATTAATATTAATATTTCAAGCGTCTACCTGTTGCCGGTATCAATATCGAGCAAAATCAAGCAAAAAAATCACGTTTGTTGTACGGGAGCCCCCTTAAATATTTATTTTATTCCATTTTTTTAGTATTTGTTGTTATAGCAGCAACAAAAATACATCTTATGTGAAAATTTCAACTGTCTAACTATCACGGGTATTGAGTCGATTTCAGTAGTTGTCACTATAGCTCTGTTATTAGCATTAGTATTAGCATTTTTTATTCGTAAGTGTTTCTCAATATTTGTACGTAAATTACATACTAGTATAGACTACTCGTTTCATTTGTAGTTTTTCGTGCACTCCATTGTTCGGATTGGCGTCGGATAGGTCTTTAAAATGCATTAAATGTTTCTCCATATTTTTTATTGAGGGTTATTGTACCGTGCGAGTTCTAAGAGTTCAAAAATGAAATTGTGAGTTTTATAACTCAAAAGAAAACATATTTTGTTTATATATTTATACGAGCTGTGTTAGGTGTTTTTTTGCACCATAAAATCTGGAATGATTTTGGCGGGACGAACTGATTTTTAGACTTAAATTAAATGTTCCGCGCGGGGCAGGCAATTTTCCATTTTTCTAAGGGATTCTTAATTTTTCAAACTAATTAAAAATAAAAAAAGTGTTAAAACTCAAGTCTTTTTCACCGACTTTCAAACGCGACGATGAGAACGTAGCTCTTTGGTTGCGTTTGAAAAACGTTCGTATATCAAAGCGAGTCGATGAGAACGTAGCTCTTTGGTTGCGTTTGATAAGCGTTCGTACAACAAAGCGAGTCGATGTGAACGTAGCTCTTCAAATGTGTTAAACAAATGTACATAAATCGAGTTTGCATTCAGGCTAAAAATATTATTATATGCTCACCACTAGTTCGAAATATTTATTGCATTTTTTGTCTTTTTAACAAAAAACGATGATTTCTTTCGTCACTAGTTTCCTTCAAACGTCGCTGATCAGCGCGTTTGGAAGGCCTTTCCGTACTAAATACACACAAGCTACAATTACCACAAAAATTAAGAAATGAAGAAATTTTTATAAAAAAAGAAAATAGAAACCGACTTCAAATATTTACAATATTAAACTAAAAAGTTAAAAATAACTTAGTTTATTAGTTTAAAGGAAATAACAATCAATGACAAAACACAAAATTACTTATATTTAAGTAGTATCAATATCTAATCCGTTATTTTTGGAATCGGTTCCAGCCGTAGGCATGAGCATTTCCTAGTCAGATTCCTAGAAAAAAAATGGTCGCAAAAGTGTTACAAAGACAAAGTAAAACTGTGGTATCTCTTGTCTCTTTCTAACTTGTTTTAATAAACATCAACAAACGAAACGGCGGACGTTGATAGAAAGAGGAACTAGACTACACGTTTGCTTTGTCTCTTTCTAAAGTGTGGACAATTTGTGAGGCTATTGCGCAGTCCATAGGCCAGATTAAAGAACTCAGTCAATAGTGCCGACCACCGGCCAAGGCAAAAAAAAAAAACAAAGAAACAAACTTAAAATATGAATACAAGCGATAGAGTATATATTCAATCCTCAGATAACTTGAAAAAAAAAAACTCTCTTGGAGTCAGTGCTAGCTTGCTAAGGCAAAAAAAACAAAAAATACTCTATAATACTTTAATAGATACCTATTTTTATGAGAACCATATACCTAAATCAAAATTACTGTAGGTTTATAAACTTTTTGCCGTTGGCACCGAATCCAAAAATAATAGATTAAGGTATTGATACTAATTAAATCTTAGTAATTTTGTGTTTTGTCATTTAATGTTTTTTCTTTGAACTAATAAAAAAGTTATTTTTAACTTTTTAGTTTAAATTTGTTAAGATTTGAAGTCGGTTTATATATTTTTTTTTTATTTTTTCATATAAAAAGTGTTTCAAGTGTTATTTTAAACTGAACTGTGTTACACAATTAATTCAAAAACGTCGGATGCAATGAAAATAAATTTCCACTCAAATAGAGGAGTCTACCTAAGTAACCGAATTCAGCCGAACCGAAATAATAATACCCTAAAATGTTTAGTCCCATAAATGCATATGTGTGACCTATGGTGTTAAATGTAGAATTTTAAATGTATTAAATCACTGCAACAAACTTCACCTTATCCGGTTTAGCAAATTAAAGAATGTTAAATTATATCCGTTCCTAATCATTAATAAATATAAATAGGTTATTTCGCGAACTATGTCGCAGGGCAGGGCTGGCAGCGCCGGAAATTCTCGTTACGGAACGGATAAGACGGAACTTGACTGAAGAAAAAGCCGAAGAATGTCATTAATATTCAAAACGTAACTGGGGATGATTATAAAATAATAGGAGTAATTTGGAACGACGCGCAGACCTCGGACCCCACGGGCCTGGAATTTTTTGATAACATCAGCTTAAAATATGTGCCTTATTACATTCCTTAGGGTAACTAACTCTAGAGGTATTATGTATTTAATGTTTCGAGTTTGACCTTTCTTTTGCTAAATTTAAATTAGAGTTTGCAGATTTCTGCAAAATTAATTAATGTTACTCTTCAGTAACCTATTGAATCCTTCAGGAACAGACTTTGACATAACAGCATATGGTAGACCGAGGCGAATCGTATCACCGGGCGAATCGGATAGAATTAAGAAAAGGAAAAATTTCAAAAAAACTGCGCTACATTGAACGCAGCTATGGCAACTTGTCACTTTGTCCTTGCGTCAGCATGCTAGACGGACGAATTGCCAGATAGACTAAAAAGTTGTCTTTTAAGGGTTCGGTTTTTCCCTTTCGACATATAGTATCCAAAAAAATGAATAATCATATAATATATGCTTAAAAATACATGTATTTTTTTTAACCGACTTCAAGAAAAGTAGAAGAATCTCAATTTGGGTGCATTTTCTTATGTATATGTTACGCAATAGATCTTTGTCTTGTTTGTCTTTGTGTTTTTGTAGAAGGAGGGTAATTTTTTTAATCGTATGTGTGTATGTATGTATGTCTATATGTATCTATGTCTGTATCTGTATGTCCATTTTTTTGGCACACCCTACAGCCTGAACAGCTTGACAGATTTTGCAATGCTAGGTGTCATTTGATTCGTAGTGATTGTGTGAGTGACACTAGACATATTAAAATTTCTAAAAAATCAAAATGGCGGAACTCGTGCGCTTTAATGTGCAGTTTTAAGAATTTGAGTTAAAAAAAGCGTTGGGTATCAAAATAAAGGGCTTTGAAAGGCGAGTACGAAAATGTATGACACTTACAGAAAAATAGTCAAGCGCGAGTAAAAAAAATTGAAAAAAGTTACACTAAAAAGCTGTGACTAAAAATAAATAATTAAATAAAAAAAAACCCGACTGCAAGAACTAAAAAGAAGTATATAAAAGCGCCCTTAAAACATACCAAATATTGAACTATAAGCAGGTGGGACTCATTTAAATGCAAGAACAAATAGTAGTACAGGTTGCTCACTATATAGTAGTAACCTTAAAATGAGTTCCAACTACTTATACTTAAATATTTAATATGTTTTAGGGGCACTTGTTTACTTCTTTCTAGTTCCTGCAGTCGGGTTTTTTTTTTTATTTTTTTTTACTTGCACTTGACTATTTTATTGTAAGTGTTGTATATTTTCGTACTCGCCTTACAAAGTGCATAAAATCCGCCTTTTTGATTTTTTTTTTAGAATTTTATATTCCCAGTGTCACTCTCACAAGTAAGACGCATCTGACGACCCCTCTCAAGCTAAAATCCAACAAGCCGTTTAGGCTACAGAGCGTGCCTAAGAAATCTCGAAAATCACAACCCTTTCAGGCCAGTCCAGTAAAATTATAGGTACATATGAGGTAAAAAGTTACTTGAAAACCCATTGAATGCATTTTACAGATTTATCCAATTGGTCACAAGTCACACAAGTGGCCTCCTCCTTAGATATCCGAAAGGAACTAATTTGAGTCGGTTTTCATCTAGCGGTCGTTATTCATATCCATACTAATATTATAAATGATCAAAGTAACTCTGTCTGTTTGTTACGTCTTCACGCTTGAAGCGCATGACCGACTAAGATGAAATTTGGCATGGAGATAGTCGGATGGAAGGACATAGGTTACTTGAAAACGTCAAGTGGGAGTCGGTTTTTTTCTATAATTGAGAAGTTGCCGTTGAAATCCTACACCTGAAACTGAATTTAGGGTGGGTGAAACCGTGGGCAAAAGCTAGTTGCAATATATTTTTGTATGTTAAAACACCTAAAAATCATTTTAGTACCTACCCCTAAATATATCTTGTATAGGTGGCGTGGGTGGCAGGGGATCAGTCCAACGCTACATTTTTTGTCTAACATAACCCTATCATTAAATTCTATTAAAGAAGTCGTTTTTTCGACCATAGGATGTCAACTGCCGCAATTAGGCGGCCTGTAATTACATTCTTGTTAGTTTCCCTTCCTCTCTCTCCGACCATTAGGTTACCCCCTAATGTAAATTAATTTCACTTCTATTTTCTAATTCACTTTAGGGATAATTGTACGTCACGTTCTTTCTTTCCAAGTCACTGTTTTAATTAGTTAAGTATGGGGTTTTGGGGTTCATTATTTGTTACCTACTGTAAAATTATTTCTTAGTTTCATTTTTCAGAATTAGTATGATGCCTATGGAAACTGAACGTACTGGCAGGCATGGCTTTAAACTCCGCGTTTTTATAAATTTTTTATAATTTTTGCGAGTTCATAACTATGATTTTGGTTATTTAAATACAAAGTTATACTAATGCCCATATCTGTACTAATATAAAAAATTCGGAAGTAACTCTGTGTGTTACCTCTTCACACTTAAACTGCTAAACCGATTGTGATAAACTTTGGTAAAAAGATAGTTGGAGTCCCAGGGAAGATCATTGGATAGTTTTTATCTCAAAAAATAAAAAAGTTCCAAACGAACTATAGCTACAGACAGCTATAGCTTGCTATAGTTAATTAAGTATAAATATGGAGTTGACGTAAGATAACCAAATTTTGCCTAGAGCGGCTGGCGCCGCTGGCAAAAGCTAGTCAAATATAATTTTGTTACTTAATTCAAAGGTAAAATTTACTAAGAAATTGATGGTTGCCGATAAATTGAAAGTTCTTCTACTTTACTAATACGTGTCAAGGAGCTACGTGTTTTAAAAAATAAACAAATTAAATTCTGTACAAAAAAAAATCGGGTTAATTGTTCACCATTTTCGGAGTATTCTTAAACAATCTAGTGAAATATAAAAAAGCAGTCGAAAGTTTTTAAATTTATAAGATACTTGTCATAGTTCTGATTTGGTAGAAACGATTAATCAATAAAAACGAAGGTCTACATAAAAATAAATTCAATAATAAAAATTGCAATACCAACCTGGTATAATATTCAAGTTATATCGGGAAAATAATTAGAAATTCACCTGTTATACATATGTTGTATGTTATAAAAAGAAGGTAACTACTAGATAAAACAAAACTATCTCAACTTCTTGTCAAGTTACTAACTTTAAGATGACTTAAAGAACCTCATGCTCTGATTTCTGCTTAGTTCAACAAACAAAAAATCCAAACTTACTTAAATAACAATACTGCGAAACAGTTACGCAAAATTACGAATGCTTTTGTGATTCTGCGAATTTGAATACCGGGCCAAACTCTTTTGTAGTGAACCATAAAAAAATAAGCACAGAAGGAACAAGGTATGACTTTTTGAAAGAGAGTTAGTTACGTTTATTGTTATTGCCCGACTTTGCTAAAATAACCGATCCACTTTTTGAAAACATTTTGCACGTTTCCAATAGATCATAAAACACGAGGTCTAATTTTTTACTATCAGTTATTGTGTTCTAAGGCAAGAACAATTACAAAGTAGCGTTTGAAATTATTTTAAATTATGATTGGAAAAATATTCAATAGTTTAACTACTGAGTTCTGTTATTTTTAGTGTTTTTTTGTCAGTAGGTAGATACTAAAACTACATAGCTAAACAAAAAGGTATCGTTTTAACATAAGGATAAAATAAAATATTTATTCTTACGGTTTTTATTGTCACCGCAGTGTGACTGAGTCCATTTCTACATATAGTTCGAACATATGAGTACCTGCATACCTAGATTGTTTATGAAATTACATATAATAATAATATATAATGTCAAAGATTTCTGGTAACTAGAGGATGGAAGTTTGTATGAGACTTTCGCAAATTTAGATGCTAGAGGTCTGAAATTTTATATAGGGACTCCTTGTTATAAATAATAAAATACATATTTCAAGTTTTTTAGGGAATGAAAGTTTGTATGGATTTTCCCATACAAACTTAATTTCATGATAAAGATCTGAAAATTATAAAAGTACACGGAGTTCTTATTACGAGTACAAATTAAGAAATACGTGTATCAGGTTTTTAGAACAAAATTTACCTCAACCCCTTAAATTATCAGTTCTCATGTAGAGCCAAGCTTCTAACTCTACAAGCACTTATTATACAAACTCTACACCTAAGTCAAAATATGTGGCTTGGCCATTTCGCTACCGTCACATGGGCGTCAGGTGAAAAAATTATTCACTATCCATTACTTTTTAACCGACTTCAAAAAAGGAGGAGGTTCTCAATTCGGATGTTTTTTTATGTATGTTCGGGCATAACTCCGTCATATATAGACGGATTTGCAAAATTCTTTTATAATATATATATATATAAATTAATGTAGTAAATTTAAAACTTTATTATTACTAATTTGTAACTGGTGATTGTATAGAATTTTGTCACGAGTATGGATGTTTTTAGTCTTCAAAAATAGCAATTCGTCATTCAAGAGTAAAAAATAAAATCTGTTTAACAAATTCATGTAGGTAGCATGCTAATGAAGTGTGTTATAAACTGTTAGGTACATAGATACCAACTTCAAACTGTAATTCAGATCAGATTTTTGGAAATAAGTAATTTATTTGAACCTTTTTAGTGCATCTTTTTGAAGCCGGTTGTTTTAAAAAAAAATAATTATCTGTTATACAATAGTTTTTGTAGTAACGAAACGGTCAAGTCACATATTTTGACTTAGGTGTAGAGTGAAGTAAGGGCTTGTAGAATTAGACGTGTAGAGGAAGAAGCTTGGCTCCATATGAGATCTGATAACTTTTTGACTTATGAGTTATGACATTGTACATGAAAATGTTTTTGGTGGGATACTAATTTCAGTAACCCGGTATTTTATAAAGAGGTCATTCCAACGATATTTTAGGTTATATAATAATAGTGCTTAAATTTTTTGGGCATATGTATGTATGTGGGTGTGTATGTATATCCGTTTTATTGTAACCTCCTGTAGCCTGAACGGCTAAACCAATTTCGATGAATAATGTCTTAGATGAAAGGTATTCAACTTCCGAGTGTTAAAGGGTGCATCAAATAAACGCGTCGAGTCAAAAAAAAAAAAAAACTAAAAAGCTGTAAATAAAAATAAATAATTAAATAAATAAAAAACCCCCATTGCAAAAATATTAAGAACTAAAAGAATTAACAAGTGTTTTAACTATAAGCAGGGACTCCTTTCCATGCAAGTTCAAATTGTAGTACAATTTGCACAAACTATTCGAAGTTCTTACCTTTTGTAATTTTGTAAGTTGGTTCCGTCTGCTTATAGTTAAAGTTATAGTTCGTAATGTTTTTGCAGTCGGGTTTTTTTTTCTAAACTGAACGTCACGTAGTTTATTGTTTCTGGGTAGAAACTATACTACCATTATGTGCATAATGAAATTATATCTACTTTATTTCGAATATTATCTAATAGACGCCTGTTTATTTTGCTTCTTACGAAGCCACTATTCTCAGATATTTTACAATTACGGTGAACTATTACAATACAATTAAATTCCGAAATAGGATAGTTTTTTAGAATACTGATGAATGAATGACACAAAATGCCTTTGCTAGCAGTATGTAGTTACCTAACTAGATTTGAAAGACACATACAAATCTTATAAAGTAATTGGATACATTTTTTGATAAAGGTAAAGGAACTCTGCGTTTCTGCAAATGATTTTTTGAAACGCCGATTTTCACATGGGTTTAACTGTGTTCATACTAAAAACATTTAATTGTATAATCTTTTTGTACCGTCTGTACCTCCATGCAAAATTTTAATAAACTATGAAAACGCGTAATAGTAAGCAGTGTATTGCGGGATAGGCTGATCAATCACGCAGTACCCCTTCTATCCCGCCCAGTAGGCTGGCAGCGCGAAAACAAACGGTTGCTAGGCAACGCGAGAGGCGGGGGCGACTGCCGCTACCGCTCCCCACATATGACACATAACTTAACAAACTTGAAGCTGTTATGCTTAGATAGGGTTACTAACAATGTTTTGTCTATAAGACTTCTATTCTTTGACAGGACGTAACGTAGCACAAGTTATTATCTTATTTGTTAGGTACAAGGCTATTTAAAATAGCCTGTATTCTTGAGCTACAAGTAGGTAAATAAAGCACTTTCTAAGTTGATATATAGGTCTTTCATGATAGGATTTTCATTGTTCGGTCCAAAACAACAATTTCTGTTCGCGCTTGCAATTAAAATTTACGGTTTTTCCTTTTCGGTTTTAATATTGAAGTCCCTAATTCGTAAATATTGTGTAATTCTACTACTGAATTGTTTAAAAATGGTGCCAAAAGTATGAAACACATTATTACCTGTACTTTTTTATACACATTTTTCGTTGGTGACTTTTTGTTCTGAAGAAAATTATTATCAACACGACATGTTTCAGTTACCCAATCTAAACGTAAATTTTAATATAGGTAATTAGTTTATAATATGTACTCAATATCAACTTAGAAACTAACAAACTGTTATATTGTACCAATAATAAAATCAATTTATATCGCTTCTTTAAATCAAGTCTTTATATTTGCAGAAGTAATTGGGAAAAGAAGATAGTGGGTAGGTAGGGCGCTGCGAGACGCGTCGGTGATCCATCATCCCCCGCTAACCGCTGCCCCCAATCTTCCCCCTTTCTTACTTTTCACTTTCTCTACATATTTTAAGAAGCATAAAACTTTCGTTTCACCCCAATCTCCCTTCGCACTCACGAATACTTTCCCGTTTGAAATGTAATAGAGCTGCGGCCACTAACTTGTTACTTTGGAACTTCACTGTACGATTGGTATCCTTTTCAAGTTTTTGTCACTTATAATAAATCAATAATGTAAATTGTTTTTAACTTCAATTTTGCCTATAAATGTATAATTGTACGAATCTACATTTCGCATCTTCAGGATGAATTCTGTACTAAAAAAACCGGTCAAGTGCGTGTCGGACTTCGCATATATGTTTAGGGTTCCGTATACCTGATGTAGAATATAAGCCGTCCGAATGGCAGAAGTATTGATAAGCTGTAGGTGAGTGAATCCCTTGTGTGCTACGCATTTGACCACAAAATCAAGTTGGTTGTAATGCAAATAAATCATTCAAGTGCGAGTCGGACTCGCGCACGAAGGGTTCCATACCATTATCTATAAAAACGGCAAAACGTTTCACGTTTGTTGTATGGGGGCCTCCTTAAATATTTGTTTTATTTTAATTTAATTATTTATTTTTAAAGTGATTATATAACTAAATATTCTGTGAGTATTTAAAGCGTCTACCTGTTGCCGTTATCAATATCTAGCAAAAAAATCACGTTTGTTGTATGGGAGCCTCATTAAATATATATTTTAATCTATTTTTTAGTATTTGTTGTTATAGCGGCAACAGAAATACATCTTCTGTAAAAATTTCAACTGTCTAACTATCACGGGTCATGAGATACAGCCTGGTGACAGACGGACGGACGGACAGCGGAGTCTTAGTAATAGGGTTCCGCTAATTACTCTTTGGGTAAGGAACCCTAAAAATGAAGGAATTTCAAAGAAAATATCTGATTTATCAATATATTGGCATTTGTTAGTAAAATATATGTAACATCATTTATCATTTCAAGTTTATAGGTCAATGGGAAATTAAAAAATTCTTCGGAACAAAATTTTGTAAAACCAGCTGACTTTGTAGGCTTATCATTCCATTGTTTTCCAACATTTTGAAAACAAAAAATACAGTATTTATCTACCCAACGAGATTACACACAATTGCGCGTGTTCGTACATCGTGTAGTAGTAGTAGGTAATTAAAGTTACAATTTTATACAAAGAAGCCAAGGTGTGACTTGGAGCCTGGAAAACACGTGCTACTGAAAAGCAATGCTTGTTTGCTACTAGGTTATATTTCACTATATTCGTTGTGTGTTTACATATGCTAATTAGAGCTTAGACTAATGAAGCATAGGTACTTATAATAAGCATAGGTATTCCTTTCTAGCCACCTGAGTTACACATGTTTATTAGGTCTTTGTTTCTAAAATGCATGGGTCTTTATTTAATTCTATAATTTTACCTCGTTGTTATGAATACTCGTGCATCTCAATATTTAGTTTTTTTAATTTAAAATTATTCTTTGGTACGCATTTTACCTGAGAATTTTGATTTTTTTTATAATTGGGATATTTGATTCGACAAACATTTATGGTTACGAAACAGATACATAAAATTTCAAGGTTTTTCGTTGCTCCATCAGCCGTGCCATCGTTTCAAATCAAATTTCTTAGTAGCATAACAAGTAGCATGCTCACAATATGATATTAGGCACCGTGCTCTTTCACAAGCATACTTTTTTTGTATACCTATACTTGCTAATTGTATGATACTAAGTAGCATACGCTTGATATTAGCATGATTTCGTGCTGCTACATAGCATGTGTATTCCAGCCTTTACAAACTGCACCATTAGCTCTGCTAAAGGTAAGTAGGTGAATCACATCTTAAAACCAACCTAATGGAATTCAATCAGGTCTCTTGACAAACGATTCATTACCAAGAAATAAACAAGAAAACGCTGTTAGTTTGTGAATCAGCTAAATTTTAAGATACATGGGTTTAGCGGATGGTAACACTGGCAGCACGGTACTGTCTATAATAAATGAACGGGCGCGGGGGATGCTGACCAATAGCTGCCCTCCCTCAATCAATATGATGGACTCACTCGCGAGGGGACCATCGCTCACTGATTTTTTCCCTCACTGACAGGGATCGAGAGGACCGGTTTTTGCACCCTCCGTGCATCCACATGAGAAGGGAGTTTGCAATTAATAAGAGTCCGATCGCATGTGTCGTGTCTACCGCACCAAAATATCATTCCTATACGAACACTCCTTTTCCTTGTTTGCTTTATTCATCCTTTATCACTTTTTTGTTGTTATGTTTTCCTAGTAATATTACCTACCTATTTTTCTTGTCTTGTAAATATCTATATTTATAAAAGAACCAGCGACGCCATATTCTGTCAGCTTTAACATGTTATAGTTATAATATTATAGCTATAGTTTATCTATGTGAAATTCGAATAAGTTATTCCTCGCGGGAACTTTTGACTTTTTCGGGATAAAAAGCCTATGATCTTCTCGTCTCTTCAACTATCCCTGTGCCAAATTTAAAGTTGATTGGATGCTCCTTTGGGACATAAAGTAAGGACAAACAAACGAACTTTCTTTCGAATTTATAATATTAGTATGGATAAACTGAGTAAATGACTGATTGATATATAAACTTAAGTACAGCCCAAACTACTGGGTCTAGAGATTTTAAATTATGAACAGGAACCTTGTTAAAATGTAGGATGGCTCTACTACTTTTGCAAAATTGATCTTCGATGGGGGTAAAATGTGGGTTGGAAGTTAGTATAGAAATCCGTCATTTTTAAAGCGAAATGCATAAAAATTGGCATTGCCTTTTGGTTAAAAATTAACATTGACATGTTTGGAAAACCATCTCCTGAAGGGATGAAGGGTGTAAAAAAAGCGATATTTTTGTAGTACCTTACAACCATAAACAGTTGAAAGGTTTCTTGTGTCTTTCAAAAGTCCATTCGGGCGGAGTCACGGTAAACAAGCTAGTTAATAATAAGGCCTTATCTAATCGCAATTTTTATTCATTAAAAATTACTTATTCACGAGAAGTAATTAAAGAGCAATTTAGGATGAATCACTTAAAATTCATAATCTTGCAAAAACGCAAAGCTCTCAAAAACATCTCGTCTCAAACATCGGATTCTTAATCTAAGTTTAAAAATTCTTTTAAGAATCAGCAAATTTTGCACTAAGTCATTAAAGTATAAAACTTTGGTCATTTCGTTGGCGTTGCTTAAAAGCCTTTTTAGGCGGAGAAAAGTAATCTTTCATTAGGGTGGGGAGGAGCTAAAACGGAAGTTCTCTTTGAAAGGAAAATTACGTGTCGGATATGCCCGCGAAGCGAGATCGATTTTAATTACTTCTGACAAAGTTGTGAGAGTGAAAGTTTGCTCCTGGAGAGCACGGTGCCATTAATACAGTCTTACTTCGCGAATAAGAGATGTATTTGAGGCCGCTTGTTACAACTCGCTAACTAATGATTTCTCTTGATATGGTATCATGTTTAAGCTTATAACTCGAATTTTTTAACCTTTTGTCACAGTACCTATATTAGGTTTTGTGGTTACAACTATATATATTAAAATTCTTTTGAGCTGCAGAAGCTATAGTAATGACAACTTAAGTCTTCATCGTCTAACTTATGATATTTAATTTTTGTAATCTAAACTTTGATTAAATATTTCGTTTACATTTTATGTAGGTATAGATTGCAATGCGACAGTGGTGGTAATTTTTTGAATTTCGTGCATTGTTGTAACTGCCTACGTCGGAAATCCTGCAAGCGAATCCGCGAGCATCGGCTATAGTGACCCAATCAGTGTAGAAAACATTGGCTGAAAAATGATTAGTAATGAAGATTGTATTTCAGTAGCAGCTTTGATAGCTAGGTGAATGGGGCAGAGGCGCCATAAATTGGGCGCACCCTGCTCCGGTAGCAGCGTTCGCCAGCGCTATGGAAATGTATCGAGGAGCGATGGCGTTAATCAGGGCCCAACCACCATTAATTTGATTAGGGTTAGTGGCTGGGCGCGGGCCTATCAATCCGACGCATTACCATGTCCTGTTCAAAGCGTTAGGGTTGTCTTAAAAACTTATAAAATTAGTATTAACCCTTAACTTAAAAATATTTTTTTTTTGCATGCATTATCATAAATTTAAAGTAGTTATAGGTATAAGTACAATGTGGACATACTCACTCATATTAATATGGTTTATAATTTATGTTGAGTGTAGGTATTTATATTTATATAGATTATATATGATATATTCTATTTGTGTTATAAATTCTACTATTTTCATGAGTAAAATAGGGCGTAAGATTTTTATACTGACAAGACAAGTGTATCGCAAATAGCGCAATGGAAAGGAAAAACTATATTATGCAGTATTATTTTCTGGCTGAAATTAAAAGGTTGCCGATAGTAAAAATAGAGCAACAAACGTAGTATCTACCTACACCATCATCTTAGTGTGCCTTCTATCTTACCTAGAAAAAGCTCTCTCGAAATACTTGGCGCTTAGAAATAGAAGCTTAATTTAAGAATTGTTAGCTCGTGTATTATTTACTTTTTATTATTTTAAGCCATTGCTAAGTTACAATGCCAAATATTGACGGCAACAGAATGGACAGCCCTACGGTTTGTAAAACATAGTTTCGACCGATTCGTGGTGAGCACTTTTAGGTCAATTAGGCAGCGTCGCGCCCGCACCGCGACCGCGAGTGCCAGTAGCACTAATCAGAGGCGCGCCGAACTTTATACCGTGTTAATTTGACTAATGCGCCACTGGACGCCGGATTACATGGTGATAAACTGCGCACCAACCACCATATCCGACACAAACCATAAACTGAAAAATGTATCCATCATTTATTATATAAGTAGTTGTTTATTTATAGGTAAGTGCTTAAATAAATATTATCGCTGATGAGCAGCCATTTTCAATTTTTTCAAAGTTAGTATACATTTTCATCAGTGGCGATGATATATGTTCATTACAAGAAATAATTCCTTACTTAGGTCGTGTGTACATTGAATCATTTAAATACTAGTAATGATGTGCTACACAGGTAACTGCCAGTGCGACTTTGTTTTGTTGCGATTCTGCAGCCCTATTTTTATTTCTTTTTATATTTCTTATTATGAACATGGATTTATTCAGGCGCCACTAATTCTCTCAGCTATAACTGATCCCCTGCTAAACATACCCCAATATTACAAAGCTAAAGAATTTATTTGTTTTTTGTTTGAACGCGCTAATCTCTGGAACTACCAGTCGAAATAAAGTCTTTTTGCATTTGATAGCTCAATTCTTGGAGAAGGTTAAAGGCTATTTAACATCACGCTACGACCCTTTGAAGCCGAGCACAAAGAAAAAAAGGAAAACAGCGCGGGCATGCCATGCAGCCGGGGATGTCAGTAACCAAGTAAATATTGTAGTCTTTGTCAATAACTGAAATGGTAGAACAATGTTTGTCAGGTCAGCAAGTAGGAAATATACGCATAGTAGGTAATTAGTTAAAAAATACGAAGATGAATATTATTCTTATAAGTGTTTTACTGAATAATTTTCATCTTAAATAATTTCAAAACAAAGCCAAATTTATTATATGCTGTAATTTAAAATGTGTAATAAACAAGTAGGTATAATTACAAGAGATTTTGTAACAAAATACCCGTAAACTTTAAACATATATTGCAATGCTGTTTTAACTTCCTTAAATTTTGTAATACATATTTAAGGAATCTAAAAAATTAAATTCGATGTAGCTTATTGAGCTTGAGAAAAACAGAATAGGCACGTGGACTTCTAATTATTAATTATGTATTGAGCTGTAAACCAAATGAACGAATAAATTGTAAATTTACAAATTATTGTTGCATTAATCACTCCTGAAGCATGGTGCGTCCGGCTGCGGGAAGGTGTCGTGCCCAAAGGCAATTAGGTCGTGCTACTTAACCAATTAGCAGCGAAACAATCGCCCACATCACTGTCGCGCGGTGTGAATACGCCCCTATCTTTCATACGGAGTATTCAAGCTTTTTGTACACCACTTTATGATATTTTAAAAGGTTCCTCATTACTGTTATTTACGAAAAAAAAAAGAAATTCGTCCGTAATTCGTACACTTCATAGGGGACAATTTTATGTCTCCCGCTACTGAAGTGTTATTGTTGTTTTGGGAACTGCTATTCGTGTTTCTTTTACATTATTCATATCAGTTGACGTTAACAGGCGTCCGGGCAATAGTTTTACTCCAATCAATTTAGTTGGCTGGTACGAAGTTAAAGTAATCGAGGTTGATTATTATGTAGGTGTGTATGGGTGTTAGGTAAGTATTCCTCCACAAAGTTTGCGTTTAATTTTTTATCAGACCTACATACTGTAACCCATTTTGTTATAAAGGATGTTCGGTGTTGTAATACGGGTTACATAAAGTAGTCGTCACGAGAAATTAGTCGCAAGTTGCGGTTATAAAATTGTTAGTCTTATTTATTATTGGCTATTTACCTGTATTGTAAGCGATCTAGGTGACCTATACCAAATTTTTCTAGAAGACCATCTGCTTGCACAGTTATTTCAAAAGACTCCATATATACCTACGGGTTCTGCTGATGTTAGGATGTGTGTTTTAGATTTCGCTTTCATGTTTATGTTTTATTAAAATTTATCATATCATACTAAAAGTATAAATGTAAAAGTTTGTTTCTGCAACGGAGTATGAAATTGAGCTTAAATTGTACCAAAAAATTTAAAAGTTTCCTCGGGGATAACCGTTACCGAATTCCACTTAATCGAACTACAGGTACAGCTAAAGCAAACAAAAAGCTAAGCAAGGAGTTAGTATAGGAATCCCACACGGGGGGGGGGGGGGATTGCGTAGCCGCTATCATAATATACATCATAACGTAATTTACTAACTGATGTAGTAAAATTTCATTTCGTATCCGAAAGTGTATGAAGAGCAGGTGCCACAGCTGTAATCTTAGTAAACCCTTAAAATAATATGTACGATCAGTACATTGCCCACACAATGTGATAATTTGTAAATATATGTTCACACAATACTTTGAGTACCTACATACAGTCGTGATCAAAATTGTGTCATATATAAGAACTTTATTTCAAAAATAATTTTTAAAAGTATATATTTAAGTATATTATGATAATCTATTTTAATACAGCGAAGTACCTTATTTATTCAGAGTTAAGTTACATGTTACATTACATTAACAGTCTAAAAAATTAGACACACAAATTAACATATAATAATATAAGAAACTACAAACAAGATATTTACCTAACCATATAGGTACCTAACCGAAAAAAATAAAGTCTAAATTGTTAATTAAATCGGTGTAGAAAACCGAAAAACTCATAATTTGTAGCAGTTTTCAAAATACTTTTAATTTGGGGGAAAAAATACAATATTCGTTTTTACATGTTTTAGATTCTGCTTCTGTGTTGCAATATATAAGCATTCTATGAAGTAGAATAATACCTTCGCTTCGTAACTTTCATGAATATAGAACGTAAGTAATAAGAGTGTACCCCTATTGTAAAGATTCTATCGGAAAATGTTGGTTTAGTTTAGAAATTTCACTTTTTGTTGTGTGTCGAGTTGTGTTGTTTGTTTTAGCGTTTTTTACTTTGCAAGGTATCTCTTTATAGTATTGGATATATGCTATAATATGTTTTAAAATAATTTTAGTTTTAATTTTTTAATTTATTTATTTTATTAATTTATAACGAAATAGATACTTATGGGTGTACGAAGCTTTTGGGTTAGAAGACGGCGAAATTCAAACTTTTAGATCAGAGGGAAAAACCAGTTTATACTCAAATCTATTTTTTTACTAAGCCATTTTATTGTTCCTACAGAGTTGTGTGTTCGTCTGTACTGGTGAAAACATAAGCAGTCTTCGTCAATTGAGGACGGAGAGGGTGAATGCATTTAATTCAGTTGTGGCGTGGCATGCGGGAGCATTTTGTCTATCCTCTGGTCGCTCAGTTGCATCGATTGCATTTACACTTCCTTGGTCTTAACCGACAAACGGCCTGTTCTGTGGGTGTGGCAGGATATCGTCATTAGGTAGGTATAAGTCGAGTAAGGGTTTACTTTAATATAAGGATTGATATTTGAAGTCATCATAAGTGATAGACACTTTTTACTACTACCATAAGAATCCATACTAATATTATAAATTCGAAAGCCACTCTGTCTGTCTGTCTGTATGTTACCTCTTCACGTTTAAACCGCTCAACCGTTTAAGATGAAATTTGGTGTGGAGATAGTTTGAGTCCTGGGGAAGGACATAGGATAGGATAGTTTTAATCCCGGAAAATTCAAAAGTTCCCGCGGTAATTACTATAACCGAGCTTAAACGAACTATAGCTTGCAATAGAAATCTTCATTACTATATAATTAAGGAGTTGACGTAGTAATATTTAGGGCGGGTTGAGCCGCGGGCGAATGCTAGTTATAAATAATAAAAGCACTACCTTACCTACCTCCAATTTGCTGTTACCCTACTAAATAGGAAATAACGAAACGGCTTTACTAGTACGTAGAGTATATATCGAACTTCGTATAGTATTTTCTGCTGATATAATTGGTTTTTTTTTGTTACATATAACCTTTTAACCTTCTCCCTCTCAAATCCGGAAATAACAACTTTTGTCTTAATCCGGTAAATAGATGTATTTTCATTGCCTTAACATAAGTACTTACCACTACACGCGCTTAAAATTTATGCATCTTTACTATCGAGAAACCTCGAATACATAACAAACTAAAACTGTATCATTAAAAGCTAATTGTGCATCCTCCATCTTGTAAACATATGTTAAAAAACGCACAAAACTTTAATGACTAAAAAGCTCCGCCTCCCATTGCATTCGTTGTTAGCTAACCCTTCCGCGGCGAAAGGGTTATTATTAGCCCCACCGAGACGTGCACGGACGGACCGCCTCTTATAGCTTTTTTACCTTTTTTAACCCGTGCTTCTGTTTATTTTTTTAAACCAAGGGCGCATTTTGATTGGGCGAAAGGGTTATGTTTATAAATAAATCTTACGTCTCATCCGCAGCTGCCGAAAGTACATAGGCGGTGCCCTCGGCAGAATGAAAGGGTTGTGTTAATTGTAGAGATTTCTATTACATACGAGGGTAATTTTGATGGGGTTAAGATTGGGGTTAAGTGGACATATAATATGATTTATATGCGAGTTGCTCAACTCCATGTATTAGGGTATTTAAGGGGCCTGCGGCAACTAACTATAACTCGCGCCTCCATTAGATATTAGTAATTTTCTCTTCGTATAAAGCAAATGTAAAAACTCTAAATGTTTAAAATATATGAAACTAGTCTTATATCGTCTTGTATTGTTTCTAAAGTTTTTGTATTCTATATTGTATACAAATAAAAATATTATATTAATTACTGTTAAAATTAGCCGTTTTTAGCAGATTTTACTAGCTACTAACTCAGATCAGAGGTCTATTCTAAAAACAAAAGCACTAAACGTTCTAATAATAGCTTATGATTAGTTTAGTAATAATTAATTTGAAATTTAGATTTTTCAAAACCGCTTTCTACAAAAGAAAATAAAAAATATTTAATAGCAGCGCTAGTAACCTGCTATACAAGTACTATATTGATAGACAATAGGTACTTTACGGTAACTAGAGCTGAATAAACTGATATGTACTTTTTTTTTAGTAACTTATAAATTTGGGGTAAATATTTACTTGCACTACTACTCTGCACTAAAATTTTTTGGGTAAAAAAATTTATAATTAGCACCCCCACTCCTTATACACAAATGAAATTAAAAAGTCGGCAGAAAAGAATAATTATTGAAATAAAAATATTCATAAGAAAAAGTCTATACTGAAATACTAGTGCTAGGCACTAGGTTACGTTTTTTTCCCGAGCGGGGCGAGGGCAGCCCACAGAAGGGTAAGTTTAATATAATAACTCAATTAATACCCAAATTGATGCATCTTCATCCATTAAAACCATTTTTTGCAAAACTGAAATGTTGCAGAAAAGTAAAAAATTTGGATATGGCAAACTATAAAAGTAAGTTGTAGGTATGCGTTAGAAGAGAAAAACATACGCTGTAGTCATGTCTAACTTAAGTTACAAGTTTACGCTCCCGGGTTCGTTTTCCGGTTGCGGCATCAGTGACAATTTGTAAAATGAATGTGAAAATTTGCTTATACCAAAGCGCAGCTATACTCTTTTAGGGAGGTTATGTTGAAAAATAGAAGTTAGAATTTTGGTTGTTCTCATACTAAACCTTCAAGAATTAGTGTTATGATGGTAGAATATATTATTAGTATAATTTTTATTTTATTACATAAATGTTTATTGCTGTAACCATAAAATAGCGTTTCTCAAACTTATCATTCCATAAATTGAGTAACAACATTTTGTAAAATTTTTCGGTAAGTTGGAAACACATTTTTGGTAAAGGAGCGACGAATTGTGGTCGGGTTTTAAGTTATGATTTGAACCCTGTATGTTTATTACAAAACTAAGTTCCTAATCAGCGCAGACCTCTCCTTAGATAAAAGAAGCTTAGACATAGTCTACTTTCTTGCAAAGGCTTAACAACAGCCAAACAAATAATAATTTTGTATAAATTTTGCGAATTTGGTTTAAATGACGTTTCACGCAATAGCTGATGAGGGTTTACGTTAATCTGGTGACTTTTAAAATTAACTTTATTTAGGTTGTATGTCCATAAAGTGAAGCACGCGCGACCGCCCCGGCGTGCTGCGTGCTGCGTGCTCGCGACCAACGCGTCCGGATTACCTCTCACACCTTGCTCGTAAACTGACGCGGCGTGTTATCTTTTGATGTCGACAACTTAATTTAACTGGATTAAGTTTGCGCCATTAATGTAACAGTCACGTGGTTGTTATACTTTAGTGCCTATTATTCAACGTGTTAAAGTTACACATAATAGCTCTCAGAATAGGAGAAATTTTGACACATAATGTTAAATATCAATTCGGTGACACAACGCAATTACATTTAACTTTATTGCATAGTAAGTAGTAGAAATAATTTTAATGAGTTGTAGGGAGATTATGTACAAGTTACTTCATTTACCACTACCGTTTCTTGATTCTGTGCGATTCCTCCAGGAATCCTATTGTACTATCCTATCTACTTTTTTACTTTTTGACCACTATGAGTAATTATTAGTAGGTATGTAGTTATAGTAACTATTTTTCACCTTACCAGCACGAAAAATATCATACGTTGTTTTGATAGCAATGGCAGAGGATGTAGTAGGTACAATTCCGAACGCAATTAAAATTAAATTAAATTAAAAAGAAAAACAAAGTAAAATGGCGGAAAGCTAGTTTTTTTAACATCAGATTGTTCATTTTATTAATAACTCTGTTTTGTTTGAAAATAAGCTACGAAGGTATTTCTCTGACATCAGAAGAATTAAGACAATAAGTCTCCAATGCCGATCTTAACTTTTAACCAGAAAAGTCACGTGAAAATATTTTTCTCGCTGGTAGAGGTGAAAAGTTGTATGTTGGACGCGTGAGACGAGTGAGTTTTTTCGGTCCCTCCCTCGCTATGCTCAGTAGTTAAAGTCGGCACTTCTACAAAAAAACGCTTTTACAAATTTCTGAACGCACTTCTAAAAAAAAGAAAGCGAAATGGCGCGAAACTAATTAGTTATTTTTACTTTAGATTGTTTATTTACGTATATATTGTATTTTTTTTTTTTTTAAATAGTGAATCGAGTTACGAAGATATTTCTTTAACACCAGAAGAGCTAAGACAACAAGTGTCTAGTGCTGAACTAAGCTTTGTACCAGAGCAGAGTATAGTAGGTAGTAATTGTAAATTAGAATAAACTTATTGCTTACTATGGTCTTCAGTGTGTTCCTTGCCTAAGACCTATTTTTTTTCGCTCTTGTAGAGGTGAAAAGTTGTATGTTTCACACGAGAGCAAATTATTTTAGGTCCCGTGCCTTTAAATCCCTCGCTTCGCTATCCCAATTTAAAGTTGGCACTATTCACAAAAACAACTTTGCCAACTTGTTGAACAAATAACTATTTACTTACTAGCAGCATTTGCAACACTGTCCATACTAATATTATAAATGCGAACTGCGCAAGTTAGTGTTTGTCTTTCTTCTACGTCGCAACGGAGCAATCTAATTGAGTTGAAACTTCGCTCTAGGATAGTAGAAGGAGTCTTTTTTTTATCCCGGAAAAATCAAAAGATCCGGCAGGCAAAACTATTACCTAATATCACGTAGCCAAAATTGCTAAACTAAATTTCCTTGATTTTATCAAAGTGTTGCCGCATAATCGGATATAACGCGGGCGGAGTGGCGCTCAAAACCGTTATTATAGGTAATCTAGCGTTTGACACAAGAGAACATAACAAACGAGCTGATATTTTTTTAATGGTTATTTTATAACAACACATTTGACCAATCAATAAAGTTGGAAAAGAAACGAACAATCGTCCAATAAAAAATCACCCATTATTATTAAGACGAAACAGGTAGATACGATCTATCGAAAACTCAAAGCAAATTATCTGCCCAAATCTATGTTCCTCATAAACTGAAGATATATAGTATAAGCAAAACGAAGAATACCCCAATCTACCGTAATAATTTAAACTCCTATCTCTTGCAAAGTTGACATATTTTGCGGCAGATCTATAAATTATCTATTAGCCGAACATCACTTGACGTTTTCACAATAGGCGAATGTATAGTTAGTGTAACTTTTGTGCAATCGTTTCGAATTGGGGGTGTACAAAGAATATGCAAGCGCGAAGGTAGAACCCTTCCCCACCTGCATTCCCACGATGCCTCCACGTAGAAAGTGCAACTATGCATGCTATGAAAAAGTTGCGCAAATAAAATTTGATGTCAAACATTAAAATTTTGGTGAAAAGGGTCTGATTTGAGGTAGGTAAATTAGAATGAAAGGTTTGGGATTGCGTGGGAAAGTAATAACGCTCGTGAATGTTGCAATCATTTAAGCGCAATTTAAAATTAACCTAAGTAGGTTACATACTATATATTATCTATACATATAATAAAATTGTAGGAAAGTCAAAACTGTACATTGAATATTTTTTAAAAGAATACTTGGGTGTGATCTACAATCGATACCGAAGCCAAAAATATAGTTTTTAGAATTTTTGTCTGTTTGTCTGTATGTGTGTTCGGGATAAACTCAAAACTACGGCATAGATTTACTTCAAATTTTATGGCACGAATATTATTAAGAAGTCGGATCAACATATAGGCTACATATAATCACACTATCACCTACGGGGAACGAGCAGTGAACCTTTATTTCTTCAACGCATTCTGTAACAACGTGTAATCAAACGACGCATATTTGACTTTCTTCTTAATTATTTATTATTCTACTCACACATAGCCATTTATTTTATGTTAAAAAATCGTATAAAGTCATAACTTAGATGTGTTATAATTTTTCAATAGTTTCCTATTAGATCGCGCTATGGTTTCGTTCACAAAAAGTGATGTTATAGTATAGCGTTTACGCAGACGACGTCGCGGGCAGCAGCTAGTATACTATATATTTAAGGAGCAACTTTTATATTTTTTTTTGATCGTATTTGCGTTTTCGAAAACGGCTTTAACGACTTTATATAATCTTATTTACAATATGCGGACGCGTGGGGGCAAAATAATCATCTAGCTAGGTCTTATTCCGGGAAAATTAATTTTCTTCGTGTTTTCAAGTACAAGCATACAAACTTGACTTGCCCGAGCTATATGATTAGTAATTTCACCACAGAGACCACATTCTCAATAGCTCAGTGGCAACAGCGTAGGTCTACCACGCCGGAGTGCGCGAGCTTACCGATTATGTTTAGGTTTTTTTTGTTTTAACGATTTGGATGAAATTTTGTATACAGATAACGTTTTACTTTTCAAGTTTACCCCCAGATAACCTCAGTCGCCAAGCTGATGAATTTATAAAACAAGGATATTTTTTTTGTATTAGTACTTACGTTTACACATTCAAATGAATTGATTAAGAATTGTATTATTTTTTTGCTTTAGGTTATTACCTATAGAAAAGAAACATGTAGGTAATAGCGTTAACTAGAAGGGAAATTTGGTGTGTTGGAGTCTAGCGAAACTTCCACCGTAAATCATAATAATAATAAATTTTAATTCTTCCTTCCTTTCTACTAATTATACTTTCTACTAACATTATAAATGTGGAAGTATGTCTGGATGGATGTATGTATGTTACTCAATCAGGCTTCAACCACTGGATGGATCGAAATGAAACTTCGCATACATATAGGTTAGGTCCTGGAAAAGCAAATAGGCTACTTTTTATCCCAAAAAATTATCTCAAAAGTTCCTGCAGGAATAACTATAACAGAGTTAAACGAATTACAGCTATAGGTTGCTATATCAAATTTTATTAGTATGTATTATGGAGTTAATTAAGTAATTAAGGAGTTCCATGCCGATAACCGAATTAAGTATGGAGGAGGTGGGCTGGCAAAGTCTAGTAATATATATTAAAGACAAAATAGATTGCACGCCAGAAAAAAGTCACAAAGAAACCTTAGAGGCATAGCGAGAGTCGCTATCGTTTTGGTAGGTTAGTAAAGTTTTGTATAATTATACCACGTTTCTATAAATAAACTAAAAAGTAGAAAATATTTTTTGGGGGCACACAAAAAAAACGAGTTGATAAAAAGTGTTATGTTGAAAATGAACGGTTACGCGTGGGCGAAAATAGTTAGTTTTTTTTTTATACCGTTTACACTATTGAATAATGATTGAATAATTGAATAAGTTAAATTCTATTATTGAAACAAATGTATAACAAAACTTATTTATTTCAAACTACGGAAATTCCAAATTTTCCAGGTACAGTATTGGCTGAGGTACCGGGATTGGCTCGGTAGGTACTGGGATTGGTTCAGTACCGGGAATCCAGTTTGCTGCCACAGTAACGGCAGACCTTTAGGTTTACGTATTATTCTGTATAATATGATACCAGTAGTGCAAAATAAGAAACTTTCTTAAATCTCCATAGGGTTTTAGGAATAATAATAACAACTGATAGATAATATAACTCAAATTTCAAGTTAAATGTAAAGAAAACGCAAATAATGCAATCGAAACGATCTACAAGATGAAAGGGCGAATTCCCACGTGTTCTTATTTTAAATTCGCTACAGAGGCTATGGAACAGTGGCGTATCGGAGCCGCTGAGCCACAAAAACATGAAAGGAAGGTCAGCAAAATGAATCCAAAGTGAAACTGGGCCGCTTCTCGAATTGCATCGACCCTTTCACTCTCGACGTTTACCTGCGCTTTTTACTTCGTTCCCGGAATCGCCTTCGAACACGATCGGCATTGGCCGATTGATGGCTCTCAAAGTTTGAAATTAGATCTAGCCAATTATTTTTCTACTAGACAATTATTAAATTAACATCTTACTTGAGACGCTTCGACTCGATTCTTACATTCAATTGTATACAATGTGCAAAGTGATTTTTAACTTATATATTAAATTTTTTATTAATATTATAATTCATAAAAACAAAATTAAGTGTTTTTAACAGATTTAATTTATTTACATAAAAGATTTACTATTTTTTTTTATTATTAAAATTATCTCAAAAGCTTTTTTTGTGCGTTTGTATTGTACTAATTTTAAACCTTAACTCCTTAATGTCTGTCAAGTAAATAATTTTATTTTAATTGATCAGTTAACAGTTTGAGAACCTCTTTAATAGTAAAGGACTGCAATATTTTGCAAATTGTTATTTTACGAAAGGACCCTAAAATAAATCAAATGTGTACGGGATAGTCACAAAAAAGCGGGTTAATTACTCGCCTTCGACTGTTTCCATGAAAGGATAGCTTTTGAGTGCCGGCATCCGATGCGGTCCAAGTTGTTCACTTGTTTATATGAAGCATGTAGGTATTTTCTGATTAGCGTAGAATTTTTTTTAATAGATTTGTTTGAGGTTTGATGGAAATTAGAAAAGACGTAACCAAATCCAGCGCTCTAACTCCAAAGGTAATTGTTTTCGAGTACCTACCAGGAAGGTACTCTATTTCTTTGCGCATAGGTTTTTGGTACACAAAACTAACGCACGCGGCAATGGCAATGGCCATAGACTTGAAATTCATTTCAGTTAGACAATAGCCTACCATTGATGGCCTAGGTCAGCTGTTATCTATTGATGTTTACCTACAACCGCCAAGTTGTATGTTTTTGTTTTCTGTCGATAAGTTGTTAGTAATATAAGCAATGCGTCGTCGACGTCGTCTTAACCGGAAAAGAAGTCAATCCACTGCTGAACGTAGGCCTCACTAAAATGCGTCCACAACGGCCGGTCTTACACTGTAGATAATATGGTAAAACCAATTCTCAGCTTTTTTATAAGTTTGCTGTATAAATTAATTTCAGAATAAGCAGAAACTGAAATTGACTAGTAGGTCGTCTCACACAATATATAGCTTTTATATCAGTCTATTTTAAACTTGTATCTGTTACCTACCTTTTTACGGCTGAACCGATCTTGATTCAATTAACCAGGAAAAAAGTTATTTTTAGTAAAGACAGATATTATAGTAAGTCGTCACATTACATACTAACTGTTCGTACCGTTTCTACATTTAATTTCAGACTAAGTATACATACTGAAATTAATAAGATCAGTGGCTCACACAATATAGCTGTTACCGTGGGGATCTTGATTAAATTAAGTAGAAAAATAATTTTCATCTTTATTAAGGACATATGTGGGTACATATGTTACGTAATTAATTTTAGAACAATATTACGATTTATCTCTAGCAAAACCGCGGAAAACTGCTGGTTACATCATAAAATTTTTTGGTTATCTATACCAAAAGGTGGCTGCTTATTAATTTAGTTACTTAGGTACCTTAACTGTTTGTACCGTTTGTTTATTTAATGTCAAACTTTGTGTCATGTGTTTGTGGTTGTGAAAGACTTAAAGCTTGTACTTTAGGTACCAGACAACGGACACAAATACATAATACTTTTTATTCAATATATACTTACTGATTATTTATAGAAAAAATCCAGTCTCCAGATAAACACAAATGTTTGTCATGTACGGGAATCGAACCCAAGCCCCGTGCTCCAGCAGCCCCTTGATTATCCACTGAGCCACGGGGCCAATACCTTTACATAAAACATAACTCATTAGATGGTGTAGCAACTTCGACCTATATGATATAATTATAATATTTCACCAACTTTCTACTTCTTTTTTTTTTTTTTTTTTCTGAGCTGACTATGCAGTTGGCTGTTGCAGCCATTACTGCTTCACCGGACTTTTGGGGCGAGACTCTGAAGGAGCCTCAGCCCATAAAATTTCTACTTCAATGTAAGCACTTTTATTTATACCTACGTAGGCCTAAATTATAAATGAAAACTACACACGTAATTTTTACAGAATCGAAATAGTTTTTGTAACCAAATTTAAACTCGCTTTTAAACTCAGGTAGAGATTAATATTTTTTGCATATGGTTTAGGCAAATACAAGCTAAATCACAAGCAATCTACTTGCCGTTATAGAAAGACTCTTTAGTAGTTTAAACAAGTCTTATATTCGAATGCATTTACAGTTTGCGGTTACTTCATATTGACCGTGGAACGAAAATGAATATCGAAGATTCGATCATTTATAACTAACATTTGATGGGCGAAACAATACGAGAGTTATAGAAAAAATGGCGGAATGCGATGCGGGAATAGTGGAAACGAGGTAGTGTTACAACACTTGCACTTTCAATAGATGGTAGGTTTCTAAATTATTGAAAAAGTACAACTAACATAGAGTAAACGCCATCGGCAGGGAATTTATCCTCATACCTTAAAACTAAAATGGTCACGTACAATGCGGTTTCATAGGAACTTCCTCCTGCCGCGAACGCTAAGTTTGTGGAATGAGCTCCCAGCCAAGGGTTTCTTTAAGGAATACAATATGGGGTTCTTCAAGATATTAGATATGTAGAAACTAAAATTAGATTTAAACACTTAACTACTTAGTAGCTTATGCGCTTATTAGTTATATCTTACAAGTAACTAGCTCTTTATTAAATTAAAAGTGATATAATTATTAATAAAAAAACATATAAATATAATACATTAAAAAGTTACCTTCGTTTAAGACTCCCTGAGAACATATTATAAAAGCCATATGTATCCTTAGCTACCATACATTAAGTGTATATACATCTTCGTTGTACTGACACGGAATTTGTTGACCGATATAAAAGGTAAGTGCAAAGCAATTTAATGCGGAATAAAAAGGCAATAAAATTGATCAAATGCGATTTTTGTTCTCGTGAACTCTTTACTTTTGATCTATCGCGATTTTTTACCTTTTGTGTTCTGTGCAGTTAAAAGGTTCTGTCACGTAAACACGTTATAAATTGGCTGTAGATCAGGGTTATATGTGTTCTGTGGGCTGAAGGGTATAGGCACAATTGATTCGGGTCCCAATATTTTTATTGTGTCTGATATTCTCTTTGCTAATTTGTCTGCTGCATCATTGCCCAGTGAACCACTGTGACCGCGTATCCACTGAAGAGTGACCCAATTCTTCCGTGCAAATTTTTGTAGGGCACAGTAACACTTCAAGATTAGTCCGCTATTGATGCATTTGTTATAAAGAACTTGTAACACAGCGGAGCTGTCGGAAACGATGCGTAACGAAAGGTCGCTTTTGTTTTTAGATAAGACTGCTGTTGCAGCTCGAGTCATTCTGCCTGGAAGATAGTGTTGAGGTATGATTGAGGATACCTAAGGACGTTGATATTGTGATCTTCAAGTCGTAGGAGAGAAACCCTGCGCCTGTTCCAGACAGTAAGTTAAGTAATAGTTCTATTACCCATAATGTTATACGGGGTTCTTACCGTGATTAGCCGAGGAAATGAGATCCCGACAATTCGGTGCTGGTGCAAAAAGCTTGCGTGTTTTTACAAAGTCTGGTAAACATATCTATCTACCCTCTTTTTTTTCGTTTTGTTACGGAACTACTAGAACTGACTCGACTGATCACACACACCCTGTACATTATGTGTAATAGTGATATTAAGGGCGAAATTTTGAAGCAATAAGTAAAAGTATTGATTAGTAGATATATAAAAATATTCAAAACAGTCTCTACATTTTCGTATGAAATAAAAATGCTTCTAAAACCTTCCATTTTGTCCATTCTTACATTTACCATTGAATTTCCAATAATAGTGCGAAGCTCAAGTGACTTTAATTAATGTCGGTCTGTCTGGTCTGAACGAAAAGTAACATTATTTACATAGGTGCATTATTTCCTTGTGCACAGATACAAGTATACATGAGTTTTACTCGTTTGTCGGCGCACGCGCACAATACTGCATTAACGGGTGATTTCACCGTCTAGTGGTTTAGAGTAATGCAAGTACGGTGTCGCTTCATTGCTTTTGGAGACCGCAGAAAATTGCAAGGGATATTGGCAACACTCGCGAAACACCGCGTTGCGTTTAGAGGGCCTTGGTTATGTTTGCATAGTATCGATGATGATGGATGTAATAAGTACGCTAAAGTGAAGTAAGAAAGAATTTGGCAACTTATATCAGACGGTAACTACATGCTTAGGTCGCGTACTATATAACAGAAACCTGTGTGCAAAATTTCAATTCGCTAGACACAAAAACATTTAAATTCTCATACAAATTTTTATCCCCTATTTTGCCCTTTAGGGGGTGATTTTCCGAAAACGGTATAACACATAAATCTTAATTTTCAACTTGAAAGTCAAATACAAAGTTTTATGCAATTAACTTCAAAAAGCACGGATTTCCAAAATCCTTTTTTACTGCTCGCTTGCGTAATTACAGTAAGCCTTATGCAAAATTTCATGGCCATAGACCTAGTAGTTTGGGCTGTGGCTTGATATATCAGTCAGTCAGTCAGTCAGTTTACACTTTTATATATATACCTATAGATGACGCCTTTTTTTATGATTGTGATTTTTATGTAATTTAACGTATTTACATACTGTTTAGTAGTTATTTTTTTGACTTCTTGCTACAACTTATCAAGTCAATGCACTAGATAACAAGCAATTCAAATTATTAAATCGACTTTCATAACAACCAAATGTTTTAAAAATTGGCAGAAGTGTTGAAACAATGGTCACTTCTATTTATTTTTAAGCATTAAATACAAATAATCGCTCAGTAAGGTCACTAGATATAAGCAAGTTTTATAACATATATTTTTTTAACCCTTTAGATGCTATAGTTTCAAAAAGGCATATTTCCGCCTATCTATCATATATCCTGCTTTTATCACTAGCCTGAATCCTGCATTTAACGATGACTTAAGGCATACATAGGTAAATATTCTAAACTTAAGTCGATGCACCGAGCCAAACGAGTGCAGCACGCGATGCTTACGCTCTTCTGCACTCGACATGTGAATACACACGTGCAGTTTAAGCTTTTCAAAGGATTTTTTTTATAAAACATATGCCGCTTTTTGCTTAACCCACTTTAGAATCGATTATAACCTTCTTACCTACATTTGCTCTGCTTCTTTGTGCAAATGAAGCCGCCGAAATGGTTACATGTGCCTTTACCCTATTGATGTCTGCAAATTCCTTTTAAGGATACCTTAAAAAATATTCAAAATAAGTTTATTAAAAAAAAGCTGGAACGGCGTAAATGCCCAACGTCTATTTTACAGGACCAAAGAACAAAAAATAATGGACTATTCTTGACAAAACTTTTTCGTCTTTTATCTTTAAAAATTTATCCTGGTTCAAATGCTTAGAATTCTTTGCTTCATAATATGGTAAAACATTTTGAGTAAATTTGATATTAAAAAAATAAAAAAAATCACGACCAAAAAAATTGCAATAGTGTCGTGAATACAACAAAAAATTGCCGCTCTGAATTTAAAAGAAAATATAAGCAATTATTGGTAAGTTTTTAAACGTCAAAGTCTTAGTTACCTGATTTGTTAAAAGCTACGTTCATAGCAAGTATAATGCTATCACTTATTTTTAGTAGTCTAATATATTCTGAGAAATATCTATATACATGGAAGTGAGAGACGGAATCAGACGGAATGGCATCAAAACCGTTGACAAAAACTGAAGTGGAGTGTAAGGTTTTTGTTTATCGTTCATTCATCGTAGACAAGATGGCCTCGGCCTCGCATATGGACGACAGAAAGACTTCGTAGAATAACATCTAACTTGTGCAATTATCAGGGGTGTCACTCAACAATCTCTACATATTTTTTTATTACTTTTACAGCAATGTGATTAACTGAATCAGCATAAAAAAAACATTATACTATCATCACCGGTAGATTGATGTGGTAAGTATGTATACCTATACTCTCGTAGGCTGCGCATATAGGAAAGAACGGGAAAGAGATACACTGATTCTATACATTACACATCAAATATTATGTACCTATATATATATATGCAAATTAATATATATATATAATATATTTTAATAAGATAATAATTTCAAAAAGATGAGAGCATTGAGAAGTATGTGTGGTTTGACTCTAAATGACAGGATAAAAAATAGTGTGATACGAGAGTGTTGCGGTGTGAAAGAAAGTGTGGTGACAAAGACTGAGAAAGGTATGTTAAGGTGGTTTGGACATGTTGAAAGAATGAACGAAAATAGATGCACGAAACAGATTTATGAATCTGAAGCAATTGGTAGGGTCGGTAAAGGTAGACCTCGGCAAACGTATGTAGATCAAATTGAGTACGTTCTCAGAAAAGGCCAGGTCAGGAGTACTCGGAACCGTAGGAAATGTATGAAAGCATTGATGCGTATAGATGAGGCAAGAGAGGTATGCCAGGATCGTAGCAAGTGGCAGACTTTGGTCTCTGCCTACCCCTCTGGGAAACAGGCGTGATATTATGTATGTATGTATATATAATATATATATATATATATATATATATATATATAAGCAAGCTGATATCCCACTTATATTATAAAGGCGAAACAGCTGACTCAATTTTAATAAAATTTAGTATAAAGGTAGCTAAAAGTAGTATCCAGACAAATGTAAAACCAACGGATAAAAAACGGCAAATTCTCAACCACTTTGCAGGTCCGTATCACCCTTGCACATGACATTTTGCATAAGTGATAGCCTAACTTCTCTCGAAATAAGCCGACTATAGTTTTTTTTTTAAAACCAGCTCAATGACAAATTTTTTAACATAACATTTCTTATCGGTTGGTCAAACGTAAATTTTAATGAAATTTAGTATGTAGGTAGCTGGCACCCTGGATTAACACATGGGCTACTTTTTATTCAGAATAATTTCAAAAATCCTGTTGAAATAAACTATAACCGAGCTAAAACTAACTATAGCTACAACTATAGCTTGCTCTAGCAAACTCAATTAGTATAATTAAGGAGTTCCACGCCGATAACCGAATTTAGTACGTCTTTGAAGTTAGCATACCATTTGTAGTCAAATGCAAAACAAAGTATACCCAAATTTGCCGTTTTTTATCCGTTATATTAAAAAAAATTCCCTTGAGCTATTTTTTGAAAAAAGGCCATGGTCGGCTAACTTCACTTAAAGTAAGTCGACAACCTATGCAAAATGTGATATGCAAAGGTGATACGGACCTGCAAAGTGGCTGTGAATTTGCCGTTTGAATGACTATAGTGTTTTTTAAAAACTAACTCAAGGGCATATGTTTTGACATTACATTTGACCAGCGGATAAAAAACGGCAAATTCTCAGCTACTTTGCAGGTCCGTGTCACCTTTGCATATCACATTTTGCATAGGTTGTCGACTTACTTTAAGTGAAGTTAGCCGACCATGGCCTTTTTTCAAAAAATAGCTCAAGGGAAAATTTTTGAATATAACGGATAAAAAACGGCAAATTTGGGTATACTTTGTTTTGCATTTGACTACAAATGGTATGCTAACTTCAAAGACGTACTAAATTCGGTTATCGGCGTGGAACTCCTTAATTACGGCTAAATTCACCGTAAGTTGAAGGCCATGGTCTTTTTTCAAGAAATAGCTCTACGGATTTTTTTTGAATATAACGGATAAAAACGGCAAATTTGGGTTTACTTTGTTTCGCATTCGACTAAAAATGGTATGCTAACTTCAAAGACATAAATTTAGGGCGGGCGGAGCCGGTGGCACGGTCTAGTTCGTTTAATAAATGTGCAATGTTATCGTCGTACGTTTATTATAATATAAGAAGTGCAATTTGTGTCAATGGACGGCGGATATTAATAAAATAAATAATAATAAAAATCAATTTCTTTCATATTTCTCTAATTTGTAAATTAAATAATTTGCTGCATGCCTAACATTAGGATCAACAATTTCAATGTGCATTTTATTAATAGTAGGTATATGTTACTGGAACTGTATACAACGTAGGAATTGTATACAGAGCCTAGGAAATATATATAATGCTAAGCCAATTTAGGATATGTATAAAATAATGTGTCTCAGGTTCTTTAATGCATAGGAAAGTATATATTTCTTAGATATTGTATGCAATCTATACTTCTATACTAATATTATAAAGAGGAAAGATTTGATTGTTTGTTTGTATTGAATAGGCTCCAAAACTACTAGAGCGATTTGAAAAATTCTTTTCGCATTAGAAGCCGACATTATCCCTGATGAACATAGGCTACTTTTTACCACGGGAAAATGCTTCATTCCTACGGGAAAACGGGTAGTAAGAATTATCCTTCCGTACTTATCTTTTTCACCTAACTTCTAAACGGCTGAACCGATTCGGTTGAAATATTTATATGGGTATTTCGATGGGTTCCTGGATGATTTAAAAATACAATTGGACCCAGTAGGGGGCGCTGCTGTCGGTATGTCAACTACAAAACGGCTTGACCAATTGGGTTGAAATTTTGTATGTGTATTTCCATGCAAACACGAATGTATTATGCCATTAAAGAAGAAAGATTTGATGGTTTGTTTTTTTTTCTATAATTGAGGAGTTGCCGTAAGAACCTACGCCGATAACGAAATTTAGGGTGGGCGAAGCCGCTGGTAGAAGCTAGTTTCTTAATAAAACTAGGAGATTTATAGAAAATAACATAATACTGTTAGAAATAATTAAGGAAGTGAAAAATATAATATATGTAAACTGAGAATATTTTTTTTATAAAAGCTCGCAATGTCATAATTAGGTCACAATATAAAACTTAAAATATTCTTAAGTCTATTTAAATAATCTCTACCAGCGCCGTGCGATTACTAGGGCGACCCCGCAACCTTCGTGTCCCTGCTGTTGTCACCTTGGACCAAGGTGATTTGGTCCAAAATCCATCACTCTGGCCCAGTGTGGATTGTAAAAACTTCAAATTCCTCCTTTTTTTGACGTATTCAAGTTTTCTAACTATGTTTTACTTTATCGAAAAGTCTCATTGGTGCTCGCCTGGTTTAAAACTCTATCCCTGTGAATGTCCGAGGCAGGCACAGAAACCATTGGGCTACCACCGTCCGACATAAGCTGTTTTAATAACTTTCAGACTTAAAAAAATGGACCTGCCTACAAATAGAATCACTCTTTTACACATAAATGCCAGATTAACAAAATGTTAACAAAACACGCACAAGTACAAGGCAGAGAGATAATATGAATATTCGGCTGGCTATGAAAATTAAATTAAATTATATTTTTCAGTCTATTTAACAGTACTACCATTTTATATACTATATCTAAAATCAATAAAATATTTTCTATTTCTTTCCATTTGGGTTTAATACTCATAATCTTTCAGTATCTATCGTATCTCCAAACTCTGAAAAACGCATGTTCTCGATTTTAAATGTTTTATTCACATTTTGTTTCTTGTCTTCTTTTCCAAAAATAAAGTAGTGCCAACCCTGCATGTATCGCAATGATCCCACGGCTGCTGTTGTAACTCGAGCCAGGCTTGCGGCTTCCGTCCGGCTTTTAGCGCCGTCCCATCGGTCACCTCGCTGAGCCGCGCCACGCCGCCCACTCATCCATCTCGCACTTTCTTCGCACCCTGTATGTCTATGTCCTTTCTCATATGTGTAGGTGTAAATTACAGACTTGGAATCGATATAATAGCCTACGAATATCGTGTGAAATAATCCATCATTCAACTGCCTACTTTGTGCGCAGTTTTTCCTTTTTTTAAAAAAAAAAATTACATTCCTAAGTCTACAAAAGATTTTAATTTACACAAATAGTTATAGATTAACATATTAATCACATTTAACAGCCACAGAACTTTTTGTTAGACTTCTGATGCCTAATTAGACGAACTTAACTACCAAACCTATCTGCACAGTATAAAGAGCAGGACTCTATTTCTGTTTTACTCAAAGAATTTGTCAAAGTTTTTGGTGCTCCTACCAAATATGATATGAGAAGTGAATGAAAATTGAAAAATCAGGTGAAGACTCCAAAATCGACTGTTAATGTGCTTAAACTGGTACCGAATGAAGCGGAGTTCTAGCTCTCTAATTCTTATTGATTATTTGTAAGAGCAACAGCTTGACAGTTTCTTTCCCCATTTCTTCACGCCAGAACACGAATTTGACTTTAAAACGATAGCATTGTAACAAGTACTTATAGTTTATTTAATTCAAAAAAGTTATACGTTATCCTTTTTTGAATTTAAATTGAATATAAAGTTGATTGATAAAGAGGAAGTGGCAGTGAGAAGTGAGATAACCAGGCGGTGTAAAAGGTGTAGAAGGCTCTGGGCATGGCGCGGACGCGGCGGTGGGCGCCGCCCGCGGTCATTAATATTAATTAGGCGCGGTCCGACTGAATGCACAGCCTCCTTGCTTCTGACTCGCCGCTAAAATTAATTACTGACAATCTTTATGTTCCAATTATAAAAGCCTTCGCAACAAATTAAATCTGTCCGTCGCAGGCCTCTTTTGAGAGAGGTTTCACTCTCTTTGTAAATTTGATAAATGTTCCTTGCGAAAATTCTTTGAATTCAGCTAAGTGTACGTTTCTAAGTTAATACGTTAAATCATCTGAAAAATTTTATAGAAAAAATATTATTACTCATAAAGTTATAATATGACAATGGAGCTGTAATTATTTGCAACGTTCCTCGTTTTCAATGAGAAATGTACCTAATTGTACGTTAGTCCTGTAATGTGGTTGTGTATAAAAGCGAAATCGGTACCAGCTTTTGCATAAGTGTACCCCATTTCCGCATTCGCGGAGCAAAAACCAAATCTTGTCAAAAAAAAACTATGAAGTTTAGTTTCCCTTTCATCGGGAGGCAAAATATTTATAACGGCTGTAACCGGATATCTCGGCGTATAGCTCTTGGAAACAAAGAAAAAAACCAGCAACGTGTTATTACACGAAACCAACATTTAATAAGCTCACTTTTTATTTTGCATCGCTTTTGGTTATCCAATATTATCCATTAATTCGTTACCCATGCAAAAACTCCGGGCTTACCGCCAGCACCTACCTACTGGTACCATATTTGTATAGTTGCATGGCGCGGTCATTGTTGTGGGAAGATGCGGAAATGGGATATTTTCTTACCAGAAATATAATATTGCAAGCCATTGTATGCAAGTAAAAAAAACGAATTATTGAACTCTTAGAGAGTTGTAACTTGCATCAATGTACCAAATAAAGATCACATGTAACTTAACTTTGAATCTATGCGGTATCTATCGAATCTACACTTATAGCTACATGCATATTCATTAAGGTACATATTTAGGTAAGGTAATTGTCAATCGCTTATACAAGCCTAATGCTTACATATTGTGCGTCAAAATGTTCAGGGTTTGTCTGTCAAGGGATTACATTTTTGTTAAGAAGCCTGGATGTCCATTGGCATTGGCTAGAAAAACAAATGGGAGCACTAAAAAAAAAACTGCATCTGGTAGTCTTGTCAAAATTGGATAGCTTTATTTCAGTTTATGAATACAGTCCACCGTCTTAAAATTATAGAATATGAATATGAGGATCTCAACATGGACCAATTTGCCAAAATCGCCCGCAAGGGATAGGTACATAAATTTAAATGTTTTGACCATTTAATAGCACAGCTATTTTTAAAATACGAACTGTAGTGATAAGAAGGAAACAATTTATTATCATGCATACTAGTATATCATTACATTGTCATACTAGTTGTGGTACAAACAAACACAGTTGTAAAAATCAATAGCGTCCTATAGAAGCTTAGTGTACAGTTACTCAACAAAGTACCTACCTACTTGACTTTGGCGCAAAGTTGCTATTCTATAAGTTCTAGTCTAGCTCCACATGGAGGACCTACTGTTGCCATGTCTGGGCGGATACACCTTACTATCAGCTTTAGGCCAAGCGCATACTACGAGAAATTTCCGATAGAAAAATTCTCGCGCGCGCCGGTCGGGCACTCCGTGCATACATTTGTCACGAAAAAATTAGTCTTCGGGGTCTAGTACAAAATGTAGGCCTTTATGCTCAAACTAACACGCTTGTATTCAACATTTAAAACTTTGCCTCCCTATGTGTATTCTGTGTATTATATATAATGGGTATAGGTATATATTTACAATGGGTTCTGTTCTAAGGAATTGTTTAAACTATGCACATGGCTAGTTTCTACCATCGTAACGCACACCGTTGGCATAAAACCTTTCCTAAAACTATAGATCCTTAATTATCCCCCACTGTGTGGTTTTAGAGGTGTAGTCCACACTACAGTATGGGGTTTTTCAAGAAGGGTATATAATTAGATTTTTAAAGGGTCAGTTAGAGGGCGTGTAATGCCCTTGGTGTTGCAATCGGACATATGTAACGGTGACTGCTCATCATCAGACATACCGTGAGCTCGTTTGCTGCCCTGGTGATGATAAACATATTTTCTACGTTTTAAATGGGCTTAAATGAAAAAAGATCATCTGTCTGGCTTTATTTTTAAGTAACTTAGGGTTCCTCTAGGATATTTACAGCTTTCTTTAAATTTTCAGGATATCACGTTTTTTTTTTTTTTTTTTTTTTTTATACCACTAAGGTGGCAAACAAGCCTACGGTCCGCCTGATGGTAAGCGGTCACCGTAGCCTATGGACGCTTGCAACACCAGGGGCATCACTCGCGCGTTGCCGACCCTTCAGAAATCTAATAACTTCTTTTTTGAAGAACCCCATACTGTAGTCCTTAGAGAAAACCTTGGCAGGGAGCTCATTCCACAACCCAAGGGTTCGCGGGAGGAAGTTTCTCTGAAACCGCACTGTTCGCGACCATTTTGGTTCCAAAGTGTGAGAATGAATTCCCTGTCGATGGCGAGCGGTGCGATGGTAGAAAGTAGCCGTGGGCATCATTTCGAACAATTCCTCAGAACACAATCCATTGTACAAGCGGTAGGACACACACAGGGAGGCAAAGTCTCTCCTCAGACTTAAGGGTTCGATACCGCAAGTGAGTTTGGGATCGTCGACAATTCTCACAGCCCGTCGTTGAACCGAGTCAAAAGGGCCAAGCTGGTATCCGGGTGCACCCGCCCAGAGATGGCAGCAGTACTCCATATGGGGCCGGACTTGCGACTTGTAAAGTAGCAACCTTTGCCCCGACGTGAAGTACTGCTTCGCTCTGTTGAGTTCACCAAGTTTATTGGACGCCAGCTTTACCTTGCCTAGCAAATGATCTCGGAACTGAACATCGCTGGAGATGTCAACGCCAAGGATCCCAATGCTCTTGGAGATGGAGAGGGGAGTGTTCTGGAATTGTGGGACTACAGTGAATGGGGTTTTCTTAGCGGTGAACGCGCAGACTTGTGTCTTTGAAGGGTTGAATCGGACCAAGTTTTCCCGCCCCCAGTCAGAGACCTTGGACAGACCGATCTCGATCTGTCACGTCACTTACAGATGTGTTTGAACAAACATACTGGAAAAGGTTCCCTTTATTAAAATTATAAATGTAGGTACGGGTTAAAACATATAAATCCACTGGACTTAAAAGCAACTTTAAAAGTTTGAGCTTTAAAAATTTATAACATTTTTATACTTAAGTCCCAAATGTGTTTGTCCGCTTTCAGCAAAAATGGCTATTGATATGATTTTGAGTGACGTACGCCCACACAATCGCTAATCCGTTTAAATGCTCTTTTGGACAAATCTTTTCAATTGCGTTTGATTAGTGTCACTTTGTAAAATTGGACAGGATACGGTCGGCGATATTAGAAACTTCCAAGTTTTGATGCGTCTGACACATTTATAGAAATCCGCAATATGTTTTTTTTACTAACTATTAAAGAAAAACGGTTGAAGATCGTAGAACCTAATATATGACCGTAGCCAGAGAATAAGGCCACCCCCTCTATGACGATATGTACTTACTCAAAGGGGCAAGCTTCAGCACCATAAAGTGGTGGACAGGCGTCTTTTTTTGGTTCTGTGTGAGAGGGGTTAAGACGTATATAGCACCTAACAAGCGCCGCCATTAGATATCCTCAATTTTCTCTTCGTAGAAAACGAATTTCTAAAATCCAAATGTCGCAAATATAAAGCTGGTCATAAGCAATTTTTAGAAGGTTTTATATAGTTTCTAAATAATATCTGTGAGTTGTAGTTGGCATTACTGCTAATAACGGCCACTTTTAGCAAAAAAACTTTAAGAAATTCGTTTTCTACGAAGCGAAAATTGAGGATATCTTATGGCGGCGCTAGTGGGGTGTAAGAGGGTCCTTAAGCCTATCGCCTTGCAACAATGCTTCTGAGGCAGTGTATCTTGTTTGTTTCTTTGTTTATTATTATCACCATGGAACATTTTGCAAACTTGGTTAAGTCCAAATTTATTAATAACTAAATAAAATGTAATTTATTAATAAATAAGTATAACAAATTTCACATTTTCTTTTCTTATCTTAATAAAATGTCATTTATTAATAAATAAATGTAACTTATATATACTTGAATATACTTGAGGGAATCAGTGTTTTTTACGCTTTGTGTCGCCTATGAAACAAAATTCAATACTAGGAGTTTAAACAAGATAATTTCAGAAATCATGCTTTCAACATTTATTTTGTCTCTGCAGTTGTTTTTATATCAAAATTCGATGTGAATATACTCTAGAAAATCAGTGTTTTTACGCTTTATGTAGCTTATGCAACATAATTAAATACTAGAAGTTTAAACAAGATAATTTTAAATTAATGCAAGAAAACAATCGTGTCATTGTTTTGTGTTGCTTCTTCAAACAAATTTACATTCAAGTACTGCTTGGACTTTCTACAAGTTACTTATTTAGCATTCACTCAATGAAACAATCTGTGCTCTGAGGATTTGGTGTGTCGCCTCTACTACAAAATTTGCTGTTCAGAGTTTCTACAGAATATCTTAAAATTTACTCAACCAAAATCAAGACTCAAAAATTTCAATGCCAGTGTCAAAGAAACAGTTATAAAGGATATTTTTATATAATAAGTTACATATATTTATTTATTTTATTTTCATTTTTTTTTTTTTTTTAAGTATTTTTAATGTCACTGTGTGCTCAAGCGGGCGAAAATGAATTTAGTCAAGGGATTGTGTCACAGGAAAATCTTGTGCGTTGCCCAGAATGTTCTCAGGAACGTTATTTTAGAGGATTAAGAGGTTTAAAAATTCATAAAAGTAAGTGTCATAAATCCGTTTTATCTACTTCTATTTCCAATTTAGGCTTTAATAATTACTGCTCAAACCAACCTTTTTGGCAAACTCTGACATACTATAAATTACATAAACCAGTTGTAAAGCGTATTCCTAGAGGTGCTCGCCTATCTGTCGCAGCAGCCTTGTCCCATGCCATTAAGGCTGTGATATGTTTTAACACTGTACATTCCTGGGAGTTTTTGTTGTCATTTCCGTATACCGTGCTCCACGTTAGTCCGGATCCTAATAATAAAAAATCTTTAACAACGAGAATAAAGGAAAACTGCGTGAAATACAGTACTTTGGAAGAGCACTCTTTTGTGCCTTTAAATAATTCAGACTTAAATCAAATTTATAAATTCAGAAAGTCTACGGAGTCTGCCACTTTCAAACTTGTAGAAAGCAAAATTAGTGATGGTGATATTAAAGGAGCAGCACGTATTCTCTTTTCCAGTGACACAATCGCACCATCGAATCCTGAAACCTTATCTATTTTGGAGGAAAAACACCCGGCTTCAGCGGTAGATTTATCACTTCCTGAAGCACCGGTAGATAATAACGACTCCATTGAGGTGACAGAATTAGAAGTTTCAGCAGCCATCGGGTCTTTTCAAAGTGGGTCTGCTGGAGGTTTAGATTCATTAACACCACAGCATTTAAAGGATTTATTATGTGGTGCAAGTGGAGAATCCGGGGAGGTACTTTTGAGGGATTTGACAGCTCTAATAAATTTAATGTTGTCGGGCCGAGTTAATGATACTATCACGGATATTTTATATGGTGCTAATTTATGCGCCTTAAAGAAGAAAGATGGAGGTATTAGGCCAATCGCAGTTGGTATGACCTATCGTCGCCTCGCCGCCAAATTATGTTGTAAAAAGATATCGCTGGTTTTGGCAAATATTTTTCAGCCTATACAGTTAGGTTTTGGATCGCGAGGTGGTTGTGAAGCTGCCGTCCATTCCGTCAGAACCTTTTTGACTCAAAAATGTGGAAATCTGCTCTTGAAGGTTGACGTAAAGAATGCCTTTAATTCAGTTGATAGGGTGCTCTTTTGACACAAACTAAAGAAAAAATTCCAAAATTATATGGTTTTCTTTGGCAATGTTATGGTTCTTCTTCAAAGTTGACTTACAATGGAAATGAAATTACTTCCGCCGTAGGTTGTCAACAGGGTGACCCTCTGGGCCCTGCCATTTTTAGTTTGGCCATTCATCCCATCATACAACGTTTGAAATCCAAACTTAATGTTTGGTATTTGGATGATGGAACATTAGGTGGTGACTCAAATACTTTATATGATGACCTTGCCCTTTTGATCTCTGAATTTCGCGCTATTGGTCTCAATTTAAATTTTTCAAAATGTGAACTTTTTTTTCCAGTTTTGTACCAGGATAAGGATTTGGTAATACAAAAATTTAACTTATTAGCCCCTAATATCAAAATAGTCGACAATAGTAATCTTTCTTTGTTAGGTTCGCCTATATTTGACGAATTTTTCCCTTCATTTTTTGAGGCAAAAATTCAAAGCTTTTTGCAGGTTTCAAATCGCTTAGCAAAAATCAATACTCACATGGCATTCACAATTATACGTTTCTGTCTTTTTATACCTAAATTCACATATCTTGTTAGATGTTGTCAACTCTGGAAACATACCAACCTTGTTCAGAGTTTGGACAACATCATTAAAAATACTTTGATTTCTATGTTGAATGTAAATTTAAATCATCGAGAATGGTTACAGGCTTCTCTGCCAGTGCGATTTGGAGGTTTAGGTATCCGTTCAATTTCAGGTGTTGCTCTCCCTGCTTTCCTTTCCTCTGTTCATAGTAATCAAAATTTAATTAACAAAATTCTTTCAAATATTCCGGAAATTGTTGAAATATCTTTCATGAACGAAGCCAAGAATACATGGACTGTAACATGCCCAGATACCGATTTTCCAAAAAATCCTTTTTCACAGCGGTTGTGGGATGGGTCGATCTGCGAACAAGTGCGGAAGCAACTCCTTAATACGTGCTTGAACTCCGCAGATCGTGCCCGTTTACTAGCTGTTGCCGAGTGGGAATCGGGTTTGTGGTTGCAGGTCCTTCCTTCACCAAAATTAGGGACCCTCCTGGATTCTTCCACTTTCAGAATTGCGACCTCCCTCCGCTTGGGTACACCATGTTGTGCTCCACACCGTTGCCAGTGTGGTGTTGCTGTCGACCAGCGTGGTCATCACGGCCTTTCTTGCACAAAGAGTGCGGGCAGGTATTCCCGCCATGCCAGCCTTAATGACATAATACGCCGAGCTCTTGTCTCTGCCAATTGCGCGGCTGTTCTTGAACCAAACGGGCTTTTACGGGACGATGGTAAGAGACCAGACGGCATGACTCTGATTCCGTGGAGGATGGGGCGGCCCTTAGTGTGGGATGCTACTTGCGTCGACACCCTGGCACCGTCACATCTTCAAGGAACACAGAGTAGAGCTGGTGCGGCGGCGGACTCTGCAGAAGTCATCAAAAGGCGGAAATACACTACTCTCGACAGTGGGTATGTATTTGAGCCTTTTGGGGTCGAAACCTTAGGACCGTGGGGGAAAAGTGCCAAAAAAATTTTTCGATCTTTATCTTTACGTCTGGTTGAAGCTTCTCGTGACCAAAATGCTGGCCTTTATTTTGCTCAAAGAATTTGCATTGCAATTCAACGCGGCAATACGGCCAGCATTTTGGGAACTATACCAACTGGCAACGGTCTTTTAGATATTTAATTAATTTTTAATTTTTAATTTTTATTATTTAGGTTAACATTTAAATATATTTTTGTAAAATTATTATGTTGATGCAATAAAGTTAATGTAACTAATTTCACATGTTTTCTTCTTACCTTAATAAAATGTAAATCATTTAAATACGTATGTTGTTAAACTCAGTAGAAATTATAAATTAGTTTTAAATTTAATAATTAAGCATAATAATAACAGAGGAAGAATTTTATACATAGAATATTAAAATAGAAAATAAAAAAGTTAGAATTTTTCAATGTCAAAAATTAAAATAAAAAAAAAAATGTCAAATTAAAATAAAAGCTGATGTAAAGAGGAATTCAAACTTGATATATAAATAATAACTGCAGTGTTCATATAATATATACTTATCGTTATTATTACTTAATAACATAAGAATTTTTTTTTTGTGATACTAATTAAAAATTAAAAGTAAAATTGCTACAATATTGTATTTTAAAGGCTGCCAGATTTAGATATGTTACGTTTTCATTGGGTCAATGTTAATCGTTATCAAATTGAACGTTGATTATTTATTTCACTGATCTCCCAGTAATAATTTTGTTGGAACATAAAATTGAATGCTCGTTTCAACAACAGTTGGTGCCGTAGCCAAAAAATCATTAGTAAAAAAAACCACAATCAATTTCCTGTCAACAACTGACCATGCACAAGTGGAATAGATCGATATGCGATGTCGATCTTCGGTTCGATTTCGGACTATGAGATTAATGAATTTTGAATTAGATACGTCCGAATTGAATTGAAATTGGACTTTTGAAATCGGAAGTGCCTAGTGCGTGTTGAATGGTATAATTTGTATTGAATTGTTGCGAAAGATTCGCAGTTTTTTTTTCGATTCACCATAGTCAAGATACTTCGTATAAAATATTACTTTGGTATTTGTATGGTTCCGTAGTATTTTGTTCTTATGTTACTTGCCTAGTTTATGTTACATTTTTTGTTTATATAATCTTTATTACAATAGATAAACTCTACTATCTGATACAATTAAAAAAAACAAATACTAAACTAAAAACAATATACTTGTCCTAAATCACTACCAGTTGTTTATAGAAAGAAGAAAAAAAGAAAAACATTTATTTAGGCGGAACACTTAGTATAACCAGTCTTAGTCTCTTGATACATTTGTAAATCATATGTGTCCAATCTGACTTACTTTTTACAGTTTGTTTTTTACCTGGTCTTTCATTTTATCTCCTAATACTATAAAGCTGATATTTATGACTTATAAGAAATATATAAAATCACATTAGTTTAGATACTTAAGATGTTAGATTTATGAAGGGTCGACAACGCGCGAGTGATACCCCTGGTGTTGCAAGCGTCCATAGGCTACGGTGACCGCCTACCATCAGGCGGGCCGTAAGCTTGTTTGCCACCTTTCGGCGATGGGCTCACTACTTGTCACGCAGGACTTAAGTGGTTGGTGAAAAGAGGCTGTCCCCTACATTATAATGTGGCTGTGTTGTCAGCCTCTGGTTAACCCCTTCGGGGAATTGCACCGTGAGGTTATACAATTTTAAACAGATCATGCAATTTTGGTTAGAAAAAAAGTTAATCATAAATAATGATTATTTTGGTTCATTATTGTTGACTTTTTGTAAACATTTTTTCGTTGTCCAGAAGAAATATAAGTGACTATTTTGTGAGGACATTGTAAAGCAAAAACATAGCGACGTCGAATACTATTAATAGACTTTTTTGCCGTTTTCCTTGAGATTTCCGTCTTCCGTTGTAACAGATAATATATTGAAAACAATAGTATCTAAGCACCGGAACCCTTGCCGAGCCACTGTCTGTTACTCTTGGGTAACGAGTGGACCGTGAATGTCTTATAGGTAGGTAACTACCTACGTGCCTATTTCTCTCCTATAGCTATCTTTTTTTCTTTAAGCCTACATAATCTTATAAACTGATAATGATTTCGAGCTACACATACAATTTTTTTGTAAATTAAATTCGATATAAAAATATCGATGTATTTGACATTGTCTACGTTGTAAGTAAGTAAAACGTTGGGTTAATTTGTAGTTTCATTTGCTGGACAGACGCCTTGGTGAAACTAGCTTTTTCTGCAATTTCAAAATGGTGGTTTTTTTGGTAGTACTTAAATAGAAACTTAGCATTGCAATGGTAACGTTTGCAACTGAAAACCTTTTGTACAGCCGATATGAACGGATCCCCAAAAGCGCAATGTCCGCAAATAGTCCCGCAGCTGCTCTATACTGTTAAATGATATTTTTAAGTAATCCGATCATATTTTTTACTACCTCATTATCTCGCCGTCCACAGCCGTCCGCAGTTTGTACTTTCAGGTAATCTTTCGATTATTTCAAAGAAAAGCGCAAATAACAAAATTAGTTTTTACGTTTGTATTGATTGTTTTCGAGCGACTGGGCACAAACAGTTAGCAGTGTCGCGATCAGCTAAAATCGAAGTTGGGATTTGATGGCAGTTGGTTAAAAGTGTCGTTTTTCCTTATCTTAGTATGTATTTTGATTTTGAACTCAAATAAGGCAGGTAAAAAACTGAAAGTGCCTGCGCGTAACAGAAAAAGGTACATACGGATACATAATACCTGTGCCATAATGCTTTATCAAAACGGAACGGAACGGATATTTTGCATACTTGCATGAAAAATACAAAATCGGCCAAGTGCAAGTCGGACTCGCGCACGAAGGGTTCCGTACCTTTATCTACAAAAACGGCAAAAAAATCACGTTTTTTGTATGGGAGCCCACCTCAAATATTTGTTTTATTTTAATTTAATTATTTATTTTTAACGTTAGTTAGTTTTAGTTAAGCTTTTTTTTTTTTTTCTGAGTTGACTATGCAGTTGGCTGTTGCAGCCATTACTGCTTCACCGGAGTTTTGGGGCGAGACTCTGAAGGAGCCTCAGCCCATATATAGCGACAAACGCTCAAGGGCTCCCCGCGGGGGAAGCCTCGGCTTGGGTTGTCGCTATCAGGGGCGTCCCTTCGACCGGCGTGAGTCTCGAACCCGAAGGTGATAGCGGATTGGAGTCTCTCAGTGATTCGACTCACTTGCCTATCAGTGGTATAGAGAGCGGTAGCGTCCGCAAAGAGGGCTAGATTGGTACCTATCGTTTTAGGGATATCGTTAGTGTACAGAAGGTACAAGATGGGGGCGAGCACGGACCCTTGCGGGACTCCTGCTTCTATGGGACGGGGGGAAGAGAGAGTGCCTTCAACTTTCTTCAAGCTACGATTCGACAAATAGTCTCGTATGATGAGCACAAGACGATCTGGCAACTGAAAGTTGTACAGTTTAAAAATTAAACCGTTGTGCCTAACTTTGTCGAAAGCTTTCGCTACATCGAAGAAGACAGCGCCCGTGTGACGGGTCTTACCTAACGCTGGTTGAAAGCCAGTAAGAATATGTTCCGTTATGCGGAGGACTTGATGGACGCATGAGTGTTTAGCACGGAAGCCGAACTGCTCGTATATTAAAATGCCTCTGGAGACTATAGCGTTCCGTAGGCGAGCGAGGAGGAGGCGTTCATAGAGTTTACCAAGGGCCTTTAGTAAACTTATGGGGCGATAGGGTTAGTTAAGCGTCAACCTGTTGCCGTTAGCAATATTGAGCAAAATCGAGGGAAAAAAATCACATTTGCTATATGGGAGCCCCCTTAAATATTTATTTTAATCGGTTTTTTAGTATTTGTTGTTATAGCTGCAACAGAAATACATCTTCCGTGAAAATTTCAACTGTCTTCATAGGTAATAGGGTTCCGCTAATTACCCTTTGGGTACGGAACCCTAAAAATCATGGTTTTCCTAGTCACATTAAGTTTGAAGAAATTCGGCAACATAACATATATTTATGCCTACAGCTAGTTATAGTCACTTTATTTGTAGAAGTGATACAACTAAGTTAAAATACTCACCAAAGAAACTCTAACTTTAACTAAGTATACCATCTCCCTACAGTACCTTTTATGGTAATTAATTTTCTGTGAAGGCAGCTCGACTGTGGAATAATCTACCTTTGTTCGTTTGATGTATATTAATTATGTATTTTATGGATATAATGAATATATATTTATTTAAAATAAGTCTGTATGCTTTTTTTGTTTGGAATCTACCTACTTAAATTTAAATCAATCAATTTTCGGAAACACCTGCTAGTATTATCCTTTTGGTAATTTTACTAAATATTGATATAATATTGCACTGTATAAAAGTATGAAACGAGAAAGATTGTTGTCCGACATTCTTATCCACCAACTTGAGGATAGCCGCGGTCGCATACCACCTTGCCCAAAGATTTGTTATGCTTTAGGTATTTGCAATAATTTTAAATAATATCGTAGGTAATGTAAAGCCTCACAGTCGTGGTTGTTCGTGTTGTAAGGGAAGGTGGTATGCGAACACGGGTATCCTCTTGTTTAGTTGGTAACGGCACACGGCAGTTAAAAAAATATTTTTTATAAACCAGAATTTTATGTCTAGAGGGCATCATTTTGTACATAGTGTAACGTCACATCATAGCCAAAGGCCCCTGTCACACTATGCTCCTCGGGCTACTCATCGCTCTACTCATCGCGCTGGTGCGATGTATTGTCGACACACTACTCCACTCGCGCATTTAATCGCGACGCTCAGTTCTAGGTCCTTGACTCGCGCCCAAAAACCGACAAAACAGGGAGCGGCAAGCATGACGAATAACGTGGCCACACTACGTCTCTGCCTCCTTTCCTCGCTACTTCCTATAACACTCGACGAGCGTGTGGCACGGCTATAGCAGCGCATCATCAAGACGCTTCTAACGATATTTTATCTGTCAAATTATGATAGGTCGTTTATATGATATGAGGTAACAGAAAAATATACATACATATAGGACTAAAGGAACGACTTACATAGAAAAAAAAGCGATAGATTAACTATTTTTTTGGCAAAGACATATTAATACGACTTCCAATCCACAAAAATTTAAAAAAAATAAGCCCCCTAAGCAGACTCATTGACAGAACATTCAGCTACATGTTTAATTCGCCTTGAATAATTCATTTTAAAGTTCAGAATAAAGCGCAAATCAAACATTTCAAATCAAATTTAGTAAAATGCCCATTAACAATACGATAGCTTAATCGATACTCACTAAAGATTATAGTTATGACTTCTTTGAAAAATAGATGGATGATCTAAGGTTTTACATGTCTATAAAAATAAATGTTTGCGACGAAGGCAGTGAATCTACACGTTTTCATATGACATTAAAGCCTTCATACCTATATTAAATTAGGATTTCAGTTAGAATTCAATGTTGAGTTTTCTAATTTTTGAAAAGAAATTAAATCTTTATACGATGGAAAAGTGATAGTACAGTCAAATTCGGTGAAATTTCACTAAAGTCTGGAATTAAGCCTAAGAACTAACAAAATTATTACTGATTGTTTAGTATGAGTTTAAGAACGAACCTTATTCAGCCTTTGAAAAATTTAAACCCTCGGAAGGGGGTGAAATTGGCTAAAAACTATGCAGTGGTCACAATTAACCAGGGGCGAAAGGTGTACTCAGTACTATTTTTTATACATTCATCTCAATTTACATTAGTGAGTTTTATTTTATTTAATCAGACCTATGGAACATACTAAAAAGTTTTCTACTAGCCATTGCGGCGCGAGCTAAACTATGGAAGTCTGTGCAAATTAAGGAAAAGATAAGAAATATGATCGAAATACTATATAAAATTAGTAAGGCAACGCTGCATACGGGAAGTAGTTTCTTAAAGTTAACTGTCTTTATACTTCAAAGGAAATTATAGAACTAAAAATCGTTACAATCATATTCAATTAGTTTGCTTTTCATTCGCACACCATAGAAACTTAGCATTTTTTACTGAACATATTCTAAATGTCAATTTTATTTATTACGTAGTAAATAATCACCATAGATTAATAAACCCACAGAAGCGAGAACGAGTGGCTCGTCACAGCATAAGAATAAAAACAGTCACGTATTTTGGGTTTTGTGACTGCACTCATGCCGCCAAAATAAGTTATCGATACGGAAAACTTTGTCATATACGGTTACAGCGGGCGTCCATGTCATAGAGTTGTCAGATGGTTGGACTAATAATACCCAAAGGGTAATTAGCGGAACCCTATTACTAAGACTCCCCTGTCCGTCCGTCCGTCTGTCACCAGGCTGTATCTCATGAACCGTGATAGTTAGACAGTTGAAATTTTCACAAATTATGTATTTCTGTTGCCGCTATAACAATAAATACTAAAAAAACGAATAAAATAAATATTTAAGGGGGCTCCCATACAACAAACGTGATTTTTATTGCTCGATTTTGCACGATATTGATAACGGCAACAGGTAGACGCTTTAAATAATCACAGAATATTTAGTTAAATAGTCACTTTAAAATGAAATAATTAAATTAAAATAAAACACATATTTAAGGGGGGCTCCCATACAACAATCGTGATTTTTTTGCCGCTTTGTAGATAATGGTACGGAACCGTTCGTGCGCGAGTCCGTCACATAACCAATTTTTTAATTTAATTTTAATATATTCAATATAATTTCTAATAATATCAGTATTATAAATATTAATAAAATTAAAAAGAATAGGTGTTTGATATGTATATATTATTCTCTACATTCGTAATATATAAATGATGAATACCTAAACCAGTAATACTATAGGTATATATACAAATCAGCTTAGTTGCATAGAATAAGTTGTCGAGTCCCATGGCTATCCGGTCAGGATACAATGATAAGATCCAGTGGAGACATCAAGGTAACTCCTTAATTTTTTATAGACACACTTACAGCGATTCGGGTATTTTTTAAGTGTAAAATAAGCTTAAAGGTCACTTAAAATTTAAAAATAAAAAGTTTTTATCAAAAACAAGAACCGACTCCAAGATGCACTAAAAAGATATAATTAATTATTTTATAAAATCTGATATAAATAACAGTTTGAAGTTAGTTTCGTGCAAGTGAAGTGTGTTTTAAACTGTTAGAGAGAAATAGTTGTATGTAGTTAAAAACTTTTTGAATTATAATATAACTTATCATTGCTGCAATAGGTATCTTAATATGAGGAAAATATATGTTTCTGGAGATTAGAGAATTCTACCAATTAAAGTAAAGCGCTAATTACTATTATATTGCTTAACGTTCATCGTTTTCACTAAATATTGTTATTACTGTGAACAAATTTATAATTAATAGATAAATTTATATAAATAAAAAATATAAATCCCTTCATACTCTCTGTAGTAGGTAATCAAATGCAACTTATTTATACATTACAGGTTTTCCCCTTCATATACCTACATGCTCGAAATGTCGAGGTCAGTGTTGATAACAACCAATTTTTGTTATTTTCCTCTAAAATAGTCGTTAAAGGTCAAATAAGGAGTAAAAGGTTGCGTAAAAGCTATTTCTCAGTTCGTCAAAGGTGTTGTCAAAGACAGAACAGAGCTGCGAAATCGGTTGTCCGTGTCGCTTAACCGCCCGCACTCTTGCTGGCGACGTAGCGGAAAGGATTCACAATGTCCATGAAATAAACTAGTGGTTACATAAAAAAAAAATAGAAATATAAATAATAAAATTTATTTTTGTATCACAGTGTGACAGATATGTAGGACGAGAAAAACTAATTTCAGACCATTGATGAATATAAATAAACACAGACCGTTGATTAATATAAATAAAATCAAACCATTTATTAATATTAATAAACTCAAACCATTGGTTAATATAAATAAAGACAGACCATTGATTAATATAAATAAACTCAGACCATTTATTAATATAAAGACGTTCGTTTAATAACAGAAATTAGTAAAATTTTCCCTTTTTAAAGCTCCCCAGAAGTAATTATATAAAAGAATGTTAGTACGGTGACAAAAATAGCTAGAACAAACAAACGTACGAATTCTCTCACCTGTCAAGTATAATATTCCATATAGAAAACATCTCATCAATCCTTTGAAATATATACTTAAGAGCGGCCTTGTCTAGTCTAATGTAAACGAGTAAGCGTGCATATTTATTTTTGGCGCGTTCGAAGTTAACACTTAATTAACTTTACACTAAATTTTAATATCCCACATAGCTTCTTTACCCTCCAGTTAGATACTTCAATCCTATTTGTAAGTCAAAAACAATATTAAAATTCTACTGTTAACTTTTCAGGTAGGTATGTATCCACAATATTAACCTCCAACATATAGCTTAGTTATATTACAACTTATGATCTTAAAAAATCAGTTTTTAGCGGGGAAAAAAACCGCTGAACCGATTTTGCTCACAATCTTTTCAGAACTAAGTCATGACGTGGCGTATCGATATCATTCATTCCATTGCATATATCAATGTGGAGTCACAAGACTAATAGGTCTAGTGGTTTTGACATATTGAGACATCAACCTAAAAATGATGGCAAACGATTTCTCTCAAATCGTAAAGAAAACGCAAATTTTGCGATTTCGATTTTCCGACCGATAATAATAACTTCCCTCATAAGAAGGTAATAAAACGTGGTGTCTCTTTAGTAACCAAATCTATTTCAGGTATCAGAAACTGCCCCGTACTTATTGTACAATGTAAGTACATGTTACGGCAGAAAGGGGGAACAAAGTTCCCGACTGACTCTGGCAGTAATAACTGCAAAATATAAAAAAAATATGTCTACAAAATGTTGGCAGGCCCAAGACATTTGTTTGACGAAAAACGTTTAGTGCATGTAAACGTTTAAGTTTTTTTGTGTGTATGCGCGTGTTTTTTTATATTAAGATACTTAAGATTATAAGAAAAACAATAATCATGTAATAGATATGTTTTACTCCTTTTTTCACACTATGACCACGCTCTTATAATCACAGCGGGAGACAAACTGATTCAACTCGCTTTGAGAAAAAATAGATATAACCTCCATCTTACAAAGGGCAAAGTTTAACAAAAATACAGTAGCACAATTTTATTTTTTATACATCACGGGCAAAAGCAATTCCGATTTCATAAAATATCCATTGGGGTACTAATGCAAAACATTTTTAAGTCACGTGCTTTTTAATATAAAAAGACCCAAATAGATAACAATTCAATATCTTTAATAAAAGATCTATTTTCTATTATTCACGTCACACCTGGACATTCCGTTTGTTATTCGATGTCCACGGGTTAAAAAAATATTCGATATCTTGTGCAACGGATTACCGTTACGTGGTCCTTCTCTAGGTCACTTTTTAGGGAGTTTTTTTTTAAATGCCATGCGCTCAAAAAGTTTATACATTTCGTTGCATCACAATGAACTGTGTCACCCGCGGCGTTGATTGCAAGCACGAGCGGGCGAACATTTTATTCATCTAAAAAAATCGCGAACTTTTTTGAAGCCCTATTTGGCTTTTTATGTCGCGTGGAGTGTCCTATATCAATATTTTATGACAACACATTGTTTCGCGACGATCAATTCTGTGGTATAGTTGTGGAGGATGGCATTGACGGATATGGTAAAAAGCTAAAAATATACCAAAAATTTGGTTTTAAATATCTATTTGTTAATTCTAAAATATGATTAGGACCTTACAGTCTCAGTCATTTAGCGGTGAATAAAATTGATAAAATAATTTAAACTGCATGCAAGACGATCGTTTTTAAGCCTTAGAGAAATACCTAAGAGCTTACTTTTGTTTGCATCAATTTTAACTGAAATTATGGAAAAAAAATGATTTTTCCTTTAGACTATATCATTAAATTAAGCAAACATCAGATAGATGGTTCTCAAACTTTGTAATTCTACTTTCACATAAATAGTTATGAGACAATAGAATTATCAAGTTGATCATTTTCACAGCTTTTGTATTTTTTTTTAATTATTTATTAAAAGTCGTAACCCTGCTTAACCAGGACTTACATATTTAGTTTCGATAAAAAATATCTTAAAAAAAACTTTATCATGAAGGTATATTATATCATCCAGGATCTTAGAAACTCAACTGTGTAGATATATGATACTGGTTTTGGATTATTTCTAAATGACGAATACATAAACTGTCTTTTTTTTATATTTTGCCATTAGATTCTTTTTTTTTATGTTGTGCTTGTGCTTTATATTTAATGTTTTTTATGTTCATCGCATTTATAATATACTAGATATGGCCTGCGGTTCTACCCGCACTAAATTCGGTCTTCGGTGTAGGATTTCAACGGCAACTCCTCAATTATGGAATAAAAACCGGATAATACTTGACGTTTTCAAGAAGCTTATGTCCTTGTCCGGGACTCAAACTATCTGCATGCCAAATTTCATCTTGATTAGCGGTTTCAGCGTGAAGAGGTAACCAACAGATTAACTTTCGCATTTATAATATTTAGTATTATATTATATTCATGGATAGTATGGATAGTTTTAAGTATATGTAAATATATATATATGTGCATATGATTGTGCAAAAATATAATTATGACGGCGCTAATGCCACTAGTGCTATTAAATATCGGAATACTCTTAAATATCTGAATTCCTTCACTCGATTGATGATATTTGACGCTTCACATGGCGCCCCCTTTGCTACCTATGCTACATAAAAAAAGGAAATTTACATGTTTGACTTTGTTTTTAGTAGCTTACTAACTTATTTTTATTACCTAATCAGTGTTACGGTACATCGTGTATACTCTTTAGCTAATTATCAAAGTATTGTATTATTACTTTAGATATAACTTCTTGCCAGCTCTTTTTAACAGAAATTAACATTGTTTACATTGTATTCAAAAGTGTTTTAAGAAACCTATTCACACAAATAAAATTACCTTACCTACAATTTTGCTATTCTATCTGGTTAGATAGATATTTTACTTTCTACATAGGTACGTCCAAAACTTTAAGATAGGCAAACTAAATATGCTATTTGGATACCTTACTTTAACTTTATTTAGATCCCAACGAACATGAAGATAAGCAATAGGGTTCTCTTGTTTGCATATAACAAAAGTCCAAATATCTACGTTAAAGTTATCTTACGTTTGCTCAGAGACCTTACAAAAACTCTGATGGGTCGATGTTATTTTAGTATTTGTGCAAGCCGTTTGACAGTCGAAGTGACAGCTTGGGACACAAAGACCGGGAGACGTTTGAAAGACGGCATGAATAGGAATGGAAAGGAGTGATCGAGCTACGGCCCGCCGCTCGCTGGACTGTATGTGACATCCGTCAAATTGGTACGTCCATATTTCGTATTTTATTATAAGTAACAAAGCTCACCCCTACAATCCTCACTCCTTCTGCGCTCGGTTAAACTTTGCGTTTGTGAAAAGTCATTTATAAATTTAGAAAATCTTTTGACTTGCAAAATTCTACAGTCCGTACACGTGAGACTTTATAAAATAGGGATATTTTCATTTGTGTAAAAACAAACACTTCCTCAAGGTGAAATACGGAAACAGCGTCTGACTGAATTCGAAATTGATCTTTGAAAATTACCAAGACATGTCAAATAATAATAAAACGCTTTGAAACTCTGCTGTTAAGTTAAAAAACTTTGAAGTTTTAAATTGTGTGATAAATAAATATTGCACACTTACATGTTGAGAGTTATCCATTTCCTGATTTAGTTTTTAATTTTCTGATTATTTTTGGTAACAGTAAATTGCCGGATACGCCTAATAAAACACACACACTTTTACACACCCTCCCACATACATAGGTACATACATTTGTACTTTTTCACAAAATTCATTTTGCTTTTCAAATCTGCCTCCCCAAATAGAAAGAAAGCTTTCTTGCTTTTATATACGACGATTGCTACCCAATATTCTTTGAGACAACGTGTTTATATAAAAAAAAACTATTTATTAAGATAGTTTCAGTGGATATTTTAAATTTCGGACTTAATTTATGAACCATATGTTATAACCGATTATCTAAAAGTTTGACGTTACATAACTTTATAATTTATCGACTTTGTCAGCGTAGTTTATGAATTTGAAAAAAAATTTTTGCTCGTTGACTAAGCGAACACATAATAGGTACGCGTATTACCGAACCAAGATACCGATGTGCGACAGGACAACTCCTCGGGCTGATTATACCTATTTACAATCATCACAATCAGGGTTTCGAACGGCTAACAAACGCAGCGTGGGCTTAAGTAATGAACGATTGGACCTGGAGAATGAACTACGAGGAAGACTACCAACTACTAAGGTAAATAAAGAAGAATTGATAGTGAAAGCCGATCCGTATAAAACTACTAAAGAATTAGCAGCATGGTTTTATGTTAGCATTCACACAATATTGACTCATTTCCAGCGAATCCCATTATTGCACCATGATAACGCAAGCCCTAACACCGCTCATGAAACAGTTTTAATACAACTTACAAGAACTGCAGTGAAAAGAATAATATGACTTACATAACTTTTAACACAAAACCAACCTTTTACATTTAGTAACTTTAGTTAAACTCGACAGCCTCCATAAGTCTGGTTGACTGTTGGGGAACGGACTACCTTCATAAGCGAGGGTGATTTGGGCCATAGTCCACACGCGGGTTCAGTGCGGATTGTGGACTTCACATGCGCCTTTTTTTTCTTGATGTATGCAGGTTTCCTCACGATGATTACCTTCACCGAAAAGCCAGTGGTGTGAATAAATAAATCAGTGTAGGTACTTGAGAAATTAAGAATAGACTCATAGGTACACGCCAACGCCGGGGTTCGAACCTACGCCACTTGGGACGTGAAGTGAAATTTAAACTATTCTTATTCATGCGTTTTTGAGTAAAGATCAATACAAGTCACGGCCAAATTCGTATTATTAACGGCCTTACCTTTGGTACGGCCTTAAAACACAACTTGTCCATGAAAGGCTTACTTACACGGCCCCGACAGTAATATACTATATCTGAATTTGCTTCAGTAAATTCCAAAGAAACAAAAAGAATATTGTTATACCAAGCTTCTAGTTCAACGTAATACCTACTCCGTGTGTATAAAATGTCCACTGGGACACTCGTAAATCCTGTTTTACCGTTAAAATAAAAAGATTTGGTAAGCTGGACGGCGTAGGTTATAATTCACAAATATGCGAAACGGCCGGCGGTGCGTATCGAGCGACGGGATAGTTCGCAAGGACAATACTATCCCGGAGAAAAAAGGGAATTATTCATCACACCCGGAAGGGGAGAGCTTGTGACGCAAGCATGGAAATAGCTGCCCCCAAACTCTCTAAAAATCATGACTGGCTTTTTAGATTTTGCTTCTAACTAATAAGGAATAAGGCTTAAGTTTGCTGAACGCTGAAATGACTTATGCCTTTTTTTGTGAGAATTGATGGGTCCAGTTGACTATTGCCAGTTACAGAATCAAAAGTTTAAACGGCCGCTGAGAACAAAGGCCTTTCGGACAGAACCCGAAGGGGATAAATATTCAATGCGAATCCTTTGGAGGCGATATTTTATTCTTTACTCATGTGTTATTATCTTCAGCTCTCACCTGCGTAATGTACCGGAATAAAAGTTAAAGGAATTTAATGTAAATAATATATATGGGTTTCAACTGAAAATACCGACTTTTTAAGACTGTAGTACAAGAAATTAACTTTTCTGACAACACAATTCAATTCAATTGTAATACAATTCTCAATGCATTTTTGTGGCAAAAAAGGATATTATAGTCAAAAAATCCCATAGAAAATAAATAATCCGCAATTAACGATTTTCATTGTTAATTTTCCGTTTTTAATTATTTATAATTCTGAGAGCGATATAAAATACAATAGTAATTTACAAAACCGTTGTTGTAACCAGTGAACTACCTATACAGTAAAATGTCAATCTAAGCAAACAAGTTTGCAATCAATCACAAGATTGTTATTAAAGGTTACTGATCCTTGATCAACCGCCCTTCCGCAATAACAAAGAAACCAGACTTTGTGTAAACTTTACCCAAAAATTTACATTAAAATTATAAACGAACACAAAAAAACTGGATGAAAATCGAGTCCATTGTATACGATTGATTCGTAACGGCCAAGCGCGTAATAATTTGGACGAAATATTCACAATTTTAGTAGTTTTATCGTAGCAGAAGCACATCTGTCGTTTGCGCAACGCGGAAGGGAACGACTCTATACTTAACAGAATGAGGTAAAATGTTGTATTGTTGTTTGTAAACTTGTTTCATTCATGGCCGATTTTGTTTGAAACTTTAAGAAATACTTAAAAAATAATCTAAACGTAGAAAATTAGTGGAAGCAATAATAATTCATTATTTATACGATTATAAAATTATTTAGTACTATTATAATCCTAGTTCTCAGTTACCGCATCCAGCCTCCACCAGTCACGCTTTCCACGCTTCGCCATCCAATACGCAGTCTTTACTCTAGGACATCTAGGTCTGATCCATAGGATGTCCGTGTCAGTTCTCCGACGGACGTGACCGCTATGTCGGTTAGTTCTCTTCCGGATGCTCTCATATCAGATTCGATCTTTCAGTCACTCCGACTAAGCAGAGCCTTCTCTACCTAGTCTGCTTATCTCGGGTGAGGATAGATAAAAGTAGTACTACTTGGAGGAAGGAGGATTTTACCCAAACGGGTTCGATACAAATAATAATCGTACTTATTAGTACCTATAAGTATTCTGTATTAGTAAGTATTCCTTTGTATGTAACTATGTATTTGCATTATAACATATCGTTAGCCACTTATAGTTTCTTCTTATTAATGATTTTTTTAACTATTTTTGAGGTGAAAACTTCTTTGGCGGCGTTGTGCACTTTTTTTAGTATGGGTAAAAATGATAAACTCGCGTCAGGTCACGTGTCGTAATCGTGGAAATTCGTTAGACGGAAACCGTAATGCCACGCCTATTATAATTTTTATTTTTAGTATTCGCGATTATGAGTAGTACAGGGAGGTTGGATATGGAATTTTAATTCTATGACAGATTGCGATGTCAAATATACTACGTCAAAAAAGTAAATAAACAAACATTATTATTTCTTGACAATGTCAAAGACATGTCTTGTGACATATTTGAGTGTTAAGCGCGAATCGTGTGTAAAGGTTTTTACTTCTGCCGGCACTCCCGGAGTGCAACTCGTTTTATTCTCAAACATGCTACGATATACGACTTGCAGAACAGTATCAGAGAGCGACCCGATGTTTTATATTTGAAAATGGAACGAACTTTTTAACCCAGAATATTGATAACTAAGAGATAACTTATCAAGTTTTATTAAAATTTCGGACAAAAAAAGAATGCACCAGTAAATTTATCTAAAAAAGTAAAAAAAACAACCGACATTTGAAAGCGGCAAAATTACCTAAACTATTTTTATTGTCAATACAGTTGTCAATATACTTAGTTTCTTTACACGCCTTGGCCAGAACTCAACATAACCGGACTCACGATCGCCCGTTTATGCTGCGTTTGCGGGCCGCGGCAGTAACTACTAATTGTATGTTGTTGCTTTTCGGAATTTTGTGGGGAATTAAAGTTTTATTATCACTTTTTTTTTTATTCTAATACGAGCTGTTTTCTGTGGTTTGTCCTGCGTTAAATTGAATACACGAACACGGCTACGCAGGGGGTGGCATTCTTGCGTTATCTGTAACCAGCCTCTACCTACAGCCAAGTGTGCAATGCGGCGGTAGTGATTTCAAAATCGGATAAATATTGTTTGTTCAAGTTATATGAAGAATATCTTGTTTATGTGGTCGGATCACGACATTTCAATTATCGCTTTCGCCACTATGCACACTTGTTACATTAATAAAATATCTGCTTGGTACGGAACAATTATAAAATGTAATTTAAAAATTTTAATACAAATTTAGAACTTTGATTAGGACATTACTAGCTGCGAAGGTCCTTAAAACCGATCAAGGGCGTGTCGTGCACTATGTTAGGGTTCCGCAGAATAAGAATTGTTGCAAATATCTAAAAAACTGAGAACCGAATTTGTTTATAACAATTTTCATTCGAAATGTTTATAAACCTCTATTATAGTGAGTTTTTTTAGATTTTTAGAACACGCAGTTTAAAAGTTTTACAGGAAGATGTCTTATGTGAACCGCTATAGAATTTTGTAATTAAGTTAAGAAAAAAAATTAAGGGCAGCTCTTCATAAATTGAACTGAAGGATTTTTTTTTGCGACTCCATTTTGTTTTATTTATTTATCATTGAGCCTATCCTTGGCAATGCATGTGGTTTTCAAGTATTGTTTATACATTAAGACGTAATTATATTTGAGATTGATTTTGTTCACTGTGTTTGGTAAGTCATCCCTTACATAAGGGCAAAAAAATTGTATGAGAATTAAAAACGTTTTATTTTTTCAAAAGAAAATGCTAGGTCTAATAATCAGGTAAAAATAATAACTATACATACATACATATTTAACACAGACGTCACCGTTTTCATTATAAAATTATTTAAGTATTATTAGGTTAATATCAGTAGTTTGTTCTACCAAAAATAAAAACAGTGCTTGTAGTAAAATAAGTTAAGTAAAAAAAGTACGTATAAACTACTATAAGAACAAACATAAACAATTATATAATCACCATATTGTTACATAATATAACTATCATATTAGTTAGTAAATCTTTTTAGTTATAAATACAAGGTAGTGATAGATAATTAGTCGTCTCGTCTGGAGTTGCATGCGTTAGACTGTGCCCAGAAAACGGCATTACGTATCGGAGAGCACAGGATGTCATATTAAACCTACATGAAAAACACTACGCACTCACGTATGAGTTCCTTAGATTCCTCCCCATTCACAATAACACAATCTACGCCTAAAAATTTACGTAGGTTTTATATGATTAAGATATTATATGATGGTTAATAACCAACATTGTTAAATGAGGTGTGTCAATCACGATATTAGAAGTATTCACGGTGTCGGCTCTAGAAACAATTTTCATCATACATTTTGTGCAATGAACACAAAATTTTAAAATAAAGAAGAATGTGAACATTTTTAAATTGCAATTCTTTTTGTATTTTAGTTTAGGTAATTCTGCTGCCAATTCGCCACGTTCAAATGTGGATTTATTTTTTAAAATTTATTTAATGGCGCTTTCTTATGTTGTGCCAGTCCGAAATTTAAATAAAGCTTAATTATAAATGTTCGGGTTTAAAAAGTTAGGTCCATTTTCAAATTTTATTTTTGGCCACTCGAACGCTCGAGCGGACTAAAACATTGCGAGGCGCTCTCTCTGATACTGTACTGCAAGAAGATTTTTCCCAAAGAAGCTTGTACAAGATATGGTCGCATATTGTAGCATGTTTGATAAAAATAATTTCTATGGTTACTAAAACAAGGCGGTAAAACAAGTATGCAAGTACTTTCACGGGTCTCGGAAGGGAACGACTCTACTTTATACTTAACAGAATGAGGCAAAATGTTGTATTGTTGTTTGTAAACTTGTTTAATTTATGGCTGATTTTGTTTAAAAATACTCAAAAAATAATCTAAACGTAAAAAATAAGTGCAAGCTTTAATAATTTTTTTATACGAGTATCAATCTCTGGCCAGTCACCCGTTCGACACTTCGCCTTCCAATACGCAGTCTTTAGTCTAGGACACGTTTGCTCCATAGGATTCAGTTCTTTGACAGACGTGACCACCCCTGCCACTTCGCTTACTGATTCTTTTAGCTATGTTGGTTAGTTCTCTACCGGATGCTCAATATTGGATTTGATCTTCCAGACACTCCGACCAAGCATGGGGTACTTACAGTATGGGGTTATTCAAGAAAGAAGTTATTAGATTTCTGCAGGTAAACGTAATAAATATAAATACTTCTTTTATACAGACGTCACCGTTTTTAGGGTTCCGTACCCAAAGGGTAAAAATCGGTACCCTATTCCTACGACTCCGCTGTCTATCCGTCCGTTCGTCCGTATGTCACCAGGCTGTATCTCATGAACCGTGATAGTTAGACAGTTGAAATTTTCACAGAAGATGTATTTTGCCCTATTACAACAAATAAAAAAAACATAATAAAATAAATATTTAAGGGTCTTCGAAAAACATATATAAAAATGCCATGAATAAACTCGAGCCAGAACCCGAACCTGCAACAGTCTTTACAATCCGTAAGTGCTCTACCAATAAAATTGAGCTATCGAGGCACAAGTCCGGCCAAAGAAAATAAGTCTTTATAAGTCACTTTGTGACGTTCGTAATGAAAGTATTAACATAGCAAAGATATAGTTAAAATTTGTATATGTCAACCATATACCTCCTCATAAATTTTCTATAGAATTCAAACCTTCGCAGTTCTTATAAAAGATCGAAGTATACATATTTTAAGTTTCGTAATCTACATAAAAAGAGTAGATACAAATTGAAATACATGGTAAAAAACATCTCTGAACTTGGTTATATTAAATGACAATAGTACAGAAAAACAATGTTTCTTGGCCTTGTTACCATTTTGCACTGCTTGTTACAGCAGCTCTAGGTGTCTGCAAATTTATGATCGTTATTTAGTGGCTCAAATTTTATGACATCCTTTGTAATTTTCTTAGCATCAGCCTTTTGTCGCTATTGCTGCAAAAAGTTTTGCAAGGATTTAACAATAACGTCCGATAACACAAACAATATCTCTTCTGCAAAACTCATAAAATCGGGTTGTGCTTTGCTCCAGTTTTGTTAAACTAGTCCAAAATGTTATTGTTTCACAAAACAGCGCAATAGGACAAATTACTTGCGCATGTCGGAACACTTTGATGGGATTCCTTATTTTTAACTTTCGTTTTTGGTTTGTTTTGTCCACAATACCTATTATGATTCAGATGGTTTGCGAACCGATATAAAACATGATATACTTACCTAAGTTTTGTACTTTTAGGGAGTTTATTGGGAACAGTCTCGAGTACGCTAGACTCTGGAATTCGAGAGAAAAATGTATGCAAGTACTTTCACGGGTCTCGAAAGGTAAAGCCTAATTCCATACATTTTTTTCTTAAGTCTGGCGTACTCGAATCTGTTCCCAATAAGCTACCTGGGTATCATTCAAATCGAAGTAAAAATAAGTCCTCTTCTATTGTAAAATGTATGGTTTAACCTGTTATAAGTAAATATAGCGTAGAATATAGTGACTGCAAAACTTTTTCCTTATATTTGGCACACAACGTTAGAGTTTTGCAAGGCCAACTTTGTGTTTTACGCAATGTCATAAGAGAGATAAGCAATGTCAAACATAAGAGACGTAAACTTAAACTGTTACCCACAACTTTCATGAAACAGTGATACATAATAATCCAACAAACTTTTGACGTGATAACGTAACGTCTCTCAATTGACATGTTTGAAAGTTTCATGCAAATTAATGAGGTCATGTTCAGTAGGTACATCCGCGGCCGCGTGAATAACATATCTGCAATTTTTTTCCAGTATTTACACATATTTCACGAAATAAATATACATTACATGTTTAATCACACTATTTTATGGAAACTGTACAAACTACTAGACGAAATCTCTATTATTTCTTATAAACTATATTTTTTTATGTAGTTGTACATATACGCTACTATCTACTAGGTAGTTACTAACTTATCACTATATCACGTCAACACTGCTTAGTGACCTTCAGTGATAATGAAACCGGCTTAAAGAATAAAAGACATCTTACGTTAAAGGGTTTCTTTGAGTTGTAATATGAATAAAAGTAAACAATACGTTACAATTTGAACGAACGACGCGGCATGATAAAAGAAAGTAAATGTATTCGAAGCACGCAAATTCCTTTCATTTTTGAGCAAAATGACGTGTCCTTGAATTCTCTCCGGCAAGGCTTAATTGCGGTTTCACGTCTTCAAAGAGTTGGCTCCTTTGATGAGAAGAGGTGACGGGAGAGGGGGCAAGCGATAACAAAAGCTTCACAAAACAAAGAAATGAGAAAGCTTTCACTTTCTTGACGGAAAGCTTTGGTTTTGCTTTAAGTAAAAATAAAAACATTTCATGTTTATATATAAAAAACGAATTGGATAATATGTAGGGCAAGATATGTTTAAAAAAAAAATCAATTTATTGCCTGAACATAAGTTGTAGATAGCAAGATGGCAGAATTATGTGTATTTATATCGTTTTAGGATATTTATCATTAATTAACGATGTCATAATGATTTTAGATAAGAGACAGCTGCTCCACCTGCTATGTTGGCAAACTTAGCCATGTTTGATGCAAACTTTGGCGGAACAAAGATCTCGTTGTTGCCTAATTTATAGATACCCTGATAAAACATTGGGACTGCTGCCGAGCCTGCAAGGTGCGCCCGCGCGTGCTCCAGATAACAAACCTAAACATCCTGCTAAACAAGGATAGCTTGATACGTTAGACAGAGAAAACTGTCACTTTTTTATCTTAAAAAACCTCTTTGTAAAATTAAAGATTCAATATTAGGACCTTTGGCTAGGTAATATGGTTGGAATTGGAATAGCAGCTTGAGGCACGCGACAGTAGCAGGTGGGACTAAGCTCTTAAAAAGCTAACAATATTTTATGCCGTCATTGTGCAAAGAACTATGGTATTTAAAAAAACAACACAGTGTCAGAAATCTTCAGGTACAGAGAGTTTGTTGTTTTCTTCTTTCCGGTAGAAATGTAATTTTGATAACGTAAAAACCTATCATTAAAAAAGGTTTAAAACATATTATTAGAGCTTAACATATTATTTACCTGCTTACAAGAAAATGTTATATGTACTTAATTAAATAAATGTACCCATTACTAGCTGACTATTGTCACAATAGACAGCAGTCGTTAACCCAAGCGGCTTGAAGTGGCTCGTCAAGTGGCCACTAGTTCAACAACAACACCCGTCAGATCTGCCAGAATAAGGATATGGCCTAAGCCTCATTTTTCCAACGAGGAAGGATATAAGGCCGGTTCACTTGTAATGAGGACGTATGTCTAAGGCACCAACGTAATATGTAGATCAAAATAATAATACTACTTTAAATCAAATCGACATAAACTATAATAATTACCAAAGGAATCAATTATTTAAATTTACTTCATAATAATGTTTATTTAGTAAAAAAAATCAACTAATATGTAACAATATGAATCAGGAAATATCTCCTGTTCTGAATTTTGTTTTAAAAGTGGTAGGTAATGTTAACCCTGGCTGGTCAGCACAACAGGGTATATTAGAAATGATATGTAGCAGATCGTTGTTTTAATATATGTATATAGTTAAATTTACTAATTTTGATGCAAACTTTGACCGTCCACTTAGGATAATAAGAAAGGATAGTAAGATTTTTTCCTCACTGCGAAGATGATCAAAGATGTGCTGACTTAACTGCCAAGATATTATTATTAACTAAATAAAATAATAAAACAAAAATCAATAAAAAACGGAAAAGCTACGGAACCTATATCCTCCTCGTAGCCAATTTTATTAATGCAAGTTAGTTCTAGTATAGTATCCTGTCCATAGTAATAATAAAGTAGTTATTAGATTTTAAACGGATCGGCAACGCGCGAGTGATACCTCTTACAAGCGTCCATAGCCTACGGTGACCACTTACCATTAGCCGGACCGTAAGCTTGTTTGCCACCTTAGTGGAACTTAGTAAAAACTGCAGTACAATTCGTTTAGTAGTTTTGAGTAACAGACAAAAATTTAATGTTTGGACACTTCGGAATAATCGATTATAATGTCGATTATAAAGGCTATCTCCATATGTTGTGGGTGTGTGTCCTAGTTACCCCTTCTTCGGATTAAAACTTTGAAGATATACACACATATACATTATTTTCAATGATATCTATTAATATTAAATACATCCACGTAACATATTTTCCAAAGCATACAAAGATCAGCCGTCGGCACAGATTTTGCATAGGTTCAAATAGATTTATTTTGTCCTTATAAGATCTACATGTTCCAATACTACCCCTGCCAAAATTATTGGCTAGTAGATTATTTTAATAAATAAAAATCAAATTCATCAATCTGTTATTGTAATATTCGGTGAAAAAAGACAATTCTTAGAATATTATTTTACTTATCATTATGTTAAAAAACCAGGCTGCCAATTAACTTATCTTATTTTTAAGAAATAGAGTTAAAAAAGCTTTAGGTACATAATTCAAGGGGAGTTGTTCCATTTCCCTAAGACATAAAATTAAATCTTACTGGTACTTCTAATAATAGTTCAAAAGACGGGTGCATTCGTTTATCTATTATGTGTTCGGAGGTGACGCGTCGGGATAAAAAGCGGTGGCATGCTAGGGCGGCGCGTGCCCACTAAACCAGTAAAAATAGTAAAATTGGTAAAAATAGCTACGGGTAGGGACGGATAAAAATGGCTAATTTACGCGATCTGCCGGCTTGCCCGACACTTATGCTCTTTATGTGTGTTCTGTTTGACAATAACTGTCCCATGACTGTTATTTGAAGGCCCTATAGCGACGACTTCAGCGATAAGGAACATAATTGCCACAGTTTTACCTACTCTGTAACTAGTTAGTTCTATCCACTAAGTTTTGTTAAAATTTAGGACTATTACTTACTTCCGACCAATTCTGACTTACTTCTTATAGGTCGTCAGGTACTTGACAATCCTACTAATATTACAAATGTCAATTATGGATTGATAGATGGATGTTTGTTACTTAATCACGCTTCAACCACTGGATGGATGAAACTTGGCACACATATAGGTTGGCTACTTTATATCACGAGTAATTCACAAGTTCCCGCGGGAATAACTATAAATAAAAAGTTTAAACGAATAAAATATAGTTACAGCTGTAGCTTGCTTAGCAAACTTAATTAGTATTATTAAGGAGTTAATTAGGGAGTTCCACGCTGATAACCGAATTTAGGGCAGAGCCACTGGCAAAATGTATTCTGTCCTAGGTCTTTTATTTTACCGCTTATTACCTACGTACATTGGGACCTATGTAGATTGGGATATTACGTATATATATTGCAACGAAGGTATTAATACTAAACAGGGTTTTAGGATATTTTTATCACTATGAGTAATTTTTACGTAGGTTTTATGATTTGAACTCCCGATATCTCGATACAGTTGTATTTAAGCTCTATATATATGATCGCGTGATAAACGCTTGTAACAGCATCGAAATATCAGGAGCTGAAATCGTCTATTAACCATGGTTAGAACCCCGTACAATGTGTCTAATAGTGATAATACGAGTATGAACCGTGAATCTTTAATTTTTTTTATTTTATCGAATGCTGAGGATTATTTTGCGAAGGTGTAGGTTTACGGTCAGAAAACATATGGCACAAACGAGACATTTCGTTAGCTGGTGTTTAGTGTTAACTGAGTACTACCTGCCATATGACTACACATGTTTATATGTTTCCTTATTTCTAAAAACTGAATATCTGAAAAATATGCATATTTAAAAAACAAGTACCATTTTAAATTTTTTAGATTTTTTTTGGAAAACACTTACTTTTTTATTTTGACGTAAAAGTGAAAAAAAACCCATAAAAACATTAAAATTTTTGCCTTTATTGCCGATACTGATTGGACTACTATGTCAATTACATAGAAAAGCCTTGTCCTGACTGACTGACTGAATTCATCAACGTAGTTTAAACCGCTGGTGGTAGAGACTTATAAGTTGTAATTTGTGAAGACAAATCAAACAAAGGTCCTATGGTCACCTTCTAGCTCCATCATCAGACCAGCTCTATAGCATTAAATTTCATTGTCATCCGATTAACGTGTATATGCAAAATTTCAACTGAATCAAACACCAATCATCCGAGTTGCAAGTACCAATCTCGATAATTGGACTTTATAAATACTTTTGTGAAAATTGTTTTGAACAAAATTGGTAGACGAGATTTTCAAATATTCGCAACAATTCTCATTCTACGGAACCCAAACTTGCTGCATGTAAGACATGCACTTGACGGTTTCTTTAATAATTAATTACTCTTAAATTAGAAAGAGCTAATAAGGATTTAAATAACCAGCTTAAAATGAAACTTGTTTATTAATGAAAAACAACATTGTATACAAATTAAAATCAATTACTAAAGAACAGTTTCAGATATGGCTCCTAAAGACTAAATTAACTTTGTGTGGATATGAATTATGGAGTTAATCAGAAATTATCAAACATATTAGTGTCTGTTTAATAGCATACAAGTGCAACAATTTACAAGTAAATTACACTTGCGAAATAAAACACGATTTTAAAATTAACATACCTTAATATGTTTTCGTGTATCAGTTGAGTAACTTGCTTTGTCAATGTAATAGGGGTGTTTTAAGAGGTATTTGTGTAATAATCTTAGGAGACAGTTTTTACCTCGTCCTGTAAAATATTAAAGTGCCTTAAGAACCCGGAGTTGAAATGTGAAACTCAATAGACGATGCGGAGTCCTTTGAGTGTGGTGTGAACTAAGGAATTTATTTCGACCGCAGAAGATATACACTTACAGTATGCGGCTTTTAAGTGCAAGTATGTTATGTGTATGCATAATTTTAAGTACACGTATGCTGAGTGTTTTCGTTTTGAATGCAAGTTTGTTGTGTGTATAAATAATTTTGAATGCAAGTACGTTGTGTGTATACATAGTTTTAAGTGTAGGTATGTTATGTGTATACAAACGTTAAGCTGCAAGTATGTTATGTGTATAAATACCTAGTTTTTAATGCTAGTATGTTGCTTATATACATATGTCGTCTGTATATCTAGGTTTAAGTGCAAGTATGTTGTGTATGTATGTACATAGTTTGAAAGGTTGTTAAATGTATAAATGCTGTATATTTTATTTATCGCATATGTTTGTAAATTTTTTCTTCATACAAAATTTCTAATAATGAAATATTTAAAACTATTTTTAGAATTTTGCGTATTGTTTTTATCAGTGAGTTCTAGAAAGCTTTTTTCAATATGATTTAATATTTGCTCAATAAGCTTATTATTAAATACTTATAATTTTCACTTAAAACAAAGTATATTTTAAAATATAACACATAGAAGTTATGAGAGAACTAGTTATAATCTATATTTGAAACGTTTTGTATTTATTTTTATTATGAATAGATATTAGCTTTTTTAGGTGTAAGTTTAACAGCCAAAAAAAAGAATATGACTACATTTTTACTAAGTATCTACTTACCTTTTTTTGCTGCTGTTGGTAGTTTTAGATTGCAGGAAATACCTATACTTATGTAGATTGTTTTTAGGGTTCCGTAGTCAAATGGCAAAAACCGGACCCAATATAGATTCGTCATGTCTGTCTCTCCGTCCGTCCGTATGTCACAGCTAGTTTTTTCCGAAACTATAAGAACTTTACTATTGAAACTTGGTAGGTAGATGTATTCTGTAAACCACATTAAGATTTTCACACAAAAATAGAAAAAAAACAATAAATTTTTGGGCTCCCCATACTTAGAACTGAAACTCAAAATTTTTTTTTCATCAAACCGTGTGGGGTATTTATGGATAGGTCTTCAAAAATTATTTTGAGGTTTCTAATATAATTTTTTTCTAAACTGAATAGTTTGCGAGACAGACACTTTCAAAGTGGTAAAATGTGTCTCCCCTTGTAACTTCTAAAATAAGAGAGTGATAAAACTAAAAAAATTATATGATATACATAACATGCAAACTTCCACCGAAAATTGGTTTGAACGAGATCTAGTAAGTAGTTTTTTTTTAATACGTCATTAATCGTAAACCGCAATTTACCTTTCATTCAATCAACGCAAATATAAAAATATTTTTATTTTTGTTTGTATATTACATAAATGGTGGTAGGTACGGAACCCTCGGTGCGCGAGTCCAACACGCACTTGGCCGGTTTTTTAAGTACATACACATCATCTCTGCGGTCTAGACTTCTCTTGAAAATAACTATGAAGTTCAGCATGAGGTAAAAGTATATCATATTTCTATCCATTTATAAATTAAATTAATTATAACGGTAATAACTATCGCTATTAATAAAAGTTCGATCAACATGTTCTTACGTTCCTATAGCTCTTTGCGCATAAAGTAAAAACATGGGTTTGAATTAAGAAGTGTCGTTGATAGCATAAGAAAGCGCCGCCCTGCACGGGAGATGCATGGTCATAAAAAAGTGCTTATGTAGCACTCGCTACAAGAGGGCTACTGCACCAGGAAGAACATAATGTAGCCATCGTAAAAAGTGAATGCATGTGTGGAGTGCATCGAGGGGAGTGCGCGGTGGGGCGGGGGGCGGAGGGAGGGGCGTCAACACACCCCGTGGCTCGGCGGAGGGGTGGCGGCCGGACACCGCTAGTATTGTGGTAGGTCGCAGCCGAGACGCTCGCCTCGCGCTCGATCAACATTCACATTCGCGACTCCAAACCGTCGGAACACGTCCCTGACTACTCTCCAAAAAATATTGCAAACATAATACTTACACTCCTTAAATATATTATACAAAAAATACCTTCTTGAAACTCGAAATTTAAGTGCAAATAAATGAATCCAATGACACTGATGTGAGATGGCCCTATCGTTGCAGTCGGCGCAGAATTCCAGAGGTTCGTGAATAATGTGTAGTGCAGTTAACTGAATCTGAAGGAAGTTCATGTGTGTAAAAGTTTGTAAAGTTTGTGGCGGCATGCGTGGGCCGCGCGCACCGATTGGCCGCCGCCACCCGCACACATGTTTATTTGCATTCACTTGAGCTTTTGCAGATTCAGTGAACCGCTGAGAGCGCGCGTAGCGGTGCTACGAATCCGCTACGTACCTCGTAGCAAGCATCTACGAACTGTTATACGACCATGCATGATTCCTAAAATGCATGTATAGTATTCTAGTGTTGTATTAGTTAAATGCTGAATGAATATACTTTAAAATATTCAATGGGTATGTATTTTAATTGTTTAAACTACAATCCACTAATCAATTAATTTTATTTGATTATTGATAAACAAAAATGTAATTATTTTCCTAACCTGGTACAGTCTTACAAAGGTAATAAAGACTTAAAACATGATGAAGGTTGTAAAAAAGTAGCTTTCCTTTCTGTATTAGTTAAGGATAAGATAGTTTTATGTAATAACATGTCCTTTAAATAGAACATTCTTTGGTGTTCTAGAAAAATTATTGAATATATTTAATTCTTAATATTTTTTAATATATCATACAGATCTTATGTTTTTAACAAAATCTAAATATTTTTAGATAAGATATTGTCATCGCTTCATTTTGTTTAACAGATAAATAGGTATTTTAATCAGATAACTAAATACCTTGTAATGAGTTCTACAAATTTAGTAATTACTATAATCAGTTTATAATATTTAGGGTTAATGCCATGCAATTTGAAATGACCTTTGTCATTATAAACAGTAAATCCAGCATAATTTTCTTTATAATTTAATGATAAACAAATTTAATGTTGAACCCGAACTAGATTTGACAGGTAGGTAAACATAACTTGTTTCATACGATATTAAAAAATTATTCATTTTACATTACAAGTTTGACATTTAAATTAGGTGTATAAATGGATTTGAACATTTGCATTTGCAACCAGTTTTGTTTCTTTTAATTTAAAGTTAGGATAGGTATTATACTTCTCTATCGAATATTCATATCTACTTGACTTATAGAATAGAAGTCTCTATTCAGCATAATATTAAAATAAAAAAAACATAACATTAAGTTACTCATAAGATTATGTTTTATAGTTGGTTTTACTCAACCTTGTTAAAAGTACCAAGCCAATATTAAATCCAAAAATATAAATAAGTATATAAAATATTCTAATCATTTTACACAGCGCCATCTTATCCCAAACAAAGCAAAAGCTTGTACTTTGGGTACCTGACAATGTTTACAAATACTATACATATACTTTTGACATTATAATTAATTTATAATGCCGTTATTATTTATGTTTTTTAAAAAAACGTATTGTAGTGTAATTTTAATGTATTCTGCTCTTGGCTTTTATGTTATATTAGTATGACAGTTCTTCAGGGTTTGTTTCACCAATTTATTTACGATATAGATGAATACTATCTTTAATCTCTTCTACTCTGTTTGTTTGAGTTAGAAATTAATACCTACCATATTTAAAATTAACATTACAATATTCTATTTGACATACCTATGAAGTATTAAATAAAGATTGGGTTCATTACCGTAAAAAAGCAGACGGATGCATACGTAATGTTCTTACCTATTTATAGTACATTACTGCCGCGGCCCGCAAATGCAGGGGTCGTAAGATAATCATGATCATAGTCCGGTTATGCTCAGTTGTGGCCAAGGATTGTATAGTGCTTTTCTCAAACATGCGTGTAAATTAAAAAAAAAATCGTACCATTTTCAAATCACTTGCATATTCGACCGCTCTCTGATACTGTACTGCAAGAAAAGAAAGTTCTCAAAGAAGCTTGTGCAAGATATAGTCGCATGACGTATCATGTTTGAAAAAATGCTTTTCGTCCATAGGTACTACGTTCATATTCCGTGTATGCAGATTATTGTGCGCTTTATGCCCGTATTTAAGGTTTTGACCACGCCAAAATTTTAAAATTTGAATTTTTTTCATAGATTTCATATAACTATGGAAACACAACAAACATCAATATATCAGAGAATCAATACGGTATATAGTTGATTCAGCAAAAAAATCCGTTAGTGGCTATTCGGCACGTTAGGTATTATAAATGGTAAACTTTGTTTGTTTGTTTTCCTTCGTCCAGCATAGCAACAATCAACAGGGTTAC